>CM075963.1:3025594-4225594 GCA_038048745.1 Coluber constrictor foxii | reverse complement strand
ATGATTCTTGATGAATGTTTTTTTTTATATACACCGTGATGTGTATGACTGAGCATCTCCACAGATGTAGCATTTGCTTAATTACAACAACAGGAACCGCCCAAACTGAAATCCCTAAACAGGGAGATTATGCGATATATCGCAACCGCCTTCCTTAAGTGACAAAATTGCCAGCCCCAATTGTGTTCAAAGAAAGGACTAATTGTACTTGCACATTATAGCAAACCACACTAGAGCAGGTCTCCAGCTCATAGCACACTGGAGGAGACTATCCGGCTCACTTGACTTTACATCTCTGAGTAACTAACTGGTAGGGTTTTGTGCTGGAGGAGACTCCTTCTGACTTTCTGACTGCCCTGAACCACCACTGAATGTGGCTCACACTGGAAAAACCCCACTTGGCTCACCTGTTTTTTCCCAGAATGTTTATTTTTCTCTCCCACCATTCACTTATCAATGGCTAAATCACCTTTTCAGAAGTTGAAAGGAGTAATTAACAAAATTTGACAAAAATGCACCAGAACAGCATTTTCAATGCTGTAAATGTGAATGCTCCTGGAACACTTGATTATTCCAGGATCGTTAACAGGTAATTTTGCATATTTTTTGTCTTGTACAAATGACTGGAGTCCATAAACCAATGGCCCACTCTAGAATTTCCCAGCAATCTTTGCAACGACCAATCTCACAGGCTTTGTTATTAGTGCAGAAGATTATTAGTGTACTTCCACTCAGTATATGGAAAACTGTATGACTTATTTATTTATTTATTTATTTATTGAATTTCTATACCGCCCTTCCCTACTCTGTGAGAGCGTATTGGTTGGTGGGAGGTTATCGGTTGCAGCAGGTGGTCTCATAAGTAGTCAAGTCCTAAGCCATGGAGCACTTTAAAGGTAAGAACCAACACCTTGAAGCGCACTCGGAAGGCCACCGGAAGCCAGTGCAGCTCGCGTAGAAGAGGTGTTACATGCGAGCACCATGTTGCTCCCATAATTACTCGCGCAGCCGCATTCTGGACCAGTTGGAGCTTCCGGGTGCACTTCAAGGGGAGCCCCATGTAGAGAGTGTTGCAGTAGTCAAGTCGGGAAATGACGAGGGCTTGAGTGACTGTGCGTAATGAGTCCCAGTCTAGAAAGGGACGCAATTGGCGAATCAGGCGAACCTGATAGAAAGCTCCTCTGGCCACGGCTGTTATATGATCTTCTAAAGACAGTCGTGCATCCAGGAGGATGCCTAAATTGCGAGCTTTCTCTGCGGGGGTCAATGACTCATCCCCAATAGTTAGTGATGGGACTAACTTTAGTTCTTACATCCCTGCAAATTCCAGCAGACAATGGTGGCAACTCTTAATTTCTAAACAACTCTTAAAACATAGAAGAGTTGAAGGGACCTTGGAGGTCTTCTACTCCAATCCCCTGCTCAAGCGACAGACTTTATACCCATGATGGCAAACCTATGGCATGTGTGCCCGAAGTGGCATGACAAGCCATGTGCACCTGGCACATACGGTGTTGCCTGTACCTCTGCCAGGTTTCTGGCACACATGCGTGTGCGACGATCATCTGGCCTTTTTGCATGTGGCAGTGCCAGAAACAGAAAAGCTGATCTTCTGTTTTCCTGCGTGAGCATGCACGCCAGCCAGCTGATCGTTTCTGTCAGAAACCCAGAAGAGTAGCTGGCTCAAACCGGAAGTTCAATAGCTGAAACCAGAAGTTGATTTTCAGGGGTGCATGCGCCCTGGCCAGCTCCTCTTCCGGGTTGCGGCCCAAATGTATGCGCGCTTCCTTTTCAGCATTCGGTGCCGAAAAGGTTCACCATCACTGCCTTGTACAACTTCAGACAAATGGTTGTCCAATTTCTTCTTAAAAGCTTCCAGTGTCCGAATTTCTGAATGCAAGTTATTCCATTGGTTGGTTGCTCTCACTGCCAGGAAATTTCTTCTTAGTTCCAGGTTGGCTTTTCTCCTTGGTTAGTTTCAATTCATAGTTTCTTGTCTTGCCTTTTGGTGCTTTGGAAAATAAGATGCCTCCTTAGTCTTGGAAGGAGCCCCTCAAATATTGGAACATTACTATCATGCTTCCCCAGTCATTCTTTTCATTACCCATCTTCACTCATCCATTGCTACAGTGCTTCAAGACCAAGCAACAGAATTTGACTATTAATTGTAGACTACCAACAGTGCGCTTGGATGTACACCATGAACTTTTCCAGCATGTTCCCTGGTTTTAGAGTGGAGGCAGCAGTCTAGCAAGGCCTCTGGCCCAGCATGTACCCATTAAGAGCCATTGTTCACAAAAGAAGTTGGTTCTATATACTTTATTGTATTTATAACTGGACAATCACACGTGTACAAAATGGGAGACCACACTACCTGCAGCGGAGGATTGTGGGTTGCAGCAGCATTTCCATTGACCCAAAAGCTTTTAGTAGAAGAACGCATAAGCTGATTGGGCAAAAGAAAGATGGGAGGAGAAAGGAGGAAAGGAAGAGGAGGAAAGGACTGCTGGCCAATTCTTAATCAAAGGACAAATCCTTTGGATATTACTGATCAAATCAGTCTCTCCTCAGTTGTGTGCCAGATTTTTTGGGAGGGATTGTGTTTTAAGAGAGAAAAGGTACTGGCTTTGTCAGCTATCCTCAGTGCTCCAAGGAAGTTGCCCTTTGAGGCTATGAATTTCTTTGCTATTCTCGCTATCCATGATAATAACCCTCAGACATTTTTGGTCACAAATCTTCCTCGAGCCGTAGGAGAAAGCAATGAGGAATATTCCCACCTTTGCCGCACAACAACAATTACAACAGCAAGAGCCAAGTATAGGAGCCAGAATTAATTCAAGGGTTGTCCAGTCTATGATTTCTTGTCTAAGTCTACTGATACATATGCACAAGGATTTCCAAAAAATACTAGGATATAATGCAAGTAGTGACAACAGAAGGGGGGGGGGGGTTATCACATGGTGGATGTTCCCTAGAATGACCACAAGGGGGTGGTATTAGACTGGCCCTTTTACATCCTGGGACAGAAGCAAGACATGAGCCCGGACTCTCAAACCACCTGATGTCAGTTGCGTCTCCAAGAGTAACTGAAACAACGCAGGTGCCGGTGTCCCTCTTTTTTCTTTCCCCCCTTCAAAGAGCAGTTGCAGGATTCCAGCTTCCAGCCTCTGAATGGAGGAGGGGCCAGTGAAATGCTCTTGAACGTCGAGACCAAAGAGTGAGAGCGAGCCAGCTTGCTGCACGGGGCTAGCATCTTGTCTCATAGATCCCGCTCCGGCCAATGTACCTCACCCATTTGATCACGTCGTGGTCACTGTAGTTCAGCTTTGGCTCAAAGACTTTCAGGTAGCGCACCTTCAGCCCGGAAGGCGCGAAGGGAACCTGTGCAAAGGTAGAAGACAAGGAAGGGAAAGTGAAACCTCTTACAGGCAGGCTTTTCAAAAGCTCGCCCTTGCGAATCTTCCGAAGTCAACATGAGAGTTACGGCGCTGTCCGTAATTATTCTAATGAGGCACAAGGAATGACTATACTGGAGCACAGAACAAGGGAAGGAAAAGAGAGACTTTTTTTATGAGTATATCTAGCTCGTTGGCTAAAACGAGATTCCAATTACTTTCCCTGAAAGAGGCTCCATTGTGAAGGTACCTTTCACACAAAAACAACAGGCAAACTCAGCTTTCAGACCAACCCTCCTCATATGTACAAACAAAAATTATCATACTTTTTGGACTATAAGACACACTCCGCCCCCCATCCCCAAAAGAGGCTGGAAATGTTGGTGCATCTTATAAACCGAATACAGCCATTTTTGGCCTCCCGAAACCCCACCCCGTGTGTTCCGTTTTTGCCAAAAACAGGCCCTTTTTTGCAAAAATGGGATGCACAGAGGATTTGGGAGGCCTGCAGAGTGCTCCTGGGGGATGGGGATGGTAAAAGTGCGATGCATTGGGGGGGGGGGGCTTGTGAGGCCAAAAACAGGCCCATTTTTTGCAAAAATGTGCAGAGGATTTGGGAGGCCTGCAGAGTGCTCCTGGGGGATGGGGAGGGCAAAAACCAGACGCACAGAGGCCAAAAACCTTTTTTTCCCCTTGTTTTCCTCTTCGAAATCTTGGTGCGTCTCATACTCCGGTATGTCTTATAGTCCGAAAAACACGTTATCTCATAATCCTCCCTCATTTAAGCTACTTTTCCATCAATCCGTTTATTTAAGGGTCACAATGCGAGAAAATAACAATCCTGGAAATCAGTAACTGGCTAAAGAGACGATGCTGCAAAGGTTTGGCTTTTTTGAGGATTGCCTTTAGGTTTGCTAAGGACTCCAGGGAAGAGATGCAATACGTTTTACAAAGCCTGAGAAAGAAATTTGTGGCAGGAGCCTTGGGACAACCAAGGGGACAGAAGATTGGGCTGCTTGAAGCCCCTCAGAATGTTTCTGTATCATCCCTCCTGTTCCCAGCAACCTCTTAGGAAGAACGTGGCTGCTTACCTCAAAGTTCATAGAGATGGGTGGCCGAGCCCATTTCTTCTTGTCATTGGTTGGAAGCAGTTCTATCTCTGCACTGATCTGAGACTCTTTCATTCCAGCCATCCTTTTAATTCTGTAAAATTGAAAAGAATAAAAAATCGTTTGCTTAAAATATGCACGAGTGCCCTAAGCACACTCCAAAGTTTCCAAATTTGGTAATTTTTAAGGCTTGTGGTCTTCAATTCCCAGAATTCTCCAGCCAGCCATTCTGTTGGGGAATTCTGGGAGCTGAAGTCTTAAAAGTTGCCAACTTTGAGACCCCTGGCCTAGAGGAAAGTACAACCTCTCCCAGTGCCAGCAACTACATGGTAGACGCACAGAGCTCCAGCTGCCCAATTCAGAAAAAAAAATGCCACTTACTTCCAGACAATGGCATTTTCACTGGCCTTGTATTTTGCTTTTCCTTTCATGCAGATGACTTGTACACCGCTAGTATTAAGAGGAGTCGGGATTCGCACCTGGAAAAAATGTTTATTTGAATCACATTTGGCTGCTGAGTTGAAAAACATGGAGGGGAAGGGTTGTGTTTGTTTTTGAAAAGGAAGAGAAGATAAGATAGCTTAAAAGCAAAAATGCAAACCCGAGAAAGAGCAAGAAAATCATCTTGGCAGGATCATCTTGGCATTACAAGTAGACTCAACTTACAACTGGTCGCTTAGGTTTGAAGTTACAAAGGAGTTCCCCAGTACTATATAAAACACAGTTTTGAAGTTCTGACAGTCGCTTAGACCTCCCCCCCTCCCCAGGTCACATGATTGCATTTTGGACACTTGGCAAACATCCCACGTTTACAGCTGTTTGCAGTGTCCCGAGATCATGTGACTGCAACTTACAACTACCTACATTTACTTTTGGTTTCTGGCACAAAAAAAAAAAAAGGCCCACTGACTGAAATGGGTTCACGTAACGACCACCTCATTTATTTCATGACTGTCACGAAAATGATCGTAAAACTGGGCTCCATCATGTGGGTGACCTGCTTAATGACTGGTACAACTTAGCATCATAATTCTGGGCTCAATTACGGTCATAAGTCGAGGACGACCTGTACAGGCAGAAGGAAGTGAGTACAAAGAGTTCCTTAAGAATCATAGCACAATTTGGTTATCAGAAACTCAGTATGTGGAGGGCACTACTGGCCTTATTTACAAATACGGTTGCATTGTCTTTACAGCCTAAAAAGCAGTATTATGGAAATTTTATGTTTCTATGCCTTTTACTGTTATGTGGCAGTTTTGTGTTTTTTTTCCTCCACCCTTGAGTTTCATTCCTGCTTTCCCAAAGCTTCCTGGTCATTACTATCTCTTTCCTCTCTTCCCACTGATGAGATCAAGTGTCCCAGGTGGAGCTCAATTAAGATTGACCTTAACTTGCCACACCTTGCATGAAATTCTTTCCATTTATGCTACTAAAGGCTTTTGTTAAGTGCCTATACTTCAGCAAGTACCCCATCATTGTGCCTAGTACTGCTCTTAATCACCATTATCACTGAAGTTCAATGTTCTGTTATTAAGTCTAAGATTTCCTTTTGTCCTACTGGTATTTTTATGTATCTTAAGACTATAAAAAAGATGGCAGAGATAGGCAAATCTGATATGGATGGAGAAATCTAGGCATAAAGTTTACAAATTTTAAATGTCATAGAACATGTGTGCTGTATCATCAGAAGTTCATATGGTTGAAAAGTATTTCGTATCTATTTTCTAATCAATATCCTCAAGTCACTGTTGAGCTGTTGGTTCAGCCAATTTAAGTAAAGACTATAGCTGGTGGATAATTTATTAAATCAATAATATAAATTTTATACATCAGGGTAAGAACTAATCTCTAAAGAAAGAACGCAAATGACCAGCTGTTTGCAAGGAATATAAACTCTTTCATTCTCCAGAATTCAGTCAGAGCTGAAGAAGCTTCCTGGATGAGAAGCAAAACATCTTAAAAAAAAAACAACCCAGAAAGTCCAGTTGCCTCTTGAAAAAGCACTTTTCGAGCAACCATGACCCATGACCGAGAATCTCCATAGACATTAATCTCTAAAGATCCAATTTTGGATGTGGCCGGATTCTGGGTATAAGGCTTTAGTTGAAGGATGATTTCCAGTTAAAATTAAATTCTACATCAGATTTACTTTTTAAATGAAAGTTTATGCTAGACACCGAGGCACTCTCTCAGAGTTTAGTCAGTCCTTCTTCTGAAAAGGGAACAGATGATCTTTTCCAATAAAAGGCATATAAAATTCTTTCCAACATTGACCTGAAGAATATCAATTCAATCTATTTTGAAAGGATATGCAGTTCAATGAAATTTAGTAAAAAAAATATATCAGGTTTTAAAGGTTACAACTTTCAGGATTTGTTCCATTCCACAATGCATCATTTTTCCAATACTGTTGAGTTTTACAACTTGTCTGATAATATTTCCAACATCATAGTTTTAAGCTCATCTATGTACACAGAACAGTTTTTTTTAAAAAAAACACCTTTTTTTTTCTCTCAAAATGATGCAAAGGCAACGAACACGTAGCGAGGCAAAAAGAAAATTGTTTATGCTCCGTGCTTACCTCTATCTTCTGAGCCAAGAGGGAAGGCTTAAAGTTAGATTTGATCACCACTTTCACCTCCAGCTTGGTGCGTCCCACCTCACGTACTAGGGGGATGACACGGAACGGCAAGATAATATCTTTAGTGGTTCGGTACCTGGTGGAAAAAAATAAACACTTTCAGAATGGAAGAGAGGAATCTGTCACTGCCCACACAACCAGCAAATACTCGTAAGTGAAAATCTATCTGAAACGTACTGCTACTTTTCTCTCACGGATTGTCTCTGTCCCACTTTTCAACCATTTCTTTAACTCTTAGCTAAACTGGAAAAGATGCTTTTTCTATAAACCTTCACATAACTCCTCTTTAAGGGACCATTGCTGGTCCTAATGGATGGAGACAGTTTTCGTCCAGTCTTCAACCTAACCATTTTGAGGGAGATTCCTGAGACTTTGATTCGCTTAGAGCTCCTAGAAGCTGCAACATCCTCCATGCTCAAAAAGCAATGGCAAAATTCTTGTTAATAAGCCTTCCTGCATCCTACTGTATTTCAATAAATTCTCACTATCCTAATAGATGCGTGCGTGCACAATTTGTTTGCCCTCTAATACTGACATCATTCTGCTACACTATATTCCTTGAAGATCCAGATGTACTAAGAGTGACTATACACCTTTAGTTACCCCTACACCTGGCTATCCAAACTGGTGATAGCCAAAATGGGTTGGCAAAAGTATAGTTAAGGCAGCAAGTATCTTTCTTGATAGGAGTTTTACTGGCCTAATTATGAGGCACATTTCAAAATTCTGACTGGGAATCCCTCATCCATATTTGAAAGAGGCATTCAGCATTGAGAGTTCTCCTAGAAATGATTTCCAGGCTTTTGAATCTAATGCTTGAGAAAAATCAGCATTTCCCAATTCTAGCAGAGGGCAAAATATTTCTACTGAGACAGGTCTTTGGCTACTTAGCTGGGTGAACACTGCTTGTTATCTCAATGTTTTGGGGTATGCAGTTGACATTTGGAGGCACTCCAAGGTCCATGCTGGAAAAGTGACAGTGCAAAATGAACACCAGAGAAGATTTTTTTAACCCCTCAATGAGAATTTGTGTTTTATAGTATTTTAAGTGTATTTACTAGCTTGCACTATATGTTGTTGCTTGTTTTCTACCTTGGTATGATAGGAAATTGTGCTGCAGGGTAATCACAGTCAGTAGGGGCCCTGGAAGTTGGTAAAATATAAAAATATATTCTAATAACAGGCTCAGGAGCATGTACAATGCTAAAACTTCAAGTTCGCCCCCTCTGTGTTAGGAGGAACTTCCAGTTGGTTGTGTTTCGTTCTTATTGGCAAATGTCTTGGCCCTTTTTTTCCCTTTTGCAATTCAGTAAATAAATTCAGTAAATAACGAACTGGAGGGCTATCCCAAGCCGGAGCAATGGATACAGAGAGGTTTTTTTCGCCAGCAACCTCACCTCATGAGCTCAAACTCTCCATCTGGTGGTATGAAGCTGATACTCCTCTCCGAATCAAACTTGCTGAGCCTCACACATTGGTGAAAAGTGCAATCGTCGATGGCGATGGACTGCTTCCCACTAGGACACAGAATCAGAAGGATCAAAATCAGCGCGAAGTCTTGCAGCAATAGCATTCAGTCTTCCCACTGCAAAACTCTATAGACAGAGCACACGGTCTCACACGTTCCGGCTAAGTCACAGAAGGTATTCAAAATAAAGGGCAGCGTGTATAAATGAGCCTTTCTGGGAGCCATGGGTTCCCTCAAAAGCCACTGGAATTACCTGATCAGCAGGAAATCCAAGCAACATCTGGCTGGACTGATGTTTGCCCACATCAATTCGCTTGGGGAACTGCAGCCCCATCAGACCTGGTCAAACATGCCTGTTCCTCAAAGCGTTTTTGGAATGGGAGTGATATAAGTTTAGCGCTGGGTATAACTGCGTACTAACTCATTGTTGTTGGTAACTTGATGAATAAGCCACACTGGCTGATTTCAGAGGTACTGAGCCATAAAGCAGAGTTTACAAATCATAGTAGTGATGGGGTTTGTACTTGAGACTGACTCAAAATCAAATAAGCCACCTTATGGCTTAGCACAAATGTTCAAAAGTAAGCCAAATACCAGAGGGCTTTGTCTTCCAGCTTCTGCAAGAGCTCGAGAAGCATAAAGAGTTCTTTTTCGAGAAGCCATTATTTTTTTCCAGGTGGTTTAATATAAATGATAGATGATAGATGATAGATAGATAGATGATAGATAGATAGATAGATAGATAGATAGATAGATAGATAGATAGATAGATAGATAGATAGATAGATAGATAGATAGATAGATAGATAGATAGATGTAAAGAAATCTCTCCGCTGCAAATAGAGGAATCCTCTTGGGCAAAGGAAAAACTTCAGAGACCATCCAACATCAACAAAATCTCACTGCAAATCTTGCAGAAAGCAACTGCTGGGTGGGAGCAAGCAAATGACTTAGCCGGCAAAGTCACTCAAGGACAGTTTGCCAGCATAGTGAGAAGGATCTGCGCTGCAGGACAAGAGAGTGAATGCTGAAAGACACAGGATGGGCACCAGATGCAACTGGCTTCACACACACAGCTCAGATTGGCTTCAGAGGATGCTGTCTGGATAGTTTTCTCAACCATATAATATGGGCAACTTATTTCTGCATCTTCCAAGGAGCATTTCTATTACTCTGCCCTCAATTAATATTCAAGCTTGCTGCTCCGGTTACAGGTAGTCTTCGACTTACAACCACAAGTGAGCCCAACATCTCTGTCGTTAAGTGAGACAGAGTTGCTGAGCTTTGCCCCATTTTATGACTTTTTCTCGCTTAGGGCTGTTAAGTGAATCACTGCAGTTGTTAAGTTAATAACACTGTTGCTCAGTGACTCTGGCTTCTCCACTGACTTTGCTTGTCAGAAGGTTGTAAAAAGGGAATCACGTGACCCCGGGACACTGCAACCGTCATAAATGCGAGTCAGTTGTCAAGTGTCCCAATTTTGATCATGTGGATGCTGCAAAGGTTGTAAGTGTGAAAAACGGTCACAAGTCACTTTTTCCAGTACTGTCGTAACTTTGCATGGTCACTAAACGAATGGCTGTAAGTCGAGGACTACCTGTATTGAATGAACTATAGGTAGTCCTCGACTTACAACCTCAACTGAGCCCAGAATTTATGTTGCTGAGTGAGAAATTTGCTAAGGGAGTTTTGTCCCATTTTACGACTTTTCTTGCCGCATTTGTTAAGTGAGTCACTGCAGTTGTTAAATTAGTAACACCGTTGTTAAGTGAATCTGGCTTTCCCATTGACTTTGCTTGTCAGGTCGCAAAAGGGGATCATGTGACCCCGGGACACTGCAACTGTCCTAAATGTGAAATCAGTTGTCAAGCATCCGAACGTAAATCACATGACCATGGGGATGCGGCAGTGGTCGTAAGTGTGAAAAATGGCCACGAGTCCCTTTTTTCAGTGCCGTTGTAACTTCAAACAGTCGCTAAACGAACTGTTAAGTCAAGGACTTCCTGTACAGTTATAAAATGTTGGTATTTCGAGGCCATGAAAATAAACTTAGCAAAAAATCTGCTTTGACTTAACTGGTAATTTTGCCACTCACGGTTTAAGCGTCTTAGTTTTCAGGGTGGAATTCTGGAGAACTTCTTCCACACCTTAAAAGAATTGGTTTTGCTATTGCCCTCACCAGTAGTGGGATTCAAATAATTTAACAACTGATTCTCTGCCCTAATGATTTCTTCCAGCAACTGGTTCACCAAACTGTTCAGAAACTTAACAACCGGTTCTCCCGAACTGGCTGAATCCCACCACTGGCTGCGAACTGACTGAATCCCACCCAAACTGGGCACTCCAAAGACTCAAGCCTTCCAGTTACACCATTCTAGGCTTAATTGGGGGGGGGGATCTACTCCTACTTAAAGCCTTATATGAAATCTTGCCCAAGTCACTCAAGCAAGCTCCTGTCCATGTCAACCTGATGAGACAGCAACACCTGAGTCGGCTTTGTTCCTCTGAACAAGCACATGGTAGCTCAGCCTTCAACCACAGGTGGGACCTGCGTTGAAGTCTCCAAAGATGGTGGTACATGCACAAATCACACAAAGCAAAAAGGGTGCGTGGGGGGGGGGGCAGGTGTGTGAGGAACACGTGCACAGAGCGGTAAGCAGATTATCTACCTTCCCGTTTCACTGGAGTCAGCAGGACACAAAAGAAAAAGAAAATTCAGTATCAGAAGTGGGTTAAGAGGCAGCACGGGGGGACCTCTGTGTAGAGCAATCCTAACGGTCTCCTTGAAAGCAGGAAATTTACAGACCCTTAGAGCCTAATGAGGGCTGGCCTATGGAATGCAGAGCGATCCTGGGTTTATTGATTTTCCAGCGTCATGGCTGATGTGAAAATATAGATTAAGGCAATGGTGTCAGGCCCCGTGGAGTAAGGCCAGAATTTAAAGTTTTCTTGGGAGACCTTTGCCCCTTTAAACCGTAACAGACCTTTACACAGCCCGCTCCTTCAGCTCCTGCTTTAAACAAGGGAGCGAAGCAACAAAAATCACCTGAAGAAAGCTGTGGTATCTTTCCAAATGCAAAGGGGGAGAACATACAGACGTAGCTTAGAGCAGGCACACTGCTTGAAATTTAATCTCCCTCTCTTCGTCCAGCTTACCTTTTCCCCGTCTCGTCTGCAGTCCCCTTGCCTTGTTTCTCAATGACGATCTTGTCGTTCATGCCAAATTTACATTCGGGCATGCCGCTTAGGTAGCTTTTCATAACCACTCGTCCCGAGACATGGGCGCTCAACACCTGGCCTGGAAGGAAGGGAAGGCCAAGAATATTTGATGTACTTGATATAATACTTGATATTCCAGAAACTTTCAAATGGGGAGAACAATTAACCAGTGGAACGGAAGTTGCCTTCAGAAGTTGTGAGACTGGGAAAGTCACCTCTTGTCAGCTCCCACAGATTCCTATAGGGAC
Source organism: Coluber constrictor foxii (assembly GCA_038048745.1). NCBI lineage: Eukaryota > Metazoa > Chordata > Lepidosauria > Squamata > Colubridae > Coluber > Coluber constrictor. The sequence continues at coordinate 4,213,514 of CM075963.1, read as the reverse complement.
ACTGTCATTCATATCAGTCATGGTGGCACAGTGGTTAGAGTGCAGTACTGCAGGCTACTTCTGCTGACTGCCAGCTGACTGCAATTTGGCAGTTCAAATCCCACCAGGCTCAAGGCTGACTCAGCTTTCCATCCTTCCGAGGTGGGTAAAATGAGGACCCAGATTGTTGGGGGCAATATGCTGACTCTGCAAACCACTTAGAGAGGGCTGGAAAGCACTGTAAAGCGGCATATAAGTCTAACTGCTATTGCTATTGCTATTCTAGTGGGATGGGGGAGGCTTGGGAAGAATCTCTGTATGGCGTTTCGATTCCTTTCCTTGCTTTGCTGTAACTTTTGGGATCCTGGGAGGGGGAATTCATTGCCTTGGAGAACAGCATTTATCATCTTCTTAGCCTGAGTTTCCCATAACATCTTCACACATCGGGATTGGCTCAATGATGGGGTTTTTTTTAAATTTGATTTATATGCCGCCCTTCTCCGGAGACTCAGGGCGGCTTACAAGTGCGTTAAGCAATGTATTGGACTTCGGGAGGGGCTCTGTCTGCAATATTTTAATCTAACGTTTCGAGCGGGAAAACTTAATTCCTGCCTATATCTCTTGCTATCACAATCTTCCAATAGACGTTTCCTTATGAAATGATTTTCATTTCAAGAGTTTTGCTTTCCTGAGAGGACCTCAGAAATGAGATAGGGTTCTCCTGCTTGGGTGAAGGGATTGGAACAGAAGACCTCCAAGGTCCCTTCCAGCTCTGGTCTGGTTGACTTGGTTGGGTCCCCGTCGCCCCCCCCCCCCAATTTGGAGAAAGTTTACACTTACCTTGTGGTGACATTAGCAAGTTCACGCTCTCTAGAACATCCAGGAAGAGTTCATTGCGACGATATTTGATCCCTTCGCGCCTCCAACCAATCTGGCCAGTTACCTGGCTGGTAATTTGAGACTGCTCTTCCTTAGTCTGGAGGAGGAGGAGGAGGAGAAAGAGGGAGATGTGCTTTCCTGAGCTCAGCCATACAAAACCCTCAGATTTTAGGTTTCCAAATTAACTGAAATAGGTTTTTTTACAAAACGCAAACACCCCCCCCCCTCCTTTCCCTCCCCAATTGCTTTGGGATCCACCTGGAATAACTCAAATTAGGGATGCCGTTTAAATATTACCATTACGTTATAATCTGCCTTTTTACTCCTTTGGTTGCTCTTCCTCCCAGAGAATAATAAATTATTTGTGTGCCAAACAGCCAGCTGACTACAAGAAGCCCAGTTGGAACCATGGTTTGGCATCAAATACCCTTTGGAGGGATCTGCTGGATTACCTTTGGAGAAGGACAGCAGATTCTCCTACCTGGTGCTATAGGTGGGTCCAACCGTTATGCGGAAAAGCGGGAAAAAAGATGAAGAGCAGCAGCAGCAAATACAGCACACACAGGGTTAGGAGGAAGCAGGTCAGTAGAAGGGAAAGAGGAAGAGAGTAATGTTAGACTGGGGACAAACTGAGATCGCGATGAGCATTACTCCTTTACGCTATGAATCATCTTGAAGGAGGGGTTTCCTATGAGGATAATGGGGACATTAGAAACAGGGGAAGCAGTCTCGTAGGCATTACTAGTACTACTACAAGGCAGCATCTTTGAAATGATCCAACTTCTCAGAAACCCAGGTAAGTAACCCACAAATGTTAACGTACAGGCAGTCCTCGACTTACAACAGTTAATTTAGGGACCGTTCTAAGTTACAAGAAAAGTTACAAAAAGTGACTTAGGGCCATTTTTTCACACTTATGACCAATGCAGCATCCCCTTGGTCACATGATTTACATTTGGATGCTTGTCAACTGGCTCATTTTTATGACGGTTGCAGTGTCCTGGGGCCCTTTTGTGACTTTTTGACAAAGTCAATGGGGAAGCCAGATTCCTTTGACAACTGTGTTACCAATATAACAACTGCAGTGATTCGTTTAACAAATGCGGGAAGCAAAGTCATAAAACGGGGCAAAGCTCATGTAAATTTCCCACGTGGCAACATAAATTCTGGGCTCAGTTGTGGTCATAACTCAAGGACTACCAGTGTAACAAGCTTCTGCCACTTCCTTGAGGCATCTGTTTGGCAAATACTTAGACAAATTGATGTGGGTGCCAGTCAGTTCACAGCATGGAGTTCACACATCAATTGAAATTATTAACCATGATGTATTTGTAGGCAGTTTTTCTTACCCTTCCCCTTATGCCAGACTATACCTTTCAAATTATTGGAAGATCATTATGATTAAATCACTATTGAGTGGATTCATACAATATATCAAGCCAACCACATCCCCCTCCCATCAAAACAAAACCTGATCAGTATGTAAGAGAAGATCCAATTGTCTCGTTCTTTCCTTATAGTTAACATAACTGGCATGATGTATCTCACTCCTGAGCCTTTATACTAAAGCTAAGTCTGTTTTTCATGAGGCAGTATTTAACCTAGCATTATATATCTAGGTGTCCACTCCTCCCAGATTTCTGCGTGGAGCTTGAATAGGATTATTATAGTAATAATCCTCCCAGATTTCTGCGTGGAGCTTTTATAGGATTATTATAGTAATCCTATAAAATTAATAATTATTACATTATTACATTACATTATAATTAATTATAATAATTATTACTATTATTATAGTAATAATCCTATAAAATAGTCCTCTGTCTCTCAATCTTTTCTGAGGTCACCTATTGAAAGATATGAATGACTTCGTCCATCCTAGTCTAACACTAAGCAATCATCTACTGTGGAGCTGTCTATCATATTAGTTCCTTTCACACATCTGTCCTGATGGGTGAAAGTATCTTTCTTCATAGCTTTTCTTTAGGAGCCCAAGTCGCAACTGAAGCCTGAAAATATACAAAAACCCTGCTTATTCTCTGCAAGCATGCAATAGATTTCTTTCAGGGCCTGCTAAAACGACTCTACAGGAAGCAAACAGCTGGCTCAGTTTTCTGGCAATCATTCTACCCTATTTGATACAAGACCGAAGATATTGTTGTGAAAGCCCCATTTCCTGTTAGTACAAAAAGCTGGGCAGATGGCCAAGGATTCCAATCTTTCCCCGTTTCCTAGAACGGTTTGAAGCCAGAAGAAAAAGGACACTGTTTTTCTTGGTATGTAATGTTTAAGTCCTTTAATCAATGTTTCTATTGTACTAGTTCAGTTAAAAAAAAAAGTTTTGGTTATTCACCCTTTAAGTTGAATTTTTGGATCATTAATTCAACTGAATTAAAAGTGTGATAGGAACATCGCTGGCTTTCAAAACTGCCAAGCTAGCAACACATTTTTCTTCAAAATCACAGAGTTGGAAGACCAACCTGTTCCATTGTCAGGCTTATGCTTATTCTACATTTAGGCTTGTAAGAAACATTTGCATGTAAACCTTTAGGCTTTTAAGACACATTTGCCCGTAAGAAAACTCAAAGATTTTCATTAAGAGCAGCATGCTATTGTCACAATTCTTCGTTCCTGCACTACTAAAATAGCTCTTTGCTATTAGCCAGCCTTCTCCAGTTTGGTGCTCCCCAGATGTTTGAACAAACTCCCTTTACCCCAGAGATCACCACAGGGCAACCTATATAGAGGGTTTCAAATTGCAAAACAATTCTTTACCTAGACACAAATAGTACCGACTGCTTACTGGCTTACGTAGCACGTTCAGTCATAAAAAAAAGTTTACAAACCATACATTAAAATGCAAAGCCAAAATCAAGCAAATTTGGGCCCATGAAAATATGTTGGCTTGCTCTGTCAAATGCTTCCAAAAAGCACGGTATCTTCATTTACTGAACAATCCAAGGGAGACACAACCCAAATAGAAAGCTTACTAAGGGAAAATCACTTCTCTGGCTTAGCAAGCTTAACTGCTATAAAAGGATGACACCCTTTCCTGTTTTTCTTAGTAGGGGAGGAAAAAAAGGCAGGAAGCAGTCGGCAATAATATCTTGAGAGAAAAACAAAATGGATTTTTACAGGAAATCAGTAGGAATTGACCAGAAACATCCAAATATCTATGTGAAACCATTTATGAGCTGCATAGACTCCCATTCTAAAAAAGCTTTTAAAAAGGGGGTTTAAACATTTAAAAAATAGCATTTTAGGAAGAAAAGTTTCTGAAGCATGTCACCACTGTGGTAGGTTGATGTGTTGCGCTGATGGACATGAGAAGATGTGATAGTCTTAAGTTAAAACAGCTTTTTTTCCTGGTGTGCCAAAACCAGCCGCACTGACGTACAGATATTAAAAAGCTTCACACTTCATTACAACTGGATGAAGCCCCAGCACCTTACAGTTGAACTACATAAAAGGCAGGTGGGTTATTGGCTCGTGCTGGAACTACAATATAGCATCAATTGGAGATATTGTTATGTATCAGGAATAGGTGGAGGAGGAATCCATAATTGAAAACCCACCAAGATGGAGGGAGGGATCTCCTAAGTCAGAGGTGGGGAACAATGGCCCCTTTATGATTTGTGGACTTCAACTCCCAGAATTCCTGAGCCAGCATGGCTAGTAGAGGGGGCTGTACTTTCTGGAGAACCGCAGTAAAAAAATGTTGGAATCCAAGAAGCCCAGGAAAACTTTTTTTGCTTCTACCTGTTTTTACAGGTAGTCCTCAACTTACAACAGTTTATCTAATTTCAACAGCACTGAAAATAGTGACTTGTGACCATTTTAACAGTTAATTGTAGCATCCTCGTGGTCACTTGATTGTAGCATCCTCGTGGTCACGTGATCAAAATTGGATGCTTTGCAACTGGTTAACATTTATGACAGTTGCTGTGTCCCGGGACCATGTGATTATCTTTTGTTACCTTCTGACAAGCAAATTCAATGGGGAAGCCAGATTCTTTGAACAACCGTATTACCAACTTAACAACTGTGGCCAGAAAAGTTGCAAAATTGGACAAAACTCACTTAACTGTTTCACTTAGCAACATAAATTCTGGGCTCAATTGTCATCATAAGTTGAGGACTACCTGTACTTACCCTTTTACAAATAAGAGGCTCAAAAAACTCCATCTGAAATTGATGGTGTAATATTGTGTTTATTAACCAAGAGTTAACTCAGGGGGTGTCCAACCTTGGCAACTTTTAAAGACTTGTGGATGGACCTCAACTCTCATGCTGGGTTGGGAATTCTGGGAATTGAAATCCACAAGTCCTAAATCTGCCAAGGCTGGATACCCCTGGGAGGGTTAAATAAAAGAGTTTGAGATTTGGATGTAGCTAACTTATTCTAGAATCCGCAAAATGTTTAGACCAATTAAACTGGGGCAGAGAATTGCAGCCTTTATGTCCAATGTTTTTCAGAGCAAAAAAAAAAAAAAAAAAGGAATCACCCCACCCCCCACCCCCTCAATCCATATAAAGGAAACTAGGTGTGATTGCAACTGTAATATTCAACTATATTGTGCATCCCAATGATCTTGTCACAGAATGTAGTGGTGGTAATTATTTTTTTAAACACTAACAATTAATCATGTGTCAACCTGCATTTACCTGGCTCTTGATTCCTTGCTGGGTGATGAATGTTTTCAGGGCTCCTGTTTCAGAGTTCTGAGGGTAACCAAAGTCCAGGATTTCTACAGAAAAGTAAACAATTGTTGGAGAAAACCAACAGCTAGGCTAGTTTTTCTTTCAACTGACTCCCTTTGTGCAAATGACTGGTCAACACCGCTCACGGAAAGTTGCCCCACACCGCACGTTGTCGTACTGATTCCTGTAAGGGGTGATCGGGCTTGGCCTACAGTTTGCAACGGTTAGAACAAAACGACAAACTCGGCAAAGGCAGCAGAATCACAACATCGAAGGAAACCCGCTCTGAAGCCGGATAATTCAACAGCAGCAGAATAATCTATCTTTGCAGCATTTTCTTTAGATTTTGATTTTCACATTAGCATGGCATAAAAATCAAAACCTAAAAAAACAACAGCAGAGTAGCAGATATCGTAGCGTACACAGACAAGTTAAGCTCTGGAAAGAGAGAAGTGCCATTAACTGCCTCCTTCCAAGAGGAGATAGACAAGGCTCTCAAGATCCAGACCTGCAACACAAAGAGGAAACGAAACTTGTGCTTTTGCTAGGTTTAAGTCCATTTGCAAATCCATCGTCATCCTGCTTCCTCTCCTGCCCAAAAAGGCTTTTAAATACCGTAGCCTGAAAGCAGTTTTTCAATCCCAACTCACCCAGGGAATCGTTCTTGGAAAGCCACTATCTGTTGATAACATGGTTGGAAAAAAAAAGTTCAGTGACACTAAAGAACAGCATTCTTTGGCTCATAAAAAGGCAAGCATTAAGAATTAAAGCAGTTGTTCATATTACAGATTAAGGTCAAGGCACAGATGTCTTCCAGATGTTCCTGAACTGTAGCTTCCCAGCAGTTCTAATCAGCATAGGGGGATGCCAGGAGTTCGTTTAACATCTGGCGAGTCACATGTTCCTCTTTCATGATATAGATAAAATATAGTCCTTGACTTACAACAATTCATTTAATGACCGTTCGAAGTGCTGAAAAGTGACCTAGGACCATTTTTCACAATCCACAACTGTAGTGGCATCCCAAAGGTCACGTGATCAAAATTCAGACGCTGGGCAACTGATTTGCATTTATGATGGTTGAAGTGGCTCAGTGTCATGAGATCAACTTTTGTGACCGTCTGGAAAGCAAAGTCAAGGCTGAAGCCAGATCCACTTAACAACCGTGTTACTAACGTAACTGAAATCATTCACTTAACAACTGTAGCAAGAAAGGGTCATAAAACGGGGCAAAATTCACTTAACAAATGTCTCATTTAGCAACACATATTTTGGGCTCAATTGTGCTTGTAAGTCAAGGACTACTTGTATTTGCACAGGATATTAATCTGCCATTTGAGCACATAACTGTGGCTGCAACATTAGAGGTCCTTGTGTTGCACTCGCCTTCATGGAGAATCACTCACCTTTAACTTTCAGTCTGCTATTTAGTTCTATAGAAAGTGATTTACGAAACATTGAAATTTTTAAACGAGAGGTAGCTTCCCCTATACCATCAGGTTCACTTTGCACAGGTCAATCTTCTTATCTCAACTATGTCCAGAATTCACTAGTGTACATTGCAGAAGTAAAACATTTACAGAGAAGAAATAATGCTTCCGTTGGAGTACGTTCAGTTCTTCCTTTGCCCGTGTCATTATTTAAAAACTAAGTGCAAACCAAAACGTATAGAGCCTAGCATCCTCACAGTGAGCATCGTTTAAATTTATTCGCCCAGAATCAATTAATTTCACATACTGTATACAATAAAAGCCTTCCTAGGTTTGCAGAGCCTGGGTTGAAGGATGTGCCTTTCCAGAAGAGAGACTGAGCAACTTATCCTTACCATCCAGAAGCTCGTAGATGAGCACAAAGTTGTTTTTGATGTTCTCTTCACTGATCTTTCCAAAATAGGCAGTCATCACATCACACATTTTGTAGAGGAACTCAAAGACCATCGCAGCATTAACATTTTGCTTGGTGACGGCGGCCAGCCAGATATTGGAACGTTTGACATGGAAGAAACTGGTGCGAGCGATGTTGGTGACCGGTGAACGCACTTGTTGTCGTGCATGGATGACATTGACTCGGAAAGCATCCACTGCATTCCGCCTGGAGAATTAGAAAAGGGTAGTGAGACGTGAGCGAGATGACCAAAGCACCAAGAATAATGAATTATATAAAAGCAATAATTATGTACAATAAAATAAAATTTGAATTTGCAAATAAATCAGGAATGGCTGGAATATAAATTACAAAAAAGGAGAACATAATATTGAATTTACAAGAGGGAGATATTGTATTACTGGACAATGTGGCCATACAAAAAGCATTTTATCAATATTATTCCAACTTGTATAAAGGAAATGACAACTCTCTATAGAGAAAATAGGTAAGTATCCAAAGAAAGTCAATTGACTGAGGATCGTAGAGGAGCAGAGACAGATTATGAACAGCTTTATAACAATACGGGGAAGTTTCTGAAACTATAAAAATATTAAACTAGGAAAGCTGCCTAGACCAGGTGCATTAACACCTCCTTATAATAAATGTTTTGAGGATAAACTTTTACAACCTTTACAAAACACAATGAACTCTATCCTACAAGGAGGAAAGATGCCAGAGAATTGGAAAGAGGCTAATATAGCAATATACTTAAAGAGAGACAAGACTTGACTTTAATAAGAGACTATAGACTGATGTCATTATTGAATAATGACTATAAATAGTTCATGATTCTAGTTGGTACACTGAAAACAATTCAGCAAGAAATTATTCAAGAAAATCAATGTGGATTTTTACCTAAAAGACAGTTACAAGACAACGTTAGGAAAGTGTTGGTCATTTTGGAATATACAAACAACATAATGAAAAACAAGCCGCATTGATCTGAGATGCAAAAAAAGCCTTTGACAATTTGAATTTGGCTTTCTTGTTCAAGGTTTTGGAAAATACAAATTTTGGAGACAGCTTTATAAAATGGGTACACTTCACCGAAAGGACAAATAATCGTTAATGGATATCTAACAAAACCCATTGAAATACAAACAAAAGCAAAACTGTGATGCCCATTGTCTCCTCTCTTCTTTATTTGGGTTCTTGAAATATTCAATAGAAATACAAGATGAGAGGATTGTGGGATTAATGACTTTAAAAGAAACTTATTAAGTTAAAGGCTTTTACAGATGACTTGATGTTGATTCTGGACGATCCTTTAATGGGAACTGAAATATTAATGGGAAATTAATTTGGTGCATTTCAAGACTAATAAACAGAAAATGAAACTGTTAACAAAAATAGAAGATCGAACAGAATTGATGAATAAAATGTTACGGTTGAGAAGAAGGTAAAACATCTGGGTATCACAATGACAAACATGAACTGTACGTTATTTCAAAATAAATATGCTAAGACATAGAATGAAGTTTAAAAAGACATATTAAGATGGGAGAAACCAAAGTGTTTCCCTGCAGGTGCAGGGTCCACTTTTCATTATCAGCAAACACTATCTATACAAACTGCATATTGTAAAATACCACAAGCTATTATTACCCTAACAGTGGAATCAGTTGCTTAAAAGAATAAAGATACCTTTATTCAGAGGAAATACTTTATTAGGCACATGTGGGTGATGTCATTATCATTATAAGGAAAAAGTCTAGAAAATTCATTGCATGTTTTCAGTTACAGTAAAAGCAACTGATCAATTATCAGTTCTAGCTTCAAGAACACATTGATATCTTCCATTTACCATTTCATGTTTTGAAATTCAAGACAGCTATTTCTCACTCAAGTGCCCAGCTTCATATATTATTAAACATTTAATAAATATCCCAGAGACCTTTTTGTAATAATGATGCAAAAATATACCGATTAACATTGCCAGGACCTTGGATTAATTTCCTGAGCAATCAAACCCAAATCCATTATTCATGTCAAGTTTAAACATTAGTTTAGCAATTATCTGGATTTCTTCAGGCTTCTAAGGAAATTCACTTTTAATAGATATTTGATTTGAGATTATTGCTATTGAGTTTTCTAAACGGTTTATCTCCTTTTCTTATGACTGTTCAAATAACAAAAAAATTCAGAAAGGGAAAGCGTCTAGTTTCTAACTGTCTAAGAATCTGTAGGCTCCAGTTTCTCAAATGGTAGATAATAACTGGTCTGCTTTAACATGAGCCAAACTTCATATAGACATGTTTTTGATTTGACACTGCCTTAATGTCAGTGGTGATGCAAAGGTAAGCTTGACTTTATACACCAGGTGCCCCATGTTGAGTTCCTGCCATTCTTCTTACCTATTACTACAGCGGCCAATGAGATGGGATGAACAGAAATGGCGTCAGCGAAGAAAAGGAGTGACAGCAACAAGAGAAAGGTTAGAACACACACATACACACAAAGCACAATGAATCAAACCAAAAGGAGAAGAGACAACAAACAAGAAACCCCCTCCCACAAAAAGATTTCAAGGCACTATTTAAATTCCCTAGGCCAGCTTTCCCTGCCTCATACACTTCTAATTCACAATTGGTATATGGCCACTGCTCAATCGACATGCTCAATGGAATTTATGCATATTTCAAGATATTTGGAGGAGACCAGGTAAAGAAAAGCTGGGCTAGGCAGAGAAGCAAAAAAGCTCTTTTAAGAAAAGGCAAGCGGTGTATGAATTGTATAGTATGGAGCAACCAGGCTGTGTGATCATAGATAAACACGAACCCATATCCCTCTCTTGATCTTATCATGCAGAATGCCACTGAAGCCAACATCTGAAATAACTTTTGATCGACAGAAAAGCACAACTCCTGTTTTTTTTTAATTTTGTTGTAATCATCTGGAGCCTGAACTCAGATAACTAGGAAACAAAAGGGACAACACCATATAGTTATCAGCTTTCCAATTTCAAGATTGGCTTGGGAGCTTAACATAAATATATTTGATAAATAAATGAACAAATTTGCTGATTCAAAAATATTCTTTGAGGTATGAATTTAACCATCAAGGATTCAATGTATATTATTGTTTTTTTTCTCAACCAGGAAGAGAAATGTCTTAAGAAAATATTTAAGTTGTAGGTTCAGCCAGATAAGGTCATAGCCCAAGTAGAACTGCTTCTTGACACCTTTAATAGCTATATAAATAATGCTTCAAACAAAATTAAAAAGCATATTTAAAAAGGAAGGTAATATATCCCCATTCTGTTGTAATTGGGATTGTAAAACAGAGAAATAGTTTTAAAAGAATGCAAGAGGTCATTCAAATTGTGTGGAAAACCCACACAACAGGGAAAAACTCTGAAGCTGACAGTTTTTTAATTCAATGACCAAAAAACTAAGTGCTACAGAAATAAGGTGTCCAATCAAGATAAAGAATCCACAGATATACAGAAAGCACATCCCATTCTCTTCTAGCACTGAAGATGTTACCTAGTCAGGTAATGAAATGTCTGCAAACAAGCAACCAAGCTTTAAGCACAAGGACTCCATATATGTAGAATCTTTCAGCAATCAAAACTATTAGTCTGTACTGTGATATTGAGAAACCAACATGCAGCTGATCACAAACAAAACACATTTTCTATATATCTTTTAATACCATTCTTTGAATCAGAAAAGATTTGAATATACAGTAGTGGCCAAAATTGTGGAAACCTTTTGGGAAATGTGTATTTTCTAAAACTAACTAATAACACCACAATTTTTTGGAGTAGTACCATAAAATTATATATCAATGGAAAGATAATTTAATCAAGAACATAATGCAATAACTTTTATGAAGGATTTGCTATTAGAATAGCACTTACAGTATAAAGAAGAAAAGTGAAACATGTAGAAAAAGCAAGATATACCAAAATTATCACGTCACTTAATAGTTAGGTAACCTTTAGCATGAATTACCATTTTACAACAACTTCCCATGGACTGAACTAAGTCTTTTAGTTCTGCAGCTGTTATCATGTGAAACCAAGATTGAATGATTGCTTCTATTAACTGCTGGGTCGCTTCTGACTAACAAGTTTCTTTAGTCAGCTCCATAGATTTTCAATTGGGTTAAGGCATGGGCTATTCCCCGGCCATTCCAGCAGTGGAATATGATTATCTTTAAACTCCAAAAAAAAAGTGATGTTATTAGCCATCAAACCTCAAAAATACACTTTTCCCAAAAAGGTTTCCACAATTTTGGCCACTACTGTACAATGTAATTTTATATTATGTCTCTCTTACATAGGATATGGGATCAATATTCCAAAGCAATAAATCAGCAGTTTGCCCTTGAGAGCATAAGGTTTCAGATCCATTCTGTCTGGGTAACAGAATATGTAAGGCAACCCATGACTCATTGGATCATTTTTTTAGTTATTTCTTTACCTTTCATTTAAAAAATGACCACAAGCAGGCAAAAAAGCAGTGGGAGTGGGAATGATTTTTGACCTCCTGCCATTTGCAGAGGTGGCATACAATAATGCCATCCACAGTATTACTGATGTTACCCCATTTAGAGTAGTGCATGGGTTGGAGTACCTGTTCTGACGTAGGCTTCCTGAGACAGTAAAAAGCACACGCTTAGTCCCAAAAACCCTCTTTTTATTTCAACGGCTCTGAATTATGTTCATAACTCCCAGATGGCCCTGGCCGCCTCTCTGCCTCTGACGCAGAGCCCTTGTCCAAGCCTTCCCCAGACTCCAGGACTAGTCCATGTTCCTCCCCAACCTTCTCACTGTCCGACTCTGCTGCCAGCTCCACAGGTCGTCATCGGACCACCACAGTAAACACGAGAACACCTTACCCCCCCAACCCAAAAGAATGGATAGATACCTTGCCAGGGGTGTGGGAAGCCGTGTAGAAGGCCTTGCGGAAAGCCACAGAAACCCAGAAGATACAGGCAGACAGGAAGCGGGCTCCCCAGAAGCCATTCCAGGCAGGAGACAGGGTGTATCTATCAACCAAATACTTAAGGGTCCCCTGCCGGAAGTTGGGTCCAAAGTTTGTGGGCCCCTTCTCCATTGTACGAATAATTAAACCTGTAACAATGGAGCTGAAACTACCTAGACTTGTTAGGAAAGGTGTACCTTGTATTTCATAGTAGTCTGCTTAAGCCTGTGAGTCCATTCAACCACAACCATTACCATTACCTGTCCCGTGGAGGTGGGAGGAGAGACCCATTACGAGATCGATCGGATATTAGATTCCCGACTGCATAGGGGTAGCAAGCGGAGACATATGGGCAGCCCGTCTGCTCAGGAAGTACCATGGGAAATATCCTCACAAATTTGGGGGGGAGGGGGGATTCAGAATGCCAGGTATAGTACCCTTTTGCTATGTATCCTCACTACATGTGCTTACTATCTTCCAGGTTCAGCCCTGGTAAGAGGGGAGCCACCTGTCAAACCTGGGGGTTTGGTTTACCGGGGGGGGGGGGGCACAGCCAACAATCAGCTGTGGGGGAGCAAAGGTGTCAATCAGCTGTGAAGCCATGCGGAGCCAATCAGAGCTTTGGCCGACTTCCGGGCAAGGGCTGCATCGGTGGAGGGCATGGCTTGCCTATATAAATGAGCTGGGAGGTGAATGCTCCCAGTGCTGACTTTAATTCCAGATTGAATCTGTTTCGTGACCAGTTTTTTGGATCTCATCTGTGTGCCTGAGTCCGGCTTAATAAACCCAGTTATCATCCACCCACACACCTGGGGTTGTTACTACTGGATTAGGTCTGGAGCTTGGACCTTTTGAGAGTTTTAGTAGATATACAGATATAAATTGATCACTTTTGTTTTGTAGACAATAAGGGTTTTCCAATTTAACGGTTATGCAGAATCTTTTACAGCTAATCTGTTCTTTATACCTACTTATAAAGGTAATGCTATTTTAATTAATCATTACATTGTTTTTATATTATGATGTGTAAGTTTTATAATACAGCCTGCCTAATTTGATAATGCTATAGTTACTTATCTCTGTACTGAGAATTACTTCAGAGGTTCTATGAATCTTACCCTTTTTTAAATACAAGCTTTGAACTCATATCATTAATGCCTTCTCTCTCAGAGTATGTACCATTCAGTGTTATGCAGGATATCGCCCTCAATGCCTAGACAAAATATTGAATCTGATTTCCAAGAAAATTCCATGCCACACAATATTACTGTATGTTGACTGCTTAACCCTTTGTAAAACTTAAAATTATCTTTAAGTCTGCAATATTGGTTCTACAACATAATCTGAGCTGCAACTAAATTCAACAAGAATTAAGAAGAGCCTTGGTGGTGCAGCAGACTAAAGTGCTGTTAAATAGCACCAGCTGCCTGCAATTACTGCAAGTTCGAATCTCACCAGGCTCAAGGTTGACTCAGCCTTCCATCCTTCCGAGGTAGGTAAAATGAGGACCCAGATTGCGGGGGCAATAAGCTGACTTTGTATAAAAAAAGAACACCGCTTTTGGGGGGGGGGGGGGCGAAAGCCCTACTAAGCAGGTATATACAAAAAAGTATGAAGGCTGTTGCTTAATGCATTGTAAGTCGCCCTGAGTCTCCGGAGGAGGGCGGCATATAAATTGAACCAATAAAATAAAACAATAAAAACAAATAAAGAAATTCCGATTAAAAAATACATAAAATACTTTGCTATGTTTCTATTAAACATAATGAGTCAGTATTTTCTGTCTTCATTGGAAAAGGTTCATGAGACCCAAAACTCTGGAAATGTTTTACAATTTATGAGTGGATTTATTTATTATATAGCTAGTCCTTTTAATATACTCTTTGTTTTATTTTGACAGGTTTTTAATATTGTTTCTATCATTTCTTTGTAGACCACTCACAGCTGTTAAGGAAATACGCAGCATACTATCTTTTTAAATGAAACCTTTCAAATTGTTTCAAATTAAAACCTTTAAACAATAATTTTCCAAATTCCTCTTTCTTACACAACTGTAACAACATAGTTTTGAAAAACTTAGGTAAAAAAAAAAATAACACAAGAGATATAGGTAATCCCCAGGTTACAAGCGTTCCCTTAGCGAAAGTCCAATGTTACATTTACAAATAAGTCCCGAAAGTACGAATCTTGAGCACCACAGCAGTTGTTCACCCTTATGAACAACTGCAGAGACTCTGCAACATTCGTCCTGCACGTTGCCAGCCAAAATGGAGGTTCGGAGGTCACCCCTCTGGAGTTCCATTTCGGCCTGCAACATGCTGGGGAAGGCCTGCAGAGGTCCGAACAGAGCGTCGGAGGAGCAGATGCAGCTGAGAGGCTGGAGAAGAGAATGCTTGCTAGATCTTCGCAAGGTAAGTGTCCCAGCATGGCAGGTTAGGGGGTGTGGGGGGGGGGAAGCACCTTTGGGGCACCATGAGGTAATTCAGTGAGTGAGTAAAAGGAGGAAGTGATTCCATTCACAGTACGAGATTCACTCCCACAAATCCTCGGGTTACCAATGGAACGGGCAGGCTCCATTACATTCGTAACTCGAGGACTACTGTACTTAGAAAGAAAAAAGCTCAGTTTATGTTAAAGTGCATTTTGAAAAAATTTAGCAGCTTATTATTTCTTTCTCTAGATTTGACATAAACAGAATATTTAAAGGTAATGAAAATATTGTATTTAAAGAACAAAAATGTATTCTATTCAACACATAAGAAGAGTTGCTTCAATCAATATCTATTTTTCATTCTTAAGCGCCTGGGAATAATATAAGGTAACACATACCATGAGATAACAAAATGAACACAGCCTGGATGCAACACACAATACACAAGTTCCACATGCACAAAATGTATAGCAACAGCAGCTCAAATGTTGCAAGAAGTGGTATCAGGGTTGAAAAGTAATGCAGGATGAAGACTCTGACTTACCCAATGTCATCCCTGTAAACCCGGGAGATTAAAACCTCTCCCTTATGATTATAAATGAACAGGCCTCCAATCATGATGAATTCTTAGTCTTCTTTTTCCATGGTGTTTATATCCAATCTGTAATTATAGGACAGAAGGTTACGGTTATTACTGAAAAGAGGCAGGCGATTACCAATTGGCTTTGTAGCAAACCAATCTTGAGTTTCCTCATCTACTGTAATGTGCAAGGAACTAATCAGAGTTCACAAATTTGCATGCTACAAGCTCCTCTGATCTCTCTGACAAGTAACAGGTAAGTTAGGAGCATTGCACCATCCCGTTCTTCTCGGGATTAGGCTTGTGCCAAGCATATCTCCCAAGCATACCTAACCAGATATGGAAGAATAGTCCAACCTTATATTACATTTCCAACAGTTTTTGGAAACTGATATATAAAACTTACATTAAAAAACTATTTTAGCAAGAAATATCGGCATATTAGGCAGGGAAGCAGAGGGGGGGGGGAATCCTGAACCATTTTTAACAGTGATGTTCACAGGAGATATTTATTTATTTATTTATTATATGTATTTATATGCCGCCCTTCTCCCGAAGGACTCAGGGCGGCGAACACAAGTTAAGAAACATGTACAATAAAATCGCACTTTAAATCAAATAACTAAGTAATGATAAATAATAAACCCAAAATCAGAGTCAGCCTATTTGCTTGAACAGCCAAGTCTTCAGCTCCCGACGAAAGGAGCGGAGATCAGATATGCTATTTAACTTCAGCCAATGTAGCTATTGCATATTAGCTGTTCAATTTAGATGTTGCAAATCTTTAACTTGTCCAATTTCCAAATCATATTCTTGTATTACATACAGGTAGTCCTTGACTTACAACCACAATTGAGCCCAAAATTTTGGTTAAGTAAGACATTTGTTAAGTGAATTTTGCCCCTTTCTACTCCCTTTTTTGTTAAATTGTTAAGACAGTTGTTAAGTGAATCACTGTAGTCGGTAAATTAGTAACCTGTTTGTTAAGCGATTCCCCCGTTGACTCTGTCAGAAGGTCGCAAAAGGGGATCACGTGACCTTGGGACACAGCAACACACATAAATATGAACCAGTTGCCAAGCATCTGAATTTTGATCACATGGATCACGGGGATGCTAGAAAGGTCTGTGAAACTGTGAAAAGCAGTCATAAATCACATTTTCCAATGCCCTTGCATCTTTGAACCGTCACTAAATGAACTGTTGTAAGTCAAGAGCTACCTTTATACACTCAAACAGAAGTCTGTATTTTGTATTATATTTCAAATTTGATCGCGATTCTAAGTCAGTGATGACTAACCTTTTTGCCATTGCGTGCCCGGAACGGGGGGGAGAAGGGGGGGGTCACGTGCATGCTTGCCCACACCCATAATCCTATGTGCTCCGCCCCCGCGCACACTCCCCCCCCACTCCTGGCACGGTGGGACCAGAAGGCCCGTTTTTTGCTTTTCTCCAGGCTCCAGAGCCTTTCTAGGAGCCTGGGGAGGGCGAAAACAGCCTTCCCCACCCACCCACCCTGGGGGCCTTTCGGAGGCCGGAAACAGCTGTTTCCCTACTTCCGGTGATCCCAGGAGGCCCAAAAATCAGCTTGGAGCTGAGCTCACATGCCCACTGATATGGCTACGCGTCCCATCTGTGGCACATGTGCCATAGGTTTGCCATCACAGTTCTAAGTATTCCACCTTGCTTCTGTAAACCTTTGGAACTAATACTATGCATATGAAGGCATTAAAATCGTAATGTTGATGTAATGTTGACTTTCTCCATGGAATGACTGTTCCATGGAGAAAGTCTCAAGAGTTCCTCTTTATTTTTTTAAACGTTAGATTTGCAGTCTATCAGTGATTATTTCTCTATGGATCATTTCTTACCAAGACTGCACTTACAAAAATATTTAATATTCAGGCAAGAAGCAATTACCCTGGGCTTTTTACATCATACTCTATTATTTAATTATAATGCACTGGATACTTCAATTGGTACCAGATAAAAGATATTTAAGCAAGCTTTCTGGGAATCCTTCCCCAGAGACATAGCAACATAATCCGAGACCAACAATTAGCTTAATAGTATAACATTAGGCACAGGCAATCCAAAATGACTTTTGCATCTTGTACATTCCTAAAGTTGAATCTTAGTCTAGTCTACCTGTTTGAATGAAATTTGTTGGGCTTTTTGTCATTCATTGTCTTCACATGTTGTTGGAATCATTTGGTTAGAAAGTTGCGGTAATCTTTGATAAAGCATTAACTTATTCCTAGCCAGGATGAATATAAAGCAGTCCTTATGAACTAAGTGTGAGTTCAGTTGTGAGGCAGTGCAACACAAGGTTAGGAAGTCTAGAAAAATAGGGGTGCATGTGTATGTGTAAGTGCAAGGAGGTTGAAAAACATCTATGGGGTTGCAAGAAACACCTGAGCGGCAGAGCAACACAAAACCCAGATCCCAGCCCAGTCTCAGCTTAACTGCCCTCAGCACCCTGCACTCCTGTAACTGCTGGCCACATGAGGCTATCTTCCCCAGGATCATGCAAGGAAACTGCTGAGCACATCCTAGGGAAGAAAGTCTTGTGCTGCAGCAACTGCCTCACACAGGGCCGGGCCAGGGATGCTTGGTCAGCAGCAGGAGAAAGAAGGTAACAGTTAAGATGTCAGGAATTGTGGAGCATAGGAAGCCAAAGGCAATTAAAGAGCCGTGGTGGCACAGTGGTTAGAATGCAGCATTGCAAGCGGTCTGCCCACTGCCAGCAGTTCGATCCTGACCTGCTCAAGGTTGACTCAGCCTTCCCTCCTCCTGAGGTTGGTAAACTGAGGATTTAAGATTGTTGGGGACAATAAGCTGACTCTGTGAACCACTGAAGAAAGGACTGTAAAGCTCTGTGAAGCAGTATACAAGTCTAAGTGCTATTGCTTTGAATAATTCTCTGAAGTTACTCTGGATCCATGAAGGAAAATCCAAGCCTCAATTTATCTTTTTCAGAGACATGAAATAAAAACACCCCTCTAAACTATCAAAAGTTTTTTCCTCGTTAATATCGATTGCACTTAAGATGTATCCCACATTATCGCTTCAAGACTAATCCAGTCTGATCAAGCTATTTAATCTCTTTCCAAGGACAGCCATGAAAATCTTGCAGTCTGCGTTCAATAAAGAGATAGGTCCACAGGACTCTAGACTGGTTGGATCACTTCCCTCTATAGAAAATATAAAAGCCTTCTGTTAATAGTTTGGTAAGAATTTCTCTGAAAGCCTTATAGAGAGGAGTCATCCAGTCCTGTTGATTTATTCAATTTTCATATCAGCACTACTTCCTATGCTTCATTTTCTTGTTATAGTTTGTTGCTTCCTTTTTCTGGTCTGCAAATTCCATGATCTACATTTGGTTCAAAATACCCTGTAAACTTCCCCTAACAATTTCTCCAGATGTTTTTTTTCCATATAGTCAAAATATTTAACAACCTGATGTTAGAAGTTGAAACATGCTTTTTTTTATCCCAAACCATTTTTTCTCTTGTTCTTTTACCAATTGATAAGCCAAACATTTCTGCTGTTTGTTGTCTTTCACAAAACGCTTCCTACTTCATGAATTTCCTTATAAGTGTCATTTCCTTTCATAAGATCTAACGTAGATACCTTAAACCTTTTCTTTTCATACTGATCACCAAGAGAAGGTTGTTTAACACCTCAAAAATCTGCTTTTCAACGGATTTTGGTCATGTCATCTGGAGTCTTCCAAGTCTCAGCTCCTGTTCACAGAGCAGATTAAAGTTGCAGCCAAGAGGCCTTTTCCAGTTACACCTTCTGTACCAGCTACATCTGCTCCTTCCTGGACTGGGAAGCCCTCCCCAATCATGCTCTAGTTGCCTGACAGTTGGATTACTGTAATAAACTCTAAATGGGTCTGCCCTTGAAAACCATCAGGAGCTGCAGCAGGTCCAGAATGCAGCAGCCTGAGCAAAGATGGGGGCACCACGTTATGTGCCCATGATCCTGCTGCTTTGTAAGCTGAAATGATTGGCTTCTGGATGAATTCCAGGTGCCAATTATCACTCTTAAAGCACTCCATGGCAGAAGATCCGACCTGGTTATCTGAGGCTCCGACCTGGTTACCATGTACCTCCAATCTACCTCCATGTACCGCTCATCTGGTTTGATGCAGCAGGGTGTGACTCATTCATTAAATGTCATCATTTGGGATACAGAAAACATGGTTACTGTTGCAATTCCTGCCCTGTGGAATGATCTCTCCCCAAAATTTCTGCACTGCTCTGTTATGTCATTCTTTTTTTTTTTAATTTTATATGCCGCCCTTCTCCGGAGACTCAGGGCGGCTTACATGTTAAGCAATAGCCTTCATACTTTTGTATATTTATACAAAGTCAGCTTATTGCCCCCAGAATCTGGGTCCTCATTTGACCTACCTTAGAAAGGATGGAAGGCTGAGTCAACCTTGAGCCTGGGGAGATTCGAACTTACAGTAATTGCATTTCAATTGCAACTGCATTCAGGAAATTGTTGAAGACCTGGTTGTTTGCCCAGTTGTTTGGCAATATATCCTTACTTTAACCGTTAGAAATATCCCGTTAGAAATATTCATTCTTGGCCCACACTCCCTCATCACAATGAGATAGCACAACTATACCTGGCTTTGCCATCATCCATAAAGGGCCTCCAGATGAAACGGAATAGCCCACTTGCATTTAATCTTTCTTTCTTGGAGGCTGGATATTTAAGTATATTGCAATGCAACTTCATTGTTACAAGGGTGGATAAAAATCAATGATTTTAAAAAAATAAAAAAATTTAAAAAATCAAGATTTTAAAAATTTTTTATCAATTTTTTTTTAATAAAATGCTTTTGGAGTAAAAATTATCTAAAGATAGCTTTCTATTTAAGCTATATTAATAATTTAGTTTATTCAGCATGAAATGGAGCTTAGTTGTGTAGCATGGGGCTGTATATTCAGCAACATTGGGACTGTCCGTGAGTCAACAGCAGGTCGGAGGAGGAGCCGCCGCTGCAGGACAGAGATGACAGTTGCTTTTTAAAAATTATGATTTAAATCAAGGTGATTTAAATCAAGCCTTTCTACTAGTGGTTTAAATCGACTTGACTTAAATCAAATCCACCCTGATTGAAATCAAGTCTTTCCACCCTGATTGTTATATTGTTACTCATGGAATTAGCTGAAGTTGAAAGGCTCCTTGGAAGTCTTTTAGATCAACCCACTGCCCAAGGAAGAAGTCCTTATACCATCCTGGATAAATGATTGTCCAATCTTTTCTTGAAAACCTCCACCTATGGAGCACTCACAACTCCAGGAGGCAAGCTGTTCCACTGATTTATCATTCTTACTGTTACTGTCAGAAAAGTCCTCCTCGTTTCCAGGTTGAATCTCCCTGATGAGCTTCCACCCACCTACTGCTTCTTGTCCTGCACTCAATTTTTTTCCCTGTAAGGTTTGTTTTTCAATTTAACTACACAGCTCATATGTTATATTAAAACATGGGAAATGATTCTGAAATGATTTACCTCGGCCTGATTTTTTTACATCTCAAAAACCTGGCATTTTTACAAGGGTAGGTACACTTTTTATAGCCACTGTATATCGAGTAGAACGTTCGGTAAAATGTATATTATTCTAACTCCAGACTGTAGAGACACCTTCCGCCTTTTTAAACTGCAATGCTCCATATTTTGTCTTTAAACACATATAATAAATACATCACATTGTAGGTTTCTTACATTAGAGGATTTCTTGATCTTCTAATGATTCATCTTTGTTTATACTGTTTGATATTTTTTCAATTTCTCTCTCCTCAATCTACCTATCCCAAATCTTCTGACATTCCTCTGAAATTTAAATTGTTCCTGCCAATTCTGTTGCAGGTATTTGAAGTGTCCATCTTCTGGAGTGTTATGTGAATTCTCTGTTGATGAGATGACCAGAGCCCATAGATCTGGGATGGCGAACCTATGGCACGGGTGCCACAGGTGGCACACGGAGCCATATCTGTGGGCACGCGAGCATTGCCCCACTTCAGCCCAGCACGCATGTGCATGCTGGCCAGCTGATTTTTGGGCCTTCCGGGCCCACTGGAAGTCGGGAAACAGGCTGTTTCCAGGCCTCCAGAGGCCTCCGGGTGGGGGGGAAGGCTGTTTTCGCCTTCCCAGGCTCCTAGAAAGGCTGTGGAGCCTGGGGAGGGCAAAAAATGGGCCTACTGGGCCCACCGTGCCACTGCGTGCCAAAAGCGGGGGGGGGGGTCATGCATGCATGCATGGGGGGACAGGGCGCATTGAATTATGGGTGTGGGCACATGCGCATGCAATCCTCCCCCCACTACCCCTGCTTTTGGCACGCGATGGCAAAAAGGTTAGCCATCACACTGCCATAGATCATACTTGGTCTATTTTTAATCTCAACCCACTTGCCTTGAGAAGGTGGCAAATGTTTAAGCGAACATTTGGGATGAAAATCTGCTTCAAGAAGGCCACTATTTGTCATATTTGTTTTAAGACAGTTTTTTATTCTAAGCAACATCAGCAAGCACTTTTCCAGATTCCTTGAGTTTTTGAGAATACACATTTCTTAGATGAGCTGGCCAACCACTATAGCCACAGAGTTACAGTACCAGAAAATTCTTGATTAAGCAATGGACTGCTTTAATTACTCTTTTCTACAGAAAGTTACCAAATAGTTAATAGAAATGTCTACATTTTGCTGAGATAAGGTAAAAAAAAGCAATCTGACTCAGAAAACATGCCTACTAAGAACTATTTCACACCAAATACAGTTTTCCAGTAACTGTTCTTAGTCATTCCACAGAAATCAGAATTTTTTTTCCGCCTGAAATGAAAATCAGAGTATGCAGAAAGAATTTGATTACATATAAAAAAGTGACCATAGCAATCGTAATGGTATCAAAATAATTCACTCAGGCTGCACAATCTGGGCAATCACACAAGCTGCCACAGAAGCCTTCAATCACTAACAATTTATGGCATGCTTGCTTCTGGACTCTATTTAAATTCACCTTTCTAGTTTCTGTCCATTGGGCACATAAGAGGTTTAAATTACAAAATAGTAGATTTCAATTGGACAACAGAAAAACATTGCTATCAGTACTGTCCAGCAATAGGGTTAGTGAGCTAATTTTGTGGTAATCAAACTGGACTTAATATTAAACGAAGCAGGTTTAATTCAGACAATCGTTCACTGCTGTTACCACAGGAACGATAAAATATTCCACGTTTCTGTACTAATACAGGTAGTTCTAAGCAATTATAATAGATAAAAAGAAGCATATACAACCACAGTAGAATATAAACATGTTGGACTTAAAATGTGACAGAATTGGTTAAAATGCTGAATATTAATGTCCTTTAAGCATGCAGGGATTCAACCTATACTTAAAGCAGTGTTAATTATCCCCTGAATTGTGAAGACAGTCCCAGCCTAGCAGATTTAATCTGACTGGAGGGGCAAAGGTTAAGATGACAAATGCAGCTCTCATTTCCCTCTGCACTGTCTCCATTTTTGAAATCTACAAGCTGAAAAGAGTCCATATGACAAGTGGGTTTGACAAGTGAACATTGCTTGCACCCATCCTCCTGCCAGTTTACATCATTGTGCTTATTGCCTTGATTAACTAAGGTCCTGAGCTTTCCTGGAGAGGTACTTAGAATTAGTACCTGGCTCATGTTTCTGGCCCATACATCAACCAAATCCTTTGTCCATGAAAGTGGAGATACCAAAGAATGACTCCACTTTCATACTGATAACACCATTCATATATAACCAAATCAAGCATATGCTTTGTTGGAAGATGCTGGGATGAGATGCTAATTGAGATATATTCATGGATGCCGTAGGAGACACAAAATCCCAGGGAGTTGACTGGGCAACCTTGGCATGGTCCTTCAAATCCCGTAAGGTAGTAGTCCACTGCCATGCCAGAAATCGCTTTCAGGGGATCAGGAAAAAAGATTGTTCAACAAGGTGGAGAGTGCATTATGAATATCCCTGAACTGCTTCAGCCAGCAAAACGCAACAGCTAATATTCAGAATTAAGACTTTTGGATAGAGCTTCTGGTCAGTGAGATGAAATTCCTGTACATTCCTAGCCTAAAGCAAAAAGCAGCCCTTACCATTATATTTTGGTAAACTTGTATTGACTGAATATGGGAGGTTAGACCTTGTTAGCAGAAATCTGCCTATATGCTTATGGATAAATCTGAATATGCATTTCTGTACATTTATTTCAAGTGCAAGTTTCAAATTAAATCACTCCTGGCACCACTATCCCCTTACTTTCCCGAAACTGTTGCTGTCAGAAAACTACTGAATGTATAAAACTATTTTTAACTGTTCCATGGCATCACTTCTGTTCGAATAATGCAGGGTAACAGTGAATTTTACGGTAGAATTTGCCTACGTTTCCCTTCAAATTATTTGTCGCTAATGAGGAAACCCGATGTAAAGAATCGGGAACTGAGATCAAATGATGTACCTGAAGGGAAAGATAAGGAGCAAAACAGAATTTACTTGGTCTCCTGTTAGTTTTTGCCTATTATCTTTGTGGACAGGCTCTCTTTGCATAATCATGCAAAGCCATTGCTCCAGGCAAGAGATAGAGTCTAAACAGCAGGGTGCAGAAGTACTTATGGTGAATCATTCTTTCACATTTAAACCACTGCATATAAGACCTTCGTCCAAGAGTGTCTAATTTTCAGTCTGGCCCTCACTTTTTATCGGTTTGTGGAATACTGTTATAAAAGCAGGAAAAAAATCATCTCAGTAGTTTGAAGTATATATGAACAATGCTGATTCGAATTAATCTGTGTACAGGTATTCCTCAGTTTATGACCATAATTGAGTCCAGAATTTCTGTTGCTAAGTGAGATGAGTGAGTTTTGTCATATTTTACGATCTATCTTATCAGTTTTCCACTGAATCACTGCAATTCTTAAGTTAGACAGTTGCTAAGTGACTCTGGCTTTCCCATTGACTCTGAAAGTTGCAAAAGGTGATCAGATGACTCTGGGTCATAAGTATGAAAAGTGGTCATAAATCCCCACTTTTGGACAGTCACTAAATGAAAGATTGTAAGTCAAGAATTTTTACAACTAGGCAGTACAGCATATTAAAAACTGGAAAATAAAAGTAGGCTACTAAAAATAAATACTGAAAAGGTACTACCTTGACTTGTATCTAACCGGAAGTAATCTAAAATCTTAAATTCTTAGATTAAATGATTGGGAAAGCAGCGTCCTTGCAACTGAAGATATACCTGGATGACATTTATTATCTGGACCCATTTAAATCAGGATTTTGTCCATGAGCCTTTTTGACCACTGTGATAGCTGAATCACACTGGAAATTAATGAAGAAGTTAGGGCGAATCTTTCTACAACACTGACTATGGCATTCATTTGGACTGTGTAGTAGAGTTGGGTCTAGGAGACACTGATAACACAGAGCTCCAGTACTCCTAATTCTAAGGAACCAAAAAGCATTCTTGAACACTGCTTAATCTTGATGATGGAATAAGGGAGAACAAGCCAAGATGGTGTTAGTAAAAGCTGGCCCAGAGTCCATATCCTGTATGGGGTTGCATTCTTTCAGGAGGAGGTTTCTGAGTTCTCAGTAATTACCAGCTATCAGTGGATTTACAAGTGATAGTTGCAAGGAAGACATTTGTACAATTACAGTTACCTTGTTCATCTGAGGTACCTGAGTACCTCAGAATTCATCTTCAGCAACCAGATTTAATCCTTACAGATGTACTGGTTATAATTTACCTTTACAATTACAATGCATCATATATGATGCTACCTTTAAAAAGTGCCCAGTGCAAAATGCATTACTCAGCTATAGGCTTATTCAATATCTATACTATATTCTATATCTATATCCATGTAAAATAAAGACCTGAGCCATTTATCAAGAGCCTTATAGGCATAATTCAAAGTATTGGTATTGACATATAAAGCTCTTCAAAACTTAGTATCCAACTATAGTATATGTAGAATTACTACTTATATTAGTAGGAAAAGGTTTTTTTTGAAAATTCCCCACTGACAACAGTCCTGACCATCTGTCTGTGAAACATGGGACTATACGATGCACTCAGTAGAAAGATGCATTTAACTCCCACTCCCCCTATGTTCAAGCATGGCTTCTGCCAAATAAGAACTTTTACTTTATGTATCCATCATATCTGTATATCACACCCTCCCTCTGAAGCCAACCTGGAACAGCTTAATTTTAACTGTGCTATATGTGGCTTCATTTTAGACTTGCTACTTATAAGCAACTATAATTTTTGAAGAAACAGAAAAGCAGGATAAAAATCTAATAAGTAAATTTAATATCTTTCATTGTAAACTACGGCACATAATCATCTTTAATCATGTATCATTAGCACTGCAAAAATGAATCGTCATTTAATGATAGCCACTTAGATTTCCACTTATTCACACATTATTTCCCCAACCCTCAGAGACAAGCAGCCATCCTTCAAACTTGACATGAACGACAGGATTTTCCTTTGCAGCCAAAATCTCCTGGAAACAATCCAGGCATCCCATGTACAGGAAATTCTTCTGTTCTCAGCCTTGATACACAGTGTGGTCTATTATTGCTGGAATCTTGCCAATTAAACCAAATAAAATGTTCCTTTGCCTGTAACTGTGGCATTCATAATCTGAACAAGACAAACTGTCCTCCAAACTCCAAAGACATGATGTCTAAATATGTGATGTGCTATAATCGCTCCAGATGTTCTCAAACTAAAAAAAAACTAACAACCCTACAATAAGGATAAGTGTATGCTTAAACTGTCTCTTTAAACTAGGAGTACCAAAACCCAAATGCTGAAGAACCAGCCAATAGGAATCACAGACACAGATCTCAAAATCCTGATATCCAACCTTCCAGGGTTCTCACCAGCAAGGCTCCATAAGGTAGCTACAGAAACACTGGTGTGCTTCTCCTCAATCTTCTCTAGCAACCCTATCCAAGTCTTCCTTTGAGATTGATCAATAGACTTTGTTCAGAAAAAGCAACAAGTGGGTGGAAAAAGACACTTTAGAGACTTTTTCTCAGTCAACTTGAATGGGTCAAACACAGCACTACATGTCATCCCATTTTATCCATATATGTGCCCCGCTCAGAGTCTGCTCTCCCAAAACCCATCATATCCTTACCCAACTTTGCAAATGATGGAATCTGTAATCCACCTGTCAAATGCTCTCAAGGACACAGAAGGGGGGGCAGGGGGAGAAAAGACAATTTATCTACAGAACCCTAAAAAGCTACGTCCATTTATATGGATATCTCTATAATTTAATGAAAGGACTAGGGGTGACACGATAACAGTCTTACAATATCTATGAGGCTGCCACAAAGAAAAGCGGGGTGGGGGGGTCAACTTATTCTCCAAAGCCCCTGAAGGCAGGACAAGAAGCAATGGATGGAAACTAATCCATTTACTCCATAAACTCCTCCCACGTATGACTATAACCATGCTGCTTGTATTTTTACAATTTATAGTTTCCTAGTATGATTTGATTGCTTATTAGTAACCTATCACTAAGTGTTGTATCTTACGATTCTTGATCGAATGTATTTTTTCCCCTTTGATGTACACTGAGAGCATATGCACCAAAGACAAATTCCTTGTGAGTCCAATCACACTTGGCCAATAAAGAATTCTATTCTATTAATCAAGGAGAGAATCAACCTAGAACTAAGGAGGAATTTACTGCCAATGAGAAAAAATTAAACCAGCTGAATTGGGTATGTCTAGTTTAATGAAGAGGGGGACTAGGGATGACATAATAGCAGTCTTACAAGATCTATGGGGCTGCCACAAAGAAGAGGGGGTCAATCTGTTCTCCAAAGCACCTGAAGGCAGGGCAAGAGGCAATGGGTGAAAAACTATCATCAAGGGGAGACTCAACCTAGAACTAAGGAGGAATTTACTGCCCATGAGAAAGATTAAACCAGCTGAATTGGGTATGTCTAGTTTAACGAAAAGGGGGGCTAGGGATGACATGATAGCAGTCTTACAATATCTAAGGGGCTGCCACAAAGAAGAGGGGGTCAACCGGTTCTCCAAAGCACTTGAAGGCAGGGCAAGAGGCAATGGATGAGAAACTATCATCAACCTAGAACTAAGGAGGAATTTACTGCCAATGAGAAAAATTAAACCAGCTGAATTGGGTATATCTAGTTTAATGAAGAGGGGGACTAGGGATGACATGATAGCAGTCTTACAATATCTATGGGGCTGCCACAAAGAAGAGGGGGTCAATCTATTCTCCAAAGCACCTGAAGGCAGGGCAAGAGGCAATGGGTGAAAAACTATCATCAAGGGGAGACTCAACCTAGAACTAAGGAGGAATTTACTGCCAATGAGAAAAATTAAACCAGCTGAATTGGGTATATCTAGTTTAATGAAGAGGGGGACTAGGGATGACATGATAGCAGTCTTACAAGATCTATGGGGCTGCCACAAAGAAGAGGGAGTCAATTATTCTCCAAAGCACCTGAAGGCAGGGCAAGAGGCAATGGGTGAAAAACTATCATCAAGGGGAGACTCAACCTAGAACTAAGGAGGAATTTACTGCCCATGAGAAAAATTAAACCAGCTGAATTGGGTATGTTTAGTTTAATGAAGAGGGGGACTAGGGATGACATGATAGCAGTCTTACAAGATCTATGGGGCTGCCACAAAGAAGAGGGAGTCAATTATTCTCCAAAGCACCTGAAGGCAGGACAAGAGGCAATGGGTGAAAAACTATCATCAAGGGGAGACTCAACCTAGAACTAAGGAGGAATTTACTGCCCATGAGAAAAATTAAACCAGCTGAATTGGGTATGTCTAGTTTAATGAAGAGGGGGACTAGGGATGACATGATAGCAGTCTGACAAGATCTATGGGGCTGCCACAAAGAAGAGGGGGTCAATCTGTTCTCCAAAGCACCTGAAGGCAGGGCAAGAGGCAATGGATGAAAAACTATCATCAAAGGGAGAATCAACCTAGAACTAAGGAGGAATTTCCTGACAGGCAGAACAATTCATCAAATGGAACAGCTCGTCTTCAGAAGTGGTGTTTGAAGAAGAGGTTGGGCAACCATTTGTCTGGCATGGTATAAGGTCTCCTCCTTGAGCCAGGGGGGGTGGACTAGAAGACCTCCAAGGTCCCTTCTCTCTCTCTCTGTTATTCTGTTCGTTAAAGTAGCGGTTTATAGAACCGACAAGCATGAAAACGCCCCCATTACGTGAAATGTCCCCCACCTGAGGAGACCCTGAATGGGCGCCCCACCCACCCACCCATCGCTTCAGACGACACGCGTCGCCCACGACACCCTGGCAAGTCGCCCGGGCGGAGAAAACGCGACGGGCCCTCAAGTCCCTGAGGGAATTTCCACCTCAGAGGAGAGGCTGCAATCTCCTCTTCCAAGCCCGTAAGCCCTCAGCGTCAGGACCGGCTTCCCGGCGGAGCCCGCCGGGAAAGAAGCGGCGCCTCAGAAGAAAAAAAGCGGGAGAAAGCAGCCCGCTCGTTCAAGGGCGGGGCGGAACGAGCCTCCGCGGGAAGCCACTTCTGGCCTGCCTCAGACGAAGCAAACCGAGGCCTGCCTTCCTTCCTGGGGCGCTCGGAAAGGTCCCGACTCACCTGGTCCCGCCGACGGCAGAAGCAGCCGCCGCGTCCAACCCTCGCCCCCTCCGCCGACTGGTAAGATGGCGGCCGCCCCCCCTCAGCTATCACTGCAGCAGCGACCCCCGGCGCATGCGCGAGGCACGCCCGGCACGCTGCACGCATGCGCGTATCTCGTGGGTGGAGAGGAGAGAGAGAGAGAAAGAGAGAGAGAGACTTGGGTGGGTCGGTTACCAACCAGTGAGGAAAAGAGGGAAAGACTTCTAAGACCGGCATGCACCGCGCAATCAAAAAAAAAAAAAAGATCCGGACGGCGCGCAAGGCATCACGGCCTCGAGAGTCTTTAATCGGGCATTTGAGCGCAGCGTAGACTCAATGTTTGTATTTTAATAATATTTTATTAAATAATTAAATGAATTATATATGTGTGGGTGTGTATGTATATATATATGAGTATATGTGTGTATGTATATATGTATATGTGTGGGTGTGTATATGTGTGTATGCATATATATATGCATATATGTGTGTATGTATATACTATATACATATATATACTATATATGTGTGTGTATATAATATACACACCCACACATATACATATATACATACACACATATATGCATATATATGCATACACACATATACACATCCATACATATACATATATACATGCACACATATATGCATATATATATATGCATACACACCCACACATATATAATTCATTTAATTATTTAATAAAATATTATTAAAATACAAACATTATATATACATATATGTATGTATATATGTATATGTGTGGGTGTGTATATGTGTGTATGCATATATATATGCATATATGTGTGTGTGTATATACTATATACATATATATACTATATATGTGTGTGTATATAATATACACACCCACACATATACATATATACATACACACATATATGCATATATATGCATACACACATATACACACCCACACATACACATATATACATGCACACATATATGCATATATATATATGCATACACACCCACACATATATAATTCATTTAATTATTATGTAATAAAATATTATTAAAATACAAACATTATATATACATATATGTATGTATATATGTGTATGTGTGGGTGTGTATATGTGTGTATGCATATATATGCATATATGTGTGTATGTATATATGTGTATGTGTGGGTGTGTATATGTGTGTGTGTATATATATGTAGGTCTTTGGTTATTCGGGTCTTCTGCGTAAAATTGGAAGTGTCTTGGCAACTCTTCAGGCTGGTGTTCTCGTTTTTGTGTTTCCAGGAACAAATAAGGTCCTTTGACAGCTGTCTTTATGAATACATGAATACATCCAAGTGTGAATAAGGTCGTCCTCAACTTAGGACCACAATTGAGGCCAACATTTATACTGCTGAGAAATTTGTGAAGTGAGTTTTGCCCCATTTGACAACTTTTCTGGCTACATTTGTGAAGTGAACCACTGCAGTTGTTAAGATTAGTAACCCGGTTGTTAAGTGAATCTGGTTTTCCCATTGCCCAGGGCCTGGTGGTGGCTCAGCAGACTAAAAGCATTGTGATTAACACCAGCTGTCTGCAATTATTGTAAGTTCGAATCTCACCAGGCTCAAGGTGGACTCAGCCTTCCATCTTTTCTAAGGTAGGTCAATTGAGGACTCAGTTTGTGGGGGCAATATGCTGACTTTGTATAAATATACAAAAGTAGGAAGGCTATTTTTAACGCATTGTAAGCCGCCCTGAGTCTCTGGAGAAGGGCGGCATATAAATCAAATTTAAAAAATAAATAAAAATAAAATAAAATTTACTTTGATTGTAAGAAGGTTGTAAAATGACCCCAGGACACTGCAATGGTCATAAAAGTGAATCAGTTGTCAATCATCCAAATGTAAATCATATGAAATGTAAATCAGGGCATAAGTCTGAAAAATGGTCATAAGTCACTTCTTTGCAGTGCCGTTATAACTTCGAACAATCACTAAATGAACTTGCAAATTGAGGACTATATTAAACAGGTTTTGAGAGATAGAAAAAAGTTTTTAAAGTAAACGTTAGCAAGTATCTCTTGAAATTCTGTTTTATCGGTGGTCAAAGGGGATCTTCCTTGCAAAACAATCCTATTGGTTGTAGTTATTGTATCTGAAAGGAAACGTAGCAATTATCTTCTCTTTGAGGTGGGAGTAAAGATTACCTATTTGTGGTACTTTAGGAGCATGGTCACATAACAGACTTAATTTGGTTACTAAATAAACCCACTTTCTTGGTTCACAAAAAGATTTTAAGTCATAAAAGCGACTCAGCTTGGTTAATTCAGTAACCAGTCTGCACCAGATTCTAAGCCAAGAGGAAAACAATCTTATGATTAACCCTAACCAAATCCTGCTGGTGTATGTTTTCCCTCTACCTTCCTTCCACTTATTAAGCCTGCTGTGTGAACTAGGCCAAAATGCAGGTCGGTTTTACCTTTATACCAGATATGATGCCTGGGGGGTTAACTTAATTCAAAGGCTTAGGACCTGGGTATCTACGAGACCGTCTTCTGCCACCAATAGGCTCCCACCGTCCAGTTTGCTCTCACAGAGAGGGACTCCTCAGGGTGCCGTCAGTCAAATTATGCCGACTGGCGACCCCCAGGGGGAGGGCCTTCTCTGTGAAAGCTTCAGCCCTTTGGAATGAATTGCCCCCGGAGATACGTAACATCCCCGACCTCCGTACTTTCCGCCGTGCCCTCAAGACCCTGATGTTCCAACAGGTGGGGCTAAACATTTGAACAATTTTTAAATTTGTTATTTTAATTCTGGGTTTTTATTCAATTGGGCCAAACTGTGTAATAATTTTAAAATGCAATTTTATGATGTGCGTGTTTGTGTTTTTATTTTGGCTGTACACCGCCCTGAGTCCTATGGGAGAAGGGCGGTATAGAAATATAATTAATAAAATAAATAAATAAAGCCCCTCCAATTGCTCTGTTGGGGAACTTTCATTTGATTAGACCAGGGCTCAGCAACTTGCGGCTCTGGAGCTCCATGTGGCTCTTTCACCCCTCTGCTGCAGCTCCGTCACTCAAAATATGCGGCACAACCGCCAGTATGTGGCACCCACCGGCACGTGATTTATTGAGCTTTTCAACCCCCGGTAGGCCAGCCATGGATAAATCCAAGGAAAGAAGTTTTGGAAGAAAACAGAACGTTTAATTCAACTACATATGCTAGTTTTGTGGCCGCTCAAGAAATAGTCTGGCACGGGAAGGGTTTTGTGGCTCCCGGTGTTTTCTTTTTTGTGGGAAATTGGTCCAAATGGCTCTTTTGAGTGTTTAAAGTTGCAGACCTCTGGATTAGACAAAGCTGTGCTGTAAAGGTTCATGGCCTCCCTGAAAGCAGTGATCAGGCAGTTGTGCAAATTGTCACACCCACACCCACAGATAGTTCAGATACCTGATCACAGGAAATTTACCTGTCTCCTGCTTCAGCTGGCATGTTCTGGTCTGCAGTTGTATATCTTGCAAATAGATCAAAACATCCGGGGGTGGGGGGGGATCATGTAAGCTTGCTTACATTATTTTGCCAGACATGGCTAAAGGCCCTATATTTTTGAAGAGTTGGAAGGGACCTTGGAGGTCTTCTAGTCCAACCCTCTGATTTTCGTCCCAATCTTCCTCAAAGGCTGGTTTGGGGGAGACGGCTTAATTTATGAAAGCTGAGCATCTTTCCTGATATCCCGCTCAAAATGCCAGAGATTCAAAACTTAGCCAAATTAAATGAGCATCTAATGCAGAGGTCTTCAAACTTGACAGCTTTAAGACTTGCGGACTTCAACTCCCAGAATTCTCTAGCCAGCTATGATCTAATGGATGCATTCATGCAACAATATGAGCCTGGTGGAGCAGTGGACTAAAGCGCTGTTAAATAGCACTTAGCTGCCAGCTGCCTGCAATTACCGCAAGTTCGAATCTCACCAGGCTCAAGGTTGACTCAGCCTTCCATCCTTCCGAGGGAGGTAAAATGAGGACCTGGATTGTGGGGGCAATAAGCTGATTTTATATAAAAAAGAACATCGTTTAGGGAGTCCCCGAAAGCCCTACTAAGCAGGTATATACAAAAAAGTATGAAGGTTATTGCTTAACGCATTGTAAGCCGCCCTGAGTCTCCGGAGAAGGGCGGCATATAAATCGAACCAATAAAATAAATAATAACATAAATAAACACATTAACACGGTTAAGTTTTTGCAACATGTATTACGCAGACTGGATGTGTTTAATTAGTTTGTATTGCATGACCCTGGAAAATGAATTGATTCTGTAAATCTAAAACAACTTTTATTGTCAGTGGCTTTAACAAGAGATCTTGATTAAGACTGATTAAGTTCTAAGCCACTTCTCCGTTTTAACAATTCAGTGAATTAGGGAGCTTGTCTGAATCACTTCCAAATAAGACGACCTTGACAACAAGGGATAAAACATATTTTAAATCCCTAACAGCCAGATCACATTTGGAAGTGATTCAGACACCTCCCTAAGTACCAGGTAGTCCTTGACTTTTGACCTCATTTCAGCCCAACATTTCTGTTGCTGAGACATTTGTTAAAGTGAATTTTGCCCCATTTTACGACTTTCCTTGCCACAGTTCTTAAGTGAATCCTTTCGGTTGTTAAGTAAGTAAGATGGTTGATTTTGCTTGTCAGAACGTTGCAAAAGCAACCGTCATAAATAATTTATTTATTTATTTATATTATTATATATTTATTTATTTGTTTATTGAGCACCAGTGTGCCTACCATCCCTGTCCTAATGTTCCCTTTATTTGTATTCATTTTATATATTCAATTCACCTATATATATTATTTAATGCGTACTTGACAAATCAAATAAATAAATAAAATCAAATAAAAATATGAACCAGTTGCCAAGCCTCTAAATTTTGATCATGTGACCGTGGGAATTCTGCAAGGGTCGTGTGGAAAATGGTCATAAGTCACTTTTTTCAGTGCCGTCGTAACTCCGAATGTTCACTGAACAAACTGTTGTAAGTCGAGGTCTTCTGTAGTCTTAAGACTTCCCGTGGAGTTGATTTCTTGATCTGATCTATCTAGTCGAATTGACAACAGGTGAGATTTCTACAAATTCAGATTTATCAAAACCGGAACCGAAACAGTATCAAATATCCCTGATTATACTGATTATTTTTCATCGATTTTAATATCGCTTCTCTTATGCTCTAGTTATTTTGACTTCACTATTCTTTTCCGTTTTAAGAGTGGGTTTTTTTTTCTTTCTTATTTTATGCATTATGCATTATTTAATTTCAAGGCCACCTAAACTCTACAGCAACTCCAAGCACAATTACGTGTGTTTGTTTTTTTTAAAGAAAATGACAAAAACGTACAAAAGATTCAGTGTTGCCATTTCGTCTCTCCTCCTCACTATTCCTTCTTCGTTCTTTATTTTCTAAGAGCCCCTCTGGAAAATAAGTGTCAGCTTTTCAAACCATTCCTCCGAACCTCCTTTTCATTCCGCCGTTCATTCCCTAGGGCCAGAAAGCAAAAATGTCTTTTCATTCTACCAAATGAAAATTTTTCACTCGTGAGTGCAGAAGGAAAACAGAAAGCGGGATAATCTATTTGAGGAAATCAAGGAATACCACAATATATGTTTGCAGGGGTGGGATACAAAAATGTTTGCTAAAATTTTAGCGGTTCTTTGCCCGGTTGCTGGGTCGGCATGGCCATAGTGGGTGTGGCCTACTCAGCCTCCTGCACCACGGTGGCGGGGGGGGGTATCATTTTCACCCTCGCCAGGCTCCGGAATCTCCGGGAGGGTGAAAACGGCCTCCCCGAGGCTCCGGAGGCTGGAAACGGGCCCATTTCTGGACTTTTGTAACTTCCAGTAGGCCCATTTTTCACCCTCCCAGAGCATCCGTGCAGGCCCCGCACTTATCTGGCATCCAAAACGGGCCGCACGGAGACTCCTGGGAGGATGGGGTGGATGGGTGGGGTGGACGGTTCAGCGAACCAGATGTAAAATTAGCATCCAGAACCGCCTGAATCCCACCCCTGGATAAAAACAGATAGTGGTTAAGAGTTCAAATGAAGTTTTAATTGCGCCATCTGACCACCACTTAACCCATTTCTTAACCACGTTCCGTGGACACCCCTGAAGCCGAGTCGCCTTTGCGAAACAGTTTCTGAAACAGGCAGATGTGGGGATTCTTCTGGAAACGGAAAAAAAAAAAAGCACACACACCAGCGTGGAGTCCAATAAAACTATTTTATAAATAAAAACACATAGGAAGTTTTCGATTGATATAAAACCAAGGAAGAGGAGGTAAGGCAATATGCATGATGAGACGGTAGCACCAACGTCAGGAGGAAGAAGGGACCAGCAAGAGATGGAGGGGGAGGGGTGCGGGGCGGGGGAGGAGAGTCAAAGTTGTGTTTGTGGCAAAGAGGACATTAAAAAAAAAAGACAGCGGCAGATAAAATTAAGGGCGGTGGCCTGAAAGAAAATACTAACTGTGAATCAGAGAAATTGCAGAAACAAGATAATCCCTTGAGTCTAAGGAAACCCATGTGGCTGTTGACCCCGGAAGACAATTTACAAAACATCAGGGAATGTGTGTGCAAATGAAAGGGCACAATCCTTGTTCGGTGAAAGGGCCTAGTGTGGGATCTGTACCTAAGCCGAGGGCTTTCGGAATAGCAGTCACTAGGTGGGGTTTCT
Organism: Coluber constrictor foxii; assembly: GCA_038048745.1. Taxonomy (NCBI): domain Eukaryota; kingdom Metazoa; phylum Chordata; class Lepidosauria; order Squamata; family Colubridae; genus Coluber; species Coluber constrictor. Next base: position 4,177,687 of record CM075963.1, on the reverse strand, counting down.
CTACCCGCTTCTTCAAGGCCAAACATTGGCGTTTCCTTCAACCCATGAAGAGAAGGCATGACAGACAGAGATCCTAAAAGCAAGCCAAGTGTGAAGGGGAAAAGGTCACTTTTTTCCCCCTACCCCAATTCTACTCTGCCCCCCCCACCCCCGACTTCAAAAATCAGACGGTCCTCAATTTACAACCCTAGTTGGAACCAATTTGTGTTGCTAAGCAAGGCAGCGAAGTGAATCACCCCCAATGTTATGGCTTTTGGATGGGGGGGGGGCATGGCTGTTAAGCAAATCGCTCTGTTAAGTGAAGCTGGAAGGTTGCAAATAGCATTCACACGACCCCCGGAACTTGTAACCGTCATATATACATCTCAGTCCGAATTTTGACCCATGACCACAGGGATGTTGCAACAATCGTTAACAAGGAAGACCACTTATAAGTCATTTTTTTTCCATTTTTTTGCAACTTTAAACACTGAAGGGTTGTTAAGTCAAGGACCGCCTGTAATAGTTTTGTTCTCAGCCGGCACTGCTTCCCAGCCGCTTCCTTTCCTTCGCCACTTCACTGCAGACTGAAAGATGGGGAGCGATTTGCTATTCAAACGGTGAATTTCACCCCATCGGTGAAATCCTCTGAAGTCTGCTACTGCTTTGCACACTTGAGGCACGCCCATGCAGCGCTAAAAAAAAGGAACATTTTGAAGCCTTCCCAGTGTGCAAAGGTAAGTAGAACAGCGAGGGGGAGAAAATCCGCTGTGCCACACAATTTAGATTAGCTAGAAAGCAGGAAATCCAACGATTCTAGCTAATATAAATCGTGCGTCACAGCTGATCGTCGCCCAGCTGATCGTCGGAAATACCGATTCTCCCGAACTGGTAGCATTTTTTACTACCGGTTTGGGAGAACCGGTCCGAACCGGTAGCATTTCACCCGATTCAAACCCAGTAGGAATGTAGGTGAAGGGTAACCTGAAAGGTGCTGGGCTGGATGTGGCCTCAGACCTGCAAATTTTGCCTAGTTCTACCAAGACCAGGCATGCATCTCACCATAAAACACCTACCGTATTTTCCGGCGTATAAGACGACTGGGCGTATAAGACGACCCTCCTCAGAACCATTTAAGGCTCGTCAGAGCCTTATGGGCTGGTCTGCCTGGTTACAGGAGAATGAGACCCGGCGTATAAGACCCCCGACTTTTGAGAAGATTTTTGTGTGTTAGAAAGTAGTCTTATACGCAGGAAAATACAGTACTTATTATTCTTGACTACCAGTCAGAGAAAAAGCGTTGGGCTTATTGGAATCGCAGCATCTCGTAGAAGTGACGAGAGCTGACAAAAACGCCTCCCGCCTTTCAGAAAGACCGATGGCCATGCCCACCATATCTAAGGTAGGGAAAGAAATTTCACAGGTAGAGCAAATCAGTAGGAAGATCAAAACTGGCCCCAAGCAGAACAGAATTTTTGCCTCAAGGTAAAACGAAATGATGAAGCACCTGGTGAGACACCTGAAAGTGCCTTGGCATGATTATAAGCATTTTTCCTGGTCGAGGTTGACCGTATGAGTCTTTTACTAGCAAAGCAAATGCCACTCCCTGCTTTTCTCTTCTAGGCATCCTAAATGCCAAGGAACAGCTGGGTTTAACCGCCATCGTTAAGTTCCCCCAGTGTCACTCATGGGTTCTCCGGATTCGCTCTTCACAGTGACGCTCGACGGATAGACACTGAAGCTAAAAAGCAAAGGAACTCGGGAGCCTATGTACCCCTGATGTGATCCTGCACAGGAAGCAGGTAAGGAAGAGCCGCCGACGCCACCACAACTAAAAGGGGAACGCCACAAAGCTGCGTTCCCATTAGATGGGTTCACACCATGTATTAGGTAAAGCGGGATGGGATAATCCGCAGCATGTGGCAGCTCCTAGCTGACCTTGGCTGACCTCTAAACAACAAGTGTGCTGGATCTGGTTAGTGTTTGGATAGGTCAGTAGGAAATCGGTTGTTGATGCCAGACTACGGAAGTGAGAAGACAATATCCCACAGAAAGATAAGGAAGATACTCGGAGGAGTCCATGGATTCAGTAAGAGTTAAGTCCTAAGTATCTTTAGTTTGTGCTTCAGTGTGCTGCGGGGAACCAGCCCTTAAGGATCAGAATATGTCCGTATTTCGATGGCGGGATGAGGTCGGAGAGCAAATGGAATACCAGGCTGGCAAATGATAATAGCTGTTTGTGCATTCGCGATTCCCTCGTTACGTGCCGAGCCACAGGAGGAATAAGCATCATCTTCTCTCTCTCCTGCCTTTCAAAAGATTTCAAAAGCCAACTGTCCAGATCGTCCAACTTCGAAACCAAGAGGAAATCCGATTTGCTAAAGATAGGAACCGGCAGTTGCATTCTGCGACCGGTATTATTTTCAAAGAAAAAAAAAACAGGCTACATACAAGCAGAAAAGTTTGTTAACTCCCAGAAATCATGCTGAAGGGATTTAGGGAAGGAGAGAACGAAAAAGTGTCAACCCTAATGCAATCTCTTAGAAGTCAGTCCTTCCCTTCAGGGATAAATGCAGGGTTGAAATCCAGCAGGTAGCGGAAATTTTGAGTAGTTTGGAAAACCGGCAAATACCACCTCTGGCTGGCCCCCGAGTGGGGTAGGAATGGGGATTGTGCAATATCCTTCCTCTGGAGTGGGGAGGGAATGGGGATTTTGCAGTATCCTTCCCCTGGAGTGGGGAGAGGATGGGGATTTTGTAGTATCCTTCCCCTGGAGAATGGAGAGAATGGGGATTTTGCAGTATCCTTCCCCTGGAGTGGGGAGAGGATGGGGATTTTGTAGTATCCTTCCCCTGGAGAATGGAGAGAATGGGGATTTTGCAGTATCCTTCCCCTGGAGTGGGGAGAGGATGGGGATTTTGTAGTATCCTTCCCCTGGAGAATGGAGAGAATGGGGATTTTGCAGTATCCTTCCCCTGGAGTGGGGAGAGGATGGGGATTTTGTAGTATCCTTCCCCTGGAGAATGGAGAGAATGGGGATTTTGCAGTATCCTTCCCCTGGAGAAGGGAGGGAATGGGGATTTTGCAGTATCCTTCCCCTGAAGTGGGGAGCGAATGGGGATTTTGCAATATCCTTCCCCAGCCACGCCCACAGAACCGGTAGGGAAAAAATTTGAATTTCACCCCTGGATAAATGCTTTTCACATTTCTCCCAGGACCTTAATTGTTTTTTTCCCCCTTGTTTTGGGATTGTTTTCACGCACACGCACACACAACAAACGAAGGCAGTGCCAATCCACATAGCAATGAAAGGGAAAGAACCAATGATGGGATTTAAAACAAAATAAGAGCAAGACGGGATGGGAAGGAACTCAAAATGTCCCAGAGAGATGGAAAACTGTAAATTGGTGACAAAGTGGTAGCAGGGGGGAAAAAAAACTCTACGGACACGTCCAACCGCAGTGCAACCGAAACGTGATTCGTGGTCATTACTGGTATTCCAAAAAGCAAGCAAGGAAGCAAGCAATCCTGGTTTTTTTTGATAAGAGTTTTCTTTGCATTTACTCAATGTTGGTTTGTTTTTGTTTGTTTGTCTTTAGAAAAGAAAAGTTTTGGAGATCCTGAGGAACCTAGCCTTGGAGTGGAGACAGTGTCCTGGCCCTCTTGTCCTAGATTTCTTCCGGACATCATCAAGCACCCAAGTTTAACCTCCCGCGTTTTCCCTAGGAAAACCTTCATCCCAGTTTGAGGATTCAGCGAAGAAGGGGAAGTCGCCACTTTGGGAAGTCATCCCAGTTTGAGGATTCAGCGAAGAAGGGGAAGTCCATCTCAAGAGTCTCACGGGTGAAGGCTGAAGGAGGACACATTCGGGAGTTCAGCCCTGCTTCCCTGCCAGGCTGACGGAGAAGGAAGGACATCTTTCCAAAAACCAAGAAGTCATCTTCTGCCCCCTAAAGCAGTCTGAAAAGGCTCTGTCTCTTCCTCTCCTGGAGGCAGGAGGAACCAAACCACCACCGCGCGCCGCGGCTCTCCCCAACCACGGCTGGCCAGCTCAAAGGAAGTCAAAGACCCCATAATTCTTGGCTGCTCGGCAGAGAGGAACACAAGAGGGGCGAGAAGGAGAAAGAGGGCAGGTGTTTAAAGGGCTGGTGGAAAACAACAACAACAACAACAACGGGCGAGCAGCGGAGGTCCCGGGTGGGTGCAGATTAATGGATTAGCGTGCAGGTTAACAAGGTAAAAAATACAAGCTGGGTTAGGGGCTGTTCTTTTCTGCAATCACATGTGGGGAGGGCGGTGTTCAGGAGAAGCTTCTGGAGAGACACTTGCGGGAAAGATTAGAATCAAACAGTTTTAGTTCAGGGGTCCCCAACCCCCAGGCTGCGGCCCACTACCGAGCCACGGCCTGCTCAGAAGCGGGTCGCACAAGCGGCTGGCTGGCTCGACTTGCACTAGCGTTCAGCCAGTTCCCCTCCTTCCCCCCCCCCACCCCAATCCATAATGGATGGGGACCACTGGCTTAATTCATTTGATTTCCTCAACCCCTTTCCATAAATGCCAAGTCAAAAAAAAAACAGAGAAAGAGAGAGAGAGAGAGAGAGAGAGAGAGAGAGAGAAACAGAGAGAGAGAGAGACAAGAGATGCATTTCACACCGAGTGTGCTCTTTCTAGGAGACAAACCAACTTGGGGGAGGGGGTCAGCCCAGACAGGCAGAGGGAGGGAGGTAAGAAAGGAGAGAGGGAGGGATCTTCACATTACATCCACAAAAAACTCACTAGGGTTACCCATGGCCATTCGGAATGACTGTCTACTGGCGGTCAGTTCAGGGGGCACCGAGGCCAGATCTCGGCCCGGGGGAGCCCCAGGAGGTCCCAGGGCGGAAGGGGGTGGCGGCATCAGGAGCATGGGAGGGCTGTAGAGAGGTGGGAGGCCGGGAGGGCCGTAAGACTGCTGGCTGTGGTGGCTGCGCACGCTGTGAGCCATGGAGTGATGGCTACGTTGGCTGCTCGGCACGGAGCATTCGCTGGCCGCTCGCTCTCGCCGAATGCTGCTACGGCTGGTGTGGTCAGATTCGCTGCCGCTACCGCCCGACTTGGACTCCCCGGCTTTGGGGTCTCGGTCTTTCCGTCTCTCGCTGCCACTGCGGTTTGAACCGCTGCTGCGGCTTCCTGCACAAGGAGTAACCATTGAGTGTGGTTAGAACAGTGTTTCTCAACCTGGGCAACTTGAAGATGGGTGGAGTTCAATTCCCAGAATTCATACTTCTGTATATTTATACAAAGTCAGCTTATTGCCCCCACAAACTGGGTCCTCAATTTACCTACCTTAGAAAGGATGGAAGGCTGAGTCCACCTTGAGCCTGGGGAGATTCAAACTTACAGTAATTGCAGACAGCTGGTGTTAATCACAATGCTTTTAGTCTGCTGAGCCACCAGGCATTTTACCTGCTGTGCTTTTTTCATGATTGATGATTTTAATGATTTTTAACTGTTTTAATGTGGCAAGCGGCCCAGAGCAGGGGTGAAATTCAGCAGGTTCTCACAAGGTTTTCGAGAACTGGTAGTGGAAATTTTGAATAGTTTGGAGAACCGGCAAATGCTACCTCTGGCTGGAGATTTTGCAATGTCGTTCCCCCAGGAGTGGGGAAGGAATGGAGATTTTGTAGTATCCTTCCCCTGCCATGCCCACCAAGCCACGCCCATCAAGCCATGCCCACAGAACCAGTAGTAAAAAAAAATTAATTCCACCACTGGCCCAGAGTCATTGGATACAAGATGGGTGGGGAAGGAAGGAAGGAAGGAAGGAAGGAAGGAAGGAAGGAAGGAAGGAAGGAAGGAAGGAAGGAAGGAAGGAAGGAAGGAAGGAAGGAAGGAATCAATGCCGGAAGGAAGGAAGGAATCAAGGCATGAAGGAAGGAAGGAAGGAAGGAAGGAAGGAAGGAAGGAAGGAAGGAAGGAAGGAAGGAAGGAAGGAAGGAAGGAAGGAAGGAAGGAAGGAAGGAAGGAAGGAAGGAAGGAAGGAATCAAGGCATGAAGGCAGGAAGGAAGGAATCAAGGCATGAAGGAAGGAAGGAAGGAATCAAGGCATAAAGGAAGATAGGAAGGAAGGAAGGAAGGAAGGAAGGAAGGAAGGAAGGAAGGAAGGAAGGAAGGAAGGAAGGAAGGAAGGAAGGAAGGAAGGAAGGAAGGAAGGAAGGAAGTCCGTAGGGATATCCTACCCTAAGTGACCAATTTAGAATGAGGAAGCAGCAAACGAGAATGTTTGAAATGCTCAAAAGCTACACTCATTCCCTGGTTGAGAGGGAACATGAGTGTCCAGGAGGAGGAGGCTGTTCCCACAACCCAGATTTTGCATGCAACCCGACCTTTCCTTTTAAAGTTTTCCAGAGAGGGACCCCAGACATGACACGATTCGCAACTCAGGCAGAAGAAAGAAGGGCCATGTTCTACAAGACTTCAAAGGTGGACCGGAAGATCCTGGTAGATGCTTACCTTCACTATGCTGGCTGCCTGCGCTGCCCCCTCCGTAGCTGTAACCCGGCTCAGGGAAGCCGGGGTGAGGGTTGTAGGGATGTGGAGGTGGATATTGGTAAGGAAAAGCTAGGGGCCAGGGGGCCGCTCCTGGGTGAGGTAACGGAGCCAGCGTATCCTGGTCGGAGGCCCCGCTAGATCCATCATGGTCATGCAAGGATAGGTTGGCCATGTCTGCAAGGAGAAAAGAGGCACAGAAAACCAGCAAAAGTTAAATCAGCGGTCACCAAGCTTCCCCGTTTTGTGGACCGACACAGCGGGCAGGAGCAGAGATGAAATGCTCCCAGTTTGGACCGGATCGTCTGATCCGGTAGCGATGACAGCGGGTGGTTCGGAGAACCGGTAGCAAAAATCCCTGCCGCCCCTCCTCCCCGCCCCCCGCATGCCCAGCTGAGCAAAGCAATCATCAGAGGCTTTTTTTAAAAAAAATTTTAAAAGCATTTTTTCTACAACCTCTTCGGCTGAAAACATGCTTTCAAAAGTAAAAACAAAAGCCTCTGACAATCAGGCAACTCAGCTGGGACGATCAGAGGCTTTTAAAAGCATTTTTTCTACAACCTCTTCGGCTGAAAAAATGGGATCGTCAGAGGCTTTTAAAAGCATTTTTTTTCTACAACCTCTTCGGCTGAAAAAATGCTTTCAAAAGTAAAAACAAAAGCCTCTGACAATCAGGCAACTCAGCTGGGATCGTCAGAGGCTTTTAAAAGCATTTTTTCTACAACCTCTTCGGCTGAAAAAATGGGATCGTCAGAGGCTTTTAAAAGCATTTTTTTCTACAAACTTCTTTGGCTGAAAAAATGCTTTCAAAAGTAAAAACAAAAGCCTCTGACAATCAGGCAACTCTGCTGGGATGGTCAGAGGCTTTTAAAAGCATTTTTTTCTACAACCTCTTCAGAACCAGTAGTAACAAATTTTACATTTCTCCACTGATTTTGACATACAGTAATGTTTCTGAACATTTCCTTCAAGGCCACTTCCCTGACTGTCTATCAGTGGTGACTGCTTTGTCAGTTGTCCATCCCAAGGCAGAAGGAAAAAAAAAAGGAGAAGTGCAGGATTTAGCAAACTATTCAGGGTTTGCTCTGCACAGGCACTTCCTGTCTCTAGTTCAAGATAAGAGTGCCTTCTGCAAAGATCTCACCCAGGGCCTTTCACGATCACCCATCTACTTGTTTTTCTTGCTAAGTCATCTCTTTTTCTGCTAAATCACCCCTCCCTCCTTCACGCCCTCCCTCCCTCTCTTCCTTCCTTCTTTCTTTCCTTCCTTCCTTCCCAGAGAGGTGTGTAAAACACTTATAAACCATCTTCAATTAAAATATAAAACATTCTGTTTTGAGCACTGGGAGGCCGCTGGCTTTGAGCACCGAAATGGGCTGTTCCAATGAATTCTGGAACATTTTGGTGGAACATTCTGGAACATTCTGGAACAAAATGATCAAAACTCCCTGTAAAACTGAAAAAGCCAGAGTTTCAAAAACAAATAGCCCTCATCTTAAAACCTTTTATTGAGTGACTGTTCAAAGTCACAATGGCACTGGAAAAAGTAACTTACGATGGTTTTTCACACTTCACGACCATTGCAGTGATTAAAATTTAGATGTTTGGCAACTGATTCAGATCTATGACAGTTGCAGTGCCCCGGGGTTATACGAGACAAGCAAAATTAATGGGAAAGAAAGATTCACTTAATAACCGTGTTACTAGCTTAACTACTGCCGTGATTCACTTAACAACCTGTGCCAAGGAAGGTCCTAAAATGGAGCAAAACTCACTTTTAACAACTGCCTCCCTTAGCAACAGAAATGTTGGGCTCAACTGGGGTCGTAAGTCGAGGACTACCTACAATTGGCCCGTCCCTCCTTCCCAGCCCTTATCCATGATTACAATCCGTACTTCCACAGAGGTCTCCAAAGATGTAGTAGCACTGCTCTGAGAAGGTGATTTTGTTGACCGTATGTCGGATATAACCAGCCTTGAGCAGATTGCTGGCGTACTTGCGGGATTCTCGCCGGTCGGTAAAGCCCTCCACATGATGGTACAGCCAGTCGACCACATCTGAACCTGGCAAAGGGACAGAAGCGAGCAAGATTGAACAAGGAAGAGATGCAATGACAAATGGAAAGTGGTGTGGGGGTTAGGATTTTGAGGTTTACCTCAGCTACGTAAGTTCTCAGCATGACATGGGGCAAGTCACTAGCTTATAGGGTTATTCCTATGCAGAATGGGGAGCAATGACCCCTTTATGACTTGTGGACTTCAACTCCCAGAATTCCTCAGCCAGCATGGCTGTTTCAGGAATTCTGGGAGCTGAAGTCCACAGGTTGTAAAAGAGAGGGGCAACTATGGCCTCTTTATGACTTATGGCCTTCAACTCCCAGAATTCCTCAGCCAACATGGGTGTCTCAGGAATTCTGGGAGTTGAAGGCCACAGGTTGTAAAAGGGAGGGGCAACTATGGCCTCTTTATGACTTGTGGCCTTCAACTCCCAGAATTCCTCAGCCAGCATGGCTGTCTCAGGAATTCTGGGAGCTGAAGTCCACAGGTTGTAAAAGAGAGGGGCAACTATGGCCTCTTTATGACTTGTGGCCTTCAACTCCCAGAATTCCTCAGCCAGCGTGGGTGTCTCAGGAATCCTGGGAGCTGAAGTCCACAGGTTGTAAAAGGGATGGTCAACTATGGTTCCTTTATGACCTGTGGACTTCAACTCCCAGAATTCCTCAGTCCGCATGGCTGTCTCAGAAATTCTAGGAACTGAAGTCCACAAATCATAAAAAAGGTCATCATTCCCCACCCCGGCTGCAGAGGAAAAAGGAGTATTTTTCCCCTTCATTTTTTTGCCCAAGCAATGTTTGTTCTGTAGAAATCACCCCTTTTGTGACAGGGCCCTTTGGAGAACCCACAATGAATCACTTCCCGTTCCAAAAGATTCACTTCCGGAAAACTATCAAATGGCGACCGGCTTGGTACCGTTTTAGAATTAAAATGGCAGTGCTGCCTGGGAGAATTCTGGGAGTTGAAGTCCACAGATTTTAAAATGGCTACGATTGGGAAACACCGATTTACACAATGCATTATTTATATGCAGAATCCATTATTTTGGGGGGGGAAAGAACAGGGGGACAGAAGATTCCATTTTAATTCTTGGCATGGGATCTGCTCAAGGAATCTACCCAGCCTTACTTGAAAACAAACCCAATCAGGTTCGTTAAGACTGAATGTTGCAATCGAAATATAGTACCCTTGGTGGATTCAACCTGGTGGGGACTTCAAAACCTTTGCAGCTTGAATTTGTGGGTTTTTAACTGGGGGGGCCAAAATATTTAATTTGTTTTTAAATTGCTTTTAAATTTTGTATGTCGTGTTGTTTTATTGCGGCTGTACACCGCCCTGAGTCCTTTGGGAGAAAGGCGGTATAAAAATTAAATACTGTATTTTCCTGCGTATAAGACTACTTTCTAACACACAAAAATCTCAAAAGTCGGGGGTCGTCTTATACGCCGGGTCTCATTCTCCTGTAACCAGGCAGACCAGCCCATAAGGCTGTGACGAGCCTTAAATGGCTCTGAGGAGGGTCGTCTTATACGCCTAGTCGTCTTATACGCCGGAAAATACGGTAAATAATAATAAAATAATAATTCGTGAATCATGAGTAATCTGAACTCAGTGAGTGCAACTGTTGTAAAAGTGAGGCAGGAATAAAGGAGAACAAGTACAGTAACTACATTGGAGTGAACTTAGCTAGAAAAGCTAAGCTTTTAAAAATAAAATAAAAAAATAGAAATAAAAACTCCTTCCAAAATAAAGTAAACCAAAAAAAATGTGCGTCCTAGAGAGAAAAGAAAAGCCAAAGGGGGAGGGGAGGTATTTATTTATTTAAATAATATATGTGCCCTCCTCCTCCACAGCTCAGACTCTGACTCCTGATGAACAACATAGGATTAAAACGAATATAAAAACCCACAAAATTAAGGACAAGAAACCAAAGGGACATGCTACAATGAAGGCTGGACCGCAACGGTTCAGTCAAAAAAAAAAATCGTTTCTGAAGGTTTATCCATCACCCTGACTCACCTTGGGAAAAGCAAAGTCATTAAGATCTTAAGGAAGGCTAGTAGGGATAGAACCATCAAGGGTGGAGAACGTCACTAAGAGAAAATGGTGAAACCGTCATGGCGAATGGTGATAAGCCATGCGCAATGAATGCTCCTTAATGGTCCCACTTTAGCTTGGAGGGAAGGATAGAATGCAGGGGTGAAATGCCTGATGCTCTTCCACATTTTTATTGATGACTTGGGAGAAGGAGTTGAAGGGGCGCTAGTCTAGTTCAGAGGTCCCCAGCTTTTCCAGGTTGGCGGCCTGGTGCAGTGTGTGTGTGTGTGTGTGTGTGTGTGTGTGTGTGTGTGTGTGTGGCAGGTGCACACGCACAGCTCCATCTGTGGCACGCACACCTGCCCTCAACTCACACAAATGGAGCTTCGCACTTGAGCGGAGGATGCTTGCATCACCCGCGAAGCTCCACTCATGCAAATGGCGGACACCTGTGCTCATGCGCGAAGCCCCACTCTTGCGAGTGCCTTCCACTCGCACGAGTGGAGCGTCGGGCACAATCGCAAGCGCCCTCTGCTCATGCAAGGAAAGCATCACGCAGATTGCCCGCGCTTGCCTGTCAGTCGCGCGAGTGAAGCTTGCCCATTTCTCCCACAGTCCAGTTTCAAACAGGCTGCGGCCAGTGGTAGGTTTCTACTGGTTTTCCCCGGTTTGGGTGAACCAGTAGGGTGGCGGCAGCAGATAGCTCCACCCACCCACCTGGACGTCATCACGGGTGGTTGTTGTGGCTCCGATGCCTAAGCCTGTGTCATCAGCAGGAGAGGACTCTGAGAGTGAGGGAGAGGAGTTGGCAAGGCCTCCTTCTCCAGGACCCTCCTCTCTGGCAATGCTTCCGGAGGACACTGAAGGGCAAGAGATAGGCCCAGAGCCAAGCACGTCCCCACAGCCACAGATGGACAGTGATGAGGGTAATGAGTCTTGGCTGGACCCTCGCCAGCGTCGCAGAGACAGGCGTGCGCAACAGAAGAAAAGGCGTGCCTGTGATTAGCTGACTCACTGGACCACACCCCACAGGCTATAAAAGGGAGTGAGTTAAGCTTTCAACTCTGTGATGGACAAAACTGACAAATCCCTTGGAGTCTTCAGATTTATTCCTGCATTTCGGCTTCAGCTTTATTTCTGGACAATTGTGGTGTGTATTTTTCGTCTAAGTTGATAAAAGCCTTGGCAAGCAGCTGCTGGGATTGCTGCCAAGCGTCTTATCGGACTAATTGGTTGCCTGCCAACTTATTTCACCCCCGACTGTCTGAGTGTGTGTGTGTTTGTGTGGCGTGGACAGAACATTGGTAGCTAAGTTAAGTGAAACCCACTACTGGCTGAGGCCCAGTAGTGGGCCACGGTCCAGGAGTTGAGGACCCGTGGTCTAGTTGACAATCGAGGCAAAGGTGGGAGAGGCAGTAAATACTTTAGTTGAGAGGGAGAATGAGAGGGAGAATGAGAGGGAGAATGTGAAACAAGTTGTTTTAGGCTTGGGCGATGGGCTGAAATGAATGGGATGGAAATTAAATGTTGAAACCTGGAAAGAATACATGAAAAGCACAAGTATAGGAAGGGAAGTATGCATATGAAGAGGAACTGGGTGTCCTTCTCAACCACAACTTAAAGATGACTCAGCAGCAGGATTCTGCTGCTAAACACTCGAAGGCTGTCTTGGAAAACATTAAAGGGAGCACAGGGCTCGTATCGCAGTAACCAACTGTTCTATTCTGTTCTTGTCAGATTCTACATGAGTCCTCGGTCCGTATCTCCACACCGCAGTGCAGTAAGGAAAGCAAGAGACAAACTCTCTTAGTGGCTTCTTTTTCTTTCTTTCTTTTTACATTTAGCCATCCTTAGGCAAGAGAATCTAACATAAGAGAGTCAGTTTGATCTAGTGGTTAAGGCACCAGGTTAGAAAGCAAGAGACCATGAATTTGTAGTCCCTCCTCAGACATGAAAGCCAGCTGAGTGACTTTGAGCTAATTACCAGGAGATGGAGAGTTCTAGTCCCTGCCTTAGGCAGGAAACCAGCTGGGTGACTTTGGGCCAATGACCAGGAGATGGGGAGTTCTAGTCCCTCCTCAGACATGAAAGCCAGCTGAGTGACTTTGAGCTAATTACCAGGAGATGGAGAGTTCTAGTCCCTGCCTTAGGCAGGAAACCAGCTGGGTGACTTTGGGCCAATGACCAGGAGATGGGGAGTTCTAGTCCCGCCTTAACCATGAAAGCCAGCTGGGTGACTGGGCCAATGACCAGGAGATGGGGAGTTCTAGTCCCTCCTCAGACATGAAAGCCAGCTGGGTGATTTTAGGCCAATCACCAGGAGACAGGGAGTTCTAGTCCCTCCTCAGACATGAAAGCCAGCTGGGTGACTTCGGGCCAGTCACTCCCACACAGCCCAACTCACCTCAGAAGGTGGTTGTTATGGGGAAAATAGGAAGAGGAAGGTATATTGGATATGTTCACCACTGTGAATTATTTGTGAAAATAATAAAGGTGGGGAAGAAAAAGAAAGAAAAAAGGAGGAGGGAGGGAAGGAAGGAGGGAGGGAGGGAGGGAGGGAGGGAAGGAAGGAAGGAAGGAAGGAAGGAAGGAAGGAAGGAAGGAAGGAAGGAAGGAAGGAAGGAAGGAAGGAAGGAAGGAAGGAAGGAAGGAAGGAAGGAAGGATTGATTTTAGGGACCATGATGGAGAAAGATACTCAGCACTCAATTCAGACAAGACCTAGCCTCAACCCCCTCCTTCATCTGCCATATGACTATAATATCTCATCTACAATCCTTCTTCATAGGGATGTGGTTTTTAAGATGGCAGATGTGAAGCAATTAGAAGGTATAAATAGGCTGTCAAAATTCTGTGGAGAAGGATCTAAAGATGAACAGATTCCTTGGCTGTTCTTGAGCCCAATAGATTATCCTCTACGGCAGAGGTGAGGAACTATGGCCCTTGTATGACTTGTGGACTTCAACTCCCAGAATTCCTGGTTCAGGAATTCTGGGAGTTGAAGTCCGCAAGTCATAAAACTGGCCATCATTCCCAGCCCCTGCTCTACAGCAACATTGGTATCTTTCAGTCTCAGTACACCGTCTGTCCATCCAAGCTACCTATTTGAGAGGCTCCTCCCACCGGCTCCTCTGGTCAGTCTTACCAATGAAGGCACTGGGAATGGTGATCTTCAACCACATGCGGTCGCGCACCTCCAAGCCCGACTCTGGCGAGGCCATGGCTTTGACGATGGTGGCCATGTCGCTATGGATGGAGAGGTGGAAGTCATCGAGACCTGTGCAAAAGGAAGGAAGGATGAAGGTGAGAGGTGACAGAAAGGTAGAGGAACGTACGCGAGCACCACAATACAGATTCCGACGTTATCCAGATCGATCAACAGGGGACCCTGGGAATCCGACACATTTCAGGAAGAGAAATTTGAGGAAGGGTACAATAGAGATGCGGACCGGGATCTCTAAAAGCCGCATGGAACTACCGTCGCCAACTGAATAGGACTCCTCCTTAAACCACCGGCGCACGTCAAGAACTGCTGTGAAGTCAGAATGTGCCATTTTTAAAAAAAGTTAGCAAATTATCTGTTTCTGCCTGACATGAATTGTGACCAGTGGTGGGATTCAGCCAGTTCAAGAGGCAACTGGACTCTCTGGTTTTTCTTTGAAGATGTTTCGCTTCTCATCCAAGAAGCTTCTTCAATTCTGACTGAATGGTGGGAAAGGGAAGGATTGATACTCCTTGCAGACAGCTGGTCATTTGCATCCTTTGAGAGAGTCGCTGAGGCCGCTTGGAGGCTGATCTGCATCCTCAGTATCACTCCAGTGGTGCAAATGGGTGTGGAGCCTTCTTCAAACGGCCGAAAAAACTGGGTTGTAGACTGGAGATAGATAGATAGCCAATGTAGAGATCTGCACAGGGCTCACCGCATTGTAGTACATGTGAGCAATGTGGTATAAGCAGGACAATGCGGTGAGCCCTGTGCAGATCTGTCCATTGGGGAAACAAAACAACCACTTCACAAACGCATGGCACAACATAGGAGAACATACCCATCAGGCCCAGATTCAGCAGTCCATCTGCATTTCAAAGACAAAGGCCGTTCTTTTGAAGACAGAAAAGTCCACATTTTGGACAGAGAGGTTTGAAAAGAGGGGTCCAAGAGACCATCTAGGCCAAAACAGAATACCCCTCTCTCAACAGAGGGGGAGGGGTATGACATCAACCAGGGTACTTACGGGACCGCCTTCTGCCACCAATTGCCTCCCACCGGCCACTTCGCTCCCACAGAGAGGGCCTCCTCAGGGTGCCGTCAGCCAGACAATGCCGGCTGGCGACCCCCAGGGGGAGAGCCTTTTCTGTGGTAGCCCCCACCCTCTGGAACGACCTTCCTCCAGAACTGAGAACGATCGCCGACCTCCGGACTTTTCGTCGGGCTTTGAAAACTCATCTCTTCCAACTTGCCGGTCTAGCCTGATCCCTTCAAATTTAAATTTTTTTTAGAGTTTTTAGATTTGTTCTATTTTAATACCGATTGTTTTAAATTTCTCAGCCAAATTTATACTTGTTTTTAGAATTTTTTTAACTTTTGTATATTGGTTTTTATTCGGCTGTTCACCGCCCTGAGTCCGTAAGGAGAAGGGCGGTATATAAGTCTAATAAATAAATAAATAAATAAATAAACTATCTCCAGTCTACAACACAGTCCTTTCAATAGTTCCAAGAAGGCTCCACGCCCATTTGCACCACTCAGGTGACCCTGAGGTCACAGATAAAACCTCCAGGTAACCTTAACGACCCTTTAAAAAGGATGCAAATGACTTACTGTCTGCAAGGAGTATAAATCCATTCCCCACCATCCGGTCAGAGCTGAAGAAGTTTCTCGGAGGAGAAGCGAAACGTCTCCAAAGAAAAATCAGAAAATCCAGTTGCCTCTTGAGAAAAAAAAAAAAGCCCCTTTGGGGACCATCCTTTCAAGAGAGACTCAAACGTCCCTGTTCAGCGGTTCAGCATCTACCAGGTAACTCTTCTTCCAACCAAGGGGACTTTGGGCCCTGTGCAGGTACGGTTCCTATCGGATGAGGTGTGCAGTGGACCGGAAGCCAAGCATGGATGGGAGATGCGCGAGTACAAGAACTTACGTTCCGTTTCTGGGATGGAGCTGGTGATGGAAGAGCTGGTGGAAGTGATTGTGCTCATGGATGGGCTCATACCGTACGCAGGGAAGGTGCCGGTCATCGCTGCGGTGTGGGACACCCAAGCCGCCGGGTCGATGGGTCGGATAGGCTCACCTGAAAGGGAACACGGGCCTTGTGAGAAAGCTGTCTCCTCAAACGATTATCCCCTACGCTGGACCCCCCAAGGCCTCTGGGCAGCCCTGTCCTTCCCCCAGGGTCAGCCGGGACTCACCCGGATCGGAGCATGGAGACTCTGGCCCAGCCCAGATTCGCTGGGGAGCAACTGGGGGGAGAAAAGAGAGGGGTGATCAGCAAGAGGGATACAGAAAGAGAGAGAAACACCTGGCGTCCATGGATTAGCAGGGAAGGGAAGGGAGGACAGGGGGAGGGGAGATCCGCATGCAGGGAAGGAACATGTCTGTGATGGGATGGAAAAGAACAATCAAATAGAAAGTCCCAGAATATGGCAGGAGAGAGGTAAAGAGGAAGGAAGAGAAGCACAGAGCAGGTGGAGGTGGGAGAACCTCAATGGCTTTCTCACACACTGCAAGCTAATTTATAAGGTAAAGGTTCCCCTCGCAGATACGTGTTAGTCGTTCCCAACTCTAGGGGGCGGTGCTCATCTCCGTTTCAAAGCCGAAGAGCCAGCGCTGTCCGAAAACGCCTCCGTGGTCATGTGGCCGGCATGACTCAACGCCAAAGGCGCACAGAACACTGTTCCCTTCCTATTTTTCTACTTGCATTTTTTACCTGCTTTCGAACTGCTAGGTTGGCAGAAGCTGGGACAAGTCACGGGAGCTCACCCCGTTATGCGGCACTAGGGACTCGAACCGCTGAATTGCCCACCTTTCGATCGACAAGCTCAGCGTTTTAGCCACTGAGCCACCGTGTCCCTCTCAAGCCAATTTATGCGCTCAGCCAAAAAGGAGGAGAAAACCATTTCTGGGAGATTCTCAGTCATCCAGCTCACAATTGTCCCAAAAGTGCTTTTCCAAAAAGCAACTGATTTTTTATTTATTTATTTTTTTGCTTCTTGAAAATGTTTCGCTTCTCATCCAGTATTTCAGAGGCTGAAATATTTTCAAGAGAAAAAAAACAAACAAACAAAAAAATCCAGTTGCCTTTTGGAAAAGCACCTCTTCCTGGGAATGTCTCAAAAGCCTCGCTACGTGTCGAAAACAAGCATCTTCAATGGAGAGAACTTTTTTCTTCCCGAGGGCTAATCTTCACGACATACAGAATCCTCACTAAACACTGGAAAAGGCTTTAAACGAGGAATTATCAAGCACCAATATCGCTCCAAGGCCTGTAAATTTACGCTGTCGATTGTATCTCCGGTTTTCTCTTTTCACCCTCATTTGCTAAGCGGCACTATTATTCCCTTATGAAGGGCGGTAAGTCCAGGCAGTCCTCGACTTACGACCACAATCGAGCCTCCCCATTTCTGTTGCTAAGTGAGACCTTTGTTAATTGTTTTGCTCCATTTTAGCACCTTCATTGCCGTCGTTGTTAAGCGAATCACTGCAGTTATTAAGTTGGTAATGCGGGTGTTAAGTGAATCTGGAATCCCCACTGACTTTGCTTGTCCGAAGGTCGCAAAAGGGGATCACTTGACCCCCCGCCCCGCCCCGGGGAAGGGATGGACACTGCAACCATCATAACTGCGAGTCAGTTGCCGAGAATTTGAATTTTGATCACGTGACCATGGGGATGCTGCAACGGTCGTAAGCGTGAACAATGGTCATGAATCGCTTTTTTTCCAGTTCCGTTGTTAACTTTGAACGGTCACTAAATAAACAGCTTGTTTAGTGACCGTTCAAAGTTACAACGGCACTGGAAAAAAGTGACTTAGGACCAGTTGTCACACTTATGACCATTGCAGTATCCCTGTGGCCATGTGATCCAAATTCAGATGCTCGGCATTTATGACGGTCGTAGGGTCCCCGGGGGGGGGGGGTCACGTGGATCCCCTTTTGCAACCGTCTGACAAGCAAAGTCAACGGGGAAGCCAGGTTCACTTAACAACCGTGTTACCAATTTAACAACCGCCGTGATTCACTTAACAACGATGGCCAGAAAGGTGGTAAAATGGGGGCAAAACTCCCTTAAGGATTGTCTCACTCAGCAATAGAAATTTGGGGCTCGCTTGTGGTCATCGATCAGTACCTGCATGGCTATTCCTCCATATGGGGATTGGAAACGGTCAGGCCTGTAGATGCCTTTGTGGTCAGCGTGCTTAGAAAATTTATCGTGGCTTGCCTCTTTTTTCTTCCTTTTGTCCGATTTTGTCATTTCTGCCCTCACGATTTGCTTCTGGAAAAGGTTGTCATTTCCTGGTTCTTTAAATGTTCTTAACTATTTGTACCCCGCCCAGAGTTGCAGGGAATTGGGGCACATAAATTTAATAACCCATTATTATTATTATTATTATTATTATTATTGGTTAATCTGTAGTGAGATTCACAGTCTTTGAGGCTGGTTAATAGCTCAGCAGCTCGAGTCCTAACCAAGGACCTAGGAACTGTTAAGATATCGTCGGAGGATGTAAGTTGTTCCGAGTAAGGTGGTTTTTTGTAGAGACAAAATGTTCAAGTCCGGTAAATTTAGAATTTCTAAATAGCGGGGTAGCCCTTTGGGTATTGCTCCAAGGGCTCCAATTACAATCGGGACAACACATGATTTCTTTTTCCACAGTCGCTCAACTTCAATTTGCAAGTCCCGGTACTTTGTGATTTTTTCTTGCTTATATTATTATTATTATTATTATTATTATTATTATTTTGTTGTTCCTGCTGCTGCTGCTATCATCATCCTCATCATCTCCACCTGTCACGTAAATTGATTCCACGTCATCGAGTTGACATGCCGCCGAGATTTATTCTCCCTGCAGTCATCTGCTTCCTAACCTGTTCCTTCTGGTTTTCCAATAATACAAACCAGGGGGAAAAGGTTTGTGTGTGTATGTGGTTTTTTTTAAAAGAAAACTTACAGCTCCGCGCTATGTAAAATCGACCCTCATGTAAACGCCTGACCCGAATAAATTACGGGCAGAAGCTCACTTACTCCTGGGTAATGAGAAGCAGCCTCTGGGACTCGGATCCCAGCACTTGGCGACCGTCAGCGTGATGGGCCTGCAGCAAAAGACAAAAAGTTGGCATCCTGCAAGTTAGTTCATAACACGGGTACCCCCATCGCTGGCATTTCCCTCGGGGAGGGGGGGAGACGGGGGGACACACCATGACAGCTCCGTCCCACCGCCTCAGTCCTTTTTGTAAGATGGTTTTTATTTTTTTAATTTTTTGCTAAGAAATCTGAACTAAGATATCCAGAAGAAAAAGGGCAGGAAGCAGTGGTGGGATTCAAATAATTTAACAACCGGTTCTCTGCCCTAATGACTGGCTGGGTGGGTGTGGCCATGGCGGGCGTGGCCAGAGGTGTGTGACAGGTAGCACTCAGCATCCTGCAACCTCCTGGGAGCAAAAACGGGCCACAGGGGGGAGGGGGGGCGCCAGCCCCGTTTTGGGCCTAGTACACCTGCCTGCAGCCTCCTAGGAGCAAAAACGGGCCATGCCGCACATACCCCGCGCCCCGTTTTGGGCCTAGTAGGCCTCCCTGCAGCCTCCTATGAACCGAAATGGGGCATGTGGCGACTTCTGGAAGGGGCAGGGAGGGGAGGGGCAGGGTCAGCCAGTAATTTAACAACCGGTTCGGCCAAAGTGGTGCGAACCGGTTGAATCCCACCACCGACGCCGGGAAGCATTTGAGGAATTCCTACATCCTTCGGGTACATTGACAGAAAAGGACGACGGCATTTGCAGGGCTATCAAACCCTAGAAGCTTTCACAAAACAATAACCCATTATTGTTTATTTTCATTATTTTTTTTATTTTTTATTTATTTATTTATTTTTAATTTGATTTATATGCCGCCCTTCTCCGGAGACTCAGGGCGGCTTACAATGCGTTAAGCAATAGCGTTCATACTTTTGTATATGTATACAAAGTCAGCTTACTGCCCCCACACACTGGGTCCTCAATTGACCTCCCTTAGAAAGGATGGAAGGCTGAGTCAACCTTCAGCCTCGAACTCGGATAATTGCAGGCAGCTGGATGTTAATAACAGGTTATCTAGCCCGTCGAGCTATCTGAGGCTCTTAGCTGGACTAATTTGCTGGACTATTATCTCGTGGTTCCTCACTAACAGTAAGATCCATTTTTGGTATCTGTGGAGATACTCAGTCATCCCTCAGGTCATGCTTGTCCCAAAGGTGCTTTTTCAGGAGGCAACTGGAGTCTATGGTTTTTTTCTTTTGAAGACGTTTCGCTCCTCATCGAAAGAAGCTTCTTCAACTCTGACAGGATGATCTTTCCATTCCCCCCCCCCCCCATCCAGTCAGAGCTCAAGAAGCTTCTTGGATGAGAAGTAAAATTTCTTCAAAAGGGAAAAAATAAGAAGAATTCATTTTGGTGGATTAGGATGGGACACAAGAGAGAAGCCCTGCAAACAGAGGGCTTCCTGGGATCCCTTCTGGTGTTTCTACACCTGCTTCCTCTCCAGCAGACGCTAAATGAGAAACCTTTGAGAGCGCCAACCTAGTACTAAGGAGAAATTTCCTGAGAGTGAGAAACAATTAACCAGTGGAACAGCTTGCTCCATTGTTGGAGGTTTTCAAGAAGAGATTGGACAACCATTTATCCAGAATGCAGGTAGTCCTCGACTTACAACAGTTCATTTAGTGACCGTTCAAAGTTACAACGGCAACTCTGGGAAAAAAAAGTGACTTATGACCGTTTTTCAGAGCTACGACCTTTGCAGCATCCCCATGATCATGTGATCAAAGTTCAGATGCTCGGCAACTGGTTCATATTTATGACCGTTCCTATGTCCACAAGGTCAAATGATCCCCTTTTGGGACCTTGATTCCCTTTTGATCCTTTTATGACAAGCAGAGCCAATGGGGAAGCCGGATTCACTTCACAACCAAGTGACCAACTTATCAACTGCAGTGATTCACTTAACAACTGAGGCAAGAAAAGTCGTAAAATGGGGCGAAACTCACTGAACAAATGTCTCACTTAACAACAGGATGTTGGGGCTCAGCTGTGATCGTAAGTTGAGGACTACCTGTAGTATAGAGTCTCCTGGGGTTGGACTAGAAGACCTCCAAGGTCCTTTCCAACTCTGTTGTTTTGTATTCTATATTCTACTTGCTGAAATACAACAAGTAGTTGTTACAACAGCGCTGAAAAAAAAATGACTTATGACCATTTTTCCCACATGACCGTTGCAGCATTCCCACGAACACAGGATCAAAATTCAGACATTGGGCAACTGACTCACTTTTATGACGGTTGCCGTGTCCCACCGGGGTCATGCCATCTTCTTTTGCGACCTTCCGACAAGCAAAGTCAGTGGGGAAACCAGGTTCACTTAACAAATCACTTACTAATTTAAGAACCGCAGTGGTTCACTTAACAAAGGTGGCGAGGAAAGTCGTAAAAAGGCGCAAAATTCACTTAACCAATTTTTTTCCACAGGCACTTAAATTTTGGGCTCCGTTGTGGTCGTTAAGTGGAGGACTGTCTGTACACCAGTCAAGCCTGCACCAAAAGGAAACTGGGACCAAGGAGGCCAAAGAGATGACCTACCCCGGCTTGTGAACAATTTCCCTCAGCACTCGTACGGCATCGTCGTTGCTCATGTTCTCAAAGTTGGTATCGTTCACCTGCAAAGATCAATCAAAGATGAAAGAGGATGAGGTAAGAAGACATGGAGTTGTCAGAAAAAGACATGAGGCTGGGTAGACCAGTAACCCCAACGGAGGTAATGTCAAGGCGCAAGCAACGAGAACCCCTCATGGACAACCCTGAGTAAATATTCTATTGTTGATCGCCTATATTACAAGAATCAGCTATTGTCTACCTTCTCTTGGGGAACAGCAGATCTAAACCTAAGATTTGATCGCAGACATTTATCTATCTATCTATCTATCTATCTATCTATCTATCTACCTATCTACCTATCTATCTATCTATCTATCTATCTATCTATCTATCTATCTATCTATCTATCTATCTATCTATCTATCTATCTATCTATCTATCTATCTATCTGTTTATTACATGTATTTATATGCCGCCCTTCCCCGAAGGACTCAGGGCGGCGAACACAAGTTAAGAAACATGTACAATAAAATCGCACTTTAAATCAAATAACTAATTAATAATAAATAATAAAACCTAGAATCAGAGTCAGCCTATTTGCTTGAACAGCCAAGTCTTCAGCTCCCGACGAAAGGAGCGGAGATCAGGAGCCGTCCGGAGCTCGGTAGGTAATTCATTCCAGAGGGTGGGAGCACCCACAGAGAACGCCCTACCCCTGGGCACCGCTAGATGACATTGGCTCGCCGTCGGGACCCTGAGGAAAGTGGCCCTATGTGAGCGAACAGGACGGTGGGAAGCAGGCAGGAGAAGGTCCTGTAAATATCCTGGACCTAAATCATGTAGGGCCTTATAGGTGAGAACTAGTACCTTGAAGCAGATCCGGAGAACCACTGGTAACCAGTGCAGCTGACGCAGGAGGGGTGTTATATGGGAGTAACAAGGGGCTCCCGTAACAACCCATGCGGCTGCATTCTGGATCAGCTGGAATCTCCGGGTGCATCTCAGGGGCAGGCCCATGTAGAGGGAACTGCAGTAATCCAAGCAGGAAGTAACCAGGGCATGAGTGACTGTGCGAAGGTCATCTCGGTCCAGGAAAGGGTGCAACTGGCGCACCAGGCGAAGCTGTGCGAAGGCCCCCCTGGTCATGGCCGTTTCCTCCCCCAAACATACTCTAAATTTGAATGTCTCTACTCTCCCTGTCAGGCCTAGAAGCCATCTTTTTCGTTGGATCTTCAGGCCTGCCATATTTACTACTGTGGGAAACTGGGAGGGGGGATTGTATGGCGCATGGGTGATATATAGTCATAATAACATTCCTTTCTCAAAGAGTCAAGGACATGTTGCCATCTTGCACCTGAAGGTAGGTAGGTATCTCCAGTTGGGACAGTGCATGGATTAGACCATGTGATGGACGTGTGCTTATTGGGCAGGGACTTGAACTTTTCTTTGGGTGGGGAAAACCTGGAAGCTTCCAGGTTCGGGTTGTCCCAGATGTGCCAATACGACATCGCTAATAAAATGGAACTTGAAGGAACTTCAAGCCTCTGAGTCTTGAAGATTCGCTGGGGGTGTTACTTAGAAAACTGACACCCCCTCCCTTATAGCAGCAGCGGGCGGAATGAGGCAACTCGTTGTGACCAATTTGCCACAGCCAATTCGCCTCGGGACAATTCCATTATTTCAAATAATTTTTAAAATATTTTAATTTTTGTCCTTCACATTTCATTTTGTCCCTCCTCTGGCATCCTTTTAATGATTCTATTCCACCATTTCTTCAATATTACTGTTACTCTTGTCCTGTGGTGAGTTGGCCGGGCAAGTTGACCACAACGAGTTAGCCGCGGCAAGTTCTCCTAGACCCTTACCAGGTCATATTTAGAATTTAGAATAACAGAGTTGGAAGGGACCTTGGAGGTCTTCTAGTCCAACCCTATGCTTTGGCAGGAAATCTTACACCACTTCAGACCAATGGTTATCCAACACCTTCTCAAAAATTTCCAGTGTTGGAGCATTCACAACTTCTGGAGGCAAGTTGTTCCACTTATTAATTGTTCTAACTGTCAGGAAATTTCTCCTTAGTTCTAAGTTGTTTCTCTCCTTGATTAGTTTCCACCCATTGCTTCTTGTCCTGCCCTCAGGTGCTTTGGAGAATAGCTTGACTCCCTCTTCTTTGGGGCAGCCCCTGAGGTATCAGAACACTGCTATCATGTCTCCCCTAGTCCTTCTTTTCATTAAACTAGCCATACCCAGTTCCTGCAACCATTCTTCATATGTTTTAGCCTCTAGTCCCCTAATCCTCCTTGTTGCTCTTCTCTGCACTCTTTCTAGAGTCTCCACATCTTTTTTACATCTTCTTGGAGTTTGAAAGCTAAGCACTAATGAGACTTAATATCTGAACAGGAGACCACCTGGAAATGCCAAGAATATAAACTGGACTAGGAAGTTAAGAAAATGGCCAGTTGGTGGCAAACTACTTCTGTACGGCTGCTAAAAACACACACACACAACCCATAGACGGACACATTCCTGAAGTCACCAGGAAGTGACCTTGATGGAGATTTTATTTTTATTTTCCCAGACCTACCTGGAAAATCTGTATCTGCTTCCAGATTAATCACTCTTTCACCTTTGCTGATCAGTTCAGAGACTAGAGGTTTCTGCGGCTATGCTCACCCTGTCAAAATGACACCTTTTATACAAGTTTTCACACGCTCCGAGAAGCCATGAAAAGCAAATGAGCCATCGTTGTCCATATCTTGGGCACGAGTCACCAACAAAAGATGGCAGAAAGGGTCAAATCTTCACATCCCCACGCTCATACACAGTGTTTCCCAACCTTGGCAACCTTAAGAGGTGTGGACTTCAATTCCCAGAATTCGCCAGCCATGGGGAATTCTGGGAACTGAAGTTCACACATCTTAAAAATTGCACACTGGCACGAGCAAAGCACCTGTCCTGCTCTTTTAACTCACATAAGTTTCTTATTGATCCCCTGAATACGAGCTCAGGTGTTCCATAAAAGTGGTACCTGAAGCAGCATGTCTCCGGGTTCTATTCTTCCATCAGCAGCCACAGCGCCTCCCTTCATAATGGAACCAATGTAGATGCCTCCATCACCACGTTCGTTGCTTTGCCCGACAATGGAGATGCCCAGGAAGTTATATTTTTCTGCAGAAAAAGGGGGCGCGCGGTTAGAACATCACTACAATCGAATTAGGGTGGTTGGTCTATTCAATCATTTGTGATCTACCGTGTTTCCCCGAAAATAAGACCGGGTCTTATATTAATTTTTGCTGCAAAAGACGCTTCATTTTTGGTTAGGTCTTGTTTTGGGAGAAATACGGTACTAAATGCACCCATTTGGCTGACAATCTTAACTGGGGCTTATTTTGGGGGGGGGTTGGACTTATATTACGAGCGTCATGCTAGGACTTAATTTTCCGGTTGCGTCTTATTTTCGGGGAAACAGGATAGCTTAAACAAATAATCATTAGGAACAGGTAGTCCTCGACTCATTACAGTTCATTTAGTGACCAAAGTTATAACAGCACTGAAAAATTTGGCCCTTTTTTTCCCCCACTTATGACCTTTGCAGAATCCCCATGGTTCACGTGATCGAAATTCAGATGCCTGGCAACGGAATCACCTTTATGACGGTCGCAATGTCCTGGGGTCATGTGATCCCCTGTTGCGACCTTCTGGCAAGCTATGGGGGAAGCCACGTTCACTTAGCAACTCCAGTGATTCATTTAACAACTGTGGCCAGAAAGGTGGTAAAACGGGGCAAAACTCACTGAACTCTTGCTTAGCACTAAAAATGTTGGGCTCAGCTGAGGACTACCTATATTGGATCAGGAGAAGAAGAAGAAGAAAAAAACCCTCTCCAAAGGCCTTCTTCGTGCTCAATTGTCACTTCACAAACGTTCAACGGGTTATCTTCCTTCCTTCCACCTGCCAAATTCTAGTCCTGGGCCCATCTCCAAGCAGCCATCTGGACTCACCCATGTTGAGCGTGACGGTGATGATATTCAGTGACATGGTGGAATCGGTGATGCTGCTAAAAGACGAAGACTGCAAGGAAAGGAGAGGAGAGGATTAAGAACCTGTGCGATTCACTAGTCCAGGGGTCAGCCACATGTGGCTCTTTCGCCCCTCCCCTGCGGCTCCCTGTCACACAAAATATGCGTCACAACCGCCAATGTGCAACACCCGCCGGCACGCAATTTATTGAGCTTTTCAACCACAGATAAATCCAAGAAAAGAAAAGTTTCAGAAGGAAACAGAACGTTTAATTCAACTACATATGCTAGTTTCCTGGCCGCTCAGGAAACAAGTCAGGCACGGGAAGGGTTTTGTGACTCCCGGTGTTTTCTTTTCTGTGGGAAACGGGTCCAAATGGCTCTTTAGAGTGTTTAAGGTTGCAGACCCCTGGGCTAGTCACAACTGCACAGATGGGGCTTTGGGTCCCACCACTAGGGAAAAGATGGGGTAACACGCTCCCTACAAATTTACAGAAGGCAGGCCTGGCCTTAACACTTGCAAAGTCATTTGAATAACAACAGAATAATAAGAGTTGGAAGGGATCTTGCAGAGCTTCTAGTCCAGTGATGGCTAACCTTTTCCGGACCGAGTGCAGGCCCCCTGCATGCCCCCCGTGTATGTGCACTCCACCCAACATGCGCCCCCCACCCTTGCATGCAGCCCCCCTGCATATGCCCCCCGCTTGCACACATCTTCGCACCTTCCGTAAGGCCCTAAAGACTTACCTATTCCAACAATTATAAATATAAAATATTTATAACATATTTTATAATTTTATAATTTATAAAAATATAAATTATAAAATATATTTATATGTATATGAAATCTTAATCTGTTCACCGCCCTGAGTCCTTTGGGAGAAGGGCGGTATAGAAATTCAATAAATAAATAAATAAATAAATAAAAATAAATAAAACAAACCGGCCTAGCCCAAAGGGTTTTTTAATAGGGTTTTTAAATTATATGGATTCGGGGTTTTAAATTGGAATTTTATGGATTTGGGGTTTTTTCCAATTGAGAAGCCAAGGATTTAATTTATTCATTTTAGTTCCTTATAACTTTTGTATTTTATGTATTTTAATTTTTCTGGCTGTTCACTGCCCTGAGTCCCTTTTGGGAGAAAGGGCGGTATATAAATCCGAAATAAACTAAACTAAACTAAACACGCCCTCACACACACGCCTTTCACCCCCCCGCCCCACGCATGCACAGCAGAGACCCGAAGATCAGCTGGCCGGCGGGAGGTGCATCAGCTGGCCGGCGGGAGGTGCATGCACAGCGGAA
Source organism: Coluber constrictor foxii (assembly GCA_038048745.1). Lineage (NCBI taxonomy): Eukaryota > Metazoa > Chordata > Lepidosauria > Squamata > Colubridae > Coluber > Coluber constrictor. The sequence goes on along the minus strand of CM075963.1, from coordinate 4,150,931 downwards.
CTGAATTGGGGCAACGGCTCGCGTGCCCACAGAGAGCGCGCTACGTGCCACCTGTGGCGAATATGCCATAGGTTCGCCATCATGGTTTTAGTCCATCCCCCTGGTCAAGCGGGAAACCCTATCGTATTTCAGACAAACGGCAGTCCAACCTTTTCTTAAAGCATCCCCAACCTCTGGAGGCAAGCTGTTCCGCTGGCTAATTATTCTAACTGTCAGGAAATTTCTCTTTAGTTCTAAGTTGGTTCTCTCCTTGATAAGTTTCCATCCGTTACTTCTCGTCCCGCCTTCAGCTGCTTTGGAGAACAGGTTGACCCCCCCTCTTCTTTGTGGCAGCCCCTCAAATTTTGGAAGAGTGTTAGCCTGTCATCCTTAGTCCTTCTTTTCTTTTAAACTGGGATTACCCAATTCCTGCAACCGTTCTTCGTATGTTTTAGCCTCCAATCCCCTAATCATCTTTGTTGATCTTCTCTGCACTCTTTCCAGAGTCTCTACATTTTTGTTACATCGTGGTGACCAAAACCGGATGCCGTACTCCGAGTGTGGCCTTACCAAGGCCTTAGAAAGCAGTATTAACACTTCACGTGATCTTGATTCTACCCCTCTGCTTGTGAGACTGTCTCATATCCAACCAAGTCAGGCCTCTCACCCTCTCAATTCGGGCCACTTTCTGTTTCCGCCGACGGCGTTTGTGTCTCCTCATAAGACGGGAGGCGCTGCTTTGTTCTGTAGAGCTGCTAAACCTACAAGACAAACGGCAGAGGAAGAATCAGAAAACGGCTTACCAGGAAGCGGTAACAAGGCGCGTGGAAGGGCATCCCGTTTGGGTTGAGGACTTAAACGGGTCATTCGGTGCAGCTAAAACGGATCTTCAAATAACTCAAATCTTACCTCACGGAGTACAGGTGGTTCTCAACTTACAACCACAACTGAGCCCCAAATTTACGTTGTGAGAATCTATGTGAGAACGTGAAGTGAGTTTTGTCCCGTTTTATGACTTTTCCGGCCACATTTGTTAAGTCAATCACTGCAGTGGTTAAGCTAGTAACACAGTGATTAAGTGAAACAACGGGGCTTCAACGGGGATCAGTGGTCAAGCATCCAAATGTAAATCATGTGACCATGGGGAATGCTGCAACGGTCGTTAACTGTGAAAAACGGTCGTGAATCGCTTTTTTCAGTGCTGTTGTAACTAAGTCACTAAGTGAACTGTTGTAAAATGAGGACTACCTGTAAGAGTGGGTATTTGTGGGACTGCCTTCTGCCGTCGATAGTCTCCCACCGGCCAGTACTCTCCCACAGAGAGGGACTCCTCAGGGTGCTGTCAGCCAGGCAATGTCGGCTAGCGACCCCAAGGGGAAGGGCCTTCTCTGTGGCAGCACTTGCCCTCTGGAATGATCTGCCCCCGGAGATACGAAGGATATCAGATCTCCGGGCCTTTCGCTGTGCCCTAAAAACTTTTCTTTTCCATCAAGCAGGGCTGGCGTAAACCTCCCTCCCTTTTTTAAAAAACTTTTTTTAACCTTTTTTAGCCTTTAAATTGTTAATGGGTTTTAGGTAGGATGTTTTAAATTTTTGGGCCAAAGATGTGTAATTCTTTTAATAATTTTTAGATTTTGTATTGGTATGTTCTTATTCTTGGCTGTTCAACGCCCAGAGACCAGCAAGAGAAGGGCGGTATACAAATTGAATAAAAATAATAATAATAAACAAAACAAAACAAAACAAAACAAAACAAAACAAAACAAAACAAAACAAAAAAATAAAATAAAATAATAATAAAATAAAATAAAATAAAATAAAATAAAATAAAATAAAATAAAATAAAATAAAATAAATAAAATAAAATAAAATAAAATAAAATAAAATAAAATAATAAAATAAAATAATAAAATAAAATAAAATAATAAAATAAAATAAAATAAAATAAAATAAAATAAAATAAAATAATAAAAAAATAAAAATAAAATAAAATAAAATAAACTTTTTAAAAACAAAAAAAGCATTTTTTTAAAAAAAGAAAATCAAAACTTTCTAATACATCTTATTCTTTGACTCTGTATGTTAAGCTCACTATTTTCAATGCCGCTGTAACTTTGAACAGTCACTAAACGAATGTTTGTACCTGTACTTCACCTGTACTTTAGCATGTGAAGTAAACCTGGCCAACTGAAACTTACTCAATAAATCAGTTGAGCGCAGGGTTCAAACCCAGCCCATGTTAGAGAAGATCCTCCATCATCAAGTCACTTAGCCCCAGAAAGCCAGTCAAACAATGTCGAGTGGCGACCCCCAGGTGGAGAGCCTTCTCTGTGGGGGCACCTGCCCTCTGGAACGATTTGCCCCCAGAGATACGGATGATCCCTGACCTACGCACCTTTCGCCGTGCCCTCAAGACATTATTGTTCCAACAAGCTGGGCTGGCCTAAACATGAATTTTAATTGCTGGTTTATTTTTAATAACATTGGGGCCAAAATATTTAATATGTTTTTAAACTGTTTTTAAATTTTGTATATGAGTGTGTTTTATTGTTGGCTGTACACCGCCCTGAGTCCTCTGGGAGAAAGAAAGAAAGAAAGAAAGAAAGAAAGAAAGAAAGAAAGAAAGAAAGAAAGAAAGAAAGAAAGAAAGAAAGAAAGAAAGAAAGAAAGAAAGAAAGAAAGAAAGAAAGAAAGAAAGAAAGAAAGAAAGAAAGAGGGAGGGAGGGAGGGAGGGAGGGAGGGAGGGAGAAAAGAAAGAAAGAAAGAAAGAAAGAAAGAAAGAAAGAAAGAAAGAAAGAAAGAAAGAAAGAAAGAAAGAAAGAAAGAAAGAAAGAAAGAAAGAGCAACCCACAGCATCATTTACAAGAATCATTTAATCTTCTCACTCTCTTATTTACCTGCTGGTGGAATCATCCTCATCGGAATCAAAGAAGCTGGTGGTCTCCAGTTCACTACTCATCAGGGTGGAGGAGCTTTCATAGCCCCCCAGTTCCCGCCGCCGGTCCCCCTTGGTCATCCCGTTCACCCTGGGGGCTGGAGAAAACAGAGACGAAGTCTTTTTCTTTGTGAAAAAATACTGTGCACAAATTAAATCGCCTATTTTGCTTATTCACTCTTTTTTATTCCACCTTCTGTCTTGGGAGCGCAAGGCATCGCATGTCGGAATGGGATAACTTGCCGTGGTTAACTTGCCCTGGCCGACTTACTCCGGCCATCTCACTGCATCTGACTCATCACGGCCAACTCGCTAGGGTCAACTCACCATCAGACAATTCAATGCGAGATAAATCCAGAGAGGGACAAGTGTAGAATCCCAGCTCACCTGAGCCTCAAAGACTTCGAATCTGAGAAGGTTCAAATCTAAAACAACACAAAGCCCACCTCAAGTTGTCCTGCGACGAGTTTGTCACAGCGAGTTCACCACAGCGAGTCAGCTGGAACGAGTTGGCCAGGGTGAAATAGTTGGTGTGAGTCAGCCCCGGTGAGTTGTCCTAGACCAGGGATGTCAAACTACCAAGGTCTGTGGCCCAGATCTGGCCCACAGGATGATTAGAGCTGGCCTGTGGGACCGCCCTGGAAACAGCCAAGGACCAGCAAAAATTGGAGCTTGTGAAGTCCGCATACGGCCCTCCTGGGCTCCGTTTTTGGCTGCGACAGCCACCTGTAGCCCTCTGCAAGTGCAAATGGAGCAAAGTGCTAACAAAACAAACTACTAGGAAAAATGGCATTTGGTCACACGAGTGACGTCAAGCAGGCCACACACTCCAGTTCTCCCCCCCCCCCCCCGCCAAGGTCAAACACAATCCTGGTGCGGCCTTCAATGAAATCGAGTTTGACAGCCCTGTATGTGGCCCGTTTATTTATTTATTTAATTTATTTATTGGTTCGATTTATATGCCGCCCTTCTCCGGAGACTCAGGGCGGCTTACAATGTGTTAAGCAATAGCCTTCATACTTTTGTATATACTTTTGTATATACCTGCTTAGTAGGGCTTTCGGGGCCCCCCTAAACGGTGTTCTTTTTTATATAAAATCAGCTTATTGCCCCCACAATCCAGGTCCTCATTTTACCTCCCTCGGAAGGATGAGTCAACCTTGAGCCTGGTGAGATTCAAATTTGCAATAATTGCAGGCAGCTGGCAACTAAGTGCTACTTTAACAGCACTTAGTGCACTGCGCCACCGTTGAGGTTGGGGCAGCCTCTGTCTATGTTAATTCAAAAATAAAACACCCCATGAGTAGATCAGGCTCAGAGGGGGTGTATGTGGGATCCAAAGTCACCGCATCTCACTGGCACTGACTGCTGAACTCAAGCGTGCATTTCCCTGATCCTACGTGGCTACCTTGTAAGCCCAGGAAAAGGTCCAGTTCTTTTAAGGAGACTCCAGCCGGACTGAAAATATATTCTATTTCTACTTCTAATATTTATTGGATTAAATAAGGGTTGTCCAAGTCAAAGAATGCAACCCTGGGTAAACGTACGACGACAAAAAAACTACAAAAAATAAATAAACCAAAACAGAAGCCTAAATGGCTAAAACATGGACAATATATCAATATGAAAATGACTCAAAGGCTAAATTCACCCAGTTCCCAAACTCACCCACTGCATTTTAGCTTCTCAATTGGGGGCAGGTGTGTGTATGTGTGTGTGTGTGAATCCAGCCTCAGGGACGAACTGAGTAAATTAGGATTTGAGCACAAGGATACCCGTTGTGCGAACACAGTCACAGGTTTGATTTCAAAGGGGGATAAAAAAATCCTCACCGTGCTCCGGACCTTCCTTCCGGCGTGGCCGTTCCCTCTGAACTGACACCACCGAGTCTGTCTCCGTCTCATTGTCCAGGTTCTCTCGGCTTCCCCCACTATTTGGGCTGCAAGGCAAAAACGCAAGTCATAAGCCCCAAGAAACAGCGATGGGATTCAGCCGGTTCGGACAGATCCAGGTGAAGTGGTAGTAGCAACCCGCCCAGCCGCTATGCCGTTCTATTTAGCCACATTTTCTAAGCCGCGCGCAGGCATGCAAGCCAATCATCCGAGCAAAGTGCATGCAGTCACATTTTCAGCGCGCAGCAAACCCGCGGTAAAATGCTAACCAATGGGTGGCTCTGTCCTAGGCAAGTTGCCATCCAGAAATCCTGGTGGGCAACTCAGCCACGCAGGAAACACGCAAGCCACTCTGGACCCACCACTTCACACTGCACAACAGGGATGACACCCCCATCTTCCCCACCCTCGTGTTTTTTAAAAAGGAAACTAATCAAAATACATACAAGGTAGTCCTTGACTTATGACCACAACGGAACCCAAAATTTCCATTGCTAAGCGAGGCAGCATGTTAAATGAGTTTCGCCCCATTTCTTGTTCACTGAAATCACTGCAGCCGGTAAAGTTGGTAACAAGGTTTGTTCAGTGAATCTGGCTTCCCCATAGAGTTTGCTTGTCAGGAGGCAGTCACATGATCCCGGGACACACCGCAACCGTCATAAATGTGAGTCAGTTGCCAAGTGTTTGGATTTTGATCACGGGACCAGGGGGATGCTGCAACGGCCGTAAGTGTGGAAAAACAGTCATAAGTCAGTGCCCTTGTAGCTTTGAACGTTCACTAAAGGAATGGTTGTAAGTCGAGGACTACTTATAAGGCCACTGATTCAAGTTTCCTGCAGATTTTTCTCCAAGTTCTTCAGTATACCGTATTTTTTGGAGTATAATGAAAATTAAGGTGCGTCTTATACACTGAATGTAGCCCTGCCCACCCACTGGCCCCCACCCTTTGGCCTCTACCTTGCAGCAGTTTACCTCCTTGCAAGCAAAGAGCAAGAAAAAAAACAGCTCCTTTCAGCTTCAGCACAGCCTAATTAGCACAAGTTGACTGGATCGGCCTCCCAACTCTCAACTGTTTTGCGCAGGGTTCTGCTGCTTGCTGCAAAGAGGTAAATTGCTGGAGCGGATTTTTTTTTCCCCTTGTGAAACTTGACTTACTGAAACGAAGGAGGCCTGGAATCTCCGATGCCTCCGGTTCGCTCGATGGAGGGTGGCAGTTCCGGCTGACTTTCGGCACAAACGGACCCAGCATCCGAATGAGATCCCTCAGCGGAGACCAGCTGGAAGGAGAAAGGTTTACAGGAGATAAGCCAATTGGGAGAGGTAAGAAATTTTTTTTCTTTTCAAAGAGAAGGCAAGGTTCTTGCAAAACATCACTGATACGCTGATGATGTTACGTAGTTGGGTAATGAAACGTCTGTGAGGAAACAATCAAGCTCAGAGAGCACCAACGATCCCACAATCCTCTTCCTCCTCCTCCTCCTCTTCCTCCTCTCCCTCCTCCTCCTCCAACCTACTAGCCCTGATGATGTTGCCTCATGGAACATCTGCGAGGAAACAACCAAGCTCAGAGAGCACCAAGGACCTCACATTTCAACCCGGAACTACAAATATTCACTTTTATAAATAACAGAAATATTTATTTATTTATTTATTAGTTCAATTTATATGCTGCCCTCCTCCGAAGACTCAGAGTGGCTTACAATGCACTTATAGCAATAGCCTTCATTGATTTGATTTTTTATTTTTTATTTTTTAATTTATTTTTTATTTTTTAATTTATTTTTTTATTTTTTAATTTATATTTTATATTTTATATTTTATTTTATTTTATTTTTTTATTTTTTATTTTTTTTAATATAATTTTAATTTAATTTAATTTTATTTTATTGTTATAAGCCGCCCTGAGTCTCTGGAGAAGGGCGGAAATAATTAAATTAAATTAAATATTAAATTAATTAAATTAAATTAAATTAAATTAAATTAAATTAAATTAAATTAAATTAAATTAAATTAAATTAAATTAAATTAAATTAAATTAAATTATATTATATTAAAGTAATAATTTAATTTAATAATTTAATTTAAATTAAATTAATTAAATTAAATAATATTAAATAATATTAAATAATATTAAATAATATTAAATAATATTAAATTCTCCAGAGACTCAGGGCGGCTTACAACAATAAAATCCACAATAACCATTGTACAAAATTAAAATACCTAATTAACCAGATAAAAGTTAAAAAACCCATATAAAACCCCATCAGTCCAGGCCGGGGGACTTGAATAACCAAGTTTTTAATTCGCGGAGGAAGGTGAGAAGGTCGGGGGCCAACCGGAGCCCCAAGGGGAGTTGATTCCAGAAGGTGGGCACACCCACAGAGAAGGCACAACCCCTGGGGGCCACCAGCCGACATTGTCTAGCCGACGGCACCCTGAGCAGGCCCTCCCTATGGCCTTCCCTATATATAGGCCCTCCCTATATAGCTGCTTTTTAGGGCTTTTGGCCCCCCATAAGTGGTGTTTCTACAAAGTCAGCTTATTGCCCCCACAATCCGGGTCCTCAATTTACCTATCTCAGAAAGATGGAAGGCTGAGTCAACCTTGAGCCTGGTGAGATTTGAACTGGCACTAATTGCAGGCAGCTGGCAGCTAAGTGCTACATAACAGCACTTAGTCCGCTGCACCACCAAGGCTCTTGGTAAATAAATAAAATACCTGGGGGGGAAAAAATGACCTCTTCTTCCAAATTCCTACGCAAGTTCTATAAAAACCACCCATGCCATGGCATTGCACGGATACCCCACGAAACCCCCCATTAAAGAATAATACCAAGGAGGGTGAATTTAATTCCCAGATGCCTTCTTACCCTCTTATTCTTCCCCACTGCTACATTGGCAATGGAGTAATTTCACCCACCCAAAAAGACTTTAATCTCCCTTTCGGTCTCTACCTTTTTACAACGTTTTAGTGTATTGTTGCTCCCCGATTTACACAGGCTTAAAAATCGGCATTCTTCACTGCAGCGTAAAAATCAAACCCAGACAGTTCTTTTGTTCAAAAGTCACCCGCCAACAAGGAAACATTCGCAGGGGGGAGCAGAGTTTAACTGCAGAAAAGTTTAATGGGCAGTTGTGTCTCTGCAACTTCCTATTCTCTCTGTCCTTGCAACATCCCCCCCACCCACCCCCCACCCCAAAGGCTTTGTACAACTGCTAAGTCATCACTAATCAATGATTCATGGTGGAGGGAAAGGGGAGGAGGGGAGGGGAGGGGAGGGAGGGGAGGGTCTAAGGGCCTTCAGGTTGTAAAGATGTAAGGACAGCAAGAAAAAGTACAGAGTCTTCTTTTTTTTTTTAATTTGATTTATATGCCGCCCTTCTCCAGAGACTCAGGGCGGCTTACAATGCATTAAGCAATAGCCTTCATACTTTTGTATATTTATATTTATACAAAGTCAGCTTATTGCCCCCAACAAACTGGGTCCTTCGACGTACGACCACAATTTCTGTTGTTAAGGGAGGTATTTGTTAACTGAGCTTTGCCCTATTTTATGACCTCCCCTTGTTACATTAGTAACGCAGTTCTTAAGTGAATCTGGCTTCCCCATTGACTTTACTTGACCGACGGTCGCAAAATGGGATCGGACGACCCTGGGAAACTGCAACCATCGTAAATATGAGTCAGTTGCCAAGCCTCTCTGAATGTTCATCGTGTGACCCTGGGGGGGCTGCTATAATGGTTGTAAGAATGAAAAGCGGTCCTAAGTCACTTTTTTTCAGTGATGTTGTAACTTCAAACGGTCACTAAATGAACTGATGTAAGTTGAGGACGACCTGTAGAGGTTGTCCTCACCTTACAGCCACAATTGAGACTACTATCATAAGAGAATATCCATCATACATTGGGTGCATTTGTGAAGGGAGTCCTCACGGGACCAACCCCGATTTTATGACCATTTTTACCGCAGTCATTAAGCAGATCACGTGGTCGTTAAGCAAATCCAGCTTCCTCAATCGAGGTTTTTATTTCGGAAACCAGCCAGGAATGTCACAAATCGTGATGTCCTGCCTGCAGGATGCTGCAACCAGTAGTAAATGTGAGCCAGTTGTCAAGGGTCCAAATTGCAAAGACATGGCCGTGGGGGTGGTTGTGACGGTCGTAAGTCTGAGGACAGGCCCTTGTAACTTTGATGTTAAATTTAGGCAGGAAAAAGCAAAGCTATAAGTACAGATCAAGCGAAACTTGGCTCAAAAAAACAGGAAGCGTGAGAAGGACCTTAGAGCCCCAGTGAACAATCAATTAAACATGAGCCAGTAGTTGTGCGACAGCAGCCAAAAAAGCAAATACAATCCTTGGCTGTATAAACAGAGGCAAAACTCAAAATCAGGTGAAGTACCGTATTTTTCGGAGTATAAGACGCACCTGAGTATAAGACGCACCTTCGTTTTTGGGGAGGAAAATAAGAAAAAAACTGATTGGCAGATGGATCGGCCTCCCGGAATACTTCCAATCAGCTGTTCCCAGAGGTGAATTTTAGCAACAGGTTCCGTGGTTGTCAGTTCTGTGCCTTGCTTTTATTTATTTTTTTTGCTTTTTTTTTTTTTTGCCTCTGAAACTTCTGAAACTGTTTCAGAAAAAATATTTTTTCCTGCCTCTGAAAGCCTCTGAAACAGAACTTCAGAAAAAAAGCCTCTGAAATTCTGTTTCTGAGGCTTTTTTCCTGAAGCTCTGTTTGGAGGCTTTTTTCCCGAAGCTCTGTTTGGAGGTTTTTTTTCCGAAGGTCTGTTTGGAGGCTTTTTCCCCGAAGCTCTGTTTGGAGGCTTCTTTTCTGAAGCTTTGTTTCTGATGCTTTTTTTCAACCTCTGAAACCTCCGTTTGAGAAGCTGGGTGGGGCTACATTCGGAGTATAAGATGCACTCAGATTTTCACTCGCTTTTTTGGGGAAGAAAGGGTGCGTCTTATACTCCGAAAATTACGGTAACAGTTCCGCTTGATAAAGCCTTAGTAAGGCCAAACCTGGAATACTGCAACCAGTTTTGGTCAGCGCATTACAAAAAAGTTGTCGAGACTTTGGAAAAAGTGTGTAGCAGAGCAACGAAGATAATTAAGGGCCTGGAGACAAAAACATCCAAAAAACAGTTGCAGGAACTTGGTTTGGCCAATCTAGAGAAAAGAAGGACTAGGGGAGACATGATAGCAGTCTTCCAATATCTCAGGGGCTGCCCCAAAGAAGAGGGAGTCAAGCTATTCTCCAAAGAACCTGAAGGCAGGACAAGAAACAATGGATGGAAACTAATCAAGGAGCGAAGCAATCTGAAATTCAGGAGAAACTTCCTAACAGTGAGAACAATTAACTCAGTGGAACAGGTTGCCACCAAAAGTTGTAGGTGCTACATCACTGGAGGTTTTTAAGAAGAGACTGGACAGTCGCCTGTCTGAAATGGTATAGGGGTCTCCTCAAGCAGGGGCTGGACTATAAGACCTCTAAGGTCCCTTCCAGCTTTATTTTATTCCCAAATGAATGGTTGTTGAGGATGGCTTGTAAATGCATTCATTCCCCTTACAGCATTCAACAAATCAATCCACCAATTTATTTATTTATTGATTGATTGATTGATTGAATTTATATACCGCCCTTCTCCCGAAAGGGAGAATTGCCTGAGGTCAATTCCAGATATAGGTAGTCCTCGATTTACAGCCATTCATTTAGTGGCCATTCAAGTTACAACAACACCAAAAAAAGTGACTTAGCTTTGACAATTACGATACTTGCAGCATCGTTCCCCATGGTCGTATGATTAGAAATGTTTTGGCACTTGGCAACCGGCATCTACTTATGACCGTTGCACTAGTCCTGGGATCACGTGATCGCCATTTGAAACCTTCCCTGTCGGTTCTGACAAGCCAAGTCAATGAGGGAAGCCGGGTTCGTTTAATAACTGCGTGATTCATCCGATGACTGCTGAGATTCACTTAGTAACAGCTTAAGAACTGTGGCTATAAAACGGTCATAAAATGGAGCAAGCTCACTTAACAGCTGTCTGTGGAGATTCTCAGGCATCCGGGCCATGGTTGTCCCAAAGGTGCTTCTTCAAGAGGCAACTGGACCCTTGAAGCTGAGGAAGCTTCTTGGATGAGAAGCGAAACCTCTTCAAAGAAAAAGCAGAATGTCCAGTTGCCTCTTGGGAAAAAAAAACACCTTTGGGTCACTTAACAACTGCCTTAATAAATAAATCAAGAGCCCAACTGTCATTCTCTTCTCTAGTGAACTTTTCACCTAGCAATCTGGATCCCAAGAAGTTTTTTAAAAAATGGGTTGATAATCTGTTTTTTAGTTGATGGGTGTAGCTGGGATAAAATTATTTGATATGGATATGGATATGGATATGGTAGTGATTTATTATATTTTATTATTAGGGGGACTGATTTTGGTATATAATTAGTAATGTTAACGTTAACAGATTAGAGAAAGGTATGATTTTTTTAATTGGGTTTAAATATAAGTATGGTACTGATTGACAAATGAATATTAATATTGATTAATGAGGTCAATCTTATTGTTATTAGTTTTTTTTTATTATAACATAGTTAATTTTAGGAAAATTTTATTATTTATAGGTTTATTTGCTATATTATCTTGTTATATGTACTTGGTTTTTTTTCTTTTTTTAACTTGTAGCGGAAGTCAAGGGGGGGATGGGGGAAAATGGGGTGGGGGTGGGGGGAGGCAGGAGGGAGAGGGGGGTTTGGGGGGGAGAAAAAATGGAAAAATTTTGTATGTAAAACTTTTTCAATTAAAAAAAATGGGTTTTCTGCAGTGGTGGACTTCAACATTTTTCCCTACTGATTCTGTGGGCGTGGCTTGGGAGGGGTCATGTAACTGGGTGGGCGTGGCCAACTTTTTTTTTTTTTACTTTTTAAAGCACTTTTTTACTACCAGTTCGGGGAACCAGTAGCATTTTTTACTACCAGTTCGGGCAAACAGGCCCGAACCGGTAGCATTTCACCCCTGGTTTTCTGGCTTTTGTCTATCTGGACTGAATGGACCCAAGCAGGAGAAGTGATCCCCAGCCAATTACAGGTAGTCCTCGATTTACAAGAGTTTATTTATTGACAGTTCAAAGTTACCACGGCACTGAAAAAAAGGGGACTTATGCCGATTTTCCACACTTATGACTTTCTGACCAGCAAAGTCAAAGGGGAGCCCAGATTCACTTAACCACCGTGCTACTAACGTAGCATCTGCAGGATTCCCTTCACAGCTGTGGTGAGAAAGACCGAAAAATGAACCCAAACTCACTTTTAACAACTATCTTGCTTAGCAACCGAAATTTTGGGTTCAATTGTCGCCGTACGTCGAAGACTACCTGTATGATGTGGTAAACAGCCCAAGGTCATCTAGGTGAAATGGGCGGTGCAGAAATTCAATAAATAAAACAAATAAATGGCTCCATCTTCTCTAGGTCAGGGAAAGAAGCCCTGTGAATGAGGCAGACTGAATGGGATCAGAGCCGTGGAGCATGAGAAGAGTACGAAGATACTCCGTCAAAAAACGCTACTTACCCACGACACCACTCGCCCGTTGAAGCAGGGAAGCTTTGCGTTGTCATCCGAAATTTCCTCTTTCACCACCCTGTGTTTTTTTTAAAAAAGAGAGAGAGAGAGAGAGAGAAAGAAAAATGACGTGATATTGTGCATAGGGCCTTCAGAATCGGCATATCCTGTGAGTAATACTATGGATACAGTAGCGGCCAAAATTGTGGAAACCTTTTGAGAAAAGTGTATTTTCTAAAACTAGCTAATAACAACACTTTTTTTTTTTGCAGTAGTACTATAAAATTACATATCGATGGAAAGATAATTTAATCAAGAATGTAATGCAGTAACTTTTATGAAGGGTTTGCTATTAGAGTAGCAGTTACAGGATAAAGAAGAAAAATGAAAGACGTAGAAAAAGCGAGGTGTACAAAAATTATCAGCACAGAAAAAATGAGATATTCAAAAATTATCACGTCAGTTAATACTTTAGCGGGGTAACCTTTAGCATGAATTACGGCCTTACAACATCTTCCCATGGAGTGAACCAAGTGTTTTAGTTCTGCAGCTGTTATCATGTGAAACCATGATTGAATTATGGCTTCTATTAACTGGGTTTTATTGCTGGGTCACTTCTGACTAACAAGTTTCTTTAGTGAGTTCCATAGATTTTCAATTGAGTTAAGGTCTGGGCTATTCCCAGGCCATTCCAGCAGTGGAACAGGATTATCTCAAAGCTCCCCAAAAAAGTGGTGTTATTAGCCATCAAATCTCAGAAATCTTTTCCCAGAAGATTTCCACAATTTTGGCCACTACTGTAATATTCCATCCACATCCTATGGATAATTCTTAACAGGAGGGATGGATAAATGCAGAGGAGTCGTATTCTTCAGGGCCGGTTGAAAGCACAGAGAAGAGCAATTAAGATGATTAAAGAGCTGGAGACTAAAACATAGCGAGAACATAGGAAGATCTGTGCTGGCTCCCGGTGGTCTTCCAGGTGCGCTTCAAGGTTTTGGTTACCATCTTCAAAGCGCTCCATGGCTTAGGACCAGGGTATCTTCGGGACCGCCTTCTGCCACAAACAGCCTCTCACCGACCAGTCCGCTCCCATAGAGAGGGGCTCCTCAGGGTGCCGTCGGTCAAACAGTGTCGACTGGCGGCCCTCAGGGGTAGAGCCTTCTCTGTGGGGGCACCTACCATCTGGAACGAGCTCCCCCCTGAGATAAGGAGGTTACAGGACCTGTGTACTTTTCGCCGCACCTTAAAAACGTTTTTATTTGAACAAGCTGGTCTGGCTTAACCTTCTTTTTATATTGGGTTTTAAATTTTTTACAATTGGATTTTTAAACTGTTCGAGCCAAATTATTTAATTTGTTTTAAATGATTTTTAACTTTTATATTATTGTATCTTATTTTGGCTGTTCACCGCCCTGAGTCCCGTCTGGGAGTAGGGCGGTATATCAATTTAATAAATAAAATAAATAAGTAAAATAAATAAGATCGTTGCAGGAATTGGGTAGGGCTAGTTTAGAGAAAAGAAGGGTTGGGATGACATGATAGCATCTTCCAATATTCCAGTATTGGAGAGGTCGCCACAAAAAAAGAGAGAACAATGGATGGAAACTAATTAAAGAGAGAAGCAACTTAGAATTAAGGAGAAACTTCCTAATGGTGAGGACAATTAATCAGTGGAATAGCAGAAGTCGTGGATCCTCCATCACTGGAGGTTTTTAAGCCACAGAAGACCTCTAAGATCCCTTCCAGCTGTATTCTGACTCTCTCTCTCAACATATCTCACATATTCTATGATGCCAACAATATCCTTCAACATATAGAGAAAGACCTCATGCTGGTGGCAGAAAATGCTCTCGGCGTGGCCCAATACTTGGCAAATGTCATTTAGTTTCAATCTCATTTATTTGGCACACTTCTTGATGTCTTATGTTTTTAAGGACCTGTTTTATACCCACTTTATTTGAATTTGTAAGTCCTGACTCGAATAAAAAAAAATACGTTTTTTCTATTTTATTTTAGGTCACTAATCTCTAGAGGTGGGAAAGTAAAGGCACTTTTTCAAGTCAGACTCAGTGATTAGTTATGAATTATTGCTGGTAGCATTACTGAAGTGGCGTGACTTTTTTTAAAAAAAAAGATGTCTTTTTTTCTGGAACATTTTTCACCTCTCCAGTCTAGCCTGGGATTCTCTTAAATAAACCTATTTATCTTCTGAAATCCATCAAGGTCAGCAGGGCTACAGCCAGCTAATACATACAGACCGAAAGGAAAAGAGATCAGTTGAAAAAGTAATCATTAAAAAATGCTTTAAAGGTAAAGATAAATGTTCCTCTCGCACATATGTGCTAGTTGTTCCTGCCTCTAGGGAGCAGCGGTCATCTCCGTTTTAAAGCCGAAGAGCCAGCGCTGTCTGAACACGTCTCCGTGGTCATGTGGCCAGCATGACTCAACGCCAAAAGGTGCACGGAACGCTGTTACCTTCCCACCAAAGGGGGTCCTTATTTTTCCTACTTGCATTTTTTACCTGCTTTCGAACTGCTAGGTTGGCAGAAGCTGGGACAAGTCACGGGAGCTCACCCGTTACGCGGCACTAGGGATTCGAACCGCTGAACTGCTGACCTTTCGATCAACAAGCTCAGCGTCTTAGCCACTCAGCAACCGCGTCCCCGTTAAAAAATGCATTAGCTATCCCCAGTTGAGCGAATCCACTCTCCCCCGTACAAAACTGTCCAGCCTCAATAGGTTACAGAAGGGGTCTTTGTTCCCCCAGAAGGGGGAACCTTTGAAAAGCCAGAGGAGAAGCAGCTTGGCAATTGAGAAGAGGGTCTCCATTAGCTTCCTTGCCTCCATCCAACCCCCACCCCATCCTTCCACACACCGCAACGCACTTCAACTTTTGTTAAGGAAGACTGTCAAATTGGGCCCGGCTCTGACTTCAGCAGCAGGCGATTCCACCCACTGCCAAAATGGAGTTTTTGAGGCTTTGAAGGAATGTGCTTTGCAAGCAGAAAAGGTCATTCCTGCAAGAACCTCAGCTCAGCAAAGAGGGCAAGGAAGGAGGAGGGAAAGACCGAGGGAAGGGGGGGACATGGGCATTTTCTTCTCCTGCACACCTAGGAAGAAAAAAAAAGATCGCCACCAAATAGTTACTGAAACCACAACTCCGTCATTCCCAAACGCTCGCCAATCTAGTGGAAACGGAAACAGTAATTCAGAATATTTTTTTTATACTATGCCTGTACAGGATAGCTGTCGACTTGCTTCAACTTAGACCTTGATTTACAACCGTTCGTCTAGAGGACCGTTCAAAAGTTATAACGGGCCTGGGAAAAAGTGATCCGTGACCAGTTTTCACATTTATGGCAGCTGCAACATTTCCCCCATCCCCACCTCCCAGTCATGGGATCAAAATCCAGACGGTTGGCAAGGGACTCACATTTATGACAGTGGCAGTGTCCTGGGCTCATGCCCAGAGGTGGGTTTCAGCTGGTTCTGACCACTTCTGGAGAACCGGTAGCGGAAATTTTGAGTAGTTCGGAGAACCGGTAGAAAAAATTCTGACTGGCCCCACCCCCATCTATTCTCTGCCATCCGAGTCCCAGCTGATCGGGAGGGAATGGGGATTTTGTAGTAACCTTCCCCTGGATTGGGGTGGGAATGGACATTTTACAGTATCCTTCCCCTGCCACACCCAAGCCACACCCACCAAGCCACGCCCACAGAACAGGAGTAAAAAATTTTGAAACCCGCCACTGGTCATGTGATCATCCCCCCCTTGCGACTTTTCGAGTCAACGGAGCCAAGTCAACGGGGAAGCCAGATTCCTTTTTACGACTAATTTAACAACTACCGCGATTCGCTTAACAACTGTGGCAAGAAAGGTCGTAAAATGGGGCAAACTCGTTTAACAAGTGTTTCGCTTGGCAACAGAAATTTGGGGCTCAATTGTCCTCGACTACCGGAACCTGTGTAATTTTTTTTTCAACACAATGCTTGGGCTGCTTTTCCCCAAAAATCAAATACGACAACTCTAATTGGCTTCCGAGCTACTTTCTTCTTTTTGGAAACGTCAAAGGAAAGGTATCCCAGCTCTGTGCAGAAAAGCCACTCCAATTTATTTTCAGATCCCGTTAAACCAGCCAACCTTTTCTCTTTGACCGGTGAGATGACTTAGCAGGAAAACAAGAAAGATTTAAGACAAGCTAGGCTGGAGGTAGTCCTCTATGGCAACTTTAGGGCCTGCGGATTACAACTGAACCATGCTGGCTCTGGAATTCTGGGAGTTGAAGTCCATAGGTCCTAAAGTTGCCTTAGTTATCCACCAATCGGCTAGCTTATTCCTATCAAAGAAACCCTACATGGCATGACGGCCATTTTAGAGCAGGGGTCTCCCATCTTGTCAACTTTAAGACTTGTGGACTTCAACTCCCAGGATTCCTCAGCCAGCTTTGCTTTGAATTCTGGGAGTTGAAGTCCACAAGTCTTCAAGTTGACAAGGTTGGAGACCCCTCTTTTTCCCAATACAGATGGTTCTCAACTTACAATCGTTCATTTAGTGACCATTCAAACTTACAACGGCACTGAAAAAAGTTACTTATGACCATTTTTCACATTTATAACCATTGCGCATGGTCATGTGATCAAAATTTGGACGCTTGGTGACTGGGGCAGATGTTTATGATGTGTCCCAAGGTTATGTGGTTTACTTTTTGTGACTCTCTGACAAGCAACGTTAATGGGGAAGCCAGATTCACTTAACAACCGTGTTACTAACTTAACCGTGACAGCAATTCACTTACCGACTGTGGCAAGACTGTAAAAGGGGGCAAAATTCACTTAACTGCCTTGCGTAGGAACCGGGAATTTGGGCTCAATTGTGGAGGTAAACCCGAAGACTACCTGTACTTACACAGCCCACCTGCTGTTGTGTCCCAGGCCCAAGTAGGTAGTAATTGATGCAAACCGTTCCAAAACAAACAGACTTTATTAGAAGAGCTGAGAATTAAACTCATTCTCAGCGTCGTCCAAACTAAATTAAAACAAAGTCTTCATAACACAAATTCTTCAGTCTAATCACCAACCTTGGTATAATTAGGCAAACTGCCAAAGGCTTCTCTTGGCAAAAGTTCAAAAGCAGAACTCTGTTTAGTAGCACTGATGATATAATCTCTGCAAGAAAACAACCAGGCTCAGAGAGCACCAAGGACTTCTCATTTCAACCCTCAGCTACAAATGTTCTCCTTTATCAAAACGGCTGCTTCTCAACCGTTTTTTCACTCAAGGCTCCTTCCAACTTTGTTTCAGAAAGAAACAGAAACAGAAACAGAAACAGAAACAGAAACAGAAACAGAAACAGAAATAGAAATAGAAAAAATAGAAATAGAAATAGAAATAGAAATAGAATAACAGAGTTGGAAGGGACCTTGGAGGTCTTCTAGTCTAACCCCCTGCTTAGGTAGGAAACCCTACACCACTTCAGACAAATGGTTATCCAACACCTTCTTAAAAATTTCCAGTGTTGGAGCATTCACAACTTCTGGAGGCAAATTGTTCCACTGATTCATTGTTCTAATTGTTTTTCTCCTGTGCCTCTTCTGTCCAGGTGCCATGACCAGATAAGGAAAGGGACAATATCCAGTGCATTTTCTAACATTGACAAGAATATCTGCAATATAATACACTTTGCTTTTCTGTGCTTCCCCTGGTTGCATATTTTTTCAACCGAGGGTTCCCTTAAAATATCCTAAGGCCACCAGGAGGATGGGGGTGGGGAGGGGCAGATGGCCTCCCATTGAGAACTACAGAAAATCCTCGACTTACAACCACAAATTCAGCCCAACATTTCCACTCCCGCTAAGCGAGACAGTTGTTAAGTGAGCTTAACCCCATTATATAACCTTTCTTCTCCCAGTTGTTCAGTGAATCATTGCAGCTGTTAAGCTAATAACACGGTTGTTAAGTGAGTCAGTTCCCAGTGACTTTGCTTGTCAGAGGGTTGCAAAAGGGGATCACATGACCCCGGGATCCTGCAACCATCATAACTATGAATCAGTCGCCAAGCACAGAGGGTGGGCCTCACATAATTCAACAACCGGTTCGCCCAGAATCAAAAATGTGAGCGCACACGCACACGCCTTGTGCGTCAAAAACACGGCGATTGTATAGGACGGGATAGCTTTGCTCAGGTGTGCGTCTTACGCACATGCGCGCTGCGTCAAAAACACGATTGTGTAAGACAGGATAGCGCCGGGGTGGGTGGGCGAGCCCAGCCGCTGGTTGTAACTACCGCTTCACACGAACCGTCTGAATCCCACCCCTGATCAAACGTCTGAATGTTGATGATGTGGCCAACATGGTCATGTGAGAGAAATGGTTATAAATTGGGGTTTTTTTTCCCAATGCTGTTGTAACTGCAGTGAGTCTTGGACCCTTTACGCACTGCAGGAGAGAAAGTTGAACACCTTTCATATGCGCTGTCTCCGACGGATTCTTGGCATCACCTGGCAGGACAAAATTCCAAATAGCGCAGTCTTGGAACGTGCTGGAATTTCTAGCATGTATACACTATTGAAACAGCGACGTCTACGCTGGCTGGGGCATGTCGTGAGAATGGCTGATGGTCGGATTCCGAAAGATCTCCTGTATGGAGAATTAATGCAGGGAAACTGCCTTAGAGGGAGTCCACAGCTGCGATATAAGGATATCTGCAAGAGGGACCTAAAGGTCCTGGGAATGGACATTAACAACTGGGAAACCATTTTTTTTTTATTTGATTTATATGCCGCCCTTCTCCGGAGACTCAGGGCAGCTTACAATGCGTTAAGCAAGAGCCTTCATATTTCTGTATATTTATACGAAGTCAGCTTATTGCTCCCACAAACTGGGTCCTCAAATTACCTACCTTAGAAAGGATGGAAGGCTGAGTCAACCTTGAGCCTGGTGAGATTCGAACTTACAATAATTGCAGACATCTGGTGTTAATCACAATGTTTTTAGTCTGCTGAGCCACCAGGCCCTAGACCTTGACCTCCGATCGTTCAGCTTGTAGGCTAAAGACACAGCACGGCCTTCTCCAATTTGAAGAGACCCTTGAGGCAAAGAGGCAGTCCCGGAACCAGCGAAATCTGGCGGCTGGGCAGGGGACCGAATGTATCTGCCCTCCGTGTGGAAGGGATTCCCACTCTCGAATTGGCCTTTTTAGTCACACCAGATGCTGTTTTAGGATCTCTTTCCAGAGCACGATACCATAGTCTCTTGAGAGTGAAGGTTGCCAATGATGTAACATGTGAATGATCACTAAATGAATGATTGTAAGTCATGGACCCCTTGTACTTCAAACTGCTCAAAAACTGACATCTATCTGACTCCAGATAAGCCCATTTCCTGCAGGCTGAGCTAACAGGACATGCTAGTCGAGGGGGCACAGATAGCGTGACTTTCAGTGTTTTGCGTTTAGCAGACCATCCATCGTAGTAGCCTGCTTGTTTATTTTGTCCTTGCTTGTTCTGCAAACAGAGCAATTGTGTTATGTGGAATGGAAGTAAAAAAAGCATTAATTAGTGTTAGAAGGAAGGTGGGGCGGGAAGCTTAGGAACTTGGAGAAGAGGGGAGGCAGGAAAGAAGAGACGAAGAAAATTAATTGCAAAAGCAAGCAGGCGAAAATAAAATTGGCAAATATTGTGCGGGGGAGTAACTGGCAGCCCCGATAAAGCAGGAAACTATCGTTCTCGGCACAAACATATGGTTTTGTTGACGTTCTAACTAGCAGCAACTTTCATCAAGACACCAGTTGTTCTCAGAGCGTTGTTAAATACAGCTTTGCTTTGTTCATAATCAGCCCTTCTTCTTCTTCGTCTGAGTGGGTGAATAACAAAACAATATAATCAAAACCATCCCTTCCTCTCCACAAACTTCATCGGGAGAAAAAAAACACCCCCCAATATAAACAGAGATAAACAACAATCTCTCGCTTTATCTTTTTTGGGACTGATGAGATTTGCATGATAAATATTTATTTATCCCCCCCCACAAGTAAACTCCGAAGAAATTAAGTCACTAACAGCTCCTGGGTTTTCAGATTGTATTATGCTCTTTACTTTTAAATCTCAGGGGCTTTTAAAAGTCCTGATGTTATTATCGACTTTTGCAACCATGGCAAGTTTTTTTTTTTAAAGCAGAACAATTGTCTAAGTTTTTTTTTTTAATTGTCTGAGGGGAAAGACACAGTTTAACTGTTAAAAGGCTTAGAGTGATGTGGGTTGAAAACAGTACATGGTTATCAAAACAGAAAATAGGAAGGTGAGATTAAAAGGCACAAGAATTAATGGAAGGTAAGAATGGAATGGAATGGAATGGAAAGAAGAGAAGAGAAGAGAAGAGAAGAGAAGAGAAGAGAAGAGAAGAGAAGAGAAGAGAAGAGAAGAGAAGAGAAGAGAAGAGAAGAGAAGAGAAGAGAAGAGAAGAGAAGAGAAGAGAAGAGAAGAGAAGAGAAGAAGAGAGTTGGAAGGGGCCTTGGAGGTCTTCTAGTCCAACCCTCTCCTTAGGAAGGAAACTCTATACCATTTCAGACAAATGGATGTCCAATCTCTTTTTAAGGCCTCAATTTACGACCATTCGTTTAGGGACCAAAGTTACGACACTGAAAAAAGTGACTTATGACCGTTTTCACACTTACAACCGCTGCAGCATCCTCATGTTTACACGAACAAAATTCAGACGCTTGGCAACTGACTTGGCACATGAGATATTGTAACTGACGGTTGCGGTATCTCATATGACAGGGGTGGGCAACTGTGGCCCTATTACGACCTGCGGACTTCAATTCCCAGAATTCCTGAGACAGCCATAGCTGGCACAGGAATTCTGGGAGTTGAAGTCCACAGGTCATAAAGGGGCCATATTTGCCCGCCCCTGTCGTATGATCCATCTTTTGCGAATTTCTGACGAGCTATGTCAACGAGAAAGCCAGATTCACTTAACAACCACATTACTAACTTAACAACTGCAGTGGTTCACTTAACAACGGTGGCAGGAAAGGCCATAAAATGGGGCAAAACTCACTTAACTCTAAGAGCCTGGTGGCGCAGCAGCTTAAAGTGGTGTTAAAGTGACACCAGCTGCCTGCAATTACTGCAAGTTCGAATCTCGCCAGGCCCAAGGTTGACTCAGCCTTCCATCCTTTCAAGATAAGTAAAATGAGAACCCAGATTGTGGGGCAATAAACTGACTTTGTATAAAAAAGAACACCGCTTTGGGGGGGGGGGGGCAAAGCCCTACTAAGCAGGTATATACAAAAGTATGAAGGCTATTGCTTAGCGCATTGTAAGCCGCCCTGAGTCTCCAGAGAAGGGCGGCATTTTAAGAAAACTATCCGCTTAGCAATGGAAATTTTGGGCTCAATAGTGATTGTAAATTGAGGACTATCTATATTCCAAAAGTTAATTGATAAAAGTTATATCTTTTAATTCATAAAACCATCCAGATTCATATTGATATTGTTTCCTGATTGCTTATTTGTACCCTATGACTATCATTAAGTGTTGTACCTTATGATTCTTGACGAATGTATCTTTTATGTACATTGAGAGCATATGCACCAAGACAATTTCCTTGTGTGTCCAATCACACTTGGCCAATAAAAAATTCTATTCTATTCTATTCTAGAAGCACATCATTCTCCAAATCCATTAAAAGCGTATCAACCAATTCAAGCCAGAATTGCTGTTTAGCTGTGACTTACGATTTCTAGAAAACTTGCAAATTTCACTGTCAAAAGATTATAGCTCTCTGCTACGATCTTTAATAATAAGTTCCATTTCTTATTTTATTTTTTATTTTATTTTATTAAATTTATATACCACCCTACTCCCGAAGGACTCAGGGCGGTGATTCTTTGTGTCCCTCCCAAATAAACACAGATTCTATTATATCTCGGCCGTCAATTTCTTTAAAAAAAAAAAATATGAGACGATAAGACAAATGGGAACAAAAGTATGGATTTTTTTTTTTTAAATTAGATTTATATGCCGCCCTTCTCCGGAGACTCAGGGTGGCTTACAATGCGTTAAGCAATAGCCTTCATACTTTTGTATATTTTTTTTATACAAAGTCAGCTTATTGCCCCCACAAACTGGGTCCTCAATTTACCTACCTTAGAAAGGATGGAAGGCAGAGTCAACCTTGAGCCTCGAACTTGCACAATTGCAGACAGCTTGGTGTTAATAACAGGCTATCTAGCCTGCTGAGCTATCTGAGGCTCTCAGATAGGATTGAGTATGGGGGAGAAGAACTGAAATTTAACACTTTAATAGATGGTTGGATGATTGCACTGCGTGGGAATTAAAATGGTTTAAATCAAATGCCGCATTCCTCACTATGCTGTTAGAACTATTTTATGTCTATAGCGTCTTAGACAAAATATGGTATTGTCTCACTTTTAGAAATAAAAGGCATTTCTGATCCACACGGCATGGAAGCAAAGGAACTTTAGACTTTAAACTTCAGCTGCGCCGTTTCTGCTCCAGATGTTTTGCATATTAGATGATGCTTTCCTAAGTTTATATTTTACTCTTGTTCTGCAAGTTATGAAGTCTATTTGAAATTGCCCTGTCTTTCCTGGCTTCCCGTATTTCATCCAGGGTTGCTCTCATACTTCAAAAGCCTTCAAGGGCTAGACGCCCGATCGTAAATTTTCCATCCAATTCCACACATTGGACTTGTTTATACTTGCACTGATTACATGGTAGCCTGGAAGTGCTACAGAAAAGAAAGAACCAGGGGTCAATGTGCAGAGTTTTTTTTTTTAAATAAGGCCCGAGTTCTCATCCAAGCTTGGATGACATCAAAGTACATCAACTGTTGGCCAATTACAGAGCGGTTTTTTTTTTGATCCATCTAGTAAAGAACAAAAAATATAAACGGAAATTATGAAGACATGCTGGGCTCGGAAGGAAAAATGGGCTGCATCCAGAAGTTGTGGGAGTTTCATCACTGGAGGTTTTTAAGAAGAGATTGGAGAGCCATTTGTCTGAAATAGTATAGCGTCTCCTGCTTGTGCAGGGGGCTGGATTAGAAGATCTCTAATGTCTCTTCTAACTCTTATTCTGGCTGGAGGATTACCGTAAAGTTCCCAGCTGTAGGCTACAGTGGGAAATCAAAACCTGCCCCAACTATGACAATAGTCATAGTTGGAGCCTGTGTAGCGTAGGGGGCTAATGCCTCCTACTAAAGGCAGCAATTAACACCAGCTGCCTGTAATTTCTCTGAGTTCAATCCTAGCCAGGCTCAAGGTCGACTCAGCCTTCCATCCTTTCTAAGGTGGGTAAATTGAGGACCCAGTTTGTGGGGGCAATAAGCTGACTTTGTATAAATATACAAAAGTAGGAAGGCTATTGCTTAACGCATTGTAAGCCGCCCTGAGTCTCCGGAGAAGGGCGGCATATAAATCAAATTTTTTAAAAAAAACAATAGTGAACCAGCTTCCTATTATTGCCAAGGAAACAGCATGGATGTGTCTACGCAATTACCCAGAGTTGAACTTAATCTAAATTGGCCACATTTTATAAAATACAGATCCCAAACCATTACTGATCACTCTCCTCAACTTACAGCCTTCACTTAGGATGGATCTTAAGACCCTGGTGGAGCAGCGGACTAAAGCGCTGTTAAATAGCACTTAGCTGCCAGCTGCCTGCAATTACTGCAAATTCAAATCTCCCCAGGCTCAAGGTTGGCTCATCCTTCCATTCTTCCGAGGGAGGTAAAATGAGGACCCGGATTGTGGAGGCAAAAAGATGACTTTGTATAAAAAAGAACACCGCGTGGAGGTGGGGGCGAAAGCCCTACTAAGCAGGTATATACAAAAATATGAAGGCTATTGCTTAACGCATGGTAAGCCGCCCTGAGTCTCTGGAGAAGGGCGGCATATAAATCGAGCCAATAACCAATAATAATCTTCATCAAATATGAAAAGTAAGCTAACAGTTACCCTGTTTCCCCGAAAATAAGACATCCCCTGATAATAAGCCGGTGCTTATTAAAGATAATAAGAAAATAAAATAATAAAATAAAATAAAATAAAATAATAAAATAAAATAAAATAAAATAAAATAAAATAAAATAAAATAAAATAAAATAAAATAAAATAAAATAAAATAAAATAAAATAAAATAAAATAAAATAAAATAAAATAAAATAAAATAATAAAATAAAATAATAAAATAAAATAAAATAAAATAAAATAAAATAAAATAAAATAAAATAATAAAATAAAATAAAATAAAATAAAATAAAATAAAATAAAATAAAATAATAATATAATAAAACAAACAAACAAACCTGGATGATTGAGAATCTCCACAAGGGCAACTAGCTGTAGTTTGCACCAAAAATTCCAGAGTTCTTTTTTTCCCTCTCTTTAAAGAGCCATTTGCTAGAAATGTAAAACAGTCCTTAATACTTCTTTTCTTTTTTCTTTTTTTTTAAAAAAAACCACCAGACATAGGAGCTAGCCAGAGATCTTTCTGTTTCCCTGTTTCTCCATCTGAAGGTTGTTTTATTTTTCATTAATGGAAACTAAAAGGAACAGACAGAAACAGAAGGCCTCTTTAACCAGACAAAGGTATATGGCTGAGACGCCACACTGGCCCAATTACCAATTTCATCTACCCAGCAGAAGCTGTAGGGACCCCCCCCCCCGTCATTATTTCTCTAGGGCCTCTTCAAAGCGAAGCCTGTCTAGTCCGACATCGACAGACAATGAAACAATGGCTCTTCAGACTTTTCTGCTTAAATGGACTTCCCCCTCGCCCGCCGTTCTTGTTTTTGTCTTTTGCAGAAGGTCAAAAAAAACTGGTAGACAACGTAGAAAGCTTTCACGTGAAAAATGCAATCCTTAAGCTAAACATGTTTTTGGGACAGGTTGAGGCCTCAAATAAATGTTCCAGCAAAAGAAGGCTGAACCCATCCTGATGAACAAGTGCTCAAGTTTGATACCACTGCGGCTTGGAAGATCTCGAGGAAAGACAACACACGATAATATCCAGTGGTGGGTTTCAGCCGGTTCGGGAGAGTTCGGGGGAACCAGTAGTTAAATTGCTGGCTGGCTCCGCCCCTCCCCGCCCCACCCCTTCCAGGAGTCCCCACATTGTAGATTTTAGAAAGAGCTGGCATAGTCATACTCCATTTTGTACCAAGGATGAAGCTATGGAGGTAGTCAATAGTATTAAGTACCTGGGGGGCAGATAACAACAAATCTGACTTGGGCTCTTCATACATTATCTTTAGTGAAGCCTGCAAACCAGGGTCTGCATTTCCTGTGTTGGATGAGGAGACCATATTTTTCTCCTTCTGTCCTGGTCACTTTTTACAGAGGCACAATTGAAAGCGTTTTAACAAACTGGATCCCCGTTTGGCTTGATGGCCACAGTGCCTCAGATAGAAAGTCCCTACAGAGAGTGGTGAGGACAACGGAAAAGATTATAGGAAATTTGTTTCCCGTTATTCAGGATACTGCTTATAAGTGCTATATAAGTGCTTCGTGGAGCAGTGGACTAAAGTGCTGTTAAATAGCACTTAGCTGCCTGCAATTACTGCAAGTTCGAATCTCCCCAGGCTCAAGGTTGACTCAGCCATCCATCCTTCCGAGGTAGGTAAAATGAGGACCCGGATTGTGGAGGCAATAAGCTGACTTTGTATAAAAAAGAACACCGCCTAGTGGGGGGTGGGGAGGCTGCCAAAAGCCCTACTAAACAGGTATATACAAAAGTATGAAGGCTATTGCTTAATGCACTGTAAGCCGCCCTGAGTCTCTGGAGAAGGGTGGCATATAAATCGAACCGATAGATAGATAGATAGATAGATAGATAGATAGATAGATAGATAGATAGATAGATAGATAGATAGATAGATAGATAGACAGACAGACAGACAGAGAGACAGAGAGACAGACAGACAGACAGACAGATAGATGATAGATAGATAGATAGATAGATAGATAGATAGATAGATAGATAGATAGATAGATAGATAGATAGATAGATGCTTAAGAGCTCAAAACGTTGTTAGAAACACCACACACCCACTCCACGGTCTGTTTCTTTGCTCCCCTCTGGGAAGAGGGTTCGAAGTATCAAGTTTTGCCCCCATTTTACGATTTTTGCCCCATTTGTAAAATGAATCACTGCCATTGTTAAATTAGTTGTTGTTAACACAACAACTGTTGTGTTAACACAGCTGTTAAGTGAATCAGGCTTCTCCATTGACTTTGCTTGATCCCGGGACACTGCAATCATCAAAAATATGAATCAATTGTCAAGCATCCGAATGTAAATCACGTGACCACGGGAATAGTGCAACGGTCATAAGTGTGAAAAATGGTCATAAGTCACTTTATTCAGTGCCATTGTAACTACAAATGGTCTCTAAATGAACTGTTGTAGAAAAAAAACAGAGTTGGAAGGGACCTTGGAGGTCTTCTAGTCCAACCCCCTACTTCTAATATTGAGTCCCCCACCCCCACCCCACCGAGCAAATAGCACACTCTCTTTTAGCCTCGCCAAACCAATCAGAAATGACAAACTTAAATTAAGGGGAAAAAAGGAAAGGAAAACAAACGAAGACAAAAGAGTCTGCAGGGATTTAGCAGCTTCTTCTTTCCCAAGTTTTACTGAACGAGGACTGACCTCGTTTGAAATCTCAAATCATACAAGATTTTTACAGATGAATAGAGTTGGAAGGGACCGTCTAGGTCATCTAGTCCAGCCCCCTGCTCAAACCGGTGACCCTCTACCATTTCTGACAGATGGCTGTCCAATCTCTTCTTGAAAGCTTCCAGTGGTGAAGCTCCCACAACTTCTGAAGGCAGCTTCTGTTCCATCAATTGATTGTTCTCACTGTCAGGAAAAAAAATCTCCTTAATTCCAGGTTGAATCTCTCCCTTGATCAGCTTCCATCCATTATTCCTTGTCTGGCCTTCAGGTGCTTTGGAAAATAGCTTGGCCCCCTTCCTCTCTGTGGCAGCCCCTCAAATATTGGAAGATGCTTATCCTGTCTCCCCTGGTCCTTCTCTTCACTAGACTAGCCAGGCCCATTCATCGTATGTTTTAGTCTCCAGTCCCCTGATCATCCTGGTTGCTCTTTTTTGCATCCAAAGCCAGTAAGTAGCTATTGACTTAGAAACGTCTGCTTAAAAAAAGACAACGCACCACCACCAGAAGGAACAACAATGTGAATTGTGAAAGCTTAAGAATCAAAACTGGCAGGCTGTGAGAGAAAACTCTTGTGCCAAATACACACATCCTGACACACTAACCTGCTTGGAGTTTTGCCACTCCAAATCTAGGCGCTAGAGAGAACACAGTATTGTAATTCAGCCTGTGCACAATGTAGGTTTAAGAGTGTCAGAAGTCCCAAATTAGAAGAGAGGGAAGCCCTGTGGGATCCCATATTCTCTGTCCCTGCACAGGATAATTTGGAAAACCAACAAGCAACGCACGCAAAATTAATTTCCCACATTAGTCCCTCGGCTTAAAACCACTTGCTCAGTGACCATTACAAAAAGTGACTTTACGGCTGTTTCTCACTTAGGACCATTGCAACATCCCCGTGGTAAGGTGATCAAAATTCGGACACTTGACAAGTACCATGCATATATGACGGTCACAGTGTTCACTGAATGGGATGGTTGTAAATCAAGGACTACCAGTACAGAACATCCAGAAAAGACAAACCAAATCAGTCAATTAAAAAATAAGTACCGTATTTTCCGGCGTATAAGACGACTGGGCGTATAAGACGACCTTCCTCAGAGCATTTAAGGCTCGTCAGAGCCTTATGGGCTGGTCTGCCTGGTTACAGGAGAATGAGACCCGGCGTATAAGACGACCCCCGACTTTTGAGAAGATTTTTGTGTGTTAGAAAGTAGTCTTATACGCAGGAAAATATAGTAAATGCTGATCACTAGATCAAAAGAAGGAATTGTTCTTCTTTGCCTATACCAGGGGGCTGCAACCTTAAACACTCAAAGAGCCACTTGGACCCGTTTCCCACAGAAAAGAAAACACTGGGAGCCACAAAACCCTTCCCGTGATTGACTATTTCTTGAGTGGCCACAAAACTAGGCTATGTAGTTGAATTAAACGTTCTGTTTTCTTCTGAAATTTCTCTTTTCTTGGATTTATCCATGGTCGGCCTACCGGGGGTTGCAAAGCTCAATAAATGGTGTGCCGTTTATAAATGTGCTGGCGTGTGTTGAACATTGACTTTTGTGATGCATATTTTGAGTGACAGGGAGCCGCAGCAGAGATTGAAAGAGCTACATGCATCTCCAGAGCCGCAGGTTGCTGACCCCTGGCCTGTACCATAAATGCATTATTTTTTCTGAGGCAACGGCTCCACTTGGACCATAGTCCAAAAAAGAAAGAACAGAGCCAGCCCAAAACCAGTGTATGATTTAATTTAACATTGTTATTGTCATTGTTGTTGTTATTATTATTGCATTTGTATTCTTACCCTTCTCAACGAGACTTTCTCAAAGGGGATTTCCCTACCACAACCCAACCCAATGAGTTGCTTGACAACTTGATTGTGGCCTTTTCCTAATCTAAGCTCCGAACAGAAAGCTCTGCTATAACCCTCTGATGAGTCCCTGCACTTATGCATCCATGTATTGAAATGTAATTGCCACATTAAAATTGCAATTGCATTCTTTAGGCCAGGGGTCTCCAACCTTGGCCACTTTAAGCCTGGTGGACTTCAACTCCCAGAATTCCACAGTCAGCTCTATCCCATCAAGTCTTGTGTCAAAGTTTTGTTTTTCATACAAATTTCCCTCTCTTCCAAAATTTCTCATTCACTCCTGCTTCACTTTCCTTTTTAAGGTAAAGGTTCCCCTCGCACATACGTGCTTGTCGTTCCCGACTCTAGGGGGTGATGCTTAACTCCGTTTCAAAGCCGAGGAGCCAGACGTCTCCGTGGTCATGTGGCCGGCATGACTCAACGCCAAAGGCCGCCGGAACGCTGTTCCCTTCCCACCAAAGGGGGTCCCTATTTTTCTACTTGCATTTTTTATCTGCTTTCGAGCTACTAGGTTGGCAGAAGCTGGGACAATGAACGGGAGCTCACCCCATTACGCGACACTGGGGATTCAAACTGCTGAAATGCCGACGTTACGATCGGCAAGCTCAGCGTCTTTGCCACTGAGCCACCGCGTCCTTTTGTATTTAGGCGCTTCACAAAATCGCAATCTATGGGGATCTAGGATGCTCATCCAAAATCCATGCTCTCGCATCCTGCGCTGCAACAGGCAAAATCCACAACCAGTCCAACTGGCCTCAAAGAATCGAGAGGCTGTTTTGATTTTGTTCTTTTTAAATCAGGAATTGCACATTTGCAAGCGGATATTGGCAACCAAAGCCTTCGCTTTATACTGCATTACCTTTAAGTATGGATTGGAATATTAGGGCCCCCGGCCAGTCTTTTTCCCTCGAGGGAGGAGATGCTATCAGAAGTTAAGTACAACAATAAACACTCCCAACTATTTTTCTGCTCCTCCCTGCTTAATCATCTCATTGAGCAGGAAGGAAATTCCGCCTGTTGCATCATTTTGCACAAGGTTAACTTTTTCTTAATGAATTAAGGAATCCATGTCGTGAGGAATAACAAGAGGCCAATTACAACCTGTCGAATCACAGGACCAACTGTTCAGAAGATACAAAAAAAGGGAAGGTCTTTTGAGGAGAAATGAGTTTCATCATGCCCAGGAAAAGAATTTTGGCCTCTGCAGGTAGTTGTTGTGGCCCGTCAGCGGCCTGTGCAGATTGTAGCTGATTCCGACAGCGAGGAGGCTGGTGTGGTGCTGCGCCAGCCGCCTGTGCAGCTGGCGCTCGAGTCAGACAATGAGGAGGCTGGAGAAGATCTGGTGCCAGAGGCAGGGATTCAGCCAGGACCTTCAGAACTTCCAGAAGTGAAGAAGAGGAAGAGCCTCTTCTCAATGCACGGGTGCGCAGAGCTGCCAAAAGACAGGAGTGGTTCCTCAGGAGGAGGTCTCCTCGAGAGTAAGGCTTGGGGCTAATTGGCCACTCCCTTAGCCTATTTAAGGACGGACGACGACTGAGGCAATTTGCAGGGAACAACTTCGTTCACTCTCCTTCGTGTCTTGATCTTAGTTTTCTGCAAATTGCTTCTGGGCTTTCTGCCAACCATAATAAGATTACGATTATTTATTCTTTGGATTCTGGTAGGCTGTTAAGAAAGTGAATTAACAGCCTTTGTTTGAAAAAGACTGATTTAATTTAGTAAACTAAGGTTCGTACAGGCTTTGTGTGTGCTGCGTTCTTTGGGGTCCGTAGCTGGGGCAGAACAGTAGTCCTCGACTTACGACTACAATGGAGTCCCAAATTTCCATGGCTAAGGAAGACCGTTGTTAAGCGCGTTTTGTCCCATTTTACACACCCTCTTGTCACAGTTGTTAAGTGAATCTGGCTTCCCCGTTGACTTGGCTTCTCAGACGAAGTGATCAAGTGACTCTGGGATAGTTCAAACATCATGAATACATACCAGTTGCCAAGCATCTAAATTTTGACCACATGAACAACGGGAATGCTGCCACGGTTGTATGCGTGAAAAATGGTCAGAAGTCACTTTTGCAATTGTCTCTTCAAACGGTCACTAAAAGAATGGTTGTAAGTCAAGGACTGCCTGTATTCAAGCCATGCCAAAAATCACAATATAGGTTAAAATAAGGAGGACACAAAATATCCAAACTACCAAGCCTTGGGGTTTTAAGTGATCGAAGAAGTAAAATATCAAAGAATGGTTTAAGATCCTATGTTATGCTTTGGACTTCCAAATATAATTATCCGTATTTCCCAAAAAATAAGACCGGGTCTTATATAAATATTCGCTCCAGAAGACACATTAGGGCTTATTTTCTGGATTCGGTCTTATTTTGGGGTAAATATGGTACTAAATGCAGCCATCTGGCTAACAATCTTAACTGAGGCTTATTTTGGGGGTGGTAGGGTTTATATTACGAACATCCTGAAAAATTATGCTTATTTTCCGGTTGGGTCTTATTTTCGGGGAAACAGGGTAGTTAAGATCAATTTTCTTTCTTTCTCCTCCAGAGTGCTTGATTCTACAAACTAATGAGGCTCAAAATACTATTAGTCAAAATGTGCCCAAAAGGACAAGTCCAAACTATAACTGGTATCAACCATGCCTTCCAAGCTGACTTGGATCTCAACACACCTCTCATGAATCTTTATCTTATTAATGTAATCATTATTAAATGATCTTTTTCACAATTGATTCTTATTATGAGCTCTTTGAACAGGAAGATCTTAGAAGATGCCCCTTTGATGATTTGCTATCCAGTGAATATCCTATGCCAATGAGAACCTGGTAGGAATTTACAAATAAGATGTGGAAGTTTGCAGTGGCACTCAGCCCTGTTCTGAAAAAAAATCCTATAGATTTATCAGCAAATCAAACAATAAACGTCATAAGCGGCTTAAGAGTAAGGGAGACCAGCTAATACACATGCTTATATTAAGACATAGCCGTTCATTGTTTGATTATTCAAAGTCACAATACGCCACTCAAGTACCAGTCCTCCTATTTATTTAAACATACCTAATAATACCATCTTTCAATCTCCAGTCTAACTATTGCTTCATATAAATACTAGGGTTAGCAACGGCGACCTGATTAGAAGTTAGAACAGAGGTAGAAATAAGAAATAGAAATCCCAATGCCTCACCAACCTGTTGGAAATGTGGTAAGGAGGTTGGTACTTTTTTCCACATGTGGTGGTCCTGTCAGATAACCAAAAAGTTTTGGCTTAAAATTCGGGCCTGGCTGAAGGAAATAATAGGAGAGGATTTGGAATTAGCCCCCGAGATCTTCTTACTAGGTATAACTAGGGAGAGATTGGCAAAAGAAAAGACTCAACTCTTGATTCATATAATCACGGCAGCCAGATTAGTTTTTGCAAAGACATGGAAGGATAATGCGTCTCCTTCTGAAGAAAGTGTAATCAGTAAGATTCTAGAATGTGCGGAAATGTCCAATCTAACAAATGAGCTGAATAATGGTGAAAAATCTAAATATTATGATGTATGGGGTAGATGGTACAATTGGATGCGTAACAGGAAAAATATTTGAGAGTCGGAAAAGTGATTTTATTTACTCTTAACTAGAATATTATTGTGATAAACTCTGTAAATTACAGTTAACACTGCACTTCCGATGTGGCATGAAACATCTTGTATTTTGTTTTATTTTCAAAAATCAATAAAGTATATTTTAAAAAAAAAAGAAATAAGAAATAGGGGGAATATTAGCCGATAATAATTTTTATATAACACAATACAAGAAATAACTGAATGGAAAAGATCAGAGGTTGAAAGATGGTATTACCATGGATGCTTATAATATCATTGGCATTAAAATGGAATATTAAAATATTGAATAACTACTTTAAAAAAGATTTTTTTAAACCATGTATATTAATACTATGATTATGTAAGTTTGATTAATATAACAACTGTGTTTCCCCCCAAATAAGACTGGGTCTTATATTAATTTTTGCTCCAAAAGATGCATTATGGCTTACTTTCCGGTTAGGTCTTATTTTGGAGGAAATACAGTACTAAACGCCGAAGAAGTTGTAGAAAAAATGCTTTTAAAAGTAAAGTTAAAAAAAAAAGTTGGACACGCCCACCGTTACATTACCCCCCACCATGCCATGCCCACAGAACCAGTAGTAACTAATTTTATATTTCACCATTGACCCAGAGGCCACACTGTTCATATATTGCTATTGATGTATACTTAAAAATAAAAATCTAATAAAACTTTAAAAAAAAAAGACTAAGGGAGACAAGTTCAAGCTAAGCCAGAAACCCCTGCTACTCTGTCATTCAATGCCGCAAAGAGAATGACTCACTGCTGTAACCAGGTTTCATCTGGCGAATAAGTGTCTCAGCTGCCAACCAGGCTTAAGTTTCGATGGCCACCAAAATTGCCGTATGAAATCCTGAAGACAATTCTCCTCAGAGGTGGAAATTCTGCCCGCGTCAGCAAAACACAGGAAGGCCCTGTGCTTTCCAAGGGCTGTCTGAATGTCCATTACTGTATTCAGCTCTGGGGTTGAGGCAGGATCTGGAAGGCAGCCATTTCATTACACCACAAAGAAGAATGTGGAGAGTCATCTATCTGCAGCTCTGCTGCCTCAGGTTGAACCCAATCTCCGTGTTACAAGCGCTGGGAATAGGCTCTCTGCAAAACATCTGCCAGCAGTAGTTATATTTCATGGAGCAAGACAACGACTGCACCATTTTAGAAAAAATAATAATTACTACAGCGTCACACTGTTGGAAGGTACGATTAAGCTTTTGAATCGTACCCTCCCTATTCGTTGCAGGAAACCAAATTAAAATATCTCTGATATGAGGCTTGTGTTGAACAACTAATGGGAACTCAGCTTCTCAACGGGGCCACTATTTCCAAGGTTGACCGGTTCTTACCGGTCTTCAAAATATTCTACCAGAATTCACCTCATTTTGCACTCTTTGAGATGATACAAATCACATTTTTGAAATCTTTTTAGGTACTGGAATAGTGTCAAAGAATGGAGGTCTTTGAATTCTGGTGCTGGAGAAGACTCCTGCAAGTCCCTTGGATTGCAAGGCGATCCAACCGGTCAGTCCTAGAGGAGATCAACCCTGGTTGCTCTTTAGAAGGCCAGATCCTGAGGATGAAACTCAAATCCTTTGGCCACTGAATAAGAAGGAAGGACTCCCTGGAGAAGAGCCTAATGCTGGGAAAGACGGAGGGCAAAAGAAGAAGGGGACGCAGAGAACGAGGTGTCTGGATGGAGTCACTGAAGCAGTCGGCGTGAACTTCAATGGACTCCAGAGGATGGTAGAGGACAGGAAGGCCTGGAGGAACGTTGTCCATGGGGTCGTGATGGGACGGACACAACTTCGCAACTAACAACAGCGATGTGCCTTCAAAATACGACCTTCGTACGCTGTTGACCTGGGGATGCCCATTTCTCCCTCGCTACATAAACTGACAGTGGTACAGACAGTCCTTTGATTTACGACCACAATTGAGCCCAAAATTTATCTTGCTAAGCGAGACATTTGTAAAGTGAGTTTTGCCCAATTCTACGACTTTCTCCCACGGTTGTTAAGTGAATCACTGAAGTTGTTAAGTTAAGTGAATCTGGCTTCTCCGTTGACTGTGTTTGACAGAAGATGGAGAAAAGGGGATCACATGACCCCAGGATGCCACATCCGTCATAAATATGAACCAGTTGTCAAACATCCGAATATAAATCACGTGGCCGCGACCACAGTTTTAAGTTTGAAAAATGTTTGTAAGTCGCTTTTTTCAATGCCGCTGTAACTTTGGACTAAATCAGTGTTTCCCAAAGTGTGGTACCGTACCCCCAGGGGTACGGGAAGAGTTTGGTGGGGGTACACGTTGCACCGGAGTTTAGTGGGGATCACGTGGGAATATCCACTGCACCGTGCTTAGCTGCGCCCACAGAACAAAGAAAGAAATAGGCGCGTATCGCAGTTTTTACACGGGAACTGGGGCCATCATACATCGCATCGCAACTCATTATGGCGGGAACTTCTGCGCATCCTTCGCGTAGCTCTGGTTCGGCCATTTTTAAACTGCGGGAACATTAACAGTTAACGTTGAGCCTCGGAGCTGTTTAAAAGCCGGAGAATTGCAGTGTTATCTAACGGTTAGACAGTCTTGTGAGGCGTGACACGGTGTGAATATACTGCACTTCATTATAGAGACAACTTACTTCTTTAATAGTTAGTTCCGGGCGCCTGTTATCGTGCTTTAGTAAGTTCCACTGATTTTGATTATATATGTATAATCAATATATTTTGATTTTTATTAAAGCATATGTTTTTTATGAGGGGAACTCAGCGTTACTTAGCAATTATAGAAGGGGTACACATATGTCAAAAGTTTGGGAAACACTGGACTAAATGAACTATTGTTAAGTCAGGGACACCTATGTAAATATACAGGTAGTCCTCGACTTACAACTGTTCATTTAGTGACTGTTCCAGGCTACAACCTCACTGAAAAAAAAATGACAATTTTTCACGCTTATAACTATTGCAGTATCCCCATGGTCATGTGATCAAAATTCAGAAGCTTGGCCACTGAATCGTATTTATGACATTTGCAGTGTCCCAGAGTCGCTTGATCAACTTTTGTGACTGTCCATGGGGAAGCAGGTTCACTTAACAACTGTAGTACTAATTTAACACCTGCAGTGATTCACTTCACAATTTACGACACAAGAAAAGTCGTAAAATGGGGCAAAATTCACTGTCTCGCTTAGCAACATAAATTTCAGGCTGAACTGTGCTCGTAAGACAAAGACATAAAGGAGCCTTGGTGGTGCAGCGGACTAAAGTGCTGTTAAAGTAGCACTTAGCTGCCAGCTGCCTGCAATTACTGCGAGTTCGAATCTCCCCAGGCTCAAGGTTGACTCAGCCTTCCATCCTTTCGAGGTAGGTGAAATGAGGACCCGGATTGTGGGGGCAATAAGCTGACTTTGTATAAAAAAGAATACCGCTTGGGGGTGGGGGCCAAAAGCCCTACTAAGCACATATATACAAAAGTATGACGGCTATTGCTTAATGCATTGTAAGCCGCCCTGAGTCTCTGGAGAAGGGTGGCATATAAATCGAACCAATAAATAAATAAATAAATAAATATAAGACTACCTGTATGTGTTTCTACCTGTGTATATTCCCAAAGTTACACTCCAGGAAAGGAACAGGATTATGGAAAAACGATGCAAGTGCCTTTAAACCTTTTTAAGTTTAAAGTGCCTTTAAATCTTTTTAAGTTTAAAGTTTTTATGGGTTTTAAATTTTAATTGTCTATTGGTTTTTTAAATTTGTTGGGCCAAAATTATTTAATTCTTTTACTAATATTTTAAATTTTGTATTGGAGTGCTTTTATCCTTGGCTGTACACCACCCTGAGTCCACTAGGAGAAGGGCGGTATATAAATTTAATAAATAAAATAAATAAAATAAAATAAACCAAAATGTAAAAACTCTGCGTAAGGAAAGTCCCAGGCTCAATCCTCAATCGGTGGAAGAGAAGTTGCTTTCCGAAATTGTGAGTGCTCCATCACTGGAGATTTTTAAGAAGAGACGGGATTGCCAGTTGGCTAAAATGGCATAGGACAGTGTTGGTGAACCTTTTCGGCACCGAGCGCCGAAACGGGAGCATGCGCGCACACGCAGGGGAGCGCCGGAAACCGGAAGAGCAGTTCCCTGGCGCATATGCGCGCGCCGAGAAGCTGAGCTTCTGGTTTCCAGCAAGCATATGCATGCCGGTCTTTCACCTGGTCTTTCTGGTGCTCCTGCGCGCATGAAGACCAATTGGCCAGCGCGCATGCGCTCACCAGAACCCGGAAGAGCAGCGGGCGACGGTTGGCGCGCCCAGAGAGATGGCTCTGCCCGCCACTTCCAGCATGCGTGCCGTAGGTTTGACAGCACTGGTATAGGATCTCCTGTCTAATCAAGGGGTTGGACTAGAAGACCTCCAAGGTTCCTCTCAACTCTGTTATTCTGTTCTTCTCGGTCTCCAAATAGGTCTGGAAAAGCAAACTACATTTTTAAGGCCAGCTGCCTGGGTGCTGCTAACCAGGTGATCAATTAAAGTGCTTAATTTCTCCCCTTTAACCTCAGGAAAGGGAAGAGAACATGGCCAGGTTACTCCACATCTCTACCACCCTGGGGTTTCCCCAAAATGCCAAATCTTCTTTTTTCCAGCCAAGTACCACTCGGTTCCTTAACCGGCATTTATTTCAATTATGCTGGCTGAGGATAATGGTTTTAGCATCAACACATCTGGGAGGCACCAAACTGGGGAAGGCTGATTTACAAGTTTCTTTCCTCCAAGTTAAATTAATGAGGTAACTAACTCCTGCCAAGAAATTACTCAGGAGAAAAAAAAATTTACAGCAATGACTTTTTTTTTTTTAAATTGTCTTCCATTCAATCGGGTTGAATTCTCGGAGACGGCATGGACGAACCCCTGAAGTTTTCTTGGCAAGGTTTTTCGGTAATGGTTTGCCATTGCTTCCTTCCCAGGGCTGGGAGAAAGTGACTGGCCCAAGGACGGGATTAGAACTCATGCTCTCAGTTTCAAGCCTGATATCTTAATCCCGACACCAAACTGGCTCTCCACCGTAATGATTTATAGCAGGGGTATCAAACTCAAGGCCCGGGGGCCGGATCCAGCCTGCGGGGTGCTTCGATCTGGCTACCCTGGAAACAGCAGACCTGCCCACGGTGCCTCTGCTAGCGAAAACAGAGCTCGGGAGGGCTGACTGCGGCCCTCCCAAATTCCCTTTTTCCTGGCAGAGTGTTGAAGAAGGCCATCGCAGCCACGCAGGGCTCTCCCGAGCTCCGTTTTCTCTGGCAGAGGGTTGCAGGAGGTCATCGCAGCCGAAAACGGAGCCCCGTTTTCACTGGCAGAGCACTGGGCCGCCACAGGCACTCCCAACACGAGTGACCTCAAGCTGGCCACGCCCATCCTGGACCCCCGGAGGTCAAACACAACCCTTGATGCAGCCCTCAATGAAACCCGGTTTGACCCCCCCTGATTTATAGTATTCTAAAGTACCCAGTCATCTCCTGAGCCGATGTTTCTCCATCGGTGGTCCTTCGTCACAGGGAATCCGCGAACGCTTGGGAAAGAAACGTTGCGATTTAAATTTTGAATTAAGATTGAATTGGCATGGCTGGCTCAGGAATTCTGGGAGTTGAAGTCCACTAGTCAGAAAAGGGCACTCGTTCCCCACCCCCGCTTTAAAGAATTGGCGCAGTATCGTAGCAGGCCTGCGCGAAACCCGCCGCTCATTCCTTTTTGAGAGGCATGACAGGCGCCAACCTAATCTAAGGATGGAACTTTCCTTGTGCCTTGACTGAGCCTGTTGGCAGCAAAAATGGGTGGAGGGCCACGTTTAGTACGGCTTTGCTCCAGGCGAGGCGAGGCAGGCCTGCCCCTCCGCCAAATGTGCAACAAGGGAAAAATTAGCAAAGAAAACAAGTCGTATTGTTACACCCGGCTCTCGCAACGGGTGCTGCTCTCTCTCTCTCTCTCTCGCCGGCCCAGAGCAGCTTAGCTAGCAGCTCCCGCCAACCGTCATCAGCAAACCGAAATGCCAACTTGGAACACCCACGGCTGGCAGGCCTGCAAAGCTGAGGAAGGACGGAGGGCGTGTAACGCCAGCCGGCGTTTGAAAAAAAAAAGCTGCAGCTTGTTGGGGCGAGGGATCCACGCCTTTCGTCAGGAGCCGTCTCTGCTAGGAGGGGAGGAGGGGGGAGGAGGAAATAATTCTGGCATGGATTTCAAACCGATCTCGCACAATGGAAATAAATCAGCGGATTATTTTATCCCCGCCGACGTTATCTTCCCCCTGCGCGAGAGACGGCTGCCAAAAAAACCAAGCAGCCCTGGGAATCCCTTTCCTTTGCTCTGCTCCCAGACCAGTCCCCTAAAATAAAAGGCAGCCATGAACCCCTCGGAGGAAAAGGGGGTGATAAATTAAGAGGCCTTAGTTGCATCCTCAGAGTAGCAGTTGGGACTGCAACTTGCAGGCCCTGGCGAAGGAGAGCTGTTCATTCGATTGGGTTTGGGATGAAAAAGGACATACTAATTCCAGTCAGGAAAAAACCTGGATTAGGAGAGAAGCCCTCCCATTGCTCTATCTTGCCGGTGTTTGCTTTAGAGGAGGGGGATGGGGGTGGGGGGGAAAACGCTTCCAAAAGAACAAACAAGGGCTTTTTGTCAGGGCCGGCCAGAATCCAGAATCAAAATGGAGGTCGCTGCAATGCAGAAACTGGCAGCTTGACCCAGAAATCAAAAAGCGACAAAAGGAATTGATGGAAGTTGAACAGAAAAGATCAGCCTACTAAGAGTTAGTAGGCTGATTACCTAGAGCAGTGATGGCTAGCCTTTTTGCCGTCATGTGCCAAAAGCGGGGAGAGTGCGGGGGTCGTTATGTGCGCGTGCCCACACGATTCAGTGCCCCTGGGGGGAGGTTACACACGCATGCGCTCCACCCCCGCACATGCACATGTGTAACCTCCCCCCAGCGCTCCCCTTGCTTTTGGCACATGACGGCAAAAAGATTACCGGTGGGCCCAGTAGGCCTGTTTTTCACCCTCCCCAGGTTCCACAGGCTTTCTTGGAGCCCGAGGAGGGCAAAAATGGCCTTCCCCACCCCCCACCCCCCCGCAGAGGCCCTCCGGAGGCTGGAAACTTCTGGTAGGCCCGGAAGGCCCCAAAATCACCGCCGTTGTGAAGTTAGTCGCACGGTTCTTAAGTAAATCTAGCTTGCCCACTGATTTTGCTTGTCGGAAGGTCGCAAAAGGGGATCCCGTGACCCGGGGACACTGCGACCGTCATAAATAGGAGCCAGTTGCCAAGGGTCCGAATTCTGATCACGTGACCACGGGGATGCTGAAACCGTCGT
Organism: Coluber constrictor foxii; assembly: GCA_038048745.1. Taxonomy (NCBI): domain Eukaryota; kingdom Metazoa; phylum Chordata; class Lepidosauria; order Squamata; family Colubridae; genus Coluber; species Coluber constrictor. The sequence continues at coordinate 4,111,025 of CM075963.1, read as the reverse complement.
AAGCGTGAAAATTGTCATAAGTCGCTTTTCCCAGTCACTACATCAAACCGTCACTAAATGAATGGTCGTAAGTCGAGGACTACCTATATTTTATTGCATAGTTTCTCTTCCATCCTTCTTCCCCCAAAATTTGAGTTGGCACATTTGACCTCTGCACTCCTTCCTGTTATCCCCATTCCTCCGATATCTGGCTTATAAAGCACCCTAAGCTGTTGTTTGTTTTACCAACAGTTTGCTGAATAAATTACACAACCAGCGGGCGGCCACACAATAGGCCGAGCCAGAAATTAAGGATGGCCAACCCGCCCACGGAGCAGTTTACACAATCTGCTAAAGCCCCAAACCAAACAAACAATACGATCGTTTAGCCTGTTGTCTGAGCCACGGCTGAATGGCGGTTAGTAGAACCGATGGCCGAATGAGTTCCGTTGCAACGCTTCCTTCCTTGAAGCTCTCTACTCTCATGGTCTAAATCGTGTAGGTATTCTGGAAGGGACTTTGGAGATCATCTAGTCCAGCCCTCTGCTCAAGCAAAAGAACCTATACCAGTGACGGCGAACCTTTTCGGCACCGAGTTGCGTGCAGGTCTGGAATTACACATTCCGAAGGTGCTTTTCCGAAAGGCATCGGGACTTTCTGGGTTTGTACCGTTTTCACGAAAACGTTCTTATAGATTTCTATTCTTTGCAGATCACTCCAAATCCTTCCATCCCTCACCATTCAGTCAGAACTGAAGAAGCTTCCTGGATGAGAAGCAAAACATTTTTAAGGGGGGGGGAAAAATTCCAGCCGCCTTTTGGGAAAGCAGCTTTGGAATAACCGTGACTTGGTTAATAGAGAATCCCCACTGAATGATAACCAAAATATCAGGTTGACGTCTTCCTGTCTGGCTCACGTTCACCTTCGCGAAACCTAACTCGAACGTCTCTCTTCCATCTCCAGAACCTCCAGACAATTTTAAATGCCATCGTTATTCGAAAGAATAAGGACTCCGACAAAATGCTTCGTTTTGAAAGTGAATTCTAAACGGGAAACAGGCTTAACAATGGCTTAACAGTGTCATTTTGACACCGTGACCCCGCGAGGCCTCTGGACCAGGGGTGAAATGCTCCCGGTTTGGACCGGATCACCCGATCCGGTAGTGATGGCAGCGGGTGGTTTGGAGAACCGGTAGTAAAAATCCCTGCCCCTCCCCCATGCCCAGTTGAGCCGCGCGATCATCAGAGGCTTTTTTTTAACTTTTAAAAGCATTTTTTCTATCTCTTCAGCCAAAAAAAAAGGCTTTTAAAAGTAAAAAAAAAAAAAACCTCTGATGATCGCGCAGCTCAGCTGGGATCGTCAGAGACTTTTAAAAGCATTTTTTCTACAACCTAGAGGTTGTAAAAAAATGCTTTTAAAAGGCTCTGACGATCCCAGCTGAGTTGCCTGATCATCAGAGGCTTTTTTAACTTTTAAAAGCAAAAAAAAATGCTTTTAAAAGAAAACAAAAGCCTCCGATGATCGCGCGGCTCAGCTACGCCTCAGCTGAGGTGTCCACCTCAGCCGAAGAGGTTGTAGAAAAAATGCTTTTAAAAGTTTTTTTTAAAAAATAAAAGAAGTTGGCCACGCCCACCCAGTCGCATTACCCCGCCGCCACCACCAAGCCACGCCCACAGAACCGGTAGTAACAAATTTTACGTTTCACTACTGCTCTGGACCCTCCGAAAGCCACACGAAAGGAACCTGCTCTCGTACGGCCCCCGGAACCTCCGAAATGCCACGCTAGAATGGAGCGTGTTTTCCTTCTCTTTCAGACAAACTCAAGAGCATTTGTCTGAAGTCTCCAGGCTTCGTGCAATCTAGAACTTCCTTCGATAGACATTATGAAAAACAATTTACAATTACGTACGTATGCACTTAAATAGTTTATGGGTAGTCCTCCACTTACAACCCCGATGGAGCCCAATATTTATGTTGCTCAACGAGGCCGTTGAGTGAGTTTCACCTCATTTTACGACCTTTCTTGCCGCCGTTGTTAAGTGAGTCACCGCCATTGTTAAATTAGTAACACGGTTGTCAGGGGGAAAACCTGGCTTCCCCGTGGACTTCTGCTCGTCAGAAGGTTGCAAAAGGTGTGTAAATATGAGCCAGTTGCCCAGTATCCAAATTTTGATTACATGACCGTGAGGTCGTTAAGTGGGAAAGACAATCGTAGGTCACTTTTGTCCCTGCCGTTTGTAACTTTAAACAGTCACTACATGAACTGTTGTTAAGTCGAGGATTACCTGTAATTGATTACTCTTCCTTTCTCTTTTGCCTGGAGGGAGGGAGGGTTTCTCTGTTTGCGCATCTGTATGCGTGCGTGTGCGAGAAAGAGAGAGAAAACGTATGTGTGAGAGAAAAAGAGAGAAAGAGCAAGAGAGATTGTGTGTGTGAGAGAGAAAATGAATGTGTGAAGGAGAAAAAGAGATAGTGTGCGTATGAGAGAGAGAGAGAGAGAGAGAAAGCAGGAGAGGGAGAGGGAGAAAAAGAGAGAAGGAGAAAGCAAGAGAAAGGGAGCAGAGACGGAGAAAAGAGGGAAGGGGGGAGAGAGAGAGAGAAAATGTATGTGGGAGAGAAAAAGAGAGAAAGAGCAAGTGAGATTGTGTGTGTGAGAGAGAAAATGAATGTGTGAAAGAGAAAAAGAGATTGTGTGTGTATGAGTGAGAGAGAGAGAGAAAGCAGGAGAGGGAGAAAAAGAGAGAGAAAGAGAGAGGGACGGAGAAAGCAAGAGAGAGGGAGCAGAGACAGAAAAGAAGGAAAGAGAGAGAGAAAAAAATGTATGCATGAGAGAAAAAGAGAAAAAACGAGAGATTGTGTGTGAGAGATGCCAACAGAGGCAGGGTAGGCATTTTTTGAATTTCTGAGAAGCCAAGCCCAAAAGGTTTGCCATCCCTGGCACAGACTGAAGAAGGATTCCAATGTTATCTCACACTTTGGCTTCAGGTTATTTCCTCTTTAACAAAACAAGGAGATGCTATTCCAGTTATATACATAAGAAATACGATAAGCACTAAGGCAGATAATTTGATAATAAAGAGTCACTTGGATAGGGATGAGGCTGAGGTCTAAAATTGGTAGATAAAATACAGGTAACCCTCGCAGCCCAACATTTCTCCGGCGAAGGGAAACATTTGCTAAGTGAGTTTTGCTCCATTTTGCGACTTTTCTGGCCACCGTTGTTAAGTGAATCACTGCAGTGGTTAAGTTACTAACATGGTTGTTAAGTGAATCTAATTTTGCTTGCCAGAGGACACTGCAAAATTCATAAATATGAATCAGTTGCCAAGCGTCTGAATTTTAGGTGACCAATGGAGATGCTGCAATGGTTGCAAATGTGAAAAAACGGTCATAAATCACTCTTTTTGGTGGTGGTGTAACTTTGAACGGTCACTAAATGAACCGTTGTAAGTTGAGGAGTACCAATATTTTATTGCATAAGTGCAAATTGTGTAGTAGTTGGGAGTGGGCAAGGAGAGAGATCGGCCATTCTATTAAAAAAAAACTTAATTAATACATTGCAAACAGGTAGACTTTAAAAGGAGGTATGATTTACCTGGGAAAATGTCTTGGGAATCACGCCCCAAACTTCACTGAAAATCATAGGTATGTCAAATAAATTCTTTCACATCACAAAAAGGAGAAATTTCAGTTCTCTAGAGAAACATCTGTAAACATGAGGAGCACTATTTTAATCATCCCTACAAAATTTCAAATTATACCTGTACCATTTTGGGAGGTATTGGATAAAGACTCTTGAGAAAATCAACCTTGGCGACTTTAAGACTTGTGGACTTCAACTCCCAGAATTCTAGTAGTTGAAGTCCGCAAGTCTTGAAGTTTTGCTGACTTTGCTGGCCGAGGAATTCTGGGAGTTGAAGTCCACAAGTCTTAAAGTTGCTAAGGTTGAAGACCCCTGCTTTAGAAGGACAGTTCCTGAAGCTGAAATATTTTGGCCACCGAACAAGAAGAGAGGACATTTTGGAAAATGTGGGGAAAGACGGAAGGCAGGAGGAGAAGGGGACGACAATGGATGAGATGGTTAGACGTTCTCACCGACGCAATGAATTTTAGCAAACTCAGGTGACAGTGGAGGACAGGGGGATGTGGAGTACTACAGCATATGGGGTCACAAAGACACAACTTAGTGACTGAACAATGACTAGTGTTTTTAAAATAATTCCTTTTACATCTTCCAATTTTTGTTGTTGTTGCACAACACGAGAGCCACAATGGTACTGAACCAGCACCAAGGAGACTCCAGTTTTAGTCCACCCGTAGCCACAGAATCTATCTCCTAAGGTTATTGAAGGAAAAATTGGAGAGAGCCCTAGGTATACTACCTAAAGTAGCTTTTACTCCTCAGGAACTCCGTGCCTCACTTTCTTATGAGCAAATAGTTCAGCCTTCAACATTACACAGGTAGCCAGTGCTGAGTTGCTACCAGTTCACCCCAATTCGCCCGAACTGGTAGCGGCGGCGGCAGGAGTCTCCACCCATACGCCTGGACATCATCAAATACGCTCTGCGCATGCGAATCGGTAGCAAAAGTAAGTGAAACCCACCCCTGCTGGTAGCCCTTGCCTTAGGACCACAACGGAGCCCAAAAATTCGGTTGCTATGTGAGACGGTGGTTAAGTGAATCCTGCCCCATTTTACAGCCTGCCTTGCCCCCGTTAAGTGAACCACTGTAGTTGTTAAGTTAGTAACACAGGCGTTAAGCGAGTAGTGGCTACCCCCCCCCCCCACATGACTTTGCTGCTTGCAAAAGGGGATCTCACGTGGGACACTGGCGACCGTCATAAATGTGAGCCAAGTGTGTGAAGCTTGATCACATGGCCATGGGGGACGCTGCTGAAACCGTCGTTAAGTATGAAGAAAGGGTGATAAGTCACTTTTTTCAGGGCCTTTGTTAAACTTTGAAGAGTCAGTAAATGAACTGTTGTACACGGAGACCTATCCGTACTTCATCTCCAACAAGCTGGAGGCTAAACAACCACAAGGCAGGGATTTGGGGAGAGAAAGTGGGCCTCCTTGCTTGCCCCCAGGCACCAACCCTTCCTAAGCTGGCCCTACCCCACCAGCTGAACTCTGAACTAGCAAGGACAAAAGGGCTATTTTAGGAAACCATTTGTTCAGAAGATATTCAGTTCCACCAAAAGTATTTTCCAGCCAAGCAGCTACAACAGTGAAAGGAGGAGGAGGAGGAGGAGACGAGAAATTTGAGTCTATGGCAGGATCCTGTCCAGACTCAGGACCGATCAAAGGCTCGTCCTTCCACCATCTTTCTGGAAGTTTACAAAGTTGGCATTCCAACTCCTCTAGAATTCTGCACAGGCATCCAACGGGATCCCCAGGACAGAAGATAAAAACAATCAGCATTCATTATTTTGGATTATTTGTTTGGAGACTGTTGTTCGGAAGATCCGTCCACTGGACAACTGTGCAAAAACTGTAAGCTCGGAGAGGCTGGGATGGAAGCGCTGTATAGTTTCCATAGGACAGGAAAACAAAGCCGGATCCCCTCTTTGCCAGCAGCGAAATCCAGGAATAATAAATAACTGCGTCTGGCTACTACAATTCCCTCTGCTGCCTTGAGGGCTTCACCATCTTAAAATGAGCATCTTTTCTCCATTAACCCATGCAATTGGCCAAACCGCTTGATCCGAAGCAGAGCTCCCAAGTCCCCCAAAATGTGAACTGTGGACTTTGTAAAAAAAACTTCAGGATGAGATGAGTTAAGATTCTAAAGCACTGAGTGTCCCGGAGAATTAAAATGAGTGCAAGCCGCAGTAGAATTTGGGTTGGGGAGCAGCAAATCTCCAATCCTGCAATACAGATAGTCCTCGATTTATGACTAGAACGGAGCCGAAAACTTCTGCGGCTGAGCGAGACGGTTATTAAGTGAGCTTTGCCCCATTTTTTTTTCCTGACCTTTCTTGCCACAGCGGTAAAGTGAATTACCGCAGTTGTTAAGTTAGTATAACACCGTGATGGTGAACCTATGGCATGGGTGCCACAACTGGCACGCGGAGCCATATCGGTGGGCACGTGAGCTCAGCTCTGGCATGCATGTGTGTGCCAGCCAGTTGATTTTCGGGCCTCCTGGGGCCGCCAGAAGTCAGGAAACACACTGTTTCTGGCCTCCGGAGGGCTTCGGGTGGTGGGGGAGGCTGTTTTTGTCCTCCCCAGGCTCCTAGAAAGGCTCTGGAGCCTGGGGAGAGCAAAAAACAGGCCTACCGGGCCCACTGTGCCATCACGTGCCAAAAGCAGGGGGAGCACGGGGGGGCAGGGCGCATAGAATTATGGATGTGGGCATGCGTGCGTGTGACCACACCGGGCTCCCCCCCCCCCACTTTTGGCACACGATGGCAAAAAGGTTAGCCATCCCTGGTATAACACCATTGTTAAGTGACTCTGGTTCCCCGTCGACTTTGCTTGTCAGAGGGTCGCAAAAAGGGGATCCCATGACCCTGGGACACACCGCAACCGTCATAAATATGAGTCAGTTGCGAAGCATCTGAATTTGGATCATGGGGCTGCTGCAGTGGGTTTACGTGTGAAAAACGGTCACAGTTTTCAGTGCCATTGTTAACTTCAAACAGTCACTAAATAAATGGGTTGTAAGCAGGGGTGAAATCTAAAAAATTTTCCCTACCGGTTCCGTGGGCGTGGCTTGGTAGGGGGGATTGTCCTGTGACTGAGTGGGTGTGGCCAACTCGATGTCACTCACAGCCATGCCCACTCAGTCACAAGACCCCTCTCCCGTCAAGCCACGCCCACAGAACCGGTAGGGAAAAATTTTAGATTTCTATTCTGCCGGACTTTCTCCGGCATTTCCACCAACCCGGAGTCGGGGAATGCACCATTCCCCAACCCCTATTCTCCCCTTTCTCCCGCAGCTGGCTGTCGGGGAAGGCAAGTGCCCGAAAGATACCGGAGTCGCTCACTCTCCTCCTTGAATGAGCCGCTCAGGTCCACGCGCCGGCTGCGCAAGCGACATTCAACCTACCGCTGAATTAAATTAAGCAAACGGTGTGTGCTTGCATAGCCGGCGCGTGGAGCAGAGCAGCTCATTCAAGGAGAGTGAGCGACTCCGGTATCTTTCAGGCGGCGGGAGAAAGGGGAGCAGTAGGATACACCGCATGGCGAAGGGCAAGCAGGCAGCGGCTCTGCAGCAAGGCCGGAGTCAGGGAATGGTGCATTCCCCGACTCCGGAGAATGGGGCGGGTGGGAGGAGCCTCCAGCTGCCATTGCTACCGGTTCTCCGAACCATCGGCCATCATCGCTACCTACTCGCCCAAGCCGGTCCGAACCGGGAGCATTTCACTCCTGGTTGTAAATCAAGGACTACATATACAGGTAATCCTCCACTTCCAATTGGATCAGAATTTCCGTCGCTAAGCAAAGCGGTTATTCAGTGAGTCGTAACCCGGTTTTGCAAGCTTTATTGCCACAGCTGTTAAGCAAATCACGGCAGTTCTTAAGCGCCCTACATGGTCATTGAGTGAATCTGACCTCAATCTTTGACTCTGCTTGACGGAAGCCGGCTTGGGAAGATCCCAAACGGTGATCCTGTGATCCCAGAACCCTGCAACTCTCATAAATACATGCCAGTTGCCTAGCATTTGAATTTGGATCGCGTGCCTATCCGGATAATACAACGATCGTGGTGAGGCCCAGGTCGATGCCACTTTTGCTCAAGGCCGTTCTAACTTTGAACACTCAATTTTTTTAAAAAAAAATGGCTGTAAACAAAAGATGGCCAGTAATGGGTGTTGGAGACACACTTCTTAAATCCAGTTGCTAACCTGTTAGCGGTCCGACTGAGAAACAGGGGAAAACATCCAACCTTCCACAAGTTATTTCTTTCATAAATGACAAAGCTCCAAGCCAACATGGAGCTGCTTTTGAGGTTCAAACAGGACATTTTTTGAGGCTCTACCCCAATTAAAGCTGGGACCTTGGAACTGCCAATTATGGCCTAGCCTTTACAGGCCTCAGGAACTGCCATCTTAATTGGGGATAATGAGCAGTCCAGCAACAGGGACTGCCATGATGTAAAGCTCGGTGCCTCGGGTTAAACGCGGGCTAGGATTTCTGGGACTGCGCATCTTATTTGAAACCAGACTGCTCCGGTAGAGCTTAAAGTATAGCGTATTGGACAACACCCGCCACGGGCGAAGCGGTTACACCACACCTCAAAAAAAGAAATTGGCGGCATCGAAATTGACGGATAAATCCAGGATGAAATTCGAGTTGCTGAGCTGTGGTGGAACCGGCCCTTTTGTTCCTCTATACTTGGGAGGAGGAAAATTTGATTTCTCCCATCGGGAAGAGGGTAGAAATTGGGGTTCTGGAGAAGCATCGGGTGGCCGAAGGATTTTATTGGGAAAATAAAAGAGAATATTTGTAGCTTGGGATTGGAATGAGGTGGGCGGGGGGGGGCTTTGCTGCTCTCTGGCCTTTGTTGTTTCTTTGCAGATGTTTCATGGCCCAAGTTACTAGTTTGGATCATGAAAGAGAAGAAAGTTCAGAGAATAGCAAGGACACCACAGTGCTCCCCCTCCTCCTCCTCGCAACCCCACTCTCTTGTAGCACTGATGATGTTACCTAGTTGGGTCATGAGATGTCTTCAAGAAAAGAACCAAGCACAGAGAAGACCAAGGACGCCCAGAGGCCTCCCCTTCCTCCTCCTCTTCTTCCCAACCTCCCCCTCCCTGCAAACCCCACTCTCTTCCTGCACTGATGTTGTTACCTAGTTGGGTCATGAGATGTCTTCAAGAAAACAACCAAGCACAGAGAAGACCAAGGAACCCCCACAGGCCTCCCCTTCCTCCTCCTCTTCTTCCCACCCTCCTCCTCCCTGCAAACCCCACTCTCTTCCTGCACTGATGATGTTACCTAGTTTGGCTCTGCAAGAAAAGAAGCAAGCTCAGAGACCACCTAGGACACCCCACAAACCTGGGGGGGGGGGACAACTGCCCATCTTGCCAAGGCCAACCTAGGGGTGGGGGAAGGGAGATACTGCAGAGTTGCCCCCCCTCCCCCCCCAAAAATACCCTCCATCTCAACCCACGTCAATCATGCGGCAGGCAAGCATCCGAGTTCAGCCCGGCTATCCACGACCGGGTTAGGCGCGGGTTAAGCACACAAGAGGCTGGGGGTTTTTTTTTTTTTTTTTTTGTTTTGTTCTCTTTTTTTTTCCCGGGCCAAGCGGGGGAAAAAAAAAAAAAGCCAAAGGCGGAGCAGCAGCGGACGACGCGGCGCCAAGCGAAGCCGGCTCGGCCGGCCGGGGAGGATGGGAGTTGCAATCCGAAAGAAACGGGCGGGGGAAGGGGGGTTTCAGGATAGTCCTGGGGAGGAGGAGGAGGAGGAGGAGAAAAACGGGGTGGGTGGAAAGGACGCTGGAGGGGTGGGGGCTGTTCCCAGGGACTCCAAGGCCCATCATCCCCTCCCCGGGCGGGGGACGATGGGGGCTCCCTCTCTCTCTCACCCGAAATCATCGTCCATGGACTTGAAGTAGAACTTGTAGTTGGGCCGGTTGAGCAGCGCCTTGAAGTCGCCCAGCGTGACCCGCTCGGCCGGCAGCGGCAGCTTGACCAGGTAGGGCGTCTCCTGGTCGTCCAGGTGGTAGATGATCTTCGTCTCCGACGCCGCCATCGCGACGCCCGCCCGTCCCCTTGTTCTCGGACCCGGTGCCAGCCAGCCAGCCAGCCAGCCAGCAGCGCCGCCCGGCCCAGCGCGCAAGCTCCGGACGACCCGGCGCCGCCTCCGCCTCCTCCGCCTCCGCCTCCTCCACTGCCGGCTCCTCCCCTGCGCGACGACGACGACGACGCCCCGGGGAGGCTGCGGGATCCTGGGCCGCCGCTGCTTCTCCCCTCAGCCCTCGGGGGATGCTCGGCTTTTGGGCAGCCCCCCCCCCCCTTCGCTTTCCCCTCAGGGGCTGCGAGGGGGGGAGGGAAGGGGGGATTCTGCAGAGGTGGGGGGGAGGGGAGGGGGAGGGTCTGGGGGCCTGTGGGGGTCGCCGCCGGTCCGGATTTTGTCCCCGCGGTGGGCAAAAAGGGGGCTCCTTTGGTCGGTGGAGTTTGGATGGATGAATCCGGCTCTCTCTCTCTTTCTCTTTTTTTCTCTTCCTTTCTCTCTCGTTTTCTCTCTTTCTCTCTTCTTTTCTCTTTCTCTCTCTCTCTCTGGCTTTCCTCTCTCTCTCTTCCTTTCTCTCCCTCCCTCTGTCTTTCTCTTTCTTTCTCTCTCGTTTTCTCTCTTTCTCTCTTCTTTTCTCTCTCCCTTTCTCTTTCTCTCTCTCGCTTTCCTCTCTCTTCCTTTCGCGTTTTTTCTCTCCTGCTTTCTCTCTCTCTGTTTTTCTCCCTCTTTCTTTCTCTCTTCCTTTCTCTCTCTCTTTCTCTGTTTTCCTCTCTCTGTGTGTCTTTCCTCTCTCTCTCTCTCTTCCTTTCTCTCCCTCCCTCTGTTTTTCTCCCTCTTTCTTTCTCTCTTCCTTTCTGTCTCGTTCTCTCTCTCTCTCTCTCTCTCTCTCTCTCTCTCTCTCTCTCTCTCTCTCTCTCTCTCGCTTTCCTCTCTCTTCCTTTCACGTTTTTTCTCTCCTGCTTTCTCTCTCTCTCTCTCTGTTTTTCTCCCTCTTTCTTTCTCTCTTCCTTTCTCTCTCTCTTTCTCTGTTTTCCTCTCTCTGTGTGTCTTTCCTCTCTCTCTCTCTCTCTCTCTCTCTCTCTCTCTCTCTCTCTCTCTCTTCCTTTCTCTCCCTCCCTCTGTTTTTCTCCCTCTTTCTTTCTCTCTTCCTTTGTCTCGTTTTCTCTCTCTCTCTTCTTTTCTCTCTCCCTTTCTCTCTCTCTCTCTCTCTCTGTCTCTCTCTCTCTGGCTTTCCTCTCTCTTCCTTTCTCTCCCTCCCTCTGTTTTTCTCCCTTTCTTTCTCTCTTTCTCTCTCGTTTTCTCTCTTTCTCTCTTCTTTTCTCTCTCCCTTTCTCTCTCTCTCTCTCTCTCTCTGGCTTTCCTCTCTCTCTCTTCCTTTCTCTCCCTCCCTCTGTTTTTCTCCCTCTCTTTCTCTTTCTCTCGCTTTCCTCTCTCTTCCTTTTGCATTTTCTCTCTCCTGCTTTCTCTCTCCCTCTGTTTTTCTCACTTTCTTTCTCTCTTCCTTTCTCTCTCGTTTTCTCTGTTTTGGTCTCTCTTTCTTTCTCTTCCTCTTTCTCTCTGGCTTTCCTTTCTTTCGCATTTTCTCTCTCCTGCTTTCTCTCCCTCCCTCTGTTTTTCTCACTCTTTCTCTCTCTCTTCCTTTCTCGTTTTCTCTCTTTCTCTCTTCCTTTCTCCCTCTCTCTGCTTTTTTCTCTTTCTCTTCCTCTCTCTCTCTCTCATGTTCTTTCTTTCCCTCTCTCTGTTTTCCTTTTTCTCTCTCTCTGTTTTTGTCTCTCTCTCTCTCTTCCTTTCTCTCTCATTTTCTTGCTTTCCTCTCTCTTTTTTCCTCCCTCTCTCTCTCTCTCTCTCTCTCTCTCTTTTCCTCTCTTTTTTTAGCCATACGCTAAATAAATAAATAAATCTCTTTCTTTCTCTCTGGCTTTCCTCTCTCTCTTCCTTTCTCATTTTCTCTCTTTCTCTGGCTTTCTCTCTTCCATTCTCTCTCTCTCTCTCTTTGCCTCTTTCTCTCTTCCTTTCTCGTTTTTTCTTTCTCCCTCCCTCTCTCTTCCTTTCTCTTTCCTTTCTTTTCTCTCTCTCCCTCTCTTTCTCTACCTCTTTCTCTCTCTTGCTTTCTTTCTCACACACCCAATCTCTTTTTCTCTCTATTCTCTCACACACACTCTCTCTTGCTCTTTCTGTCACACACACATTCTCTCTCACGCGCACACACACACACACACAATCTTGTTTTCTCTTACTCGTATTTTCTATGTCTCTCACTCCCCCCCACACACACATTTTCTCTCTCTTCTCTTTCTCACACACACACTTTCTTTTCTCTCCCCTCTCTCTCTTTCTCACTCGCTCTTCCTCTCTCTTATCTAGGTCATACTTGCTTTTATTTTTGGGTCAGGCCTCTAGTCATCTGTCACTGTCATCTAAGATCTCAGCGGCTGGAGTCTTTCCTGTTTGGGAGCTGCTCCATCCCCCTAATCCCTTCAGTTCCCTTTTTGGCACCTTTTGTGTTTCCAGCTTCCTCTTGAGTCTCATCCCATGCTGGTGTTTATCTTCACACCCAGGCCTGGAGGTCCCTGAGATGTGGGGCAATGCCTCCCATCCGTTATGCGCTTGGCAGGAAGGGACTCGGACACACACAGTCTTCTTGCAATAATAACCTGGTTCTTAGGTTGCAAGAAGCCACGTTCTGGATTTTATACTACTTACGTTATTTATTTATTTATTTATTTATTTATTTATTTATTTATTTATTTATTTATTTATTTATTTATTTATTTATTTACATTTTTATACCGCCCTTCTACCGCAGGACTCAGGGTGGTGTACAGCCAGAGTAAAAACACTATACACCATGAATTTTAAAAAGTTTAAAAAGTATTAAATAAATGGCCCGATTTTGTTTAAAACCCCAAAATTAAAATACCCAATTAAAAATGTCACTTATTTCGTCAGTCTGGCCTGTTGAAACAATAGGGTCTTAAGGGCACGGCAAAAGGTACGGAGGTCAGGGATCCTACGTATCTCTGGGGGCAGTTCATTCCATAGGGCGAAAGCCCCCACAGAGAAGGCTCTCCCCCTGGGGGTCACCAGTCGACATAATTTGACCGACGGCACCCAGAGGAGTCCCTCTCTGTGAGAGTGTACTGGCGGTGGGAGGCTATCGGTGGCAGAAGGCGATCTCGTAAATACCCAGGTCCTAAGCCATACTTGATATAGCTTTTGGGGTTTTTTTATGACTAAGCCGCCCAGAGTTACCTTGAAGTAAAATGGGCAGCTTATAAGTTTTATAAATAAATAAATAACTAAATGACCTTCTTGGTTGAGATAGTTGGTTTCATTTAGCCATTCCTTGGTTGGAATGGCTGGTTGAAAGCCACCACAACTTACTTACTTACTTTATTTATTTATTTATTTTTATTTATTTATTTATTTGTATACCGGCCTTCTCCTTGCGGACTCAGGGCGGTGAACAGCCATAAATAAAAAACAAACTACACAAAAATTAAAATTTTAAAACAATTAATATAAATTTGGCTGATAATTAAAACAATTCAATTTAAAATTAATATCAAAACTCTAAAAAGTTTCTAAAAATTTTTTACAGGGATCAGGCCAAGCCGGCAAGCTGAAAAAAATATGTTTTTAAGGCCCGACGAAAAGTCCGGAGGTCAGAGATAGTCGCAACTCTGGAGGAAGATCGTTCCAGAGGGTGGGAGCTGCCACAGAGAAGGCTCTCCCCCTGGGGGTCGCCAACCGACATTGTCTGGCTGACGGCACCCTGAGGAGGCCCTCTCTGTGGGAGCGAACCGGCCGGTGGGAGGCAATTGGCGGCAGAAGGCGGTCCCGTAAGTACCCTGTTCCTAAGAACTCTGGGAGTTGAAGTCCACAAGTCTTAAAGTTGCCAAGGTTGGAGACCCCTGACTAAAGACCTCCAAAGTCGCTTCCAGCTCTATTCTGATTGATTGATTGACTGACTGACTGACTGATTGATTGATTGAAATGGATGCCTGAATTGAGACAGTGTCCACCTTTCAACTTCGTATTCTATTAACATAACTGCGCAGACAATAATATTTTGCTCCAATCCAAACATTTAATATTGAGCTATAAATCTGCCCATTTTAAGGATTTGGGGATAGAAAATAAGCCAGGCAGTGCCCTGATTTACCTTCAACGAAGCAAAAGATTCAAATTGCACTCTCCTCCATCCTAGCCCAGCACTCCAATAATTGCTATCATGTCTTTCTGTTGGTTTAGTACACAATACTAACTCAATCTTCATGGCATGTTTTGTATATTGTTTTTGTGTCCGGCCCACGTGACCCCAGCGTGCGTTGCAACTCTGCCAATTCTTTTCCTCTGTAAGGTTTCAAAGTTTCTAAGATGTCGGTTTGTAAACAGCACAACCACAGCAAGTTATTCAACATGAAGCAAAAAGAAAACAAACAAACGAATTGCCCAGAAGCAACACACAACGAAAGCTCAGCTAAAATAGAAGAGGCTAAAGGGGGAAAAAAATGTAATAAAATATACTGGAGACAACAACAATGAAGCAAGAGAAGTCTTACAGCAAACACTTGAGCCACGTCTTACGTTGGCCATTTTAGCAAAAGTTTTTAAGCAGAAGTAATTCTGTGAAGTTAATCGAGGTGTGTGTGTCAGGGAATGAGCCTTGGTGGCGCAGCAGATTAAAGTGGTGTTAAGTGACACCAGCTGCCTGCAATTACTGCGAGTTCGAATCTCACCAGGCTCAAGGTTGACTCATCCTTCCATCCTTCCGAGGTAGGTAAAATGAAGACCCGGATTGTGAGGGCAATAAGCTGACTTTGTATAAAAAAGAACACCGCTTAGGGGGGGCCAAAAGCCCTACTAAGCACATATATACAAAAGTATGAAGGCTATTGCTTAACACATTGTAAGCCACCCTGAGTCTCCGGACAAGGGCGGATATAAATCGAACCAATAAATAAAATTAATAATAATGTCTTCGTGTTTGTGTGTCCATATATGTGTTTGTGTATCTGTGTGCATGTGCAAGCTGGGTTCCAAACCTCCAGACATAGAGATAGCAAAAAATGAGATATTACACCTTCTTGCCATCCAGATTTGGGGAGCCCCAATCTAGTAGCAAGAGATAATATAGGTTACTCCTTGACTTACAACAATTCATGTAGTGACTGAAGTTACAACGCCGCTGAAAAAAGTGACTTATGACCCCTTTTCACACGACGGTTGCAGCGTCCCCAAAGTCATGTGATCAAAATTTGGCCGCTTGGCAACTGACTCCTATGTATGACGGCTGCAGAGTCATGACGTCACGTGGTCATTTTTTTTTTTGCAATCTTCTGCCAAGCGAAGTCAATTGGGAATCCAGTTGCTATTAACTTAACAACTGCAGTGATTCACTTAACAACTGTGGCCAGAAAGGTCATAAAGTAGGGCAAAACTCATTTGACAAATATCTCACTTCACAACAAAAATGTTGGGCTCAGCTGTGGTCATAAGTGGAAGACTACATGTACCTAAATTACCACTCGCCAATTTCGTCAAGTCTGGTCAAGGTTTTCTGGACATTTTGCATTGGATTCGAAGTATGTTTTAAATACAACAAAATAAGGAGAAGGCCTATAGCTGTGATGGCGGAAAAAAAAAGAAAAAAAAGCCTCTGCCGATCAGGCAAGTCAGCTGGGATTGTCAGAGGCTTTAAAAAAAAAAGCTTCTGACGATCAGGCAAGTCAGCTGGGATCGTCAGAGGCTTTAAAAAAAAGAAATCTGACAATCAGGCAAGTCAGCTGGGATCGTCAGAGGCTTTAAAAAAAAGAAATCTGACAATCAGGCAAGTCAGCTGGGATCGTCAGAGGCTTTAAAAAAAAGAAATCTGACAATCAGGCAAGTCAGCTGGGATCGTCAGAGGCTTTAAAAAAAAGCTGATGATCAGGCAAGTCAGCTGGGATCGTCAGAGGCTTTAAAAAAAGAAATCATCTGACAATCAGACAAGTCAGTTGG
Organism: Coluber constrictor foxii; assembly: GCA_038048745.1. Lineage (NCBI taxonomy): Eukaryota > Metazoa > Chordata > Lepidosauria > Squamata > Colubridae > Coluber > Coluber constrictor. The sequence goes on along the minus strand of CM075963.1, from coordinate 4,095,359 downwards.
GATCCTCAGGCTTTAAAAAAAAGCTTCTGACGATCAGGCAAGTCAGCTGGGACCGTCAGAGGCTTAAAAAAAATGCTGACGATCAGGCAAGTCAGCTGGGATCGTCAGAGGCTTAAAAAAAAGCTTCTGACGATCAGGCAAGTCAGGTCAGATCGTCAGAGGCTTTAAAAGCATTTTTTTACAACCTCTTCAGCAGAAGAGATTGTAGAAAAAATGGTTTTAAAAGTAAAATAAAAAAAGTTGGCCACGCCCGCTCAGTCATATTACCCCCACCCCCCACCCCACCAAGCCACGCCCACAGAACCGGTAGTAACAAATTTTACATTTCACCACTGATGTGGACTCTGAATTCTGGGAGTTGAAGTCCACGTATCTTAAAAGTTGCCAAGGGTGAGAAACGTGGAGATGGATATAAGTAAGATGGATAATGGAGAGAGCAACAGCCTTTAAGATGATTCCTCTTCTTGATTACATCAAGGCCTTCAACTATGTAAATCATGCCAAAATGTGCAATATAAAATGGAGTGCCAGAACATCTGGTTATGCTTCTGAGGACTCTTTATATAAGGAATAAGAAACTACTGTTAAGAACTAACTTTGGAGAATCAAAGTGTTTAGAATAAGGGAGGGAGACCAGACTGAATATTATCTCCATATATTGTATGTTTATTCTGTTCAGGGAATATAAGAATGTTGGGATTAGAACTGCTGACAACTGGAATCCAAATTGGGAAGTCAGAAGAGAAACAGTTCAAACAAAAGATGCAGGCAAATAGCACTTTGTGGGATGAAAGTTAAAAAAAAAAAAGACAGAATGCCATGGGAAAGCAGAAACGGACAAATTGGGGTCACGTCAAATTTTTTAAAAATTATTTATTTATTTATTTTTAATTAGATTTATATGCCGCCCTTCTCCGGAGACTCAGGGCGGCTTACAATGTGTTAAGCAATAGCCTTCATACTTTTCTTTATTTTATACAAAATCAGCTTATTGCCCCCACAAACTGGGTCCTCAATTTACCCACCTTAGAAAGGATGGAAGGCTGAATCAACCTTACTCAGCAAGGAGTAAAGCAAGGAGAATGCCGAATATAGGTAGTCCTCGGCTTACGACCTCAATCGAGACCAACATTTCTGTGGCTCAGAGAGACCTTTTGTGAAGTGAATTTTGCCCCATTTTACCACCTTTCTTGGCACGGTTGTTAAGCGGATCGTTGCAGTTGTTAAAAGTTAGTTTAAGTGAATCTGGCTTCCGCATAGACTTCGCTTGCCGGAACGTCGCAAAGGGTATCGCGTGACCCCTCCCCGGGACACTACAACGGTCATATTTCATTTCATTTCATTTCATTTCATTAAATTTGTATACCGCCCTTCTCCTGCTGGACTCAGGGAGGTGCAAAGCCAAGAATAAAAAACATTTCAGTACAAAATTTAAAACTTTTTAAAAGAATTAAACAGTTTTGGCCCAAAAAATGTAAAACATCGCGACTAAAACCCATAAACAATTAAAAAGCTAAGAGGGGGGAGCGGGTTACGCCAGCCCAGCTTGATGAAATAAAAGAGTTTTTAGTGCATGGCGAAAGGCCAGGAGATCTGGTATCCTGCGGATCTCCGGAGGTAAATCATTCCAGAGAGCAGATGCTGCCACAGAGAAGGCTCTTCCCCTGGGGGTCGCCAGCCAACATTGCCTGGCTGAGGGCACCCTGAGGAGTCCCTCTCTGTGGGAGCGTACTGGCCGGTGGGAGGCTATCGGCGGCAGAAGCCGGTCCCGCAAGTACCCAGGCCCTATGCCATGGAGCGCTTTAAAGGTGGTAACCAGCACCTTGAAGCGCACCTGGAAGACCACCAGAAGTCAATCCAGCTCTTGCAGGAGAGGCGTCACATGGGAGCGCCCTCTCGCTCCCATAATCCCCCACGCGGCCACATTCTACACCAGTTGGAGCCTCCGGGTGCTCCTCAAGGGGAGCCCCATGTAGAGAGCATTGCAGTAGTCCAGGCAGGAAGTGACGAGTGCCTGAGTGACTGTGCGTAAGGAGTCCCGATCCAGATGGGGACGCAACTGGTGAATCAGGCGAACCTGATAAAAAGCCCCCCTGGCCACAGCCATCATATGCTCCTCTAAAGACAGCGGTGCATCCAGGAGGACGCTCAAGTTGCGAGCCCTATCCGTGGGGTCATAAATTGCAACTTGCCCCCACAGAGAAAGCTCTCCCCCTGGGGGCCGCCACTCGACACTGTTTGGCTGACGGCACCCGGAGGAGCCCCTCTCTATGAGAGCGTACCGGCCGGTGGGAGGCTATTGGTGGTAGTAGGCGGTCCTGCAAGTACCCAGGTCCTAAGCCATGGAGTGCCATGGAGTGCTTTGAAGGTGGTAACCAAAACCTTGAAGCGCACCCAGAAGACCACCGGGAGCCAGTGCAGCTCGCGCAGCAGAGGGGTGAAAGAGCCACATGTGGCTCCAGAGCCGCAGGTTGCTGACCCCTGCCCTAAGGAGATACATCTGGCACAGGGGTGGTTTCTGCTTACCTTTGCTTCCCGATGACAACATCCGGGGTAGTGGGCGGGGCTTCCCACCAGTTTTACTACCAGTTCCTGCAAACCGGTCCGAACCGGGGGCAACTCACCACTGATCTGGCGGGACCCAGAAGGGCCTTCTCTGTGGTAGCTCTCTCCCTTTGGAATATTATGCCTTCGGAAATTAAACTGGCCTCCGCCTTTGAAACTCTTTCGAAAGGCCCTGAAGATGGGGTTTTGTCAGCGGGCTTACGGAATATAGAGTGGGATGGAGCCACGGGTGGGATTCCCTTCCCTTCCTTACCGGTTTGCAAATGTGAGCGCATGTGCCACCTTTGCGCATGCTCATGACCTTCTGTGCATGTGCAGATGCTCGCACATTGCATTCGGGCAGGTGGACAGAGCCTCGCACAGTCGCCACTACCGGTTCGCCCAAATTGGATAGAGCCTGCTGAATCCCACCACTGGATGGAGCCCATTAAATGGCTGATATGAGTGTGTGTTGTCACTGGGGATAAGGGGGGCCGAGGATTGTCTTTTAATTTTTACAGATTTTTTTTATTTTAATTTTTTATATATTCTTTTGGTTTGTAAGCCTCCTAGAGTTGCTGTGAGCTAGTAGATAGCTATATACAATTTCTAAATAAATAAATAAAAATAAAATTATAAATAAAATAAAAAAATCAAATCAAATGCCGGAGACCATGAGTTTTCATCCTGCCACAGTCATGAAAACCAACTGGAAGACTTTGGACCAGTCAATCTCTATCTCAGCCCAAACCCACCTCATAGGGCTGTAGTTGTGGGGAAAATTGGAGGAAGGTGGGTTGAATATATTCACCACCTTGAATTATTTGTAATGATGACAAAGGTGGGATTCAAAATAAGTAGGTAAAACAAGCAAATACTGTATTTTTTGGCATATAAAACGTTCCGGAGTATAAGATAGTACTTAGTTTTTGGGGAGGAAAATAAGGGGGGGAAAATTCTGCCTCTGTCTACCAGCATCCATCGGTATCCATCTGGCTAGCGTCTTGTCAGTTAGTGTGAGTTGAGGGTTGTTTGGAAACTGAAACAGAATTTGCTGTGAGAGCAACAAGGAGACAGCAAGGAGCCTGGGCGTGGCTTAGCTCAACTGTTCTGTACTAAAGCTGCATGCTGTGCTGAGCTCTGAAACTAAAACTGAAACTCCTCCTCTACTTGTGTTTTGCTTGTATTTACTACCACTTTGGAAAACCTGCTTTTAGTATTGTATATTTACTTCATGTGCTCTATTATATATAAAGAGAAGCTATTGAATCCTGCTGAATCAGTTACTTGTGAGTGCTTTCTAGATGTGATTGCTGCTGCAAACTCTGATACGTCCTTGCAGCAAATAGCGAACAGCCAAGTCGGCTTCAGCACATTATTGCAGCCTGATTCAGCATGAGCAGCTGATTGGCGGGTGGATCGGCCTCCCGGAATAACCCCAATCAGCTGTTCCAGGCTGCAGGGATTGCCACAGATCATCGCCTCTTCTGTGCCTCATGTTTTTGGCCTCGTAGGTAGGGCTACATTGGGTGTATAAGAACACCCAAAATTTCACCCTCTTTTAAAGGGGGGGAAATAGTGTGTCTTTATACTCCGAAAAATAACAGTAACAAGAATTCAAGCAAGGAAACTCAGAACGCAAGTATGGTAAGAACTGCAACAGGCTTTAGTCACATACACACGACGCCAGCAAAGTGGCGCTTGCAGATTCCTATTTGACTTGCCGCCAGAGATTTTTTTTAAGCCTGAGGTGCTGTCGGGCTTCTTTTATAGTAGCACTCTCTCTAATGTAAGCCAATATATTGCAGCACAGACAAGTCATCCTTTGCATCAGAGGGCTTTAATGACTCCAAATTTGAATATTAGCAGGGACAAAAAAAGAAAAAAAGAGCATTTCTTTCCCAGCATTTACAAGTGGAGTGGAGAATAGTGGGTAAAACACCAGTTAGTGTTCAAACTCCCCCCCCCCTCTCAAAAAACAACAACAAAAAAACACCAGGAAATGTTTCCCAGACATTTAAGTCACTCCTCGAGACAATCAGAGGGGTTGCTATTCAACCTTTTCTCTGCTTTCTAGAAAGAATGGTGGCAAAATGACCAGCTGAGCCTGGTGGCTCAGCAGACTAAAGCATTGTGATTAACATCAGCTATCTGCAATTACTGTAAGTTCGAATCTCACCAGGCTCAAGGCTGACTCAGCCTTCCATCCTTTCGAAGGTAGGTCAATTGAGGACCCAGTTTGTGGGGGCAATAAGTTGGCTTTGTATAAATATACAAAAGTATGAAGGCTATTGCTTAATGCATTGTAAGCCGTCCTGAGTCTCTGGAGAAGGGCGGCATATAAATCAAATAAAAATCAAATAAAAAAAACAGAGACTGCCGCAGCAATTCCAGAGGTGAAAATCTGTTGGCTTACTAGAGGTTTTTGAAGTACAACCCGGTTAGTAAAATCCACTATGGCCCAATGGTTAAGATTTGAAGGGTGGCAGTTTGGTCACCACCAATCGGAACTCGGGTTCTTGACTTCTGAATTCTTATCACCAACAAGAAACCCCATTCAGCAATGACAGCGGAAGGAAAAGGAAAAGGGGCTTCCAAACTTGGCAACTTTTAAGACTTGTCCCGAAGGTGTTTCTTCAGGAGGCGATTGGACTTCCTTGTTGTTGTTGTTGTTTTTCTTTGAAGACGTTTCGCTTCTCATCCAAGAAGCTTCTTCAGCTCTGACTGGATGTAGGGGGGAATGGAAGGATTTATATTCCTTGCAGATAAAGCTGATTATTGGCATCCTTTGAGGAGGAATATAAATCCTTCCGTTCCCCACCATCCAGTCAGAGCTGGACTTCAAAGAAAAAAAAACAAGAAAAGTCCAGTTGCCTCCTGAAAAAGCATCTTTGGGACAACCACGACCTGGATGGGTGAGAATCTCCATAGATTTTTATGACTTGTGGACTTCAACTCCCAGAATTCCTCAGCCAGCCAAGCTTTAAGGCTTGTGGACTTCAACTCCCAGAATTCCTCAGCCGGCAAAGCTTTAAGGCTTGTGGACTTCAACTCCCAGAATTCCTCAGCCGGCAAAGCTTTAAGACTTGTGGACTTCAACTCCCAAAGTTCCTCAGCCACCAAAGCTTTAAGGCTTGTGAACTTCAACTCCCAGAATTCCTCAGCCAGCCAAGCTTTAAGGCTTGTGGACTTCAACTCCCAGAATTCCTCAGCCGGCAAAGCTTTAAGGCTTGTGGACTTCAGCTCCCAGAATTCCTCAGCCAGCAAAGCTTTAAGGCTTGTGGAATTCAACTCCCAGAGTTCCTCAGCCACCAAAGCTTTAAGGCTTGTGGACTTCAACTCCCAGAATTCCGCAGCCAGCAAAGCTTTAAGGCTTGTGGACTTCAACTCCCAGAGTTCCTCAGCCGGCAAAGCTTTAAGGCTTGTGGACTTCAACTCCCAGAATTCCTCAGCCAGCAATGGCCAAGTTTGGAGAGCCCTGTGTTAGAAAGAACAAGCTACCATAACCCTTTTATCTGGCAAATTTCAAGTCATCGGTGTGTTCAAGTCAACAAACACTATGAACCGAAGTTCTCCGATTTGTTTGAAAACTGTCAGAATAAGCCGAAGAATGCTATGTGAAATGTCCATGAGAGGCCTAGCTAGGATCTATGTGGAGCCAAAGTCGAACCACAAAAGTCACAAAAAAAAACCCCTGAAAAACCCCCGTATTTGTCAGTGGCTGAGAGGAACCAGCTTCTGAAGAAACACAAAACCCCCTTTCCCTCAAAAACGAGCCACGTCCTCCACCTCCGAAGAACCAGACTTGTCAGCAAGACCGACACTGAACAGAGCACCGACGTTAGCGGCCTAAGAACACTTATTTATGTACAGGGATTTCTCTTTTATCGACAAATGCTTTGCGTGAGGTAGCTGAGCATTTCCCCCGTTTGATGCAAAGAGAAGTGCAAAAGAGAAGGCTGGGGATAGAAAAAGGACTCCGTGGTTTTGGAATGACCATCACATTTCTAAGTGAGCGTGTGAAACTACCCGGATGTCAACTTTTAAGACTTGTGGACTGCAACTCCCAGAATTCCTCAGCCAGCTTTCCAACAGAGTTGAAAGGGACCTTGTAGGTCATCTACTCCAACCCCCCCATCCATGCAGGAGACTCTGCACCATTTCTGGCAGACGGCAGTCCAGCCGCTGGAAAACGTCTTGGGAATCACGCCCCAAACTTCAGTGAAATTCATAGGCGTGCCAAGTAAATTCTTGCACGTCGCAAAAAGGAGAAAGTTCAAGTTGGCATGACTGCCCTAGAGAGACGTCTGTAAATCGTGAGGAGCACAACGCTTTTAATCATCCCTACAAACTTTCAAATGATACCTGTAGCATTTTGGAGGGGGTATTGGATAAGACTCTTGAGAAAATTTTTTGACGTACTCAGGCAAGGAGCCTGAGTAGCGTAGGGGGCTAATGCCTCCTACTAAAGGCAGCAATTAACATCCAGCTGCCTGTAATTCTGTAAATTCAATCCCAGCCAGGCTCAAGGTTGACTCAGCCTTCCATCCTTTCTAAGGTGGGTCAATTGAGGACCCAGTTTGTTGGGGGCAATAAGCTGACTTTGTATAGAAAATATACAAAAGTATGAAGGCTATTGCTTAATGCATTGTAAGCCGCCCTGAGTCTTCGGAGAAGGGTGGCATATAAATCAAATTTTAAAAAAAAATCAACCGTGACTGTTTTTTTAGAACAGGGCTCTCCAACCTTGGCAACTTTAAGACTTCTGGACTTCAACTCCCAGTCAGCAAAGCTACCAAAACTTTAAGTCTCGTGGAGTTTAAGTCCCAGAATTAGCTGCAAAGGTGGCTGATGAATTCTGGGAATTGAAGTCCATAAGTCTTAAAAATCGCTGAGGTTGGAGACCCCTGGGTTAAAGAACAATTTGACCAGTGCCAGCAGCATTATCTTTCTCCTGGTTTATCTTACTGTCCTATCTTTTGTCTTTCTCTTTTCTGCTTTACAGCTGGTTCTTGGACTCAATGGACCACCTCCCACGGACGCAAGACACCCTTAGAAAGACTTTAAATAGTATACAGGTCTCTGGTTTATCCAGCAATTATTTCCTTGCGTCCCACACGTGGTGTCTGCCAGGAACATTAAATATACAACGAAATAAAAGCCACAGGATTGTCAGCCAGCCGAGAGTTCGAATCCCACATGCGCGGGGGGCCATGCACACGATTTCTTCTTGCTCTTCGGCAAGCCTCCTTCGGCCACGATGGGTGCTTTGGGCCTCCCTTCTTCCGAGAAAGAGAGCAAAGCTCGTCTTTCTTTCTGACGGAGGCCGCCGGGTCAGTTTTGCTCTCCTTCGGACGACTCTTCTTCCGCTTCCTCGAGCCACTGGATGAACTTCTGAAGCTGCAAAAACAATGTCAGGGTGGGTGAGAGACGATCGACATGCAACTATGGCAGTGGTGGAATCTGAACACACCAAACTTCCTTAGGTAAGTAGAACAGTGGGGGGGGGGGGGAGAACAGCTGTGCCACGTGATTTAGCTTAGCTAGAAAGCAGGATTTCGGGAATATAAACCGTGCAGCACAGCTGATCGTCGAGAATGTTGCAAAACTGAGGTGTTTTTTGTTTTGTTTTGGTTTTTTTGCCAAATAGTGTTTGACTTTCTGGAAATTTGGCTGAACGAATTTTCCCTCATCTTAGAAAACTGCAATACTCTCTATGTGGAACTGCCCTCAAAGACTATTCGGAAGCTGCCAAAGGAAAGGAATTGGGTGACCAAGGTGCTAATGGGTTGAGAATCTCTACTGCTGAGCCTAAATTCAAACGGCTTGGATTAATCTTTAAAGCCCGACCTGCCATTGTTCTGGAACATCTTAGGGATCATCTCCTCCAGCCAGAATCTACCTGTCCTGGGTCATGAACAGTGGTGGAATTCAGCCGATTCAGGTGAACAGGTAATTAAATTGGCTTAGGACTTGAGTACCTACGAGACCGCCTTCTGCCATTGATAGCCTCCCACCGGCCAGTTCGCTCCCACAGAGAGGGACTCCGCAGAGTACCGTTGGCCAAATTATGTCGGCTGGCGACACACAGGGAGAGAGCCTTCTCTGTGGCAGCTCCAGCCCTTTGGAACGAACTGCCCCTGGAAATACGCAAGATCTCCGACCTCTGTGTTTTTCGCTGTGCCCTCAAGACCCTGCTGTTCCGACAGGCGGGGCTGTCTTTGTAAATGAATTTTAAATTGGAGTCTTAATCTTTGGGTTTTTAATTAATTCCGGCCGAAATGGTTTAATAATTTTAATTTAAATTATGATGTTTTGTATATTTTGTGTTTTTACTTGGCTGTACACCGCCCCGAGTCCTTCGGGAGAAGGGCGGTATAGAAATAAAATTATAAATAAATAAACAAACAAACAAACAAATAAATAAATAATAAATTGCCGGCTGGCCCCACCCCTTCCAGGAGTCGCCAAGCGCTCCATTTTCACTCCCAGGAGGCTTCAGGGAGGCCTCCTAGGCCCAAAACGGGGTGTCGGGGGAGACGGTATGCCCCTCCTGCGGCCTGCTTTTCCTCCCAAGGGGGTGCAAGTCAGGTGCTGCCTGTCACACACCATGGCCACGCCCACCATGGCCACGCCCACCCAGCCGGTCATTAGGGCAGAGAACTGGTTGTTAAATTATTTGGTCATGAAGGATCTACCTGTCCTGGGTCATGGAGGAAGGAATACTAACCCTGTGACTTTTTCTGGGGTGGCCTTGGCCCTCAGCAACCGCTCTCCCCTGAAATGTACCTGTTCCTTTACACTTTGGTTTTCTTTAAGGGAGTAGGCACAATTCTGTGTTATGGGCTTTATAAATGGGTGATAATTGGGTGTGGCTTTGCTTGGATTGGCTTTTATATATTCTGCTTATAGCTATTTTTAGGTAAGTTACTGTATTTGCTTTTATTGTGGCTTTAATGTTTGTAAACCATCCAGCATCTTGGGATGAGGTATATATTAACGTGATGGGTGGATATGGCTCACAAACTCTTGATCCTCACCGATGGTAACTTACCCGCTGGTTTTTACGAAGCTGTCTGCCTTTATCTGATGTGTCCCGTTCAGAAAACCAGGTTAGAATCATCTCTTCTGCTAAGATCTCCAGTTGATAGAATGTCATTAGGACCTGCAATAATAATAACTTCATTGTCATTGTTTAAGTTTTAAGTTTAAGTTTTATTAGATTTATATACCGCCCTTCTCCTTACGGACTCAGGGCGGTGCACAGCCAAATTAAAAAGCAAATACACAAAAGTTAAAATTTCATAAAAAGAACAAATATAAATAGCCGTAGATTAAAACAAATTAATTTAAAAGATAATAAAAACTCTAAAAGTAATAAAATATTTAATAGGAATCAGGCTAAGCCGGCAAGCTGAAAAAGATGTGTTTTTAAAGCCCGCCGGAAAGTCGGGAGGTCAGAAATTGTTCTTAACTCTGGAGGCGGAGTTACGTCTTTATATCTATACACAGTATACTCATACAACAAAATTCACTTAACACCCAAAGACCAAGTCCAACACACATAACAATCCCCAAACACACTCCCACCCACCACAAATTCCCCACCCTTAAACCACCCAAACATCCACACAACAGACCAAGTAATGCTATCTAACAACTCACTGATGGTGGCCCTTTAGTTCATTGTTGAGTGCAATGATAGCTCTGGGATAAAAACTATTCAGAAAACGTGTGGTCCGAGTTTTAATTGTTCTGTCTCTTCTGCCAGAAGGCAACAGTCCGAAAAGATTGTAAGTAGGATGGGAAGAGTCTCGGAGAATGTTATGCAATTCTGAGAGACTCTGAGACTCCGCAAAGGGGCACCGGAGAAGCTGGGTTTGTATTCATGGTCAGGAATGCAGGCACAGTGCTAAGCGAAATAAAGAATTATACAATGCACTTTCAAAAAGACAACTGGGCTTTCTTGATTCTTCTTGAAGACATTTAACTTGTCACCCAGGAAGTTTCTTCAGGTCTAACCTGGCTCTTCGAGAAAATTCAAGAAAGTCCAGTTGTTGTTGTTTTAAAGCAGGGGTGTCAAACTCGATTTCGTTGAGGGCCGCATCAGGGTTGTGTTTGATCTCGGAGGAGGGGCATGGCCAGCTCAACATCACTCCTATCGGGGGCACCTGTGGTGGGCCGAGCACTCTGCCAGCGAAAGCTTCTGAGCTCCGTTTTCAGCTGCCACAACCTCCTGCAACCCTCTGGCAGTGAAAACGGAACTCCGTTTTCATTGGCAGAGGGTTGCAAGGGGCCATGGCAGCCAAAAATGGAGCTCAGAAGCCCATTTTCACTGAACTAGGGCTGCATAAAATCTTGGTTTACGTAGGTAGAACCTGGCTAAAGAGAAATACACATAAAGCCTACAAAAAGGGAAGAAAACAAATATATATCTCTTTAGCCAGATTCTTCCTATGTAAACCAAGATTTTTATGAAGCCCTAGTTCAGTGAAATCACAATCCACTAATTTCTAGGCTTTTTTTTTCCTGGCAGCCAGCAAAACCTCTGCTGCCCATTGGGAGACTAAGGAGACTAAAATAGATTTATTTCGGGCTTATAAGCCCTTATCAGTTAGCCACACCCTCATCCCATGTATCTTCCCTGTAAAGATACAGTATTTGTTTTCTTTCCTTTTTGTAGGCTTTATGTGTATTTCTCTTTAGCCAGGTTCTTCCTATGGAAACCAAGATTTTTATGCAGCCCTAGTTCAGTGAAATCACAATCCACTAGTTTCTAGGCTTTATTTTTTCTGGCAGCCAGCCAGAAATCAGTCCTCATCAGTTAGCCACACCCTCATCTCATGTCTCCTCCCCTTAAGGTCAAATATTTATTTTCTTGTCTTTTCGTAGGCCTTTATGTGTATTTTTCTCTCAGCCAGGTTTTGATCAGGACTAATTAGTCCAAAATAGATCTATCTTAGTCTCCCTTTAATCTCCCAATAGAAAGCAAAATGCTGGTTTGATGTCTGAAAAAGCCTAGAAACTAGTGAATGGGATTTCACTGAGCACTGAGTATAAAGATCTTGATTTAGGTAGAAAAAAAAATGGCTGAGAGAAAATATATAGAGAGAGTATCTTGGCGATGTTACTCTCAACTGAGAATACTCTCAATTTTACACGGGAAAAGACCCGAATACCTCAAAACTTGCATACCTCTACCTGTGAAAATCTACGAAAACACACACACACACACATGTTAAAATACAGCCTGTTGTGCCTTAAAATGGCTTCTACTATACTGCCTTAAAATGGCTTCTACTGTACTGCACAGTGCAGTTGCCATGGTAACGGCTTCACAGTACTCCACAAGGGGGCTCCCTCTGGTAAGGGGGAAAATCCAACATTAGAAATTATGTTTGGTCCGGACATTTTCAACAAGACTTTGATTATTCTTGAAGACAAATGTTTGGCCATGATCAATAAAACTAAGATCAGGAAAAAGCATACCAAATGATCATCGATCAGCTAGCAAAACAACAAGGTGGTATCATTTTACTTGACGCTTCTGGGGGCACAGGGAAAGCATTTTTAACTAATTTAATTCTCGCTGAAATCAGGACTCAGGGTGAAGTTGTTCTTCCTGTTCTAATAAAGGATTGGGATAAATAAATACCTGGGCAATGCCGGGTTATCAACTAGTAACCTATATATATAAGAATGATAGGCTAAGGGAGATGCCTCCCGTCATTATAACTTATATATACAACAAATACCTACTTACAAGGGGAAACAGATCACTGAAATTAATAGGGAGAAACGAAGCCTGAAGCATTCTTCACCAAGGATATTAAGTGGCAAGACGTAATTCATGCTTGATGTGGGAAGAGCCGTGGGGGCACAAGCTCATGTGATCTCCCTTTTGTGAGCTTCTGAGAAGCAAAGTCAATGGGGAAGCCAGATTCACTTAACAACCATATTACTAACTTAACATCTTCAGTGATTCACTTAATGACTGTGGCAAGAAAGGTCATCCAAGGGGCCAAAACTCACTTAACCACTGTCTCGCTTAGCAATCGAAATTTGGGGCTCAATTTGTGGTCGTAATTCGAGGACTGCCTGTATTCATTTTCAACAAGCAAGGTACAGCGGAGGTGGTAGCTTAACTGGGTGGACTCAATATCCGGCCAAACAATCAGGAATCTTTCAGGGATTAGCCAAGCAGGTCCTTCACCCAACCTTGGTGACAGGAACATGGGACCTTCCCAAGGACTTGAGAGACAGAAGGAAATCCCAGTTCAACCAACAGGTCATTCATTATTCAGCCCGGGATTAACTCCAGCTAGTCTGTCAACACCCACGGGAGGCTTACTTTGGCCAGAACTATGATCAGCTTCTCATGTTCCAAGAAGAACTCTTCGATGGCATGCAAAGAATCCAAGTGATCTGACGCTCGCTTGATGTAGTTCTTGAAGAGCGGAGCCCAATTCTTCAGCAGCTGGGAGAAAGGGGAGCAAAGGAAGTTGAATGCTAAGAAGGGTGGGCCTTAAATAAATAAATAAATATATAGAAGAATTCAGAAAGAGACTCCTTGGCACCTTAGGCAGTGCATCTTCTAGCTTTCAGCTGACCTGCCTGTCTGAAACAACCAACCCCTGACTCTGGGCAGAAGAAACCCTCAAGGAATTTAAAGGCAGGCTAAACCAAAAGAAGATGGATGCTCACAGGGACTACCAAGGTGCAGTAATGTTGAGGATCCTTTTCCGCGTTCATCTGCTGTAGAGGATATTCCAAGACAACTTTGCTGAGTACCGCCATCACTTCTTTCAGGCCAATGTTATAGGCGTATCTGCAAAGCGAAGGAAAAACGTTATCGGTCGTCCTTGTTATTTACAGATCGTGCCAACCGCTCTTCGTTTCATTGGTCTTAAGACGATGTACGGCTTTTCTGACGCAGCTGAACGTGAACGGCCTCCAAAGGAGCACCGATACTATTATTATTATTATTATTATTATTATTTATTAGATTTCTATACCGCCCTTCTCCCAAAGGACTCAGGGCGGTGAACAGATTAAGATACATGTAAATATATTTCATAAACAGTAAATAATAAATTAAGTCAACTTGGTGTATCTACTAAGACCTTGGCATAGAATTTTGATGTTTATGCTAGCCCTGCTTGTTGAAATAGAAAGGTCTTCAGGGCACGTCGGAAAGTGCGAAGATCTGGGATTATTCGTATTCCAGGTGGTATTTTGTTCCAAAGCGTAGGTGCCCCCACAGAGAAGGCCCTCTCCCTTGGAACCACCAGACGACATTGTTTTAATGATGGTACCATGAGTAGGCCTACTCTGTGAGAGCGTATTGGTTGGTGGGAGGTTATCGGTTGCAGCAGGTGGTCTCGTAAGTACTCAGGTCCTAAGCCATGGAGCACTTTAAAGGTAAGAACCAACACCTTGAAGCGCACTCGGAAGGCCACCGGAAGCCAGTGCAGCTCGCGTAGAAGAGGTGTTACATGCGAGCACCATGTTGCTCCCATAATTACTCGCGCAGCTGCATTCTGGACCAGTTGGAGCTTCCGGGTGCACTTCAAGGGGAGCCCCATGTAGAGAGCATTGCAGTAGTCAAGTCGGGAAATGACGAGGGCTTGAGTGACTGTGCGTAATGAGTCTCGGTCTAGAAAGGGACGCAATTGGCGAATCAGGCGAACCTGATAGAAAGCTCCTCTGGCCACGGCTGTTATATGATCTTCTAAAGACAGTCGTGCATCCAGGAGGATGCCTTAATTTTTGAGCTTTCTCTGTGGGGGTCAATGACTCATCCCCAATAGTTAGTGATGGGACTAACTGGCTGTACCGGGACGCCGGTAGCCACAGCCACTCAGTCTTGGAAGGGTTGAGTCGGAGCCTGTTTCTCCCCATCCAGACCCGTACGGCCTCAAGGCACCGGGACATCACTTCAAGGCATCATTGGGGTGGTTTGTGGTGGAGATGTACAGCTGAGTGTCATCAGCATACAGATGACATTGCACCCCAAAACCACGGATGATCTCCCCCAACGGCTTCACATAAATGTTGAACAGGAGAGGCGAGAGGACCGACCCCTGTGGCACCCCGCAAGTAAGGGGCCTCGTGGTCGATCTCTGTCCACCTGTCAACACTGACTGCGACCTGTCAGAGAGGTAGGACGAGAACCATCGTAATACGGTGCCTCCCATTCCCAGCCCCTCCAACCGGTGCAGCATGATACCGTGATCAATGGTATCAAAAGCCGCTGAGAGATCTAATAGGACCAGGATAGAGGAACATCCCTTATCCCGAGCCCTCCAGAGATCATCAACCAATGCGACCAATGCTGTTTCTGTGCTGTATCCAGGCCTGAAGCTGGACTGGAACGAGTCTAGATAGACAGCTTCATCCAGGTACTGTGGGAGCTGTCGTGCCACCACACTTTCAACAACCTTTGCTAAAAAGTGAAGGTTGGAGACTGGACGGTAGTTTGCTAAAACAGCCGGATCCAGAGAGGGCTTCTTAAGGAGAGGTCTCACCACCGCCTCTTTCAAGGCGGGAGGTAAGAATCCCTCGCTCAGAGAAGCATTAATAATTCTCTGGAGCCAGCTACGTGTAACCTCCCGGGTAGCCAGCACTAGCCAGGAAGGGCACGGGTCCAATAAACATGTGGTCGCATTCAGCTTCCCCAGTAACCTGTCCACGTCCTCAGGAGTCACAGTATCAAACTCATCCCAGATAATGTTCTCAAGATCTGCCCTCATCATTTCATCCGAATTAACCCAGTTAGAGTCCAAGCCTTCCTGAATCTGAGCGATTTTATCCTGCAGATTTTATCCTGCAGATACTAGAGCGGGATGAAACGGAAATACCTACGATTTCAACCGCAAGGAAGATAAAGCGGTCACGGTTAAATCGATCGTTCTGTTCAAAGAACAATCGTATTTGTGCGTTTCTATTTGGATATCGCTTCCGGATTTTGTGCTTGTGATGGGAAAAATCAATTGAAACTTTGACTTGGGTTCTGCCGATTAGATAGATGTGTCGTTATAGAAATGGCCAGTTATATACTGAGTCATATACTGAAATGGCCAGTTCCGCCCTGAGTCCTTCGGGAGAAGGGCGGTATAGAAATAAAATTAACATTAATGTGTAAAAAGTAAAAAAAAAAACCTTGAGGTTGTAATGTTATCATCTTGTACTGTGCTAAAGAGTCAGAAGTCAACACCTTTTTCTTTCTTCCCTTCTACCTCGTATTTTCTTTCCCCTTTTCTTTTTCCTTCCCTTAATTTCTTTTTTAAAAATTTTTCTTCGTATTTTATACATTAAAATGGTCGCGGCCAGGAGGGCCTTCGCGCAACTGCAAGTTGTGTGCCAGTTATGCCCTTTCCTGGACAAGCAGTCCCTACTCACAGTCACTCGTGCCTTAGTCACTTCCCTTTTTGACTACTGCAACGCGCTCTACATGGGGCTGCCCTTGAAGAGCATCCGGAAGCTCCAGTGGGTGCAAAATGCAGCAGCCTGCATGGTTTTGTGCAGATCATGGTGTGCCCATGTATCACCTCTCCTGCAGGAGCTGCATTGTTTGCCGATTTGCTTCCAGGTGCAATTCAAGGTGCTGGTTGTCACCTTTAAAGCCCTTCATGGCTTGGGACCAGGTTATCTGAGGGACCGTCTCTTGCCGGTCAAATCTACCTGATGCATCAGAACGGGGAAGCAGGAAATGTTGTGGGTCCCATCCCCGAGGGAGATACACCTGGTGGGACCCAGAAGGGCCTTCTCTGTGGTGACTCCCTCTCTCTGGAACATCATCCCCCCAGAGATTAGAACGGCCCCCACTCTAGTACTCTTACAGAAGGCGCTGAAGACCTGGTTCCGCCAGCGGGCCTGGGAAACCCAGAGCGGGAAGGAGCCCATTAAATGGCTCATGTGATCTGCTGCTGCTGGGGCGGGAGGTGATTTTATTACATTAATTTGTTTGATCTTTTTAATTACCGTATTTTCCGGCGTATAAGATGACTGGGTGTATAAGACAACCCTCCTCAGAGCCATTTAAGGCTCGTCAGAGCCTTATGGGCTGATCTGCCTGGTTACAGGAGAATGAGACCCGGCGTATAAGACGACCCCCGACTTTTGAGAAGATTTTCGTGTGTTAGAAAGTAGTCTTATACGTAGGAAAATACAGTAGTTTTATTAGTTTTACTGTTTTTAAATGTTGTTTTATATTTTGTAAGCCATCTTGTGTTGCCATGGGCGAATAGGCGGCAATATAAATTCAATAAATAATAATAATAATAATTAAAAAAAATAAAATAATAAAAGTTATATACCAGTGATGGCTAACCTTTTTGCCATCGTGTGCCAAAAGTGGGGGGAGCGCGGTGGGGTCACACGCACACGTGCCAACATTCATAATTCTATGCACTCTGCCTCCCTGTGCTCCCTCTGCTTTTGGCATGTGATGGCACAGTAGGCCCGTTTTTTGCTTTCCCCAGGCTCCAGAGCCTTTCTAGGAGCCTGGGGAGGGCAAAAATGGCCTTCCCCACCTCTCAGAGGCTCTCTGGAGGCCGGAAACAGTGTGTTTCCTGACTTCTGGTGGGCCCAGAAGGCCCTAAAATCAGCTGGCTGGCGCACACATGCATGCTGAGCTTGCGTGCCCACCGATATGGCTCCGCGTGCCACCTGTGGCACCCGTGCCATAGGTTTGCCATCACGGTTATATACAGAGAAGAGCAGGACCAAACATTTAAACTGACTAAACCAAATGTAGGTCCAGAACAAAATTTCATTGTCATTTATTCACTAATACCCCAGTTTAAATTTAAATAATAAACCCCATGCTGGTGTCGACGAAGTGGGAGATTGGCCACCTATATCTCTGCTCAACAAGTCTTGGAACATGCCAGTCTCTGGACAGCACCACTCTCCCCTATAGTCACGAAAAACCTGACCAATGTCTTACTTGAGAGAATTGATCTCCAGAACCAGGTTGTCACAAGAGATTTTTTCTTCTTCGCCTCTCTGCAAAGTCCCCAATACCTCATTCTGGAAAACTGAAATCAAGAGCAGATTAGAATCTGAGTTGAGTATTCGGGCGGATGAAGAGCTGATAAAAGCAACTTTTCAATTTCAATTCTGAAATCCAGAAAACTTTTTCTTCTTCTTCTTCTCCGTACTCAATTCAGTTTCTCCTTTAATGCCATGCAGGAAGGTGCATTGAGAGTCAACTTCCTGCCACAAGAGAGAGTAATAAGATTACCTTTGATGTCGTCCATCTGAGGGGAAGCTGTCCGGCTGTCCATCTGCTCAGACCCAAAGCTCATATCACTTTCAGACTCACTTTCTTCTTCGCTCTTTACGGTGAGGCCTAGTTAAGATGGCGGAAAGAAATCTTCCCCAGTTCTCTGATTTCACTGCAGCACCCTTCCCTTTCTCACAACTTCACGTTTCTCTCCAGTTTTTCCCACGTCAAGGATTATATTTGGATCAACCTCTTTTTGTCGTTCTTACAAAACTGGATCTTGAATGGCTCTTTTGTCCCTAGAGGCTAGGGCTGTGATGGCGAACCTATGGCGTGTGTAGCCATAGTGGTGGGCACGCGAGCTCAGCTCTGACACGTACGTGCGCGCCGGCCAGCTGATTTTCGGGCCTTCTGGGCCCACCAGAAGTAGAGAAACAGGCTGTTTCCTGCCTCTGGAGAACCTCGGGGCATGGTGGGGAAGGCCCAATTTTTGCTACCCCCAGGCTCCAGCCTTTCTAGAAGTCTGGGGAGGCTGAAAACGGCTTACCCCCTTTCCGGGCTCTCCGGAAGCCCGAAACAGCCCATTTGCCAATTTCCAGTGGGACCGGAAGGCCCGTTTTTTGCTGTCCCCAGGCTCCAGAGCCTTTCTAGGAAGTTGGCAAATGGGCTGTTTCTGGCCTCTGCGCCCCCCTCCCCCACTCCTGGCACGCAATGGCAAAAAGGTTAGCCATCACCGGGCTAGGGGGTCTCCAAAGTTGGCAACTTTAAGACTTGTGAACTTCAAATCCCAGAATTCCTCAGCTAGCCGTGCTGGTTGGGGAATTCTGGGAGTTGAAGTGCGCCAGGCCTAAATTTGCCAAGGATGGAGACCCCTGTTCTAAAGGCTGGTGCTGCAGGTCTATGAAAATTAGGCCACAGCCACGACCAACTTGCCCCAGCCAGCTCGCCACAGAACTACTCCCTTGGTGGGACAAGAGTTACACTAATATCAAAGAAATGGTGGAATAGAATCATTGAGGAAAGGATGCAAAAGGAGGGACAGCATGAAATGTGAAGGGCAAACATTAAAATAATTTTTTTATTTATTTTAAATAATGAAATAGAACTGTTAAATGGTCCCGCAACGTGTTGTCTTGTGGTGAGTTGGCCGCAGCGAGTTGACTGAGGCAAGTCGCCCCGTTCCTGCTGCTGCACCTGTACATGGCTTAGGCCCGAGGTACTTACAGGACCATTTCTTGCCTTCCTCCCATCGTCCGGTGCGCTCCCACAGAGCGGGCCTCCTCCGGGTGCTGTCAGCCAAACAATGTCGGTTGGCGGCCCCGAGGGGGAGGGCTTTCTCTGTCGGAGCCCCGACCCTCTGGAATAGTTTGCCCACCGACCTCAGGACGGCCCCCGACCTCCTCTCCTTTCACCGCGGACTAAAGACGTGGCTATTCCAACAATAATCTGATCGAGGGGTTGTATAGTTTTACAATTTTAGAATGGTTTTATTGTGGATTTTAATTTATTTTAATTTTGCTTACTGTGATTTGTATTGGTGATTGTTGTATGTAAGCCGCCCTGATTCCTCAGGGAGAATGGCGGCATATAAATCACAATAATAAATAAATAAATAAATAAATAAATAAATTTTTCTTGTCAATTCTCATCACTTTCAAGAATAACAGAGGGCCATGGGACAACACCAGCGGTGAGTTTCAGCAGGTTCCGACCAGTTCTGGAGAACCCGTAGCGGAAATTTTGAGTTCGGAGAACCAGAAAATACCACCTCTGACTGGCCCCGCCCCCATCTATTCTCTGCCTCCCGAATCCCAGCTGAAATGGGGATTTTGCAGTAACTTTTCCCTGCCACGCCAGTAGTAGTAAACCAGTAATAAAAAGTTTTGAAACCCACCACTGGACAATGCCGTTCCATTCCATGCTGGTCATGGCATTCCCAATCCCGTTTTTCTCTACGCTCCACTTTGCTTACCCCAAAGGCTCTGTCTTTGTTCCTCCTGGTTCTCATCGTTTTCCTCAGCTGCTTTCCAAAGGTAACCTCTGCCTTGTAAGCCAACTTCTTCGGTGTTGTAGCCTGAAGTAGAAAATTAACGTTGGCTTGATTACCCTCGTTGTGGGGGGGAGGGGAGGGAGGGGAGAAGGGCCCAACTAAACAAAAGGACTACCTGAAAGGAGAATATTTGTAGCTCAAGGCTGAAACGAGAGGTCCTTGGTGCTCTTAGGGGTTGGTCCTCCCCACCCCCCCCTCCTCCTCCTCCCCAATTCCCTTCGAGCACTGATGATGTTACCCAATTTGGGTAATGAAACATCTGCAAGGAAACTAAAAGAGCCTTGGTGGCGCAGCAGACTAAAGTGCTGTTAAGTAGCACCAGCTGCCAGCAATCACTGCAAGTTCGAATCTCACCAGGCTCAAGGTTGACTCAGCCTTCCATTCTTTCGAGGTAGGTAAAATGAGGACCCGGATTGTGGGGGAAATAAGCTGATTTTGTATAAAAAAGAACACCGCTTGGGGTGGGGGGGAAGTCCTACTAAGCAGGTATATACAAAAGTATGAAGGCTATTGCTTAACGCATTGTAAGCCGCCCTGAGTCTCCGGAGAAGGGCGGCATATAAATTGAACTAATAAATAAATAAATAAATAAATAAACAAACAAATAACTAAATAAATAAAGGTTGACTCCACCTTCCATCCTTTCTAAGGTAAGTAAATTGAGGACCCAGTTTGTGAGGGCAATAACTGACTTTCTATAAATATACGAAAGTATGAAGGCTATTGCTTAACGCATTGTGAGCCGTCCTGTGTCTCCAGAGAAGGGCGGCATAGAAATCAAATTTAAAAATAAATAAATAAATAAAACAAAGTTCAGAGAGGACCAAGGTCTCCATAATGACTCTCCTCCTTCTCCTCCTCCTCCTCTACAAACCCCGTTCCCTTCTAGCATGATGTTACCTAGTTTCAGCAATGAGACTTCTGCGAGAAAACAATCAAGCTCTGAGAGCACCAAGTATCCCCTCAAGTCTACCTCATTAGCTAGTTTTTTCTAATCCTAGCACCAAATTGGCAAGGGCTACAATGGAAGATTGTGGATCAGGAGCAGCAGTCTTAAGTTAGGCCCTCACTCCTTCTAGCCTAAGGAATGATGCCTCTTAGCACTAGCGCTTAAGACTTATATACCATTTCACAGTGCTTTTACAGCCCTCTCTAAGTGATTTACAGAATCAGTCTATTGCCCCTAACAATCTGGGTTCTCATTTTACCAACCTCGGAAAGATGGAAGGCTGAGTCAACCTTGAGCCTGGTGAGATTCGAACTGCCGAAATGCAGGCTGCTAGCAGTCAGCAGAAGTAGCCTGCAGTACTGCATTCTAACCACTGTGCCACCACGGCTACTTTTGCTTCAAAAACTGATTGGCTTAGGACAGGGGTCTGCAACCTTAAGCACTCAGAGCGCCATTTGGACCACAGAAAAGAAAACACCGGGAGCCACAAAACCCTTCCCGTGCCTGACTATTTCTTGAGCGGCCACAAAACTAGCATATGTAGTTGAATTCAATGTTCTGTTCTCTTCTGAAACTTTTCTTTTCTTGGATTTATCCACGGTTGGCCTACTGGAGGTTGAAAAGCTTAATAAATCGTGTGCTGGCGAGTGTCGCACATTGGCGGTTGTGACGCATATTTTGAGTGACAGGGAGCTGTAGCAGAGGGGTGAAAGAGCCACATGCAGCTCCAGAGCCGCAGGTCGCTGACCCCTGGTTTAGGAGGAAGTGACAGAAATGATATATAATGAACTAGACATTATATTTCTATCTTCACCCCATAAACAAACCAAAACATGTTGTGGAGTTAATTATTTCAGGGGTAGCATCTGGAACTAGTAAGTTGTGGCATGATGATAAAGGAGTTGTAGATGATCAGGCTGAGCGGGAAGGAGGAGTCAAATGCATCATCGGTCACGAATCCCTTCGCGCCCACAAGAGATCTAAATTCAGCCCGTCTTGAATTCCTTTATATTCTCCTGCTAATTTCCCTTGACTGTTAGTAGTTCAGATTCTTGTAGGCAGCTTTTGCTTACAATATGCATTTGAACTGCCTGGATCTCCTGATTTCCCTGGTGCTGGCAGATCTGGGATTAGGATCAAGGACACCAAGCGCAAACCAAAAATTTCTCTCTCTCTGCCTAACATACTCTTGCAATATTGATGTTGCGGGGAAAAAATAGGACCTAGCACTGACGATGTTCTCTTGTTTGGTAACAAAATGGCCGCAAGAAAACCACGAAGTTCAGAGAGCACCAAGAACCTCACAGTTCAACCCCAAGCTACAAATATTCTCTTTTGCCAAAAAGTAGGAGGAGAGCTATATATAAAACAGCTAAAGATCTTGAACGAAAGGCAGGACACAAGTCTAATAAATAAATAAATAAATAAAAATAATAAGAAGATATTTGCACCCACAAGAGCAACAAAAGCTAAGTAAAATAAAACGGCTGGAAAAGGAGATTTCAATTGTGCCCAAACGGGAGTTAGAGCCTAGAGCCCACTTTTCTTCCACCACTTCATCATCATCATCAACTCCTTCCCACCTACTCGTTCAAAGCAGGTTCTTTCTCCAGCTGCTTAATCCTTAGCAGTTATTAATCCTTATCCTTAAATCCTTAGCAGGCTCCCAAGGGAAGACTCTATGGGAAAAAGGCAGAAGAGAGTAACAGAATAACAGAATTGGAAGGGACCTGCTC
Source organism: Coluber constrictor foxii (assembly GCA_038048745.1). Lineage (NCBI taxonomy): Eukaryota > Metazoa > Chordata > Lepidosauria > Squamata > Colubridae > Coluber > Coluber constrictor. The sequence continues at coordinate 4,072,851 of CM075963.1, read as the reverse complement.
AAACAGGAGACCCATGTCAGACAAATGGCTGTCCAATCTCTTCTTAAAAACCTCCAGTTCTGGAGGAAAGGCATTCGACTGGTTAATTGTTCTCACTGCCGGGAAATTTCGCCTTAGTTCTAGGTTGCTTCTCTCCTTGGTTAATTTCCATCCGTTGCTTCTTGCCTTGCCTTCAGGCGCTATGGAGCATGGGATGACTCCCTCTTCTTTGTGGGCAGCCCCTCAGATATTGGAAGACTGCTACCATGGCATCCCTAGAAAACCCACAGGAGAACAGTCTCGCTCTCCAATACATCCCAGAGACCCATACCTTTTTGCTTCACCTTGCTCTCCTCCTTGTTCACATCCGCATCATCGCTGAACTCATCTTCATCATACTCTTCTTCATCTGCAGGATGCAGGGATACGACGGTGCCTTCTGGAATGACTTTGTTAGGGCCCACCGCCACCTACAATGAAGCAACGTTTCCACGTTTACTTCCTCCGGGAAATCAAACAAGGCTTGCAGATATCAAGTGTTGTGGCTCCGTTGCCTGAGCCTGTGTCATCGGCAGGAGAGGACTCTGAGAGTGAGGGAGAGGAGTTGGCAAGGCCTCCTTCTCCAGGACACTCCTCTCTGGCAATGCCTCCGGAGGACACCGAAGGGCAAGAGATAGGCCCAGAGCCAAGCACGTCCCCGCAGCCACAGGTGGACAGCGACGGAGGAGATAAGTGCTGGCTGGACCCTCGTCAGCGTCGCAGAGACAAACGTGCACAGCAAAAGGGAAGGCGTGCTCATGATTAGCTGACTCACTGGACCACACCCCACAGGCTATAATAGGGGTTGAGTTAGCCATTCAGACTCTGTGACGGACAAAACTAACTCCTTTGAGTTAGTTTTGCATTTAACTACATATAGCATTATAATTACTACATAACTACATATAACATTGCATCTGTGGAAAATAGCAATCTGGGCCTTGGAAATATTCAGACAATTCTGACTGTGGGTATTTTTGTATGTTGATAAAGGTCTTGGCAAGCAGCTGCTGCTGGGGTTCCTGCCAAGCATCTTATCGGACTAATTGGTTGCCTGCCAGTTTATTTAACCCCGGCTGTCTGTTTGTGTGTGTGTGTGTGTGTGGGAGACGGGGACAGAACATCAAGCCCCTCAATTCACACAGCTGGGTGGGGGAGGGGGGTGGAGGTCAGAAACCCAGATCCCTAACAAAACAGCAAGAGAATCAACTATGAGGCCAAGCTTGTATCCAACTCACATTCTGAGCGTCTCTTCCTTGCTGAGCAGCAGGACAGGGTGCTGCGTTTCATTATAAGGATATATGTTTAGATAAGGATGGGAGCAGGTTGTAATCTTGAGAACAATGACCTTCTGAGACTGCCTGTAGGAGAGGACCAGGCTGAAGGGGTCAAAGGCATCATCAGTCTCGAGTCCCTTCATATCCACAAGAGATCTAAGTCGAGCCCACCATGAATTCCTTTGACTCTTATCTACCGCCAATTTGCTTTTGACCGTTAGTAGTTCAGATTCTTGTGGAGAACTTTAGCATACCATAAACCTACACATTCGTTTGAACTGCCTGGACTCCTGATTTCCTGTGCTTGACACCGCCCTGATTTAAGAGGGCATCCAAGGCTCCGTCAGGGAGCTTCTACGAACTGTCAGCCAGCCACCAGATGAATAGGGAGAGTGGGTTTTTTTGAACTGCCAATGCATTTGAAGCAGACCGAAGAGGGACAGGGCCAACGGTGGGTGACATTTGATTGGTCCCAAGATGCTTTGATTTCTCACCTTTGACCCTCGTTAAAGCCTTCGCAACCAACTCGAAGATGTGTTGACTTCAAGTTCCAGAATTCCTTAGCCAGCATTCGGTGCATTAAAGTCCACATATCTTAGATGGCTATGGAGATTCCCAGTCATCCAGGTTCATGGTTGTCCCAGAAGCGCTTTTTCGAGAGGCAAGTGGACTTTCTCTTTTTTTATTTAAAGATTTTCCCTTCTCATCCAAGAAGCTTCTTCAGCTCTGACTTGGATGGTGGGGAACGGAAGGATTTAAATTCCTCCCCAAAGGATGCCAATGACTTTGTCTCCAAATGACCTCCCCAAAGGATGCAAATGACCTTGTCTGCAAGGAATATAAATCCTTCCATTCCCCACCATCTAGTCAGAGCTGAAGAAGCTTCTTGGATGAGAAGCAAAATGTCTTCAAAGAAAAAACAAAGTCCAGTTGTCTCTCGAAAAAGCACCTTTGGGACACGTATCTGAGTGTTTACCAAGGTTAAGAAACATTGCTCTATCAGAACAAAAATAAAAGAATAATAAAATCGTTGCCTCCTCTAACTCACCTGGGAAGTAAGGACGCAATGAGGATTCAACGTTACGCCGTCCTTCACCTCTGCCTCGTCACAAACGATGGACTGATAGATTTTTACACCGTCTCCTATATGGACATCATTCCACAGGAATGCCCGGTCCAAAAGGACACCGTTACCTAATCGGTATCCAAATAACAACAAACCATCGCTTTAATGCCATACTCACCCAGGTGTTTGCTTACAATAGATAAAGTCGTTGTGTCTATTCATTGACTCACAGCATAAAGTGGCTTTTTTTTTCTTTAGCACTTTTTACAGAAACTCTTGCAGCCCAGAAGCCATGATTTACAGACAGTCCTCGACTTACAACCATTGGTTCAGTGCAGGGGTGGGTTCTAATTTTTTTTTACTACCGGTTCTGTGGGCGTGGCTTGTTCTGTGGGCATGGCTTGATGGTCATGTGACAATTCTTTAGGATTTAGCAGAGGTACTGGTCTCCCAGGCTTTTAACTACTTGCAGAGCTGTACCAGTCTATCCATTGTTTTTTGGAGGCACCGGTCTACCTATTTATTTTTGCAGGCACCAGTCTACTCATTTGTTTTCTTTTAACACTGATCAACTGTAGGGCGGCCCTTTGAAGCCCCACCTCAAGAGTTTAAACATTTTTTTTCCCTCTAGCCATCAGCTGGGACTCAGGAGGCAGCAATAGATTGGGGGTGGGGCCAAATAAAAGGTAAGAATAACGCAGGGGGCAGGCGGAGGAGAACCGGTTTGGTGATGTCATATCATCACCGCTACCGGCTCGTCGGAACTGGGGCAGAACCGGGAGGAACCCACCACTGGTTCAGTGACCATTCGAAGTTACTACTGCACGGAAATAAACCCCTACCTATCCAATAGTCACATGATCCAAATTTGGGTGCTGGCCATCTGGCATGTATTTATGAGAGTTGCATTAAACTGGGTTCATGTGATCATCATTTGTAACATGCCAGCTGCCTTCCAGCAAGCCAAGTCAATGAGGGACGTCAGATTCACTTAAGAACTACAGCAAAAAAAAATAAAATGATTTTAAAATGGGGCCCAACAGGCTTGCTCAGCAATAATCGTTCAAGACAGCCTCACTTTACGTTTGTGATGGGGAAGACCTGGATTTAAATCAATTGTTTACCCAACACTGCATGTAGTTTTGTCTAGACCAGGGGTCTCCAACCTTGGCAACTTTAAGGCTTGTGGACTTCAACTCCCAGAATTCCTCAGCCAGCAAAGCTTTAGAACTTGTGGACTTCAACTCCTAGAGTTCCTCAGCCAGCAAAGCTTTAAGGCTTGTGGACTTCAACTCCCAGAATTCCTCAGCCAGCAAAACTTTGCTGGCTGAGGAATTCTAGGAGTTGAAGTCCACAATCTTAAAGTTTCCAAGGTTGGAGACCCCTCTCTCTGCCTGGTTTTGCCTCTGAAGTCAGTTAGCTGCAAATTCCTCTCCAGTAAATTAGCAGCTGCACGAAATCTCTGTGATGGGAACAATGGTTTAACCCAGTCTTCATAATTTACATCATCTCCCTTCTGGGTTCAACGCTTACAGGTTGTCCTCGATTTACAACAGGTTGTTTAGGGACCATTCAAAATTACAGCAACGCTGGAAAAGAAAAGGGTGACCATTTTACACACTTACAACCGTTGCCGCAGCATCCCCGCGGTCACGTGATTAAAATCCAGACGCTTGGCGAACTTGGTTCATATTTATGACGGTCGCAGTCTCCCGGGCTCACGCGATCCGCTTTTGCGACCTTCTGACGAGCAAAGTCATTGGGGGGAGCCAGATTCACTTAACAACCGGGATACTGACTTAACAACTGCACTTAATGACCGAGGTCATTAAGCAAGGTCGTAACGTGGGGCGGAACTCCCTCAAACAAATGCCTTGCTTAAACGACAGAAATCTGGGGCTCCGTTGTGGTCGTAAGTCGAGGACCACCTGTATTAAGACTTCTTCCCGTCATGTTTTCTGTTGTGCCTGCACCCCAAGCTCGACAGAGGACTTCTCGGGCCCAAAACCTGGTTGTATTTTACGGACATCGCGACGTACCTATTTTGCAATTGGGCCCAATGACGCTATTGGTGATGCAGCATTTCGCGCCGACGGATGTTCCTTGCCCAACCAATACGTTCTCTTCCAGCACGCTCTCATGGCCCAGGCTAACTTCTGCACCCCGGTAGATATTGTGGCGGGAATGAGTGCAGCTCTGCTTCTCATTGATGAAGTTCATTTCCGGGGTGACTGGATAGACCCAACGCTGCAGGATGTCCAAGGACACCGACTCGTACATCGACAAATTGGAAACGGAAGCGCCGTATTCTTCTGATGTCACGTACATGTGGATCTGGTTCCCAAGGACCTGAAGAACAGAGAAGGGCTATCAGGAAAGGACTGTTCTGACCTAGGCTTCCTGATATTTATTTATTTATTATTAATTGAATTTGTATACCGCCCTTCTCCCGAAGGATTCAGGGCGGTGGACAGTCAAAAAATTTAAAATACATACAGTATAAAAGTTAAGATAACTAAAATAAATTAAATCAATCGGCCTCCCAATTTAAAACTCCACGTCTATACAATTTAAAAAACTAACCCATAAAAAGCTTTTAGGCTAGGCCGGCTTGCTGGAATAAAAAAGTCTTCAGGGCCTTACGGAGAGTACGGAGGTCCGGGATCAGTCGTATTCCGGGGGGTAGCTCATTCCAGAGGGTGGGTGCCCCCACAGAAAAGGCTCTCCCCCTGGGGGCCACCAGCCAACATTGCTTGACCGACGGCACCCTGAGGAGGCCCTCTCTGTGAGCGTGTATTGGCCGGTGGGAGGTTATCGGTAGCAGAAGGCGGTCCCGTAAATATCCTGGCCCTAAGCCATGGAGCACTTTAAAGGTGAGAACCAACACCTTGAAGCGCACCCGGAAGACCACCGGGAGCCAATGCAGCTCGCGCAGGAGAGGTGTTACAATGGAGCGCCATGTTGCTCCCATAATCACCCGCGCGGCCGCATTCTGGACCAGTTGGAGCCTCCAGGTGCTCCTCAAGGGGAGCCCCATGTAGAGAGCAGTAGTCCAGGCGAGAAAATTAAAAAGCACACAATTAGTCCCAAACCCTTTTTTTTATTTTAATGGCTGTGAATTACTTTCATTCACAGCAGGTGCTGAATCACCAAGAGTTTATAAATAGTCCAACAGAAGTCTGCCACAGTCCTTTGGATAAGGCTGGTAAACACCGACCTTTTATCTTCTTTCACACACTGCCAAAGACCTAATTGGCAGTTATCTTGGGAAGGCCACCTGGAAACACAGAGTCAAAAGCGGAGCTTCAAAGTACAAACCGACAGCATTCACAACGTTGCTTCCTGCAAAGGCCCAAGTGCTGTTGCTCTTCCTTTATGTCTTATGGGAAGGGCCAGTCATCTCCAAGCCTTACTCCTGAGTCATCCCTTTTGTTTTAACCGTTCTTGCCTTCTGACAGATCTGCACATGCGCGCACTAGGAACAGGCTTCCCCTGTTCCTCTGCCTTTCTAATGTCCGACTCTGGAGGCTCCGGAGTCCGCACATAACTCCCAGATGGCCCTGACCCCATCTCTGCCTCCGACGCAGGGCCCTCGTCCGAGCCTTCCCCAGCCTCCAGGACTGGCCCATGTTCCTCCCCAGCCTCCTCACTGTCCGACTCTGCTGCCAGCTCCGCAGGCTGCTGGCGGACCACAACAAGGCCTTCAACCTTCTTTTCCAGTAACAGAACAGAATAACAGATTTGGAAGGAACCTCGGAGGTCTTCTAGTCCAACCCCCTACTGTCAGGCTCGAAGCCAAACTGGAAGCACCCATTTCTTTGCTCAAGGCTTTGTTATTACTCCATCAACCGCCTCCATTGTGCTGATCCCGTGTTGGGGCCCGAAACCGGTTGGCAAAATCACGTCTTTAGGCCCTTACAAAAGGATAGGAGAGTTGGGGTCAACCTCACATTGGGCGGCGGGTGGGGGGGAAGTGTTCCAGAGGAGCCATAGCAGAGAAGGCCCTCCTCCTGGACCCCACCAGTCAGAACAATGGGGCCCATAGGAGCGGCAGCATGCCTCCTCTGCCAGGACGACTGATAGGGGCCAATCCCAGGGCGGTGAGATGGTCCTTCAAGTAACCTGGATCCAGGCCGTGAAGGGCTTTAAAGGTGAATTTGCACCCGGGAGCAGATCAACAATTAGCAGAGCTGGAGGAGCAGTGGTGTTACAGGGGCCATTCTTGGGGGCCCCAAAACTACCCGCTGTTGCACTCAGGCGGCCTACAAGTTTAATGGATTATTACTGTTAATCAGGGGTGGGATTCCAAAATTTTAGCAACCCTTTCCCTACCCAGTTGCTGGGTGGGTGTGGCCATGGCCTAGTTGGCCTCCTGCACCACTGCAGAGGGGGCATTTTTGCCCTCCCCAGGCTTTGGAGGCTTCCTTAAACCTCCAGAGGGGGGGGGGGGCAAAAACGGCTTCCCCCGGGCTCTGGAGGCCAGAAACGGACCTGGTTCCAGATTTCCGGGAGGCCCGTTTTTCGCCCTCCCAGAGCCTCCGTGCGGCATCCAAAACAGGCCGCGTAGAGACTCCTGCGAGAGGCAGGGTGGGGCGGGCGCACCAACTACTGGTTTGGCGAACCGGATGTAAAATTAGCACCCGATTCGCCCGAACTGATCCGAACCGGCTGAATCCCATCCCTGCTGTTAATGAATTATTACACTCAGGAAGTGGGTCTTCGGCTGGGCAGTAGTGGGTGTGGCAAAAGGGGTGGAGCTTTGTAATTACATAGTCACCGGTGGTCACCGAATGAGTCGGAATTCCCGAGACCCGCATCTCGTCAATCACTGCAAAATCAGACGGAAGTTTGTGCTGCCAAATTATTACCTATCTCTCATTCGTAATGTATTCTACCAGAAGAAGGGTAAAGTATTTCTGCACAGAATACACGATGCCCTGATGACACATTTCCTAGACCGGTGATGGCGAACCTATGGCACACGTGCCACCGTAACCGTATCAGTGGGTATACGAGCTCATCTCCGGCACGCGCAGCTGCTTTTCGGGCCTTCTGAGCCCACCCGTTTTTTGCTGTCCCCAGCCTCCAGAGCCTTTTTAGGAGTCTGGGGAGGGCAAAAACGGCCTTCCCCACCATCACCCCGGAGGCCCAAAATGGCCCATTTGCCAACTTCCGGTGGAACCGGAAGGCCCATTTTTTTGCTGTCCCCAGCCCCCAGAGCCTCTCTAGGAGTTTGGGGATGGCAAAAACGGCTTTCCCCACCCTCCTGGAGGCCCTCTGGAAGCCAGAAATGGCCCGTTTGCCAACTTCCAGTGGGACTGGAAGGCCTGTTTTTGCTGTCTCCAGCCCCCTGAGCCTCTCTAGGAGTCTGGGGAGGGCAAAAACGGCCTTCCCCACTACCACCCCGGAGGCCCAAAATGACCCGTTTGCCAACTTCTGGTGGAACCGGAAGGCCCGCTTTTTGTTGTCCCCAGCCCCCAGAGCCTCTCTAGGAGTTTGGGGATGGCAAAAACGGCCTTCTCCACCCCCCCGGAGGTCCTCCAGAGGCCAGAAATGGCCTGTTTGCCAATTTCCGAAGGGCGACACCCACACCGCTCCCCTCTCTGGCACGCGATGCCAAAAAAGTTAGCCATCATTGTCCTAGACCTTCATGATTTGGAACAAGACTACCACTCTGCCACAGAAGTCTCCACTCCATATTTACCTCTTCGTTCACCAACAGGCCACGGACAAAGTCATCCCGAGTTTGATAATCAAAATTATCTGTGAACAGCTCGGCCACCTACAAAAAGAACAAAACAGGATTGATTTCATGCGACTTTAATTTAATTGTATGATTCTGTCTGAAGCGAGACCAAAACACCAAGAGAATCTCCACCTTTGGCACAAAGAACTACCAATGTGTCTCATACAAAGTACAGATAGTCCTCGGCTTAACAACAATTCTCTTAGTGACCGTTTGAAGTTACATCGGCACTGAAAAAATGACTTATGACTATTTTTCACACTTGACCATCACAACAATCCCATGGTCGTATGATTTACATTCAGACGTTTGGCAAGTGGTTCATATTTATGACGGCCACAGCGTCCTGGGGTCATGTGATCCCCTTCTGTGACCTTCTGACAAGCACAGTCAATGGGGAAGCCAGATTCACTTAACGACCGCGTCACTAATTTAAGAACTGCAATGAATCACTTAATAGATGTGGCCGTAAAATGGGACAAAGTCCACTTAACGAATTTCTCACTCAGCAACGTAGATTTTGGGCTCAATGGTGGTCGTACGTTGAGGACTACCTGTACAGACTGAAGTGCACAGAGGAACATGTATGTCACTACAGGGAGTCCTCAATTTAGAACGGTTCACTTAGTGCCCATTCGAAGTTACGACGGCACTGAAAAACGCGACTTACGGCCGTTTTCCGCACTCACGACCGTGGTGGTCATGTGATCAAAACTTGGATGCTTTATGTATAACTGGCATGGGTTTATGAGGGTCGCAGGGTTCTCGAGACAGTCCCCCAACCGTGATTAAGCAAATTGCAAGTTGGCATGATGAGAGAACGTAACCAAGGTCTGCTCGTGATCCCTGGTGCTTTTCGTGCCACGTACCTGGGGAGAACAGAGGCTAATATGGCAGTCCAGCAAATCGTTCCGTACTTGGACTTCTTCAACCTTGCTCTGGAACAAACTCTAGAACAAATAAACAAACAAACAATACAGTGAAGACCTACATGTATTCATTCATTGCCAAAGCTACTCTCTGCTAGCCGGATCTCTAGAAGTGACTTTTTAAGAAGAGACTGGACAGCCCCTTGTCTGAAATGGTATTGGACGGCGACGGCTAATCTTTTCGACACCGAGTGCCGAAACTAGAGCACATGCGTGTGCGTGTGCACTGGAGTGCCAGAACCCGGAAGAGAGCAGCTGGACGGTGTGTATGTGCACAACGGAACCCAGAAGAGCAGCTGTGTGTGTCACTTTTGGCACGCGTCCCGTACGTTTAGCAAGAGCAAGAGCACTTAAGACTTATACATCACTTCATAGTGGTTTACAGCCCTCTCTGAGTGGTTTACAGGGCCCGTCTCTTGCCCCCAACAATCTGGGTCCTCATTTTACCAACCCCGGAAGGATGGAAGGCTGAGTCAACTTTGAGCCAGTGAAAATTGAACTCCACGAGTACCGGGACAAAGTTAAGAGCCTGGTGGCGCAGCAGACTAAAGCCTGTTATTAACATTCAGCTGCCTGCAATTACTGTAAGTTCGAATCTCACCAGGCTCAAGGTCGACTCAGCCTTTCATCCTTTCTAAGGTAGGTCAAATGAGGACCCAGATTGTGGAGGCAATAAACCGACTTTGTATAAATATACAAAAGTATGAAGGCTATTGCTTAATGCATTGTAAACTGTCCTGAGTCTTTGGAGAAGGGCGGTATATAAATCAAATTTAAAAAAAAAGTTTTCTCATCAAAATGCATCAGTTACCAAATTCTATGAATGTCATAGCAGTCGAGTATGACTGTACTGGGCCTTGAAAGGCACCTCGCTGTTTTCTTAGCTATTAACTCAGTGTCTCTCAACATCAGCCATTTTAAGAGCTGTGGACTTCAACCCCCAGAATTCCCCAGCCAGCTGCTCGCTGTTTTCTTAGCTATTATTATTGTCTCTTAACGTCAGCCATTTTAAGATCTGTGGATTTAAAATCCCAGAATTCCCCAGCCAGCTGCTCGCTGTTTTCTTAGCTATTAACTTAGTGTCTCTCAACGTCAGCCATTTTAAGATCTGTGGACTTCAACTCCCAGAATTCCCCAGCCAGCTGCTCGCTGTTTTCTTAGCTATTAAATCAGTGTCTCTCAACGCCAGCCATTTTAAGATGTGTGGACTTCAACTCCCAGAATTCCCCAGCCAGCTGCTCACTGTTTTTTTAGCTATTAACTTAGTGTCTCTCAACATCAGCCATTTTAAGATCTGTGGACTTCAACTCCCAGAATTCTGGGAATTGAAATCCACAGATCTTAGTATGGCGTTTCTCATCCTGGCCTCTTAAACCATAGCAAAACTGGCTGCTTGACTCTTGCTCGTAGGTTCTCACACACACCATAGGAAAACTGAAATGCTTGAGCCCTTGCGTCCTCTGATAGTGGAGCACTCGTTTTGTAACACTATCCATGACCAGGCTAATATCATCCTCCGGACATCGGCCCCGATGACCTGGCGAACACTCTTGAAATATCATCGTCATCACCGATACGTTCTTCTCCATTTTACGCCGCGTCCTGTACCAGGAGAGAGGGACAAGTTCAGGGTTTTTAAAAATAATAATAATAATAAAGGACACTCACAGATAAGATAGCAACACATCATTCCTGCCAGAAGGAGGAACTTTTGGAGGTAGTACGCAAATGATGAAATAAAAATAAATAATAATTGAATAAGAAATTGAAATGAGAATAAAGATAATTAGAAAATCAGGGCTGTTCGAATATCACTTTAGATTGAACTGAAAAGGGAAACAACAGGAGAGAGGGAAAGGAGTAGAGAGAAAGGAAGGGAGAAGAGAGGAGTGGAGTGGAGAGGAGAGGAGAGGAGAGGAGAGGAGAGGAGAGGAGAGGAGAGGAGAGGAGAGGAGAGGAGAGGAGAAAGAAGAAAGGGAAAAGGAGAGGAAGAAAAAGGAGGGGAAAGAGGAGCAGAGAAGAAGGTTAGAAGGGGGAAGAAGAGAGGAGTGGGGGAAGAAAAAGAAAAGTAGGAAAGAGAAGGAGAGGAAGAATGAAGGAAGTAGGAGGAGGAAGAGGAAGAGGAAGGAAGAGAAGGGAAGGGGAAGAAGAAAAGTGGGAGTAAAGGTAAAGGGTAAAAGAGCAGCCCCGAAAAAGTAAAAATGAAAAATGAAAGTTAAAAGAAAAGATGAATGAAAAATGATGGAAATGACTGTACATGTAAATGTGTTTATGAGAAATAAAAACAAAACTTTTTTTGAAAATCAATAAATAAATGAGTTGATTGCAAAGCCATCTGAATTTCAGGTGGTTTCTCCCTTTGCCACTTTCTATGCAAGCAAAGTCAAATTCACTCAACAAATCCTGTTACTAACCTGACCGCTGCAGTGATTCGCTTAACAACTGTGGCAAGGAAGGTCGTAATATGGGGCACTACTCACATAACCACTGTCTCGCTCAGCGACATAAATTTTGGGCTCCATTGTGGCCCTAAGTTGAGGACGACCGGTGCCTTTTTCCTAAACACCCACCTGTGTTCCTGTAAAGCGGTAGAAATATTAATATTGGACACCACGTCTCCCGAGACGAGGATAAAGTCAGAACGAACAAGAGACTTGGCATCAACATCGCGCAAGACGTCGCCGAGGGAACGATAGAGGTCTGAGATGACAAATCGCACAACGTTGGGCGATGTCGGGCAGCACCATTTAGAGTTTCTGGGGGGAGACAAAAATCAGAGACAGAAACAATGGAATGAGGACCTCTCCAAACAGGAAATACACTGAAAAATGACTTGTTGGGTTTTTCATCAGATGAGTATATACAGTAGTGGCCAAAAACTGTGGAAACTTTTTGGGAAAAGTTTATTTTCTAAAACTTAGCTAATAAAACCGCTTTTTTTTTTGGAGTGGAACCATAAAAGTATATATTAATGGAAAGATAATTTAATCTTTTCATAATCTAGAGCCTGGTTTAGCTCTGCAGTTTAGCTAAGTTTAGCTAAGTTTAGCTGGTTTAGCTAAGCACTGTAATTAACATCCAGCTGTCTGCAATTACACCAGTTCGAATCTCCCCAGGCTCAAGGTTGACTCAGCCTTCCATCCTTTCTAAGGTAGGTCAATTGAGGACCCAGTTTGTGGGGGCAGTAAGCTGACTTTGTATAAAATATACAAAAGTATGAAGGCTATTGCTTAACGCATTGTAAGCCGCCCTCCAGAGAAGGGCGGCATAGGAAGGAAGGAAGGAAGGAAAGAAGGAAGGAAGGAAGGAAGGAAGGAAGGAAGGAAGGAAGGAAGGAAGGAAGGAAGGAAGGAAGGAAGGAAGGAAGGAAGGAAGGAAGGAAATTCAGCTGTCTGCAATTACTGGAAGTTCGAATCTCCCCAGGCTCGAGGTTGACTCAGCCTTCCATCCTTTCTAAGGTAGGTCAATTGAGGACCCAGTTTGTGGGAGCAATAAGCTGACTTTGTATAAATATACAAAAGTATGAAGGCTATTGCTTAATGCATTGTAAGCCGCCCTGAGTCTCCGGAGAAGGGCGGCATATAAATCAAATTTTTAAAAAAATCAAGAATGTAATGCAATAACTTTTATGAAGGGTTTACTATTAGAATAGCAGTTACAGTATAAAGAAGAAAAGTGAAACACATTAAAAAAAAACGAGATATACCAAAACCATCACCATGTCAGTGAATACTTAGTTGGGTAAATTTAGCATGAATTACGGCCTTACAATGTCTTCCCATGGAGTGAACCAAGCCTTTTGAGTTCTGCAGCTGTTCTAATGTGAAACCAAGATTGATTGAATGATGGCTTCTATTAACTGGGTTTTATTGCTGGGTCGCTTCTGACTAACAAGTTTCTTTAGTCGGCTCCATAGATTTTCAATTGGGTTAAGATCTGGGCTATTCCCAGGTCATTGCAGCAATGGAATAGGATTATCTTGAAACTCAAAAAAAAAAAAGTGGTATTATTAGCCATCAAACCTCAAAAATACCCTTTTCCCAAAAGAGTTCCACAATTTTGGCCACTACTATAAACAGAGAATAGATTAGAATAGAATTCTTTATTGGCCAAGTGTGATTGGACAAACAAGGAATTTGTTTTAGTGCATACTCTCTCAGAGTACATAAAAGAAAAGATACTCTATTCCCGTGATGACGAACCTATAACACGCGTGCCACAGGTGGCAAGCGGAGCCATATCAGTGGGCACGCGAGCTCAGCTTATTTTCAGGCCTTCTGGGCCCACTGGAAGTAGGGAAAAGGCTGTTTCCTGCCTCCGGAGGGCCTGAGGGATGTGGGCCCTTTTTTCTCTCTCCCCCAGGCTCCAGAGCCTTTCTAGGAGCCTGGGAAGGGTGAAAATGGCCTTCCCCACATTCCCAGAGGTGCTCCGGAAACGGTCCGTTTGCCGGAGGTTGGCAAATAAGCCTTTTCTGGCCTCCTGGGGGGTGGGGAAGGCCATTTTCACCCTCCCCAGGCTCTTAGAAAGGCTCTGGAGCCTGGGAAGGGTGAAAAACAGGCCTACCGAGCCCACCGTGCCAAAAGCAGGGGGAGCCCTGCGTGCATGCGCAGAGGCATAGAATTATGGTGTGGGCACATGCACGCACGACCAACCCACACTCCCCCCGCTTTTGGCACACGGTGGCAAAAAGTTTAGCCATCCCTGCTCTATTCTAAATAGAGGTAGTCCTCAACTTACAACACTACTTTTAGTGACCGTTTAAAGTTACAACTGCACTGAAAAACGGGAATTATGACTGTTTTTCATCGTTTGCAGCATCCCCATCAAAATTCAGACGCTTGGCAATGGACTCATATTTACGACGGTCGCAGTGTCCGGGGGGGGGGGGGGCGGTGTCGCGTGATCCCCTTCTGTGACCTTCTGACGAAGTCAGTGGGGAAGCTGTTCCCAATTCACAACCAGGTTGTTAATTGATGGACTGCAGGTGCAGATGGCCTGGTGGCTCAGCAGACTAAAGCATTGTGATTAACACTAGCTGTCTGCAATTACTGTAAGTTCGAATCTCGCCAGGCTCAAGGTTGACTCAGCCTTCCATCCTTTCTAAGGTAGGTCAATTGAGGACCCAGTTTGTGGCGGCAATAAGCTGACTTTGTATAAAATATACAAAAGTATGAAGGCTATTGCTTGGCGCATTGTAAGCCGCCCTGAGTCTCCGGAGAAGGGCGGCATATAAATCAAATGTTAAAAAAACAAACCTTGCTCCCTATGCAAGTTTCCTTAAAATAGAAGGAGGTCCACAGCATCATCCACTCGATTCAATTATTTCGCCTTGTCAATGGATGTGTTTCCTGTCCACTTGCGGGAAGCAAGGATTGGTTCCATTATGACTTTTACTCTCAATGCCAATTCTCTTCCCATCCCATTGCCAGATCATACACTGCCTCGGTTTCTATTTTTTTGTATTTATTTTTTTGTAGTGGACAAAAAAAGCTCTACGGAGAATCATTAAAACTGCCCAGAATATCATCCAGGCTCCAGCTACCAACCCTGGACGACATCTTCGCATCTCGCTGTTTGAGAAAGTTGCGTAACATTCTCAGAGATTCTCCCCATCCTGCTTACAATCTTTTTGGACTGTTGCCTTCTGGCAGAAGAGACAGAACGATTAAAACTCGGATCGCATGTTTTCTGAATAGTTTTTATCCCAGAACTATAATGGCACTCAACCATGAACTAAAGGGCCACCATCTGTGAGCTGTTGGACAGCATTACTTGGTCTGCTGTGTGGATGTTTGGGTGGTTTAGGGGTGGGGAATCTGTGGTGGGTGGGAGTGTGTTTGGGGATTGTTATGTGTGTTGGACCTGGTCTTTGGGTGTTAAGTGAATTTCGTTGTATGGGTATACTGTGTATACACGTACAATGACAATAAAGTTATTATTATTATTCTATCCATCTCCAACCGGGACACCTTGTCCTGGGTTGATTTCAGGACTCATTGTGTCACCATAATGGACAAATTCAACTTCTAGCTTTTTAGGGCACTTTTGGGAGTAACTAAATCACTATCCCGAACTATGTAAAGCCATCTGGGTGACTTTGGGCCAGTTCCTCTCTCTCAGCCTAACCTACCTCACAAGGCTGTTGTGAGGGGAAAATAGGTGGAGGAAGGAGTAGCAGGTACGTTCATCGCCTTGAGTTATTTGTAGAAATAATAAAGGTGAGATACAAAAAAAAAATAAGTAACCTCAAGGTCCCAGAGTCTCATTTTAACAGACTGGAGCGTATTTAAAAGAATGAATATCGAAGATGGCAAGTTGAGAGAGTTAGTCCTCGAATTACGATGATTGAGCCCAAACTAAAATTAATTTTGAGCCCAAAATAAAGAGCCTTGGTGGCGGAGCAGCTTAAAGTGGTGTTAAAGTGACACCAGCTGCCTGCAATTACTGCAAGTTCGAATCTCACCAGGCTCAAGGTTGACTCAGCCTTCCATCCTTTCAAGGTAGGTAAAACGAGGACCCGGATTGTGGGGGCAATAAGATCACTTTGTATAAAAAAGAACACCGCTTGGGAGGGCCGAAAGCCCTACTAAGCAGGTATATACAAAATAACGCATTGTCAGCCGCCCTGAGTCTCCAGAGAAGGGCGGCATATAAATTAATTTTTTTTTAAAAAATTATGTTGTTAAGTGAAATATTTGTTAAGTGAGCTTGCCCCATTTTACAACTGTTCTTGCCCTATTTATTTATTTATTTATTTATTTATTTATTTATTTATTAGTTCGATTTATATGCCACCCTTCTCCGGAGACTCGGGGCGGCTTACAATGCATTAAGCAATAGCCTTCATACTTTTTGTATATACCTGCTTAGTAGGGCTTTCGGCCCCCCTAAGCAGTGTTCTTTTTCATACAAAGTCAGCTTATTGCCCCCACAATCCGGGTCCTCATTTTACCTACCTCGGAAGGATGGAAGGCTGAGTCAACCTTGAGCCTGGTGAGATTTGAACTTGCAGTAATTGCAGGCAGCTGGCAGCTAAGTGCTACTTTAACAGCACTTAGTCCCCTGCGCCACCAGGCTCTTTCCCTTTGTTAAGGGAATCGCGGCAGTTGTTCAATTAGTAATTGGTTACGAGGGGTCCTTGGTGCTCTCTGAGCTTGGTTATTTTCTGGCAGCCATTTTATTACCCAAACCTAGACTAGCGCTGATGATGTTCCCTAGTTGGGTCAATAAAGGTCTCCAAGAAAACAAGCTCAGAGAGCACCAAGAACCCCAAAGTCCTTCTCCTTCTCCTTTTCTTTTTCCTCCCCCTCCTCCTCCTCCTTCCTCCCCCCCTCCTCCTCCTTGCAAACCCCACTCCCTTCCAACACGTATTAAGTATTTAAGTATTTAATTGTTTTTAACTTTCAGCCAAAGTTTATATGGGTTTTATAATTTTTTAACTTTTGTGTACTGTTTTTATTCGGCTGTTCACCGCCCTGAGTCCGCAAGGAGAAGGGCGGTATATAAATCTAATAAATAAACAAACAAACAAACAAACAAACAAACAAACAAACAAACAAACAAACAAACAAACAAACAAACACTGGTGATGTTATCTAGTCTGCCAGAAAACCAAGAAGCTCGGAGAGCACCAAGGACCCTTCATTTCAATCCAGAGCTCCAAATATTCTCCTTTTACTGGTAACATCCATGGTTACATCCATCTGACAACTGCCACCCGTCCCTCCTCGGCCACCTCAAATGCCAAGAGACGAAAGGCAAAGGGAAAAAAGGCTCCCTTTCTGGGAGAGGCCAAGAAAACGCCTGCTCTTACTGTAAATGCTGCTTGATCTCTGCCGATTTCCAGCAGCAGAAGACGAAGGTTTCTTCCACCCCCGTCGCAGTGAGGAATTCCAGGGTATATTCTATCATGGCCACATTTGCCAGAGGAATCAGAGCCTAAGGGAAGCAAAGAAAAGTCAGCCAGAAAAAAAATAAACCACACTATAATCTGCAGTTCTGCTTACAGTTAAAAGACTCACACAATCCTTCTAATAGAATAACAAGCGGATACATGGGTGGCCTTTTTAAAAATAGAAACCACGGGGGGAAAAGTATTAGAAACCAGGGAATTGCCTTAAACCAGAGATAGAACCGGTAGCCTTCCAGATGTTTTTTAGGAAGTTGCTGTTAGCAAAAGCTCCTGGGGCTGATGTTGAAGTCCGGAGCACTTGAAAGCTACCATGATGAGTAGGCCAACTTTGTACGGCTCGTCCTCCACGTACGACCACAATTGAGGCCAAAGCCTCCGTTGCTAAGTGAGACAGTTGTAAAGTGAGTTTGGGCCCCATTTTATGACCTTCTTGTCACAGCTGTTAAGCGAATCACCCTGTCAGGTTTCGAGGTCGTCTCAAATGAATTGCATTTCAAACCAAGTCTTCGATGAACATCTCGCATTTATTAAGCACGACATTCTAACTCCGACTCCATCGTAGCCAACACTGACTTCCTGACCCAAAACCCTCCCTCTCCTATCCCCGCTCCTCTGCACTCATTGGCCATCTTCCAAGTCACTCTACCCCTAATCTACTGCTCCAGCTCAAAGGAATTTCCCCCCTCCCATCCCATCTCCTAGGGGATATTATCTCCAGGGAAAATAAGTAGGTGAACAGTCAAATGTCCCTTTCCAGACGCCCCCGCTTCTCCTTCTTATGTCAGCACTAGAGTAAATGCAGCTTGAAGTGCTGACACTCTGCACTGCACTTGTAACTTAGTAGCACAGTTGTTAAAATGCATCTTTCAGGAAGAATTGACTTTGCTAATTGTCAGAAGGTCCCTTCCAACCTTGTGATTCTATGAGAAATAAATAAGATATAGGAAGGAAGGAAGGAAGGAAGGAAGGAAGGAAGGAAGGAAGGAAGGAAGGAAGGAAGGAAGGAAGGAAGGAAGGAAGGAAGGAAGGAAGGAAGGAAGGAAGGAAGGAAGGAAGGAAGGAAGGAAGGAAGGAAGGAAGGAAGGAAGGAAGGAAGGAAGGAAGGAAGGAAGGAAGGAAGGAAGGAAGGAAGGAAGGAAGGAAGGAAGGAAGGAAGGAAGGAAGGAAGGAAGGAAGGAAGGAAGGAAGGAAGGAAGGAAGGAAGGAAGGAAGGAAGGAAGGAAGGAAGGAAGGAAGGAAGGAAGGAAGGAAGGAAGGAAGGAAGGAAGGAAGGAAGGAAGGAAGGAAGGAAGGAAGGAAGGAAGGAAGGAAGGAAGGAAGGAAGGAAGGAAGGAAGGAAGGAAGGAAGGAAGGAAGGAAGGAAGGAAGGAAGGAAGGAAGGAAGGAAGGAAGGAAGGAAGGAAGGAAGACTGGACAGCCACCTGATTGCAAATGGTATAGGGTCTCCTGCTTGAAAAGGGGGTGAACTAGCAGACCTCTAAAGTCCCTTCCAACCCTGTGATCCTGATTCTGAGATAAATAAATAAGATACATGACAGATGGATGGATTGAACAGCTTGCTTTGAGAAGTTGTGGCTGGAGGTCTTCGAGAAAAAACTGGACAGCCACTTGTTTGAAATGGTATAGGGTGGGGGGTCTGCAACCTGCGGCTCCGGAGCCACATGCGGCTCTTTGGGCCCTCCGCTGGGGCTCCCTGTTGGATTATGCCACCACTGGCTGGCCACATCCCTCGCCCTCCCCTCCCAGTCACTCCTCACCTGGCCTGAGAAGGTAAAGGCGACAGCAGGAGATGGAGAAGCGGCCGGGGCAGAGACAGAGAGATACAGAGAGAGAGAGAGAAACTTAGAGATACAGAGAGAGTGGTGGAGAGAGAGAGATACAGGAGAGAGCGGGACAATGGTGGGTTGCCCTTGGTTCGCACCAGTTCTATAGAACCAGCAGTAAAGCCGGTGGGAGGCTCCGCCCACTGATCCCGACGTCATCAAAATGCTTCTGCGCATGCACAGAAGCTTCTACGCATGTGCAGAAGAGCGCATGCAATCGGAAGTGAAGCAAGCGCGTATGCAGCCCCACTGCAAACCGATAGTAAAGATAGGTAGAACCCAGCCCTGGAGGGGTGGAGAGAGAGGGAGGGGGAGGGAGAGAGAGAGAGAGATGTCAAAAGGGTTTTGTGGTTCCTGTTGTTTTTTAACAACCGGTTCTCTGCCCTGGGTAGGCGTGGCTAGGGGGAGTCATGTGACTGGTGAAAGTGAGTGACGTCAAGTTGGCCAGGCCCACTGAGGTTTTGTGGTTCCCGGTGTTTTCTTTTCTGTGGGAAACGGATCCAAATGGTTCTTTGAGTGTTTAAGGTTGCAGACCCCTGGTATAAGGTTTCCTGCCTGAGCAGGGGGTTGGACTAGAAGACCTCCAAGGACCCTTTCAGTTCTACCCTCATTACTGGTTTATTACCGCCCGTGATTACTCTCCTGTCTAGAGAACTGAATTCTGGCAAGTAGGCAGCTGCAGGACCGGACAGAGAGTCAAGCTGAAGTTTAAAGTTTTTGTTCCTCTCCTCCCTTGCTACTTTTCTGGATCCTGATCTGGACAGGCCAATCAAAAGCCAAGGGAGGTCATTATCAAGGAAAAGTCTCCCGGCTTTGCTTTTCCAACTTGGCAAGACAGCGTCCCCAACACACTCGTAATAAACAGGAGCTGGCATAAATCCATTTTCAGACTTTGGTGCGGTTAACGCTTCCCTGATGCGACGTTCAGTTTCTCTTACTGTAATTTTGCAATAAGAATGCTTCCCAGGAAGGGAAAGTGGAGTAGGAGAGAAGGCAAGACAGGGAGGAAGAGAGGAGGAGAAGGAGAAGTGAAGGGGAGGTACAGAAGAAGAAGGTGGGGAAAGAAAGATGGAAGGAGAAGAGGGAGAGGCTAGGTTTGAGGAGAAAGATTGCTATACAAAAAAAAAGAAGATGAAGTATAAGAAAAACAGCTCTGAATAAACAAATATAAATATATTATGAAAAAGAATAAATTGTTTAAGAATAAAAAAAGGATACTGTATTTTCCTGCGTATAAGACTACTTTCTAACACACAAAAATCTTCTCAAAAGTCGGGGGTCGTCTTATACGCCGGGTCTCATTCTCCTGTAACCAGGCAGACCAGCCCGAAAGGCTCTGACGAGTCTTAAATGGCTCTGAGGAGGGTCGTCTTATACGCCCAATCGTCTTATACGCCGGAAAATACGGTAACTATGTATAAATAGTAAAGTTAGAATTTAGGGATAAATGAAGAAGATGTTTATGTATGCAAGTATAGAAATATTGAGGTTTTTTTTTAAAAAAAAAGGAACGGGGAAGACGATATTGACAAAAATGGTAATTGAGTAAAGTGTATTTGAATTTGATTAATTGTATAAAATAAGAAAGGACCAACACTGTTCAAAAAAAAAAGAAAGATAGATAGATGTGGGTGAAGGTGGGAGAGGAAAAAAGAAAAAAAACTAATAAAACTTGTTTTAAAAAAAAAAATGCTTCCCAGGATATATCCAGGAGCAACTCTTGGGGGTGATCAGTCCATCGGGATGAATAAATTACAGGATCATCCTTACTCTGAACTGGTGACAATCCAGAAACCACAGCCTCAACAATCCGGCCATAAAAGGTTCTAGGCCAGACAGGCTGGTCAATGCAATCCAGTCGAGTTTAGCTCCCGGTGAGTCCTTGGAGACATTTTGTGTACTTGTTTCTGGCAACAAGACGAGAGGACTTGGCCATTGCCATCACGGACATTGTTTTCGACATTCCAGTCTGGGCCGCAGCCCTGGAATTCTCTTGAACTTTCACAAGTGAGCCGAGCCCTATTCGGCTTCCAAGCACAGGGGTGTCACCGCCTGCTGAGACGCAGCTTCTTATAAACTGATCCTCTTCTCTTGCGGTGACAAAGGAATACATTTCCACATTCTCCTTGGGATACGTATCGTAGCAGCTGCCACAACACTGTCGTTTAAAGATGCTTCGGTGATTGGGTAGAGAAACGCACACGGACACAGGGACAAACGCAGATGGACAGACATAAAGAGCATTATTAAAAACAAGAAGAGATAGCCATAAGTATTGTGGTCCACCAGCAGTGGGCAGGAGCTGGCAGTGGAGTCGGACAGTGAGGAGGCTGGGGAGGAATATGGGCCAGTCCTGGAGTCAGGTGAAGGCCCGGATGAGGGATGTGTCGGAGGCAAAGATGGGGCCTGGGCCATCTGGGAGTTATGCGTGGACTCCAGAGCCTCCAGAGTCGGACAGCAGAGAGGCAGAGGAACAGGAGAAGCCTGTTCTTAGTGCGCGCATGCGCATAGCTGCCAGAAGGCAAGAGCAGCTAAAGCAAAAGGGACGACTCAGGAGTAAGGTCAGGAGATGATTAGCCCCTCCCATAAGACTTAAAAGAGCAGCAAAGGCTCTTGGGCTCTTTGTAGGAAAGCAACGTGGCTAAATCTGTTTCCAGTCGGCATCTCTTGTTTCTGAACTTTGTGGGGCTTTGCCAAGAAAGGCCTTTGGCAGAGTGCCAAAGAAGATAAAGGTTTGTGATTAAGCCCGAAGGACTTTTTCTGAACGTCTTGTTTTGGAATTAATTTGGACTAAGCTGGGAATGAAGTAATTCTCAGCTGTTATAATAAAATAGTTTTGTTTGAGACTAATTGATGAGCCTAAGTCACAACACATAGTCTGGATTCAATATTTATTTTTGTTCTCCGTAACATCTTGTCTGGACCACTGAAGGTAGTCCTTGACTTGCAACCATGCGCTTAGTGACTGCTTAAAGTTACAACAGCATTGAAAAAAGGGACTTATGACCATTTTTTCACACTTATGACCGATGCAGCATCCCTATGGACATGCAATCAAAATTCAGACGCTCAGCAACTGGCATGTATTTGTGGCAGTTGCCGTGTCTCAGAGTCATGTGATTCCCTTTTGCAACCTTTTGACAAGTCATTGGGAAGTCAGGTTCACTTAACAACAATGTTACTAAGTGCAGTGATTCACTTAGCAACTGTAGGAAGAAAACCTGTCATTCCTCACCAGCCAGTCAGAGTCGAAGAAGCTTCGACTTTTCTTCGGATGAGAAGAAAAACGTCTTCAAAGAAAAACAAGAAAGTCCAGTGGCCTCTTGGGAAAAAAAATCACCTTTGGGATAACCATGTCCTGGGTGACTGAGAATCTCCATAGACATACAGTAATTCTATGCGACCTGCCCCCACGCATGCATGTGCAACACACACACCCGCTCCCGGCACGTGATGGCCTGGTAGGCCCGTTTGTCTCTCTCCCCAGCCTTCAGAGCCTTTCTAAGAGTCTGGGGAGGGCAAAAACGGCCTTCCTCATACACATCCCAGAAGCCCTCCGGAAGCCGGAAATGGCCTGTTTGCTAACTTCCGGTCTCACCGGAAGTTGGCAAACACGGTCATAAGTCAAGGACTACTCTAATAACTCTCAGCCAATCAAATTAGCCGTTCGCTGCATTCCTTGACTAAGGGCTCCACTCAAAGTCTCCATAAGCTTTTTCTAGAAACATCTGCTTCTGTTTTGGATTAAATCAAAGTCCTAACCTTTTCATTCATAAGGATCCTGTAAAAAGAGACACATCACGCTGTTTTTTTAATATGTTTTTGTACGAGCAGTCACATTTTAGGCATCAAGAAGCGATCTTATTACAGGAATAACACTGGAAGTTTTTAAGAAGAGATTGGACAACCATTTGTCTGAAGTGGAGTAGGGCTTTCTGCCTAAGCAGGGGGTTGGATTAGAAGACCTCCAAGGTCCCGTCCAACTCTGTTATTCTATTCTACTTTAGCTCTGGAATTGTTCAGGCAGCCTCTTCTCCCAAGGACCAAGAAGGTCCCTGTCCCTGCTTAATAATGAAGCCAATATGATAACATTTTTTTTTCTACAATGGCTTTTAGCTCCGTATTTGGTTTGCAAAGAATATTGGAACAGCTTTAATACTCTAGAGCAATGTTCAAAGAAAAGCTTTGGAAGAAGCACTATGGATTTCATTTTTCAGTGAACTGTACCACTTCCAGATACTTTCTGGGCACATCTTGTGGCGGTGTTATCATTTTTATACCTGTTAGTGGTTAGGGCTCAATAATTTGAAGGAGTGTTTTTCCTTTCCATTCTCTTCCAGATTCTCCTGAAGTCCACAATGTCCATAATTAGGATGTCCTTCAGAAGTTAAAATTAGCTCAACTCCCTTCCTTCAAGTCATAGCAACGATTTAACCCAGCAAATCCTGCCCAATAATTGACACTGCCTACATAATGAAAACAAGCAATCTCTTTTTAAAAATAGTATCTTGGAATATTCACTGATACAAGAGAAAATATGTCTAGGAACTAAAACGATGGGAATAGCAACTTCACAGAAACAATCGTTGTGATGTATTTGGGATAGCAAAATTTTAAAATTCCCAGGAAGATTGCTTAAAAGCTGGCCAAATTCTTTTCTTACACGAAAGCTTCTCTGGAGTCTTTGAAAACTGATAATAATAGATGTTTGGTGTTAATTGGATGTTTTTACACTAGCTGTTAAGACAGAAATGTATAATCAGCAATTAATTCTGTGCAGGATGAGCTGGTTGCTGCAAAAGACAATCTAGAAAAGCCAGTTTTATCTGCTGGCAGTAATGCAGACTAAAATTATTCCTAAATGGATATATTCATTTTCCTATATAAGACAACTCAAAAGGTGCCATGCCTTCTACACAAGCTGCTGTATTTACCAGTATTTCATAGGAAAGTCTGCTGGTTAAGAATCAGAAAAACTGCTATATCTAATTAAGATGAGCTCAGACAGTCACTTGTCTGAAATGATATATAGCAGTGATGGCTAACCTTTTTGCCATCGCGTGCCAAAACGGGGGGTAGTGGGGGGGATTGCATGCGCGTGTGCCCATATCCATAATTCAATGCGTCCCGTCCCCCCCCGCATGAGGCCCCCTGCTGTCCCTCTGCTTTTGGCATGCGATGGCATGGTGGGCCCAGTAGGCCCATTTTTTTGCCCTCCCTAGACACCAGAGCCTTTCTAGGAGCCTGGGGAAGGCGAAAACAGCCTCCCCCCCCAGAGGCTCGGAAACAGCCCGTTTCCAGACTTCCAGTGGGCCTGGAAGGCCCAAAAATCAGCTGGCCAGCATGCACATGCGTGCTGGACTGAGGTAGGCAATGCTCGCGTGCCCACAGATATGGCTCCGTATGCCACCTGTGGCACCCGTGCTATAGGTTCGCCATCCCGTATATATAGGGTCTCCTGCTTTAGCTTGGATTAGAAGATCTCCAAGGTCTCTTCCAGCTCTATTCTGATTGTTTGATTGATTTAACATCTGAGTTGTTTGACTACAGTGAACAAATAACTGAAATGCTTCTTATTTTAAAAGACATCCTGGTACAAAGAATGATGTTGTTGAACTGGAAAAAAAAACTCTTTAAGGGAAACAAAATTATATAACTGGGGACTTTGAGTTTGCACTGGAAAATTTTTGCACTTTGGTAAATGCACTTCATGATTGACCTGAAACGTAGTATGTTTTGCACACATCCACAAAAACTGGAAGTTTTCTTTCTTCATACCATTGGCTGTAGAAACATTCAATTACCCTTTACAATTAGGTCATTTCATTGCAAAAGCAATGCAGAATTACTTGCAAGATAGTGCCTCCGACAATGAAGAAGCGAATGAGGAAATTTACCAACATGGGCTTGGAAAACTTTGCCTAGCCTCTCTCCTCATAACTGATGTACTACCAAAGGATGGAGTAAGCACTATTTCATATAGTGAAGCCGTTGGGGGAGATCATCCGTGGTTTTGGGGTGCGATGTCATCTGTACGCTGATGACACTCAGCTGTACATCTCCACCACAAACCACCCCAATGATGCCCTTGAAGTGATGTCCCGGTGCCTTGAGGCTGTACGGGTCTGGATGGGGAGAAACAGGCTTCGACTCAACCCTTCCAAGACTGAGTGGCTGTGGCTACCGGCGTCCCAGTACAGCCAGTTAGTCCCATCACTAACTATTGGGGATGAGTCATTGACCCCCACAGAGAAAGCTCGCAATTTAGGCATCCTCCTGGATGCACGACTGTCTTTAGAAGATCATATAACAGCCGTGGCCAGAGGAGCTTTCTATCAGGTTCGCCTGATTCGCCAATTGCGTCCCTTTCTAGACCGGGACTCATTATGCACGGTCACTCAAGCCCTCATCATTTCCCGACTTGACTATTGCAATGCTCTCTACATGGGGCTCCCCTTGAAGTGCACCCGGAAGCTCCAACTGGTCCAGAATGCGGCTGCGCGAGTAATTATGGGAGCAACATGGTGCTCGCATGTAACACCTCTTCTACGCGAGCTGCACTGGCTTCCGGTGGCCTTCCGAGTGCGCTTCAAGGTGTTGGTTCTTAAAGTGCTCCATGGCTTAGGACCTGAGTACTTACGAGACCACCTGCTGCAACCGATAACCTCCCACCAACCAATACGCTCTCACAGATGGTACTCATGGTACCATCATTAAAACAATGTCGTCTGGTGGTTCCAAGGGAGAGGGCCTTCTCTGTGGGGGCACCTACGCTTTGGAACAAAATACCCCCTGGAATACGAATAATCCCAGATCTTCGCACTTTCCGACGTGCCCTGAAGACCTTTCTATTTCAACAAGCAGGGCTAGCATAAACATCAAAATTCTATGCCAAGGTCTTAGTAGATACACCAAGTTGACTCAATTTATTATTTACTGTTTATAAAATATATTTATATGTATATGAAATCTTAATCTGTTCACCGCCCTGAGTCCTTTGGGAGAAGGGCGATATAGAAATTCAATAAATAAATAAATAAATAAAAATTCTATGGCAAAAGTATACAAAATGTCAGATATGAGTCAACAGAAAGACCAAAAGCTTACAATATGGGTAGTCCTCGACTTATGACCCACTTAGTGACTAGTAGAAGTTCTAACAGATCTACTGGGGGCTACTTATGATTTGTATTTGAGGTTCTGATGGGTTGCCTCCCAGTCACAAGACATTTTGAGCAGTTGGCAACCGGGCTATATTTACGAACATTTGGAGCTTCCAATGGGCATGTGGCCACAATTTATTGAAGTTTTGTCAAAAACTGGCACTTATGTCTGGTTTCTGGCAAAACCAGGTCCACAAAGATTGCCAAGCACCCTGTGTGCAGCTATCGGAACTGGGTCATAAATAACTTTTGGGAAGTCAGTTGGAACTTCGAACGGGTTGCTCAGCAAGGATTACCTGTATGGCACAAAAGAGACTGGGAAACCAGTTTTGAACTCCTACTTAGATGAGGTGCAAAGTATTTTTTCAGTCCCCTAAATATATAGGGACCACTTATCTATTTAGTTCAGTACGGTCTCTTCCAATTGGTAGAAATCTTACAAAATCCAAGATTTATTTATTTATTTAGCGTATGGCTGGTCACACACAATATTAAAACACTTCATTTTTACAGATTAAAAACAATAAAAACAATAAAAAAGCGGTAAGAAAACCTACAAGAAAAACAGAAATAAAATTTCAAAGTTTAATGTCGAGTTTGGAGATCCAGTCAGTAGCTGCCGTTGTTATGCAGAGGAAGTCCCTAGATAAATAAATAAATCTGCCTTCAATCTTGGCCTGATTTGAGATACAGCAACTACTCAAAAATCACCCAGCTGATTTCATGCTTGAGGCAGGAACCAGCATTCATGCCCTCCTTATTTCTATTCTACTGCCTATAACCACTACAATGAATTGGCACTCAAAGCCATACTTTAATGGGGGGCGTCTATTAAATAAATGCTAGGCCTATACAAGATGCCAAAGTCAAACCATATTATGGCTTATTGCCACAGAATTTAGCAGTGTCACACTTAAGTCAAGCAAACCAGCTATCCTTTTCCAGGCACACAAAAGAATGCATTTGGCTTCCTGCCAAATAATCAGACAAATGGTGTCCAGCGTAAACCGACAGGCAGTTATCAAAAACATAGACATTTGCAAGAAAATCCATACAAACTATAAAAATGACCCTTCATTCATTAGAGATGTAATTGGCATTGACAGTTGCCCGGCTGAATCAAATA
Source organism: Coluber constrictor foxii (assembly GCA_038048745.1). NCBI lineage: Eukaryota > Metazoa > Chordata > Lepidosauria > Squamata > Colubridae > Coluber > Coluber constrictor. Next base: position 4,045,791 of record CM075963.1, on the reverse strand, counting down.
AAGGTTTTTCATGCTTTAGCTTAGACACACGGTGTTAAAATCTTTATTAAATTGATAGAAGGGAATATCGGTAGTTTAGGATTGAACTATGGAGTCCTTTGTGCTCTCCCAGTTTGGTTGAGTTTTTGTTTTTATTTTTGCAGATGTTTTTCATTACCAAACTAGGTAACATCATGAGTGCTAAAAGGGAGCGTGGTCTGCTCTCATTGCATAAACTAGAAGAGAATATCTGTAGCTCAGGACTGAACTACGCGGTCCTTGGTGCTCTCTGACTTGTCGTAATACTAAGGTCACCGCTTCTGTAAGATGAACACAAATTATCCGACTACTTTGGGTTCGAATTCAATTCAAAATGAAATGGTAGAGGGTCTCCTGCTTAAGCAAAGGGGGTTGGAGCACAAGACCTCCAAGGTCTCTTCCAACCCTGTTACTTTGTATAACCTTTGATGAGTGCCAGAATGCATGACAAGGACAAGAAAGAACTGAAGAATAAAAATATCCAGATCTGTCAAGCTGTTGCCCTCTGAATAGGTTGGACTACAGCTCCCATCATCCTGGCCATAAGAAGCTCTGTGAATGAATGGCAGAAAATAAAAATATCCAGATCTGTCAAGCTGTTGCCTTCCAAACAGGTTGGACTACAGCTCCCATCATCCTGACCACAAGAAGCTCTGTAATGAATGGCAGGAAATAAAAATATCCAGATCTGCCAAGCTGTTGCCCTCCAAACAGGTTGGAGCTGTACAGCTCCCATCATCCTGGCCACAAAAAGCTCTGTGAATGAATGGCAGGAAATAAAGAATATCCAGATCTGCCAAGCTGTTGCCCTTCAAATAGGTTGGACTACAGCTCCCATCATCCTGGCCACAAGAAGCTCTGTGAATGAATGGCAGGAAATAAAAAATATCCAGATCCGCCAAGCTGTTGCCCTCCAAACAGGTTGGACTACAGCTCCCATCATCCACAGAAAGCCTGATCCTGGCTGGCCATGAGAAGCTCTGGGACTGAATGGCAGAAAATAAAAAAATCCAGATCTGCCAAGGTGTTGCCCTCCAAACAGGTTGGACTACAGCTCCCATCATCCTGACCACAAGCAGCTCTGTGAGTGAATGGCAGGAAATAAAAAATATCCAGATCTGCCAAGCTGTTGCCCTCCGAATAGGTTGGACTACAGCTCCCATCATCCTGACCACAAGAAGCCCTGTGAATGAATGGCAGAAAATAAAAATATCCAGATCTGCCAAGCTGTTGCCCTCCGAATAGGTTGGACTACAGCTCCCATCATCCTGGCCATAAGAAGCTCTGTGACTGAATAGCAGAAAGTAAAAGTATCCAGATCTGCCAAGGTGTTGCCCTCCAAACAGGTTGGACTACAACTCCCATCATCCTGGCCAAAAGAAACTCTGTGACTGAATGGCAGAAAATAAAAATATCCAGATCTGCCAAGCTGCTGCCCTCCAAACAGGTTGGACTACAACTCCCATCATCCCCAGAAAGCCTGGTCCAGGCTAGCCACGAGAAGCCGTGTGACTGAATGCAAGCTGGGCTTTGGGGGCACCAAGTCCTCCAGCTGCGAGGCCACACATTTCTCAACCCACTGCCCGGGGCCATGCTTGGCAGGGGATGATGGGAGTCGAAGTGCCTAGCAAAGTGGGGGGGGGAGAGACTCCGGGGCCACGAGGGAGGAAAGGAGGCGCTCGCTCACCCGCGGCCGGTCCTTGGAAATGGGGAAGAAGCGGCGGTTGAAGCTGTCGGCCACCAGGACGGCCTGCAGCGGAGGCGGAGGCTCCTCTTGCGGGTCCGACCCACGCGAGACCCCGGACCCGGCGCCACGCTTCCCAGAAGGACCGCGGGCCGCCATGTTGGCTCGCGCTCCCACCCCCACGCTTTGGTCCTCGCCTCTTCCGTTTCCGGAATAAACCGGTGAAAGGGGTGGTGTTAAAGCGACGGTGTCTCGCAGAGGACAAAAGACCTTGGGGAAGACAAACGCGGCCGCCGAATGCGAACGCAGTGCGGGGACGTGGGGGAGGGGCTGTGATTCTCCTCAGGAGGGACTGGAGTTGTCAAAAGTTAAAACGAATAACATTTTAAGCACGCACACCCCCCCCCCCTAAAGAATTTATTGTCACTTTAAAGCAGTGTTTCTCAACCTTGGTAGCTTGAAGATGGGTGGACTTCAACTCCCAGAATCCCCCAGCCAGCAGCTTGAAGATGGGTGGACTTCAACTCCCAGAATCCCCCAGCCAGCAGCTTGAAGATGGGTGGACTTCAACTCCCAGAATCCCCCAGCCAGCAGCGCTGGCTGGGGGGATTCTGGGAGTTGAAGTCCACCCATCTTCAAGCTTCCAAGGTTGAGAAACACTGCTTTAAATGTATACTAATCTTTATTTGTCTTAAAGAGCAGGAGTCTCCAATTTTGTGCAAACTTTAAGACCTGTGGACTTCAACCTGTGGAACCTGGTTTTACTACTGGTTCTTGTGAACCGGTCCAAAGGGGGGGGGGCAACCCACCACCGGTTCAGCCAATATAACACAAAGTTTGGTGAAAGGACCACACAGGAAAATTGCAACAATGCCTTTTAATGTGCTGTGTAAAAGCCAACATCAAGCAGGAGACGTCCTGTGATCTGGGACAGCAATTAAGCTCAGACGAGTTCCACATGCTCATTAGGTATAATTATTTGAGATCAACTTTCACTGCTGGCGGAAACATTCTTGCTCCAGCTGTTTCCCAGGTGTTTTGGGACAGTAGCTCTTTGAATTCCCACACCCAAACTTAACCAAGGACATCCTACTAAAGTGGGAGCTGCTAGATGACCACTGGATAACTTTCTATGCACTATATTTTAAAAGCAGCTATATTCTGAAAGCAGGAAATACATCCGGCTGGAGAAAGTGCAAAGTCAGCTTAAAACCCTTTTGATATTCTGAGAGGCCCCTTTAAAGCTGTCAGAAGATAGGAATGAAATATAGTTAAAAGGCTAGTAAGACCAAGGATAGCCACCTGGTGGGAAGTCATTTATTACAGAATGATTGTTTGGCAAGGATAATGTAAAACTTTAGTAATAAGGAAATGTCAATTAAATGTAACGGATGCATGTTAACCATATATGGAAAGTTGCCGTGTTAGCAGAATCCTTTGTTTAGGAAAGTATAAAATTGTCATGTAATCATGGAGTCTTCATTCAAAGCTAAGATGGGAATCAAGCTTCTGAGTCTTTGCGCAAATAAACTCTCTCTCTGGCTGACCTTGGGATGTTGTTTGGTCACTTCATTCCATAACACTACAACTTCATGTAAAAGGTAAAGAACAATTAACCAGTGGAGCGGTTTGTCTTCAGAAGTTGTGAAGGCTCCATCATTAGAAGCTTTTAAGAAGACCACTTGTCTGAAATGGAACAGGGTCTCCTGCTGTTACTTTGTATAACCTTTGATGACTGCCAGAATGCATGACAAGGACAAGAAAGAAAAAAATAAAAATATCCAGATCTGTCAAACTGTTGCCCTCCAAATAGGTTGGACTACAGCTCCCATCATCCCCAGAAAGCCTGGTCTAGGCTAGCTATGACAAGCTCTGTGGCTAAATGGCAGAAAATAAAAGTATCCAGTTCTGTCAAGCTGTTGCCCTCCAAATAGGTTGGACTACAACTCCAATCATCCCCAGAAAGCCTGGTATTCTATTCTATTCTGTTCTATACCATTCCATTCCACTCCACTCCACTCCATTTCTAATCCATTCTGTTCTGTACTATTCCATTCCATTCCATTCTATTCTCTACTATACCATTCCATTCCATTCCATTCAGGGGTAGGTTTCACTTACCTTTGTTACCGGTTTGCTCATGCAAGCGTGCACGCTTTGCTCGTATTTGTGCCCCTCTGCGCATGCGCAGAAGCTTCTGTACAGGCACAGATCGTATTTGATGACGTCCGGGCGGGTGGGTGGAGTCTCCCGCCACCGCCGCTAGCAGTTTGCCCGAACTGGGCGAACCGCTAGCAACCCACCACTGATTCTATTCATTCCATTTCTACTCCACTCCACTCCACTCCACTCCATTGCCGTCCCATCCCATCCCATCCCATCCCATCCCATCCCATCCCATCCCATCCCATCCCATCCCATCCCATCCCATTCCATTCCATTCTATTCTATTCTATTCTATTCTATTCTATTCTATTCTATTCTATTCTCCCTCCTTTAAATTGAACTTGACTTCATGGGGGCATCTATGCAGGCTTTTCAACAACAATGATTTACTGCAGCCTTTTTCTGGATTTTTCTCTGTTGAGCTAGCTGAAACCCCTGAATTTACCAGAAAAGGACAGGCGGAATTTTTATACAGATAGTCCTCAACTTCAGACCAAAATGGAGCCCAAAACTTCTGCTGCTAAGCGAGGCACTTTTTAAAGAAATTTTGCCTCATTTTATGACCTTTCTTGCCACAGTTGTTAAGCGAATCACTGTAGTTGTTAAGTTAGTAACACGGTTGTTAAGCGAATCCGGCATTGACTTGGCAGCTGGTTCATACTTATGATGGTTGCAGTATCCCAAGGTCATTCAGTCCCCTTTTGTAACCTTGAGATAAACAAAGTCGATGAGGAAGGCTAGATTCATTTTACAAACGTCTTAAAAAGGTAAGGTAAAGGTTCCCTTCGCACATATGTGCTAGTCGTTCCCGACTCTAGGGGGCGGTGCTCATCTCAGTTTCAAAGCCAAAGAGCCAGCGCTGTCCGAAGACGCCTCGGTGGTCATGTGGCCGGCATGACTCAACGCCAAAGGCGCATGGAACGCTTTTCCCTTCCCACCAAAGGTGTCCCTGTTTTTCTACTTGCATTTTTTACGTGCTTTCGAACTGCTAGGTTGGCAGAAGCTGGGACAAGGAATGGGAGCTCAGCCTATTACATAGCACTAGGGACTCGAACCGCTGAACTGCCCACTTTTCGATCGACAAGCTCAGCATCTTACCCACTAAGCCACCACCTCCCCATACAAATGACTTACTAATTAACAACCGCAGTGATTCACTTAACAACTGTGGCAAGAAAGGTCGTAAAACGGGGGAAATGTCTCTTAACAAATGTCTCACTCAGGAACAGAAATTTGGGGGTCCATTGTGGTCGTAAACCGAGGACTACCTGCCTGCTGTTCCTATAAGCGGCATTCCAGTCATGCTAGAACTGAGCAGCTCTGAAACCAGAGTAAATAAATACATTCCACTGAATAGGTCAGTGAGTAATAGTTCCAGGAAGTCCTGAGTTTGCCGTAGAGATTAATCTTGTTGGCCTTGAAATTTATTCCTTGGAAGCCCATCTGGCATGATGAAAGAGACTTGACAGCAAACAAATGGAAAGTTCTTTTCAGGCTAATGGCAGCTTTCTCTGCTTCTGCAACTCAGGCACATCTTCAGAATAGAATAGAATAGCATAGCATGGCATGGCATGGCATGGCATGGCATAGCATAGCATAGCATAGCATAGCATAGCATAGCATAGCATAGCATAGCATAGCATAGCATAGCATAGCATAGCATAGCATAGCATAGCATAGCATAGAATAGAATTCTTTATTGGCCAGGTGTGATTGGACACACAAGGAATTTGTCTCGGTGTGGGTTGTCTAGCTTACAACTATGGCTCTTCCTAGTTGTTAGTGCCGCTTTGTAAAGCCGTAATAAGACCCACACCTGGAATATTGCATCCAGTTTTGGTCACCACATTTCAAAAAAGATGTTGAGACTTTGGAAAAAGTGCAAAGAAGAGCAACTAAGACGATTTATTTATTTATTTATTTATTTATTTATTTATTTATTTGATTTATATGCTGCCCTTCTCCGAAGACTCAGGGCAGCTTACAACACGTTAAGCAACATCCTTCATACTTTTGTATATTTATACAAAGTCAGCTAATTGCCCCCACAAACGGGGTCCTCAATTTACCTACCTTAGAAAGGATGGAAGGCTGCCTGAGTCAACCTTGAGCCTGGGGAGATTTGAACTGGTGTAATTGCAGACAGCTGGATGTTAATTACGGTGCTTTAGTCTGCAGAGCTAAACCAGGCTCTGGTTGATTAAAGGCCTGGAGGCTAAAACATATGAAGAACGGTTGCAGGATTTGGGTTTGGCTAGTCTAGAGAAAAGAAGGACCAAGGGGGACATGCTAGCAGTCTTCCAGTAGTTGAGAGACTGCCAGAAAGAAGAGGGAGTCACGCTATTCTCCAAAGCACAGGAAGGCAGGACAAGAAACATTGGATGGAAAGTAATCAAGGAGAGAAGCAACTTGGAATTAAGGAGAAACTTCCTAACAGTGAAGACAATTAACCAGTGGAACAACTTGCCTCCAGACATTGTGGGTGCTTCATCATTGGAGGTTTTTAAGAATAGACTGGACTGTCACTTGCCTGAAATGGATCTCCTGCAGGGGGATGGACTAGAAGATCTCCAAGGTCCCTTCCAGCTCTGTTCTGATTCTATTTGGCTCATTTGCACCGAGCCAAACCCTCCAAGCATGTCTAAACATTACAACCATCACTCATGAGCTGAAATATTTCACCATCCGTCCAACAAATTATCATCTAATTATCGTGACTGTAATTGATGGCTCACCTAACCAGGCAGGAGAGGGCAAAACATTAGGAATTATTAATGAATTGACTGTACTTTCCAGTTTGGCTTTCTCGTGAGCAATTCCCTGGCTAACCACAGGTTGGCGCTATAGCACCGTCTAGTTCAGAGTTTGGTTCGGTTTACCTTTAGACACCTTTTCAAAGGAAAAAAAAAATCAAGAAACTCCAGTTTCCTCCTGAAAAAGCACCGTTGGGACAAGCGTGACCTTGGATGACTGAGAATCTCTACAGACGTTTGGTTTACAGATTAAAGTCTCGCTTGGACTATTGTAACGCTCTCTACATGGGGCTCCCCTTGAGGTGCACCCGGAGGCTCCAACTGGTCCAGAATGCAGCCGCGCGGGTGATTATGTGAGCAACAGGGTGCTCCCATGTAACACCTCTCCTGCGCGAGCTGCACTGGCTCCCAGTGGTCTTCCGGGTGCACTTCAAGGTGTTGGTTCTCACCTTTAAAGCGCTCCATGGCATAGGGCCAGGATACCTGCGAGTCCACCTGCTGCTATCGATAACCTCCCACCGGCCAACAGGCTTACACAGAGAGGGCCTCCTCAGGGTGCCGTCGGCCAAACAATGTCGGCTGGCGGCCCCCAGGGGGAGAGCCTTCTCTGTGGGGGCACCCGACCTGTGGAATGAGCTACCTCCTGGAATACGACTGATCCCGGACCTCCGCGCTTTCCGAAAGGCCCTGAAGACTTATTTCTCCCAACCAGCCGGCCTAGCTTAAATGGTTTTTTTTTTTTTAATTGAAAAAGTTTTACAGTACAATTTTAACCCCACATTTTCCCCCCTCCCCCCCTTCCCCCCACCCTCCCCACCCTGACTTCCATTATATGCAAACATAAGTATATATCAATCATTATCAAACATTAAACATAGGTGAGATCCACAATATTTAAATCCAAAATTCTCTACTAATAAAAGAAAAAACTTAAGCAAATAATAATAACCAAAGTGTATAAATTTAGGTCTAGTTAATAATTATCTAAAGGATAATATAATATATATATTTAACATAATATTGTATTATAACATATTATAACAATAAAATAAGTAATAAAATATGAGCTTAAATGGTTTTAATGGGGATTTTAAATTTTTAAATTTATTGAGCTTGGCTTTTAAATTGGGAATTTTTCGATTTTGTAGATTTGGGATTTTAAATTGGTAATTGCCGATGATTTAATTTATTTTAGTTTTTTCTTAACTTTTGTACTATATGAGTTTTAAGTCTGCTGTTCACCACCCTGAGTCCCGCTGGAGAGAAGGGCGGTATATAACTTGAATGAATGAATGAATGAATGAATGAATGAATGAATGAATGAATGAATGAATGAATGAATGAATAAATAAATCAGATGTTCCTAATCAGTTGTCTCCTATTGACTTTGGACTTTAATTAATTTATTATAAAATCTAGAATGTAGAAGTTGAAAAGACCTTAAATACGTAAGACCAACCTTCAACCTAGTGTGGGAAGCCAGTTCTAGACCATCTGCAATAAATGGCTGTCCAGCCTCTGCTTAAACCAGGGTTATCCAACCTTGGCAACTTTAAGAATTGTGGACTTCAACTGGCCTGCTGGATAATTCTGGCAGTTTGAAGCCCACAGGTCTTAAAAGTTGCTTAGGTTGGACAACACCCCCCCCCGCCCCCCACTTAAACACTTCCAATAAATGAAGTTTTATCACCTCCTCAAATTTCAACTAGGATAATTGACAATGTCGGCTAGAAATTGTGCTGAAGTCCGATGCATAAGGACATCCGTTGTCCTTATGCATCAGACCACGGATGTCCGTATAATTGTGTAAGGGAAAAACTTACTGTCAGGTTCTCAGGCCGTCTTCAAAATAAATGCATTTCAAGCAGAATCTTTTTTTTATGAAACAAAATTCCATTTTATTTAGCACGGCAGCTTTCGCACTGACTCCATGCAGCCAGCACTGACGGGCTGACCCAAAGACCCTCCTCTTCCTTCCCCCCCACTCCTCTGCATTCATTGGCCATCGTCCCAATCATTCACCCCTAATCTACTGCTCCAATTCAAAGAATTTCCCCCCTCCCATCCATCTCCTTGGGAACATTATCTCCAGCGAAAAATAAGTAGGTGAAAGGCCATCGTCCCGTACAGACTTCTGCGTCCTCCTTCTAATGTCAGCACTAGGTTAATATGCATCTTGACGTGCTGACACTTACACAATTATACTAAACAAAATTCCAGATTTCTAGCTCCAAAAATAGAAAATATGGGACTATATATGCTTGTTCCACTGAACCAGGGGTGTCAAACTTGATTTCATTGAGGGCTGCATCAGGGTTGTTTTTAACCTTGGGGGGGCTATTCTATTCTATTCTATTCTATTCTATTCTATTCTATTCTATTCTATTCTATTCTATTCTATTCTATTCTATTCCATTCCATTCCATTCCATTCCATTCTATTCCATTCCGTATTTTCTATTCTATTCTATTCTATTCTATTCTATTCTATTCTATTCTATTCTATTCTATTCTATTCTATTCTATTCTATTCTATTCCATTCCATTCCATTCCATTCCATTCCATTCTATTCTATTCCATTCCATTCCATTCTATTCCATTCCGTATTTTCTATTCTATTCTATTCTATTCTATTCTATTCTATTCTATTCTATTCTATTCTATTCTATTCTATTCTATTCTATTCCATTCCATTCCATTCCATTCCATTCCATTCCATTCTATTCCATTCCGTATTTTCTATTCTATTCTATTCTATTCTATTCTATTCTATTCTATTCTATTCTATTCTATTCTATTCTATTCTATTCTATTCCATTCCATTCCATTCCATTCCATTCCGTATTTTCTATTCTATTCTATTCTATTCTATTCTATTCTATTCTATTCTATTCTATTCTATTCTATTCTATTCTATTCCATTCCATTCCATTCCATTCCATTCCGTATTTTCTATTCTATTCTATTCTATTCTATTCTATTCTATTCTATTCTATTCTATTCTATTCTATTCTATTCTATTCTATTCTATTCTATTCCATTCCATTCCATTCCATTCCATTCATTCCATTCTATTCCATTATTTTTCATTCTATTCTATTCTATTCTATTCTATTCTATTCTATTCTATTCTATTCTATTCTATTCTATTCTATTCTATTCTATTCTATTCTATTCTATTCTATTCCATTCCATTCCATTCCATTCCATTCCATTCTATTCTATTCTATTCCATTCCGTATTTTCTATTCTATTCTATTCTATTCTATTCTATTCTATTCTATTCTATTCTATTCTATTCTATTCTATTCTATTCTATTCCATTCCATTCCATTCCATTCCATTCCATTCCATTCCATTCCATTATTTTTCATTATTTTCTATTCTATGCCATGCCATGCCATTCCAATCAAAAAGAGAACCAACCTAAAACTAAGGAGAAATTTCCTAACAATTAATCAGTGGAACAAATTGCCTCTAAAAGTTGTGAGTGCTTCATCATTGGAGGTTTTTAAGAAGAGATTGGACATCCATTTGTCCAAAATGGGGTCCAAATAGGGTCTCCTTCTTTGGTTGGGGGCTGGATTAGAAGATCTCCAACATTCCTTCCAACCAGGGGTGGGTTCTAAAATTTTTTACTACTGGTTCTATGGGTGGGGCTTATTTTGTGGCCGTGGCTTGGTGGGGGGTAATGTGACTGGGTGGGCATGGCTAACATTTTTTTTTACTTTTAAAAGCATTTTTTTCTACAACCTTAAGAGGTTGTAAAAAAAATGCTTTTAAAAGGCTCTGACGATCCCAGCTGAGCCGCGCGATCATCAGAGCGTTTTTCTTTTACTTTTGAAAGCATTTTTTCGGCCGAAGAGGTTGTTAAAAAAATGCTTTTAAAAGGCTCTGATGATCCCAGCTGAGCCGCGCGATCATCAGAGCGTTTTTCTTTTACTTTTGAAAGCATTTTTTCGGCCGAAGAGGTTGTTAAAAAAATGCTTTTAAAAGGCTCTGACGATCCCCGCTGAGCCGCGCGATCATCAGAGGCTTTTTCTTTTACCTTTTGAAAGCATTTTTTCGGCCGAAGCGGTTGTAGAAAAAATGCTTTTAAAAGTTAAAAAAAAAAGCCTCTGATGAGGTGGGCGGGGTAAGCAAGCGGCAACCGGGCCAGGGACTGGTTTGGGGGCGTGGCCAGCCAATGTTATTACGGATTCTTGGAACTACTACAAATTTTAACTACCGGTTCTTGAGAACCGGTGCGAACCGGGAGCAACCCACCACTGCTTCCAACTCTTTTATTCTGTTTCTGTTTTATTGGTTGGCACCTCCAACCACCCTTTTTCACAATTTTCCAAAATTAACATGACCAAATTTTTCTAGAGCAGTTTTCCCCAACGCGATGCCTTCTAGATACGTTTTGACGTCTACTCTCATAACCTCCAGTCAACATTTCCACCATCCCTAGGAGGAGTAGGAACACAATGTGTAATATGCAAACACTTTTCTATTTGTCCAAAAGCCTAATGGGATAACATTAACCTTGAGATGGCAAATTTTGAGAATTTGCCATTATCCTTGTGTGCAGGATTTTAAAAAAACAAACAAACTGTATCTGTAATTCCCTCCTGATCAGTGCTTGTTGTTCAGAAATCCTGCCAGCTTTGGGTAATTGTCAAATTGATCTCCTGACAATAGGTATCTCAGGGGCTGCCCCAAAGAAGAGGGAGTCAAGCTATTCTCCAAAGCACGTGAGGGCAGGGCAAAAAGCAATGGATGGAAACTCACCAAGGAGAGAAGCAACTTAGAACTAAGGAGAAACTTCCTGGCAGTGAGAACAATGAATCAGTGGAACAACTTGCCTCCAGAAGTTGTGAATGCTGCAACACTGGAAGTTTTTAAGAAGATGTTGGATAACCATTTGTCTGAAGTGGTTTAGGGTTTCCTGCCTGGGCAGGGGGTTGGACTAGAAGACCTCCAAGGTCCCTTCCAGCTCTGTCATTCTATTCTATATTCTAAGATAATTACCTGGATGAAAATTGCCTCATTCTTAGGCAGCCTGTGCTATTTAGCCGAAGAAGATTTCTCTTTCTTCTTCTCTGGGTCACACGAGGGCAGCATGAAGGAAGAGAAGTCTCTGGAGTTTAGATCAGTAACTATGGACACCTCAATGACTTGCAGAATCAGAGAATGCTTGAATGCATCAGTTGGAAGGCAGCTTCAAGGTCATCTAGATCCAGTGCAGGAATCTACCAAAATATCCTGATCAGTAGCCAACGATCCATTGGTGCATCCAAAGTATTCTAGGCAGAGTAACACACTGTTCTACTGTAAACAGATTGTGCTTACTGTCATAGAACGTAACTGAATAAATGAGTTGGAAGGGACCTTGGAGGTCTCCTAGTCCAACCCATTGGACTAGAAGACCCAACTCACACAAAAGAACCTATACCAGTGATGGCTAACCTTTTTGCCATCGGGTGCCAAAAGTGGGGGTGGGGGGGAGTGCGGGGGTGGTGGTGTCGCTTCCGCGCATGCCCACATCCATAATTCTATGTGCCCATGAGTGTGTGTGCGACCCCACCCTGCATTCCACCCACTTTTGACATGCGATGGCAAGGTAGGCCCAATTTTCACTCTCCCCAGCCTCCAGAGCCTTTCTAGGAGGCTGGGGAGGGTAAAAATGGCCTTCCCCACTCCCCCGGAGGCCCCTTGGAGGCTGGGAACAGCCTTTTCCCTGACTTCCGGTGGGCCCAAAAGGGCTGAAAATCAGCTGGCCGGCGCACGCATGCATAGCAGAGCTAAGCTTGCGCGCCCACCAATATGGCTCCGCGTGCCACAGGGGGCACGCGTGCCATAAGTTCCTCCATCACGGACCTATACCATTGCAGACATGGCTGTCCAGCCTCTTCTTAAAAACCTCCAGGGTTGGAGGAAACGTCTGGAGACAAGTTGTTCCATCCAATTAATTGTTCTCACTGTCAGGAAATTTCTCCTTAGTTCTAGGTTGCTTCTCTCCTTGATTAGTTTCCACCCATTGCTTCTTGTCCTGCCTTCAGGTGCTTTGGAGAATAGATTGACCCCGTTTTTTTTGTGGCAAGCCTTCAAATATTGGAAGATGCTATCATGTTACCCCTACTTCTTCTTTTCATTAAATGAGACCTAGAAGACAGAGTAATAGAGTTGGAAGGGACTTTCTCGTCCAATCCTCTGCTCAAGCAGGAAACGTTATACCAGTTCAGAAAAGTGGTTGTCCAATCTCTTCTTTAAAACCTCCAATGCAGAGGTGAAATCCAAATGTTTTTACTACCGGTTCTGTGGGCGTGGCTTGGTGGGCATGGTGTGTGGCTTGGTGGGCGTGGCAGGGGAAGGATACTGCAAAATCCCCATTCCCTCCCCATTCCTGGGGAAAGGATATTGCAAAATCTCCATTCCCACCCCACTCTGGGGCCAGCCAGAGGTGGTATTTGCCGGTTCTCCGAATTGCTCAAAATTTCCGCTACAGGTTCTCCAGAACCTGCTGGATTTCACCCCTGCTCCAATGCAATGGATGTTTTTTTTAAAAAATACTTTCTGTGATTTGTCCCAACGGTCTGTCCTGCCCCAGCTATGGATCCCAAAGAACACAGCACACACAAAATTTGTACAAAGCTTAATTTACTAAAATAACTCAGTCTTTTTCAAAACAAAGGCTGTTAATAAGCTTTTTTAACAGCCTACAAGAAAACAAAGATAAAGTAATCACAATCTTACGAAGGTTGGCAGAAAGCCCAGAAGCAATGTGCAGAAAATCCAGATGCAAAGTAGAGTGAACTAAAGTTGTTCCCTGCAAATTGCCTCAGTCGGCATTCTTCCTTAAATAGGCTAAGGGAGTGGCCAATTAGCCCCTACCCTTACTCTCGAGGAGACCTCCTTCTGAGGAGCCACTCCTGCCTTTTGGCAGCTCTGTGTGCACGTGCGTCGAGAAGAGGGTCCTCTTCTTGGTCCTCTTCACTTAAGGGAGCTTCTGGAGGTTCTGAAGGCCCTGGCTGAATCCCCGCCTCTGGCACTACCTCTTCTCCAGCCTCCTCATTGTCTGACTCAGGTGCCAGCTGCACAGGCTGCTGGCGCAACACCACACCAACCTCCTCTCTGTCAGAATCAGCTACAATCCGCACAGGCTGCTGATGGGCCACAACCACGTCTTTTCTAAAAGCCAACTGGACTTTCTTGTTTTTTTTCCCCTTGAAACCATTTTGCTTCTCACGGATGAAGGAACGGAATGGAAGATGTTTCGTGCATGAGAAGCGAAATGTTTTCAAGGGGGAAAAAAGCACCTTTGGGAGAATCACGACCTGAATGATTGAGAATTTCCGTTGACACTTTTTGTGATCGGGATTTGATCCTTAGGCAGCCCAAAATTGCACTGGCCTGAAGATCAGAAAATCAGCCCAACGCTGAAGGGATCACAAGCTTGGTTGCCGAAAAGAAGGAAACTTGGAGAAAAACCAGTTTATAAGCCAAGTTTTCGAATCATGTTTCAATTTAAGGGGATTTACACCAAGCAACACGCCCCTTTAAATAGTCTCTGCCAAAGGAGAAATTAAGGTGAAATGAAATGGCTTCCTAAGGGAAATTGGAATTTGCTTTGTGATGCTAGCTGAGTCATCAAAGTGAAACACAGCTGCCTCACCCACAACAAGGAGATGATTGATGTGGGAAAGTATTTTTATCACTGTGGGCTAAGTGTAGAGTGATCTTGATCTTTTGCCTGATTCACACACAAGCTTCACTAATGCTTTGCTTAACCATGGTTACTGAATCCACCACGAGTGAGTGGGTTTACCAATGAGATAATGCAGGATTCTCCAAAGTGGTCAATAATGAATCCCACCCCAAGGATCAATGGGACTAGCCATTATTGTGCGGATCTGGATGAGGAGAAACAGACTCAGGCTCAACCCATCCAAGACCGAGTGGCTGTGGTTTCCGATGTCCCGATATAGTCAGTTGGTGCCATCACTGACTATTGGGGGTGAGTCATTGGCCACCACGGAGAGGGTTCGCAACTTGGGTGTCCTCCTGGACTCATGGCTGTCTTTAGAAGAGCACTTGACGGCTGTGGCCAGGGGGACTTTTTATCACTCATGCTCTCGTCACTTCCTGCCTGGACTACTGCAATGCTCTCTACATGGGGCTCCCCTTGGCCACGGAGACGTCTTCGGATAGCGCTGGCTCTTCAGCTTAAAAACAGACATGAGCACTGCCGGTAGAGTCGGGAATGACTAGCACATATGTGCAAGGGGAACCTTTACCTTTAAGTGATATATTTGTTTTGCCCTAATTTGCCAGACTCACTTAACAACCATGTTGCTAACTGAACAACTGCAGTAATTCACTTAACAACCCTTGCAAGAAAAGTAGTAAAATGTCACAAAATTCACTTAATAACTTAGCAACTGAAATTTTGGGCTCAACTGGGTGTGTAAGTCCATGTCTATTTTAAGGGTGTGTGTGTGTATCAATGTTCTTTCTCCCTTAATTATATAATTGAGTTACTGACTCCTTTGTGGTCATAAAAAGCAAGAGCTTTCATTATTCCTGATTTTTTCTTTTGGACTGGTTTAGCCCCATGTGCCTCTTGCAGGGAACAGGATTAAGAAAGAAACCTCTAGGAAAGTCGATATTTTAAACAACTGCATGAAACATCAGAATGTAAATCCCCCCAAAATTGAAGCCCTGCATTAGCTTGTAATTTAGACTCAGAATTTGGATTTTGCTCTCCCTGAATTAAAGCGAGATCTGGAGAACAAACAACAATTTCCATGGCTGTTCGACAAGAGAATGTCTCATGAGTTTGTTAATCCTTAGTGCAGGGAGATTATCGTATCAATAAAGAAGAATATTTGTAGCACAGGATTGAAATGAGGGGTCCTTGGTGCTCTCTGATAGCACCAAGGGCCTCTCAGATTATCATTTTTTTTTACATGTAAACATGTCCAGTTTCCATCTTAGACTTTGTCCTAAATTACAAGGCAGAGAAACAGAATTACTGTATTTTCCTGCGTATAAGACTACTTTCTACCACACAAAAATCTTCTCAAAAGTTGGGGGTCGTCTTATACGCCGGGTCTCATTCTCCTGTAATCAGGCAGACCAGCCCATAAGGCTCTGACGAGCCTTAAATGGCTCTGAGGAGAGTCGTCTTATACGCCCAGTCGTCTTATACGCCGGAAAATACGGTATCTAAAGCGATTATCCCAGCCTTGCTAACTCTTGTCATCCCACTCCCATCTCCTGTTCCTTCTGGATTCAGGTAGTCCTTGACTTATGGCCATAACTGAGCCCAACATTTCTGTTGATAAGGGAGACAATTTTTCAGTATGTTTTTTTTCCTCGTGGTACAACCTTTCTTGCCACCGTCACTAAGCGAATCACTGCAGTTGTTAAGTTAGTAGCACGGTGGTTAAATGGATCTGGCTTCCCCGTTGACTTTGTGAGTCAGAAGCAGTGGTGGGATTCAAATAATTTAACAACTGGTTCTCCGCTCTAATGACCAGCTGGGTAGGCGTGACCCGGTGGTCATGTGACTGTGTGGGCATGGCCAACTCAACGTCACTCACGTCGATGAGCGCTTTGCCTTATCTGTTACAATGTAATAAGAGTTCACCAGAGAGGCAGTTTCTGTAAGCAGGGAGATAAAGATTAGGCTAGAAACAACACCAGAATGTTTCAGTTCCTTACAGGATTAGCTCTGTAAAGTGGAAAAGAAACAAGATAAGATTTCTTCTAACAACCGGTTCTCCGAACTGCTTAGAAAGTTAACAACCAGTTCTACCGAATAGGTGCAAACTGGCTGAATTCCACCACTGGTCAGAAGGTTGCAAAAAGGAGTTCCCGTGACCCCAGGGACATAGCCACCATCAGAAATGCAGACCGACTGCCAAAGCAGCCGAAATTGGTCACGTGACCACGGAGAGGTTGTAAGTTGTAAAGTGTAAAAAATGGTTATAAGTCTCTTTTTCCAGTGCCGTTGTAACTTCAAACAGTCATTAAACAAATTGTTGTAAATCAAGGACTACCTGTATCTACAGAGATTATCTCAACTTTGCTAAATTTGTCATCCCATCCTTGGTTCCTCTCAGATTTATGAATTCTAGCCCTCATCGTCTTTTTTTAAAAAAAATTTTATTTTTTCCCCTCATAAACATATCTTAAATGTACAGTTTCTTATCTACCATACATGTTTTCTTTTAACTTTCATACTAATATAATCTTCATCCCAAACAATTTAAGTATATTCTTCTACCATTTCATCTCCCTTGTTTTACAACAATCCTTCTTCTTCCTCTCCTCTCTTTCCTTTCCCTCCCTTCTTCCATTTACTCTTCTGCTTTCTTCTTTCCTCTTCTCCTTCTCCTTCTCTCCTTCCCCTTCCTTTCCCCCACACTTCCCTTCTAATCTTCTCTCCTACACTTGTTTCCCCTCTTTCTTCCTCTCCTTTTCCCTTTCTTCTTTCTCTCTCTTTCTTCCTCCCTTCTCTCCTTTATCTCTCTCCATCTACTTTCTTCTTCCCTCCTCTCCTTCTCCTCCTCTCCTTCCCCTTCCTTTCCCCGCTCACACCTCCCTTCTTCCTCCCTTCTAACCTTCTCTCCTACTCTTGTTTCCCCTCTCTTTCTTTCTCTCCTTTTCCCTTTCTTCTTTCCCTCTCTCTCTGTCCTCTCTCCTCTCTTCTAAACCTCTCAATTCTTTCTCTATTGTTGTATTCATTTTCAATTTAGTATTTTCCAAAGTGGTATCCGAGCAATCCCGATTTTTACTTTCTTTTCTAGCCCTCATCATCTTAATGTCAAAGACCGGCCTGTGGACGGAGGAAATCAGAAATGCAACCCAGAGAGTCCAGAATTACGAAGAGGTTGTGTAAACCATGGTTTTGCAATAGGTATGAATTGCGTGTTTGCTTACTACTACTACTACTACCACCACCACCACAACAAAACTGCCTACATAAATTGATCTACAGTATAGTTACCTAATTCTAGGAAAACGGAGAACATGACTCTGTTCTGTATTTGTGCAGTGAAATAGATCACAGTAAATAACAAGAGTAACTGCAATGGAGAAAAAAAGGGACTTATTGAATCAAGATTACATTGTCATAAATCTACTGTCTTTCCCCGAAAATAAGACCCGGTCTTATATTTTTTTGAACCCTGAAATAAGCACTTGGCCTTATTTTCGGGAAGGTCTTATTATTTTGGGGTGCATGGAGCAAGATGGGGCTCCTCTTGCTGTCTTACCTCATTTCTAGCTCTACGTTTAAATATTTTCGGGGAGGGCTTATTTTCGGGGGGAGGCTTATTTGAGTGCATGCGCTTGAAAGCCTGATTGGGCTTATTATCAGGGGAGGTCTTATTTTCAGGGAAACAGGGTACTACGTACATTGATTGACCATCTAGGACGGTGATGGCTAACCTTTTTCTCATCGTGCGTTAGCGTGTGCGCGTGCTGGCACCCATAATGAATGTGCCCCCCCTGCACATGCGTGCATGCCCCCCCACTTCCCCTGCCCCCTCATGCATGTGCACATGACCACCCCATGCTCCCCTTGCATGCACATGTGACCGTCCCTACCCTCTCATTTTGGGCCCAACAGGCCTCCCTGCAGCCTCCTGGGCCCAAAACCGGGCCGTGTGGGGGCGCACTGCATCCCCCCACCCCACACACATGTGACCCCTGCCCGCACATGTACATGTGACCCCCTGCACATGTGCGGACGTTTTGGGTTTCAAAATTTTTTACTTACCAGTTCTGTGAGTGTGGTTTGGTGGGCGTGGCATACCTTGGTGGGCGTGGCAGGAGAAGGATACTGTACAATCTCCATTCCCACCCCACTCTGGGGGAAGGATACTGCAAAATCCCCATTTATTATTTATTTATTATTTATTTTATTACATGTATTTATATGCCGCCCTTCTCCCGAAGGACTCAGGGCGGCCAACACAAGTACAATAAAATCGCACTTTAAATCAAATAACTAATTCATGATAAATAATAAACCCAGAATCAAAGTCAGCCTATTTGCTTGAACAGCCAAGTCTTCGGGTCCCGACGGAAGGAGCGGAGATCAGGAGCCGTCCGGAGCTCGGTAGGTAATTCATTCCAGAGGGTGGAGTACCCACAGAGAACGCCCTACCCCTGGGCACCGTTAGATGACATTGGCTCGCCGTCGGGACCCAATTTCCTCCCTTGGGAGGCAGAGAATAGATGAGGGCGGGGCCAGTCAGAATTTTTACTACCAATTCTCCGAACTACTCAAAATTTCTGCTACCAGTTCTCCAGAACTGGTCAGAACCAGCTGAAACCCACCTCTGCTTGCGTGCCTGCAGAGAGGGCTCTGTGTGCCATAGGTTCGCCATTAGGCGTCTAGGAAATATGGCTGAAATCCAATGTCCACAGAAACACAATAAGATGAACCCTGAAGTTGATTTAGGTTAAGAATCCATCAAGGTTGGTATTCAGTACAGGTAGTCCTCGGCTTACAAACACTTTGTTTAGTGACCGTTTGAAGTTACAACAGCACTGAAAAGCGATTGATGACTCTTTTTCACACTTGTACCCCTTGCAGGAGCCCTGTGGTCACTTGATGAATGTTAAGGATATTGTTGTTGTGTTTACAACTAGCAGAGTAAAGTGCACAGAGAAACGTTGCTGAGAGCAATGAGATAGGAGATAGGTGCAAACTGGTGTTATCAAAAGTTTTCTTTATAGTGGAAAATAAACAATCTCGTAGTCTTCTAAACAGTCCAAGTCTTTACCGGTTAAATCCAAAAAGCTTCTTACCAAACAAACAGTAGTTGGTTCACTCTGGTACACAAACCCCGGATGGTAGCAGATCCACCCACACACGCGATGATAGCAGCTTATCAACAACTGAATACATTACAGTACCTTTCTTAAATACGTTGCTAAATTACACCTAATTATAGCATGACTCAGCATTACAGCATGATGCAGCATTAAAACTTAAAGACACAGAACACATATATTGCCTGGACAATTGTTAGGTTCAAATCATATCCTAACAATGAAAATTCGAAAGCTTGGCAACTGACTTGTATTTAGGACGGTTGCAGTAGTCCCGGGTCACATGATCACCTTTTGCGACTTTCCGACCAGCAAATTCAAGGGGGGAAGCCAGATTCACTTAACAACCTTGTTCCTAATTTAACAACTGCAGAGGTTCACTTAATAACTGTGGCAAGAAAGGTCATTAAATCAGACCAGGGGTTTGGATTAAACGACCTCCAAGGTTCCTTCCAATAACTCTGTTATTCTGTTAAGCTGTCTTGCTTAGCAATAGAAATTTTTGATTCACAACTCGAGGACTGTCTGTAGCTCTGTTGTGGCCCGTCAGAAGTCTGTGCAGCTAGTAGCTGATTCCAACAGCGAGGAGGCTGGTCTGGTGCTGCGCCAGCAGCCTGTGCAGCTGACACTCGAGTCAGACAGTGAGGAGGCTGGAGAAGATGTGGTGCCAGAGGCAGGGATTCAGCCAGGGCCTTCAGAACCTTCAGAAGCTCCTATAAGTGAAGACGAAGAAGAGGAGGAGTCTCTTCTCGATGCAGGGGTGCGCAGAGCTGCCAAAAGGCAGGAGTGGCTCCTCAGGAAGAGGTCTCCTCGAGAGTAAGGCTTGGGGCTAATTGGCCACTCCCTTAGCCTATTTAAGGAAGGACGCCGACTGAGGCAATTTGCAGGGAACAACTTCGTTCACTCTCCTTCGCGTCTTGATCTTAGTTCTCTTATCAGTTTCCTGCAAATTGCTTTTGGGCTTTCTGCCAATCCTAGTACGATTATGATTATTTCTTCTTTGGATTCTGGTCGGCTGTTAAGAAAGTTGATTAACAGCCTTTGTTTGAAAAAGACTGATTTAATTTAGTTTGTACAGACTTGGTGTGTGCTCCGTTCTTTGGGTTCCGTAGCTGGGGCAGGACAAGCTCCCACTGTGCCTAACCAGACACATTCTGGATGGTCTTAAAATGAAGAATAATAAGGATGTTGTTTTTTGTTTGTATTGCTCCATAGTAATGGAATTGAAGATATATATTTTTGGCAATTCAGGAAGTAGTGAACTGCCGTTAAGAGGGGGAAGCCATTAATAGCTCATCCCACCATGTCTTAACAAAGGCCCAATCTGAAAGCATCTGGATGGCTATTGCCAGAATACAGAATAACAAAGTTGAAGTGGACCTTAGAGATC
Organism: Coluber constrictor foxii; assembly: GCA_038048745.1. Classification (NCBI taxonomy): domain Eukaryota; kingdom Metazoa; phylum Chordata; class Lepidosauria; order Squamata; family Colubridae; genus Coluber; species Coluber constrictor. The sequence goes on along the minus strand of CM075963.1, from coordinate 4,024,949 downwards.
TTTTAGTCTGATGGAAGCAAATCCCAGTTTAGATTTGGGTTAGCTCCAGATTAGAAAGAGACATGTATCTCCACAGAGTAGAGAATCTTTTCATCACAATACCCCTCGGTGTCTGCTCTCTTTCTCGTCTTCCTTCCTCTTTTCAAAGTGAACTAAAGTAACCGGATGAGGGAACTGAAGCTTACTTACCACAGTAACTAGGAAAATGGGCTTCATGTCATGGGAAGAGGAAGCAGAGAGAAAGTCCTCCAGCTGCATCTGGCTGAGATGTTTGCAAAGGAGAGAAGAGGAAGAAGGGCGGAAGGAGAAAAAGAAGGGAGAGGAGAATAAAGTGGGGACAACAAATATGCCAAAGACAAAGTGGAAAGGAGCCCAAAAAGAGAGAGCCTAAAAATGATAAAAGTCGTGCGCAGAAAGCTTCCAAATTATTTTTTTTCCCAAATTTTTTTTTTATTTTTCAAAACACGAAACATAAAATACATCTTTTTAGAGCAGGTGCTTGTTCCGTCATATAATAAGTACAATTATTAAGATTCCCACAATCAATTTTGTTCCCATTTTTATCCAATTACATCTTTTTTAAAAAGGAAAGAAAAAAAAATATCTTATTCTAAACATTTATCATTCAATTATTTCGCCCAACATTCTAGACTATAAACACCATTCTAAATCTCTATCATTTTAACAATCGATATTTCATATACATTTCTCAATTTAAGACCCATTACATCAAATCTATATTTCACCTCTTTTTGATCACAATACCCAAATCTTATCAAAAATTTATTTCCCTTTTTTTTAAAAAAAATTGATTTATATGCCGCCTTTCTCCGGAGACTCAGGGTGGCTTACAGTGCGTTAAGCAATAGCCTTCATACTTTTGTATATTTATATTTTATACAAAGTCAGCTTATTGCCCCCAACAAACTGGGTCCCCTTTTCTCTTAGAATTTTTACAAAATCGATCAACATTTCGCTCTGTAGTTTATTACTTCCAAAATATTTTATTTTGATTTAGTTGCTCCATAGTTATTCTCTTATACTATTAAAATTATTTTGGCTAATTCATAGTTTATATAACTCCAATCTGATTGTTTAACTGGTTCACAGTTATATTATTATTCTCCTGTAAAGTTTCTTCCACTTCCTCCTAATTTTATTTTTTAGCTGGTTCACATCTTGATCTGCTACTTTCCAGCAAGGCTTACCTCCACTCCTGACCTTATCTCCTTTACTCCTCCTATATTTATTTTATAACTGGTTTGCAACTTCAATAGTTGCTTTCCAGCAGTGCTTTCCTCGGCTCCCTCCTTTATTTTTAAATGGTTCACAACTATATTTCAATTGTTCCCCAGGTATAGTCTCCTCCACTCCTAACCTTATATTTTTTGGCTATTTCACAGTTTAGCTTTAGCTGTTACCCGGTATATGCTTTCCCCCACTACTAATCTATATATTAATTGGTTTGCAGCTTTATTTTAACTATCTTCCTCTGCTCCTACCCCTATGTTTAACTGGTTCACAATTATATTTCAATTGATCCCCAGGTATAATCTCCTGTACTCCTACCTTTTTATTTTTAACTGGTTCACAGTTCATATAAACTGTTACCCAGCGTATGCTTTCCTCCACTCGTAACTCTGTTTATTGGCTGGTCCACAGAGTTGCTTTAACTGTTTTCCAGCTCATGCTTTCCTCCACTCCTAACTCTTATTTTAATTTTTAACTAATTCCAAGCTTTGTTTCAACTGCTTTCTAATATAATACCGTCCTCCACTCCTACCATATTTATTAACCTGGAGCAAAACTCTACTTTAGCTAATTTCCAAAATCATATTTCACATGACTCCTAGTTTCACATATTTAATTGATTGATAACATTTTGTTTTAATTATTATCTCGCTTGCATTTTCCTCCCTTCCAGCTTCTCTTATTCAATCTGTTAGCTTCAAATTACTTCACAATATATTACCCATATTGTTTTTCCACTTATTCTCCTCCAAATTCTATAGGGCCAGTGATGGCGAACCTTTTAGAGAACGAGTTGCCCAAACTGCAATCCAAAACCCACTTATTTATCGCAAAGTGACAACATGGCAATTTAAACTGAACAATGTAGCTGATTCTGACAGCGAGGAGGCTGGTGTGGTGCTACGCCAGCAGCCTGTGCAGCTGGCACTCGAGTCAGACAATGAGGAGGCTGGAGAAGAGGTGGTGCCAGAGGCGGGGATTCAGTCAGGGCCTTCAGAAGCTCCAGAAGCTCCCATAAGTGAAGAGGAAGAAGAGGAGGAGCCTCTTCTCGATGCACGGGCGCACAGAGCTGCCAAAAGGCAGGAGTGGCTCCTCAGGAGGAGGTCTCCTCAAGAGTAAAGCTTGGGGCTAATTGGCCACTCCCTTAGCCTATTTAAGGAGGAACACCGACTGAAGCAATTTGTAGGGAACAACTTTAGTTCACTCTCCTTCTCATCTGGATCTTAATTCTTTTATGAGTGTCCTGCAAATTGCTTCTGGGCTTTCTGCCAGTCCTAGTAAGATTACGATTATTTCTTCTTTGGATTCTTGTAGGTTGTTAAGAAAGTTAATTAACAGCCTTTGTTTGAAAAAGACTGATTTAATTTAGTAAATTAAGGTTTGTACAGACTTTGTGTGTGCTGCGTTCTTTGGGGTCCGTAGCTGGGGCAGAACACACTACAGTGGCTCAGTTGGCTGTGAAATGAATCCGGCTTCCTTCACTGAGTTTGTGTGTCAGTAGGTCGCAAAAAGGTAATGAATGACATAACCCTGGGGACACTGCAACCGTCATAAATATGAACCAGTTGCCAAGCATCCGAATTTTGATCCTGTGACCGTGGGGATGCTGCAACGGTCGTAAGTGTGAAAAACAGTCATAAGTCCCTTTTTTTCAGTGCCATTGTAACTTCCGTAACAGTAACAGTTGGAAGGGATCTTGGAGGTCATCTAGTCCAACCCCCTGCTCACACAGGAGCTGTATTAAGGATCCTAACCGCCGAACTGCCGATCTTTCTGATCGACATGCTCAGCATCTTAGCCACTGAGCCACCTAGTCAAGCTTCGAACGGTCACCAAATGAATGGTTATATGGACCAGGTGTATGGTTAACCAAACCAGGCTCAGCATGTTGTGAGAATATATGTGTTAGGCCTTCCATTGACATGCTTAGGCATGGTGAATGAGCTCCGCTAATAATTTTGCCGGATGCACCAAACAACCCTTAAGATTAATAAGGCTAGGAGACACGCCAAAGTCAACATTATAGGCTGAGATAACCAGTTTGGCTGCTTGCCTTCCCCACAAAAAAAACCCCCTGCAAATTGCTTGTGATCCTTGGTTTGCAGGTATCCCAACCTGCAATTTTTCCCTTTTCCTATCATGTAGGAAATGAACACTATGAAGGCATCCAATCAGTGATGTTTGTAGGGAGGGGAGAGGTGGGATATAAAATGCTAATTGGCTGCCACCGCCATGTAATTGAAAATCCGCCCCCTTTTATTTACCTCATAAAAACGCGGGGGAAGATTCGCTGGGTTGGCACAGGTGCCATCTCGGTTTTTCTGACCCTCTGATGAAGGTGTCCGTCATTACACAGCAGCAATTTATTTTAATAGCCATATTTTTTTAAAAAAATGTTCATAAAATGAGAAGTTTACTGTGGACATTCTTCTCTGTTGATTGCTTTACAGTAGACATAATTACAGTAAACATAATTACAGACATACATTCCAAATTCTTTCTTTCTTTCTTTCTTTCTTTCTTTCTTTCTTTCTTTCTTTCTTTCTTTCTTTCTTTCTTTCCTCTCCTCCTTTCCCCTCCCTCCCCCCTCTCTTTTTTCTTTCCCTTCCCTTCCCCTCCCCCCTTTCTTTCTTTCTTTCTTTCCTTCCTCTCCTTTCTCCTCCCCACCCTTCCCTTCCCCTCCTCTAGCCTCCCTCCCTCCCTTTTTTTCTTTCCTCTCTCCTCCCCTCCCTCCCTCCTTCCCTTTCTTTCTTTTTTCTCTCTCTTTCTTTCTTTCTTTCTCTCTTTCTTTCCCTTCCCCTTCTATTTCTTTCTCTTTCTTTCCATCCCCTCCCCACCCTTCCCCTCCCCTCCTCTAGCCTTCCTCCCTCCCTCCCTCCCTTTTTTCTTTCCCTTCTCTTCCCCTCCCCCTTTCTTTCTCTCTTTCCTTCCCCTCCCCACTCTTCCCCTCCCCTCTAGCCTCCCTCCCTCCCTCCCTCTCTCTCTTTCTTTCTTTTCTTTCTTTCCCCTCTCCTCCCCTTCTCTTTCTTTCTTTCTTTCCATCCCCTTCCCACCCTTCCCCTCCCCTCCTCTAGCCTTCCTTCCTTTTTTCTTTCCCTTCCCTTCCCCTCCCCCTTTCTTTCTTTCCTTCCCCTCCCCACTCTTCCCCTCCCCTCCTCTAGCCTCCCTCCCTTCCTCTTTCTTTCTCTTTCTCTTTCTCTCTCTCCCCCCTTCCTTCCTTTCCATTCTTTCTTTCTTTTTATCCCACCTTTATTATTTTTACAAATATAGGCATGAAACCTCAAACCAACCCAACCTTCAAGTTTTGGTTTCAGGAAGGCAAGCTAGTGTTTCCCTCTCCCCGTGTTCATTTCTTCATCAGATGTTGCATTCTGAAACCCACAACTATGTGTGGCCATCTGCTCTGTAAGCCAGAAGTGTATTGTGGAATCTTCACAAGTCCCAACACTTCCATGGAAGCCCTGGTTGACCTTGGGAAGCTCCAGTAGCCTCTGTACTATGATGTCAATGCACGAATTCCTCCCGACAGGGGTGGCTTGTAGGCAAAACAGCGATTGCCAAATGAAAATATTAGGATTGTGAAACTGCAGGTAAAAGCATTGCAACAGAGATAACAGTATAATCGCAGTTAAACTGGGAATTTCATCAGGGAAATTGAGGTGTGGCTTCAGGTGAGAGGACAGGTGTATAGCACGGACGTGTATTATGGATTACATCAGAGGGCAGTATCAAAGTGCGGGCAGTTTCAAAATGCTGAGTCACATTCATGGTGAGTTATCATTTAGCTCAGGGGTGTCAAACTCAAGGCCTGGGGGCCACATCTGGCCCCCGGGCCCATCCTGGAAACAGTGAAGGACCGGCCCATGGTGCCTCTGCCAGCGAAAAGGGCACTCGGGAGGGCCGCGTGCAGCCCTCCTGGGCTCCGTTTTGAGCTGCGATGGCCTCCTGCAAACCTCTTCCAGCAAAAAGAGAGCTCAGGGTGTGGGGAGGGGCATCCGCAACCCTCCCCAGCTCTATTTTCACTGGCAGAGGACTGCAGGAGGCTGTCGTGCTCCCAAAACGGAGCCTCGATGAGTGACATCGAGGTGGCCATGCCCCCCTGGTTCCCCCCCCCCCGAGGTCAAACACAACCCTGATGCGTGTTGTGGTCTGCTAGCAGCCTGTAGAGCTGGCAGCGTAGTCAGACAGCGATGAGGCTGAGGAAGAACATGGGCCAGTCCTGAAGGCTGGGGAAGGCCCGGATGAGGGCTCTGCGTCGGAGGCAGAGATGAGGCCAGGGCCATCGGGGAGTGATGTGCAGACTCCGGAGCCTCCAGAGGCCGACAGCAGAGAGGCAGAGAAACAGGAGGAGCCTGTTCCTAGTGTACGCTTGCGAAGAGCTGCTGGCTGAGGAACTCTGGGAGTTGAAGTCCCCAAGTCTTAAAGTTGCCAAGGTTGGAGACGCCTGCTTTAGAGGGTTGTTGAAGCACTTAGAGGTTTATCTGTGTCCTCAGGGTCACCTGAGTGGTGCTCCTGGTTCCTGTACTTTTAGCTATACTATTTGGGATGAACATCCTTTGAATGGGGGAGGGGGGTAGCCATGGATTTCCAGAAGAAAAATTGCAGTCTACAGCAACCATTTGCACCACTCAGGTGACCCCGAGGACACAGGTAAACCTCCAGGTGTTTCAATGACTCTCTAAAAGGATGCAAATGACCAGCTGTCTGCAAGAAATATAATAAATCCTTCCATTCCCCACCATCCTGTCAGAACTGAAGAAGCTTCTTGGAGGAGAAGCGAAACATCTTCAAAAGAAAAAAACAAAGTCCAGTTGCCTCCTGAAAAAGCATCTTGGGCACATCAGTCAAGAACAAGGAAGGTCCCTTGGAAGCCTTGAGCCATTCACTTTCTTTCAGCCCAGTAAGTCCCAGAGAGTTGGAGTTGTGGGTGGGGAAATATGGCTCAATTTACAACCGTTCATTTAGTGATCATTTGAAGTTACAATGACGCTGAACAAAAAGTGACTTACGAACGTTTTTCACACTTTCAACAGTCGCAGCATTCCCATGGTCACCTGATAAAAGTTTGGACACTTGGCAACTGACTCATACTTGATCTGTCCCCAACCCCACGCACACACACCAACAAAGGAAATAAGGAGCAACCCAGCCGGCATAAACCTAGTGGCTGCCTGCCCAGAGTTTATTAGTTATAAAGAGGAGAGATAACTTCTCTCCACTTCCGGCACATCAAAGGTAAGCAGCTCAATAATTACAGTTTAGTCCAGAGATAATCCAGTCTTAAAGCAAGAGTCCGGCAGTGCAGAATGGCGTGGAAGCTTTCAGCTTTGTTCGTCACAAGGTTTGACTGGCCATCACGCTCCCTTTTATATCCTGTGGGGTGTGGTCCAGTGACTCAGCTAATCTCTGGCACGCCTTCCCTTCTGCTGTGCACGTTTCTCCCTGCGTCGCTGTCGAGGATCCAGCCAGCACTTATCTCCTTCGTCGCTGTCGACCTGTGGCTGCGGAGACGTGCTTGGCTCTGGGCCTATCTCTTGTCCTTCGGTGTCCTCCGGGGGCATTGCCAGAGAGGAGGGTCCTGGAGAGGGAGGCCTTGCCAACTCCTCCCTTTCACTCTCGGAGTCCTCTCCTGACGATGACACAGGTTCAGGCAACGGAGCCACAACAATATTTATGACGGTTGCAGTATTTCCGGGTCAGGTGATCCCCTTTTGCGGACTTCTGATGAGCGAATTCAATGGGGAGGCCAGATTCACTTAACAACCGCGCGACTAACTTAACAACTGCAGTGATTCCCTTAACAACTGTGGCAAAGAAGGTTGTGAAATGGGGCACTTAAGAACGGTCTCGCTTAACCACAAACATTTGGGGCTCAGTCGTGGTCACAAATCAAGGACTATGTGTACAGGTGAAAGAGTAATGTACTCCATTCTGAACTCTTAAAGAGATGGCAAATCATTAATTAGCCACTAATTAGCCAACCAGATGTCGGCCTAGCCAGTTGGGTGCCTGGTTTGCAGGTCTGAGTGGGCAGGTGGCACACTCTGTCAACAGCCACCTCCTGTCTCTCCTATCATTATGTTGATTTCTGGAGCTTGCACAAATCCAGACGGGTGTCTATCTACAAAATCAAAGATATTAACTTTCAGGGATTCAGAACAAAAGCCAGGATGCTTCTTCCATCAGACAATTTTCTAACAATCAAAAGAACCTGATGGTATAGAGCCATGGTGGCGAACCATTGGCACACGTGCCGGAAGTGGCACGCAGAGCCATTTTTCCAGGCACGCGAGCTGTCGCCCAACTCACCTGCAGCGGTGCATGCGCCCCCCCCCAGCTGGGGTTCAGGCCTCCAGTGCTCATGCATGCAATTCAGGGGACCCAGCTGCTCTTTGGAGCTCTCTTGCATAGGCGTGCCCGTTGGCGCATGCACGAGAGTACCATGCTCAGGCACAGATGGTGTGATGGCATGCGCCACACCTGGTGGGGCGCCCGCGTGAAAGCTGAGCATGTGCGGATGGTGTGTTTATAGCGCAGATGGGGGCGCGCGAAAGCTGCGCGCATGCGCAGAAGTGCAGCGAATGGGGGAGGAGCAGCATGGATGGCACACGCGCATGCAAGGCGCATGATGCACGGACCTGTTCAGCACTCGGTGCGTAAAAGGTTCGCGACCACTCTTCTGTTCTGTTCTGTTCTGTTCTGTTCTGTTCTGTTCTATTCTATTCTATTCTATTCTATTCTATTCTATTCTATTCTATTCTATTCTATTCTATTCCATTCCATTCCATTCCATTCCATTCCATTCCATTCTATTCTTATTCCATTCTATTCTTATTCCATTCCATTCTATTCCATTCCATTCCATTCCAGTCCATTCCATTCCATTCTTATTCCATTCCATTCCAGTCCAGTCCAGTCCATTCCATTCTTATTCCATTCTATTCCATTCCATTCTATTCTTATTCCATTCCATTCTATTCTTATTCTTTTCTATTCCGTTCCATTCTTATTCCATTCCATTCCATTCCATTCCATTCCATTCCATTCCATTCCATTCCATTCCATTCCATTCCATTCTATTCTATTCTATTCTATTCTATTCTATTCTATTCTATTCTATTCTATTCTAATTCCATTCCATTCTTCTATTCTATTCTATTCTATTGTATACTATTCTATTCTATTCTATTCTATTCTATTCTATTCTATTCTATTCTATTCCATTCCATTCCATTCCATTCCATTCCATTCCATTCCATTCCATTCCATTCCATTCTATTCTATTTTCCATTCTATTCTTATTCCATTCCATTCCATTCCATTCTATTCTTATTCCATTCTATTCTTATTCCATTCCATTCCATTCCATTCCATTCCATTCCATTCCATTCTATTCTTATTCCATTCCATTCCATTCCATTCCATTCCATTCCATTCTATTCTATTCTATTCTTATTCCATTCTATTCTTATTCCATTCCATTCCATTCCATTCCATTCCATTCCATTCCATTCCATTCTATTCTTATTCCATTCCATTCCATTCCATTCCATTCCATTCCATTCCATTCCATTCTATTCTTATTCCATTCTATTCTTATTCCATTCCATTCCATTCTATTCCATTCCATTCTTATTCCATTCCATTCCATTCCATTATTATTCCATTCCATTCCATTCCATTCCATTCCATTCTATTCTATTCTATTCTATTCTTATTCCATTCTATTCTTATTCCATTCCATTCTTATTCCATTCCATTCTATTCCAGTCCATTCCATTCCATTCTATTCTTATTCCATTCTATTCTTATTCCATTCCATTCCATTCCATTCCATTCCATTCCATTCCATTCCAGTCCATTCCATTCCATTCTTATTCCATTCCATTCCATTCCATTCCATTCCATTCCATTCCACTCCACTCCACTCCACTCCATTCCATTCCATTCCATTCCATTCCATTCCATTCTATTCTATTCTATTCTAATTCCATTCCATTCCATTCCATTCCATTCCATTCCATTCCATTCCATTCCATTCCATTCCATTCCAGTCCATTCCATTCCATTCTTATTCCATTCCATTCCATTCCATTCCATTCCATTCCATTCCATTCCATTCCATTCCATTCCACTCCACTCCACTCCACTCCATTCCATTCCATTCCATTCCATTCCATTCTATTCTATTCTATTCTAATTCCATTCCATTCCATTCCATTCCATTCCATTCCATTCCATTCCATTCCATTCCATTCCATTCTATTCTATTCTATTCTATTCTATTCTATTCTATTCTATTCTATTCCATTCCATTCCATTCCATTCCATTCCATTCCATTCCATTCTATTCTTATTCCATTCCATTCCATTCCATTCTATTCTTATTCCATTCTATTCTTATTCCATTCCATTCTATTCCATTCCATTCCATTCCATTCCATTCCATTCCATTCCATTCCATTCCATTCCATTCCATTCTATTCTATTCTATTCTTATTCCATTCTATTCTTATTCCATTCCATTCCATTCCATTCCATTCCATTCCATTCCATTCCATTCTATTCTTATTCCATTCCATTCCATTCCATTCCATTCCATTCTATTCTATTCTTATTCCATTCTATTCTTATTCCATTCTATTCTTATTCCATTCCATTCCATTCTATTCCATTCCATTCTTATTCCATTCCATTCCATTCCATTCCATTCCATTATTATTCCATTCCATTCCATTCCATTCCATTCCATTCCATTCCATTCTATTCTTATTCCATTCCATTCTTATTCCATTCCATTCCATTCCATTCCATTCTATTCCAGTCCAGTCCAGTCCATTCTATTCTTATTCCATTCCATTCTATTCTATTCCATTCTATTCTTATTGCATTCCATTCTATTCTATTCTATTCTATTCTATTCTATTCTATTCTATTCTATTCTATTCTATTCTATTCTATTCCATTCCATTCCATTCCATTCCATTCCATTCCATTCCATTCCAGTCCAGTCCAGTCCATTCCATTCCATTCTTATTCCATTCTATTCCATTCCATTCCATTCCATTCTTATTCCATTCTATTCTATTCCATTCCATTCCATTCCATTCCATTCCATTCCATTCCATTCTATTCTTATTCCATTCCATTCCATTCCATTCCATTCCATTCCATTCCATTCCATTCCATTCTATTCTATTCTATTCTTATTCCATTCTATTCTTATTCCATTCTATTCTTATTCCATTCCATTCCATTCCATTCCATTCCATTCCATTCCATTCCATTCCATTCTATTCTATTCTATTCTTATTCCATTCTATTCTATTCTTATTCCATTCCATTCCATTCCATTCCATTCCATTCCATTCCATTCTATTCTTATTCCATTCCATTCCATTCTTATTCCATTCTTATTCCATTCCATTCCATTCCATTCCATTCCATTCTATTCCATTCCAGTCCAGTCCATTCTATTCTTATTCCATTCCATTCTATTCTATTCCATTCTATTCTTATTGCATTCCATTCTATTCCATTCTATTCTTATTCCATTCCATTCTTATTCCATTCCATTCCATTCTTCTATTCTATTCTATTCTATTCTATTCTATTCTATTCTATTCTATTCTATTCTATTCTATTCTATTCTATTCTATTCTATTCCATTCCATTCCATTCCATTCCATTCCATTCCATTCCATTCCATTCTTATTCCATTCCATTCTATTCCAGTCCAGTCCAGTCCAGTCCAGTCCATTCCATTCCATTCCATTCTTATTCCATTCTATTCCATTCCATTTCATTCTATTCTTATTCCATTCCATTCCATTCCATTCTATTCCATTCTATTCTATTCTATTCCATTCCATTCTTATTCCATTCTATTCCATTCCATTCCATTCTATTCTTATTCCATTCCATTCCATTCTATTCCATTCCATTCCATTCCATTCTATTCTTATTCCATTCCATTCCATTCCATTCCATTCCATCCTATTCTATTCTATTCCATTCTATTCTTATTCCATTCCATTCCATTCTTATTCTTATTCTTATTCTTATTCCATTCCATTCCATTCTTATTCTTATTCTTATTCCATTCCATTCCATTCCATTCCATTCCATTCCATTCCACTCCATTCTATTCTTATTCCATTCCATTCCATTCCATTCCATTCCATTCCCATTCTATTCTTATTCCATTCCATTCCATTCCGTTCCATTCCATTCCATTCCACTCCATTCTATTCTTATTCCATTCCATTCCATTCCATTCCATTCCATTCTTATTCCATTCCATTCCATTCCATTCCCATTCTATTCTTATTCCATTCCATTCCGTTCCGTTCCATTCCATTCCATTCGGTTCCATTCCATTCAATTCTTATTCCATTCCATTCCATTCCATTCCATTCTTATTCCATTCCATTCCATTCCATTCCATTCCATTCCATTCCATTCCATTCCATTCTATTCTATTCTATTCTATTCTACCTCCGTGAGTCACTGTGTATTTATTTCCAACCATTAACGATTTTTATGTTTGCCGGCTGAAAAAGTCTCCCCCTACCCCCTGTGTTTTTCGTAAGGGAGAAATATGTCCACATTTGTTTGGCGGAAAATCTTCCCGTCAACTGGAAAATTCCAGCCCGACCTGTTTAAATTGGCATATTCCACGCTTCTAATCGTGAAATCTTTCAGAAGAAGATGCCTGATTTAATCTTTGGAGTGAGCAGCCAGCAGGTTTAACTTCGTTTTACTTCCAGCTATTGTTTGGCAAGGGCTCCCGTTTGGCATAGCTGTTCTTAATTTAGCATGAATGGACAAACAAGAGCCCTTATTCCACTGAAGAGGCAAGAAGCAAACAGAGTAGAAAGGACAGAAATGATCACTGATCTGATAACAAAGGCAATTTGTTTTATTTATTTATTTTTATTCCGCCTATTAGTTTTATAAATAACTCAAGGCGACAAAACATGCGGGATTTTCCTTCCTCCTCCGATTTTACCCCACAACTACAACCTGTGAGGTGGGTTGGGCTGAGAGAGAGAGAGAGAGAGAGAGAGAGAGAGAGAGAGAAATTGGCCCAAAGTCACCCAGCTTGCATTCATGCCAAAGGTGAAACTAGAATTCCCCGTCTCCTGGTGAGTGGCCCAAAATTATCCAACTGGAATTCGTGCCAAAGGTAAGACTAGAACTCCCCATCTCCTGGTGATTGGCCCAAAGTCACCCAACTGGATTCGTGCCAGAGGTGAAACTAGAATTCCCTGTCTCCTGGTGATTGGCCTAAAATTATCCAACTGGCATTCATGCCAAAGGTGAGACTAGAACTCCCTGCCTCCTGGTGATTGGCCCAAAATCATCCAATTGGCTTTCACGTGTAAGGTGGGATTAGGACTCACCTTCTCTTTGTAATTGGTCCGAAGTCACCCAGCCAGCTTTCATGTCTAAGGCGGGACTAGAATTCACAGTCTCTGGTGATTGGCCCAAAGTCACCCAGCTGGCTTTCATATCAGAACAATGAGGTAAAGCGTTAGCAGAACAGAAATAAAGTGGATGAAATTAACATGTTGAAATAGAGTTACTACAAACTTTCTATCCAGTTTTAGACCATTCTCCCCAATGAATCAATGAACAAGTACATCTTGTCCTCAACTTATGACAATGGAGCCCAAAATTTCACTGCTAAGTAAGACAGCTGTTGAGTGAGTTTTGCCCCATTTTAGGGCAGTTGTTAAGTGAATCAATAAAATTGTTAAATTAAATCAGTCAATCAGAATAGAGCTTGAAGGGACCTTGGAGGTCTTCTAGCCCAACCCTCTGCTGAAGCAGGAAACCCTATACAAGTGACTGTCCAGGTTCTGAAAAATCTCCAGTGATGAAGTACCCACAACTTCTGGAGACAAGCTGTTCCACTGGCTAATTGTCCTCACTATTAAGAAGTTTCTCCTTAATTCCAGGTTGCTTCTCTCCTTGATTAGTTTCCATCCATTGTTTCTTGTCGTGCCTTCTGGTGCTTTGGAAAATAGGTTGACGCTCTCTTCTTTGTGGTGGCCCATCAAATATTGGAAGACTACTATCACTCTTAGTCTTTCCTTTCTCTAGACTAGCCAGACCCAAATCCTGCAACCATTCTTCATGTGTCTTGGTCTCCAGAACCTTAATCCAAGGGTGAAATCCAGCAGGTTCTGACAGGTTCTGGAGAACCGGTAGCGGAAAGTTTGAGTAGCTCGGAGAATCGGCAAATATCACCTCTGGCTAGCCCCAGAGTGGGGTGGGAATGGAGATTTTGCAGTATCCTTCCCCTGCCACGCCCACCAAGCCAAGCCCACCAAGCCACACCATGGCTACCAACCGAACTGTTAGTAAAAAGATTTGAATTTCACCACTGCCTTACTCATCTTAGTTGCTCTTTTTTTCTACTTTTTCCAACGTCTCAACATCTTTTTTGTAATGCGGTGACCGAAACTGGATGAAGTATTCCAGACGCGGCTTTACTAAGATTCTATAAAGATTTCATACTTCGTGTGATTTTGATTCTATGCCACTGTTTATACAACCCAGGATTGTATTTAATAATCTGGTTAGTACACTAGTTTTTAAGTGGCTTCCCCATTGATTGTGCTTGTACGAAGGTCACAAAATGTGACTCCACATGACCCTGAAACATTGCAACCATCCTTAAATATGACCCAGTTGCTGAATGTCCAAATTTTTCATCACTCAGAACTACATCGGTTCGGCGGCAACAGAGCTGCATACACTCCTCTGAAGTGTTTGGCTCTGGTCCACTTCTAGGTTTAGCAAGTTGTGTGAACCAGCCAACTTTCCTGGTATCCCCAAGCCCCTGAGATTTTAAGCAAAGCTGAAAGTAACGGATATCGACACATGTACAAGACATCAGTGTGTTGTGTGAGCCTTACAGTCACCTCGGGAAGATCACAAATTATGCGATTTGCATTTGTTGACTAGTTTGTATAATTTGCATGACACACCTGATATCACACCCTTTCCTGCTCCCATTGTGATGGGAAATACTGCACCTGTGCCTGAGGTTGAAAACAATTGGACCACTGTACCGGTTTAGCCAAGCGGGGACCAAAATGGGCCCTTCAGTTCCTAACCATGCTTCCCAAAGGAAGTCGATCTGTGAAGTACATAGTTTTGTGTGATGACTGATCATTGTATTTGTTACAAGTAAATGTTCTCCCTGGGCATACTCAACATTGTATACTGGCAAGCCAAGAGTTAACCAGCTTAAACAAACCTAACCCCTCCTTTCTCCCCCTCCCATTACCTGTAACTCCGCCTCCTGGGTATTTAAGATCTCCTCCTGTTGTTGCCACCATTGTTTCTGATGATACCTGTAATGAAGCAGATATAAACAAATAAAGATCTGTTCATGATAAATAATCCAGTGTGTCTTCGTACATTATTGGGCCCCAAACTGATCCAAGCTAACAAAATGGTAGCAGTCGATGGTTGGGCAACCCAATAATCAGAAGACATGCCAAAAAGACCGCAGACGAGGTCAGAGACCAAAAGGCGGGAAAAACAACAAAACCTAATTGAAGACATGGCAACACCAATGACTTCGGAATAAGAAAAAGAAAACAGCCCCGAAGACTATTCATCGGATGATGAACAGGGGCAAAAAGACCTAAACGAAGAAAAAATCCAACAAAAAGAAACCAGCAGACTCAGGAGAGAAATGATGAGCCTGCTAGAAACGCCTGCAACGGACGAAGATCTCCTGGCCGGCATCAGCTACCTCATTCAAAGCCAGAACGAGGCCAGAGAGACCCAAAGACGACAAGCGAGACAACCGGACACAAGCCCGGTAAGAGAAACCCCTCAGAACAGTTATATTTCAAAGGCTGAGGGGGGGATTCCCGCGCAAAATCTGGACTGGTGGCCATCTTTGAACACGTGGCCAAAAAAGATGGCCGACCTCCAAAAAACTAAATTTGAATATGCAAATTCACCAACCAATGAAATGCCCGAACCCCAAAAACTACAAAATAATGGTGATTCCTCGGAAGAAAGTGAGGAATCACCCCCCGAGGACATCCCTAGTGATCAGGCGGTGGAAGAAGCGATAAAAACGCTCACCGCCGCCTTCGGGACAAAAATGAAAATTTTAAAGGGGCTTCCAAAAAACGCTAAAAAACCCAAAGGAGAAAAGAGAAGACCCCCCAACTATTCACCAAGGGACGCGGACATCGCTGAGGACCCACCGATGCCGCAGCGCCCCCCGGTTGCGATACGCCACCCCACTCCCAAGCTGCGCCTACCGGAAAGAACCGAATGGAGGGAATACTCACCGCCGCCGCCGCAGAGGGAGACCAGGAGCCGTCCAGCGGAGAGGACAGCCTTCCCAGATCGCTGCTGGACATCTGGAGCCAGAGCAGAGGCCTTCCCATCCTGGATAGACAGCCAAGCCGGAGCGGAGACGAAGAGATCCTTCCTCGACGAAGTCCCAGCCGAAATGAACGCCGCGCATGCGCAGAAGCTCCTGTGGATCAAGAAAAAAAAAATGCAAGGAGGGACTTTTAAACTACCTACCAGCGTTCCTGAGCCACTCTGCTATTTCCAGCATGTCAAGTACCATGGACAGCAACACCCACCTGTGAGTAACACACAAAATAACACAGGAAACTTACCAAATGGGTTTCCTATTTTAAAAAATGGAAGGTTCAAACTTAATGGAGTGGTATCAGCAACTCCAAGTTTTATTTCTAAAAGAAAATATGATGTTTTTTATAACTGACCCTCCTGATAGACCATGGACATTTGAACTGGACTGCATGCACCACAAGGCATTTTGCCTCCTTATCTCAAGCATATCACCCACCATTTATTATAGCACAGAGAATAACCTAACTGTACATGATGTTGTTCAGAAAATATTTGGATACTTTTACAGTGACAGTGTAGCCACCACAACAAAAATTTCCAAGGACTTCTATTCAGCTAGGATCAAACCAGGGGTGTCAATGGGGGAGCATTTAATGGAATTAAATGCAACTAGGGCAGAATTGCAACTAAGGGGAGAAATTGTGTCAGAGCAGACCATGAAGAGTATCATTCTTAATTCACTAGACCCTTCCTGGCGAACATTCCTTACACAACTCAACATACTTAGTCTAGGCCACATGACAATAGACAGCCTATCTAACCTACTAATTCCAGAGGACAATTACAGAAAGGAACACCAGGTGACTCACAGAGAACATAGACAAACACGAAGAGTGGCCTTCACTGACACCACTCGCAACTTCCCCGAGTGCTATAATTGCGGGCGAAGAGGTCACTACAAACGGGATTGCACCAAAGGGCATAGGGATAGATACAAACATGAACCACGCGAAAAGCACACAGATAGGCGCCACCATGACAGCAGAATGAGATGAAGGGATTCCCCCAGGCCCTGGGAGAGGAAAGAAAACAGAGACAACTCAAGGGATAGCAGAGACGGATCTCTATGCAGAGTAGGAGGGGCCACACAGAGTAGTAAGACAAACGAAAAAGGGTCCTGGTGGCTCATTGACTCAGGGGCCACCAATCACACCACATGTGAAAGGGAACTTCTCTCTTCCTTCACAGAGGAAAATTACTTAATCAAAGTGGCAAATCAAAATGACGTAAGAGTGACAGGGAAAGGCAATGTAACCCTCCCCAACTTAGGAAAACTAGAAGGAGTGCTGTTGGTACCAGAAATACCCCACAACATACTCGCCTCCTTGAAACTCAGCAAGGAGGCAGGAATAGAAATTAGCATTAAAGAAGGGGGAATCACCATGACCAAAGGAAATACAATCATAGGAAAAATCACAATTAGAGGGGGACTACCCTTCCTTTACGTAGATAGGACCAACATCAAGGAAGACACTGAGGGCAACAAAGAACAAGAGAAGGAGGACATCCAACCCCGCAAGGAAGGCACACAAGACAAAGAAAAAGTTAATATAGGGAAGCCACTCCACGATGAGTGCGCACATCTGCTGCACCGCAGGTTAGGACACGCTAGCTTCCCTGTTATTCAAAAGGTTACTGATTGTACAGAAGGTTCAAGAATAAAAAACTGTGAAACCTACTTGGACTGCTCTATATGTAAGCGCTCTAAACTAAAGGTAGCCCCCAAACCCAAAAAAGCCACACGCTCAACGGATCACATATTCGAAATGGTACACATGGACCTCGTAGGCCCACTTAGGCCTTCCATAAAGTATGGTAAGAGGTTCTTCTTAACTATAGTGGATTACTATAGCCGTTACAGCTTTGTGTACACCCTAAAATACAAAAGTGAGACCTACCAAAAATTTAAAGAATTCTATAAGCGTGTGGAAACACAGCATAACACAAAAATCAAGAAAATTATGACTGACAGGGGATCAGAGTTCTTGTCTAATGACTTTTCCCGTTGGCTGAGGTCAAAGGGCGTCCTGCACTTTAAGTCATCGCCATTCTCACCATTCCAAAATGGCGTGGCAGAACGCAAAAATTCGGCACTGCAAACGATGATGAGATGCGTTCTCGAGGACGCTGGGCTTGGCCAACACTTCTGGGCCGAAGCCCTGGTTTATTCTAATTACACAATCAACAGACTCTGGTCCAATGTGCTAAACATGACACCTTACGAGGTGATGTACAAGAGAAAACCAAGAATATCCCATCTCCACATCTTTGGGGTCACAGCAGATGTGCATATACCCAGGCAACTCCGTAGAAAGGGAGACAAAATATCAAAACGACTTAGATTCATGGGCTATGAGACAGGCACGAAGGGATTCAGGTTTATAGACAGTAATAACAAATTCATCATCTCCAGATCTGCCATTTTTCACGAACAGGCTAATTGGTCAAAAATACATCTCAATGAATTACATCACCAGGTAGAGAACAGTCAACAGAAATCAGACAATATTGATCACCCATACAACAACCACACACAAAAATCACTCCAACCCAAGCAGAAAGTAGATTCACTCACCAATAAAGAGGCAAGATACATGCACGACGCGGAGACCCTGCCAGGTAGGCCAGTCAGAAACAATAGGAACCAAAAACCTAAAAAATTCGAAGATTACGTCATGCACTTGCAGACAGAACCCATCACCCCTGAGACATATAGCGAAATAACAAAGTTGCCACTGGAAGAAAGACAAAAATGGGAAGCCGCAATGGAAAGAGAAATGAACAGTCTTAGGGAGCTAAATGTATACACACCATCTAAGGCACCGGAGGGTAAGACTGTCATTGGGACAAAATGGGTCTTTAGAGTAAAGACTTTAGAGGGGGGCCAGAATCTATATAAGGCCAGGCTCGTAGCACAGGGATTCGCCCAAAGGTTCCCCGATGATTACACAGAGACATACTCACCAACAGTAACGCCCGAGAGTGTCAAAAGCGCACTGGTCATCGCAGCCACCCTAGGTCTTGAAGTGCAGCAATATGACATACAAACAGCCTACCTACACGCCAAATTAGATAAAGAAATTTATGTGAGGGCTCCACCTAGTAAAGACACCACCAAGGGCGACACCTGGTTACTAAATAAGAGCCTATACGGACTCAAACAGTCGGGTAAACAATGGTATGATTGTCTGGTCAAGGTATTGGAATCTATGGGGTTCAAGGCTACCTTAGCCGATAACTGCCTTTTCACCAGGAAGAACAACAGGAGCATGGAGTACGTCCTCATATATGTGGATGATATATTATTCATAAGTAAGAACAAAGAGGATTGTGATGTCTTCGCAAGTGAACTGGGCAAACATTTTTCTCTCAAATCATTGGGGGGCATCAATAAATATCTTGGAGTACATGTTACTAGGTCACCCAAAGGTTTCCTTCTAAGCCAAAAAGAAAAAAATCAGCGAACTTCTTGTTAAATGCAATATGATAGGTGCCAAACCTTGTGAAACTCGCATGTTAGCAGATTTTCAAAAAAATGTGTACAATGACTCACCCCAATTCCCAGAAAACACCTTATACAGATCCACAATAGGTTCCTTGTTCTACATTGCTAACTGGACACGGCCGGATATTGCCCTGCCTGTGAACCTACTCTCAAGGCACGTAGCCAACCCCACAGTATTTCATTGGGAAGCAATAAAAAGAATACTTAGGTATCTAAAGTACAGCATCAATAACTGCCTCAAATTAGAACCCAATACCAGTAAGAAACCTCTCCTCTACTGCTACGTTGATGCTGATTGGGCAGGTGACACCAGAAGTAGGAAAAGTACTTCTGGATACGTTCTCTTCTTAAATTATTGCCCAGTATATTGGTATACCGGTAAGCAAAACCTAGTGGCCACCTCCACCACTGAGGCAGAGTATATTTGCTTATCCAAGGCCATAAACAATCTCGTTTGGTTCGATGAGCTGCTGACTAACATCTGGGCCGAACCCATACACCCCATGCAAATTTATGAAGATAACAAGGCAGCAATAGAAATTTCCACATCAGATGCTGTAGGCCATAGGTCAAGACATATCGACATCAAGAACAAACATGTAAGGCAACTTCATAAATCCGGTTTCGTTACCATTATGCACTGTGACACCAAGCATCGAACAGCAGACATACTCACAAAACCATTACCACTTAAGCAGCATTCATACCTTACTTCTAGACTCTGTGTTCTACCCATGGACCTCAATCAGATTGAGCCTGTCAGTCCCAGGGATAAGCATTTAGAGGGGGATTTGTTACAAGTAAATGTTCTCCCTGAGCATACTCAACATTGTATACTGACAAGCCAAGAGTTAACCAGCTTAAACAAACCTAACCCCTCCTTTCTCCCCCTCCCATTACCTGTAACTCCGCCTCCTGGGTATTTAAGGTCTCCTCCTGTTGTTGCCACCATTGCTCCTGATGATACCTGTAATGAAGCAGATATAAACAAATAAAGATCTGTTCATGATAAATAATCCAGTGTGTCTTCATACATTATTGGGCCCCAAACTGATCCAAGCTAACAGTATTGCTCTGTATTGCATATAATAAGCTGTCATATGCGCTGTCTCCGATGTATTCTTGGCATCACCTGGCAGGACAAAGTTCCAAATAGCGCAGTCTTGGAACGTGCTGGAATTTCTAGCATGTATACACTACTGAAACAGCGACGTCTACGCTGGCTGGGGCATGTCGTGAGAATGGCTGATGGTCGGATTCTGAAAGATCTCCTGTATGGTGAATTAGTGCAGGGAAAGCGCCTCAGAGGGAGACCACAGCTGCAATATAAGGATATCTGCAAGAGGGACCTAAAGGCCCTGGGAATGGACATTAACAACTGGAAAACCTTTTTTTTAAAAAAATTGATTTATATGCCGCCCTTCTCCGAAGACTCAGGGCGGCTTACAATGCATTAAGCAAGAGCCTTCATACCTCTGTATATTTTTTATATAAAGTCAACTTATTGCCCGCACAAACTGGGTCCTCATTTTACCTACCTTAGAAAGGATGGAAGGCTGAGTCAACCTTGAGCCTGGTGAGATTCGAATTTACAGTAATTGCAGACATCTGGTGTTAGTCGATTGCAGAAAATACGACTTCAGCAACAGAGTAGTCAATACCTGGAATGCACTACCTGACTCTGTTGTTACATACCCAACCCCCCAAAACTTTAACCTTAGACTGTCTACTGTTGACTGCAACCCATTCCTAAGAGTTCTGTAAGGGGCGTGCATAAGGGCACCAATGTCCCTGTCCTACTGTCCCCATTTATTCGTATCCATTTCTTGTATTCATAATCATGTTTATACTTATATCTGTTATCTTATACATCTTTGACAAACTAACTAAATAAATAAACAAGATGTGTGATTTCACGCCGAATGTGCTGAATAAATTCTTCTTCCGCTAATCGTGCAAACACTCTTGTTTGGTAGGGTGTTAAATACGCCCAGTGAATCTGTGCTTAAGGTTACAACAAGTCTCTTACTATAATTTGGATTCTCTGTGGTTTGGTTCCTAGCGTAAATACCATTTTGCAACCTTTTCTATCAGCCTGTTATTAGGCATTTGCAACGGATTTTACAGGGCGGCATTATGGTGTGGGAACTTGGACTCGAGGGCGTGGGAATAGCACACAACACTGAACCACAATCTCGGCACAGTTGTTTAGAAGTTAATTCCAGTGTGGTTCATGAATCAGACAATCAGGAAGTTCCTAAAAATGGAGGACAGCGAGAATTCCTTTCTTTTTTGCCCTGACCAATATTAATAAAATCTCCATCACGTTGACCTCAACCGTTGATGAATTCAGGGACACATCCATATATTTTTCTACAAAGCAGATTACAGGCTGCCCTCGACTTACAACAGTTCATTTAGTGACGGTTCACTGAAAAAAGTGACTTTCGACACTTAACAACTATTGCAGCATCCTCATGGTCACATGACCTGAATTAAGATGCTCGGCAACTGACTCATATTTATGACGGTTTCAGTGTCCCATGGGATCCCCTTTTGCCGCTTTCTTACAAGCACAGTCAATGGGGGAAGCCAGATTCGCTTAACAACCGCGTTACTCACTTAACAATTGCAGTGTGATTCACCTAACAACTGTGGCAAGAAAAGTAAAATGGGGCAAAATTCACTTAACAAACGTTTTCACTGAGCAACAGAAATTTTGGGCTCAGTTCTGGTTGTAAGTTGAAGGCTTCCTGTATCTTTTGATTGTAGAAAACTATAGCTAGGACGATTGTTCAACTCCATAGTTTAGCCTCCAGCCCTCAGGTTCCATAGTGGTTTCTCCTTAACTTACTAACTTAGTCCATGTTGGCTTATATTTGAGCTTCTTTACGGTCAGGTCTTAAGGGACATGGTGGCTCAGTGGCTAAGACGCTGAGCTTGTCAATGGAAAGGTCGACAGTTCAGTGGTTTGAATCCCTAGTGCCGTGTAACGGGGTGAGCTCCCGTTCCTTGTCCCAGCTTCTGCCAACCTAGCAGTTCAAAAACACGTAAAAAATGCAAGTAGAAAAATAGGGATCACCTTTGGTGGGAAGGGAATAGCATTCAGTGCACCTTTGGGTTTACTCATGCCGGCCACATGACCACCGAGACGTCTTTGGACAGTGCTGGCTCTTCGGCTTTGATACGGAGATGAGCACCGCCCCCTAGAGTCAGGAACGACTAGCACAGATGTGCGAGAGGAACCTTTATCTTTACTTTTAGGGTCAGGTCAGCATTGGCACCTGCTGAAATCCTACCTAATTCATCTGGCAGCTCTTCAAACTCCACAAGAAAACCAGGAAAGCAAGAATCCTTCTTCTTACTGTATTCGTCATCAGCAATGGATTTTCACATGTTGTCAACTTTTTGAGGTAGGTCAAGTCAAGAAACAGGCATATATCTCCAGGCCTTTAGTAATCCTTGTTACTGTTCTCTGTACTTTTTCCAAAGTCTCCACATTTTCGTTTGATAATGTAGTGTAGGAGGTTAGCACCCACCCCTCTCCTAGAAGAATGAAATATTTCAGGAAATATTAAAAAAGGCAGAATATTATGTTTCCCTGGATGAGAAATGGAGAAGCATGTTTTAAAGACGAAGCAGCTCCCACCTTCTTGCCCCCCCCACCCTTTGTCAATGGGCCAGAGGCAGAAACCCAATCTCCCCCCTTTGTCAATGGACCATCATCTGCAACACAATTGGACCCATCTAGCAACAGAAACTCACCACATGGCACCTGGGAAAATTACATCAGCCAGCAAAGCTAGCTATGACCTCTGACAGCAACCAATCTGGATACTCTTCCTGTGCCCCAGGATGTTCAAAGCCCAGAGAGGGTATAAAACCCAGGGACTCTCAGCATCTCTGCCCCTTTTTCTGCTCAGGAACTCAAACCATGTGGTCCTGCTGTCCACCATTAAACCATCTTTCCAAGCAGTCTCCATATTTCCAGTGTCTTTTCCCCCACTTGGAACTGAACCCAGAAGGATATTTCTTCCAACAGTAGTGACCAAAACTGGGTGCAGTATTCCAGGTGTGGCCTTACTAAGGTTTTGTAAAACAGTGCTAATACGTCACATGATTTGGATTCTATGCCTCTGTTTATACAACATGGGAGTCCATGGGACTAAACACTACTACAGTCCCTGCTACAACTCACTTAACTTGATCCAGTAAAGTCCCATCGTTCCTGCAATGTGTTAATCTTGATTAAAGTTAACCTCGCTAATTATGTGCGTCTGTGTGTATGTATGTGCTGTTCAACAAACTGTACAATGTAATGGACCAGGTTAATTTGCTTGTTTATAGGTTCACTTCATTTTGCAAGATAGGCTTACAGGAACCAGATCAAACCTGTTGTTTTAACATGGCCAGAAATCAAATGGGAGAAAGGTCAAGTAACTACATCTATTGTACAAGTAGCTGTACTCCAAAACTGAGGTCTCCAATTGCACCACAGTTTTTCTTTGTGCACATCCAAAATACAGTATCCATCTAGTTTAGTTTAGTTTAGTTTTAGTTTTATTTGATTTATATACCGCCCTACTCCCGAAGGACTCAGGGCAGTGAACAGCCACGCAATAAAATACACAGTTACAAAATTTAAAAAGCAGAATAAAATAAAATAAAATAATTAGGCCAGACAAATTAAGACAACCCTGTCGTTTAAACCAATTTAAAATTTACGTATTAAAAGAAGTAAAAGGGAGAAAATTAGGCCAGGCCCGCCTGGTGAAATAAAAAGGTCTTAAGAGTGCGGTAAAAGGTGCGCAGATCCCGGATCCTCCGTATCTCTGGGGGGAGCTCGTTCCAGATGGTAGGTGCCCCCACAGAGAAGGCTCTCCCCCTAGGGGCCGCCAGTTGACTTTGTTTGGCCGACGGCACCCGGAGGAGCCCCTCTCTGTGAGAGAGTACCGGCCGGTGGGAGGCTATAGTGGGCAAGATTACTGATTTATTTATCCAATTTTTACAGCCCCCCTCTCCCCCGACTCAACAGAGTGACTCTGGGCAGCATATACTTTTAAAATTATAAAACCATTAAAAAAAGCAGAAAAATCATCCAGAAATTAAATACAAGGTAGTCCTTGTTGTACGATCAGAATCGAGCCCCAAATTTATGTTCCTAAGTAAGACAGTTGCCAGGTGAGTTTTGCCCCATTTTACGACCTTTCTTACTGCAAGTTGTTATGTGAATCGCTGCAGATATTAAGTTAGGGACACGTTTGTCGAGTGAATTTGGCTTCCCTATTGACTTTTATTTATTTATTTATTGGTTTGATTTATATGCCGCCCTTCTCCGGAGACTCAGGGCAGTTTACAATGCATTAAGCAATAGCCTTCATACTTTTGTATATACCTGCTTAGTAGGGCTTTCGGCCCCCCTCATACACACACACACACACACACACACACAATGTCATCTTATTGCCCCCACAAACTGGGTCCTCAATTTACCTACCTTAGAAAGGATGGAAGGCTGAGTCAACCTTAAGCCTGGTGAGATTCGAACTTACAGTAATTGCAGACAGCTGGTGCTAATCACAATGCTTTTAGTCTGCTGAGCTATCCAGGCTCAGCAGATCACGCGACAGTCAAGTATGCGTGAAAAACGGTCATAAATCACTTCTTTTTCAGTGCCGCTGTAACTTTGAATGGTCCCTAAATGAACTGTTGTAACTCAAGGACAACCTATATTGTCTGTTTAGATCAGGGGTCTCCAACCTTAGTTGGGTATCATTCATTTAAATACATACATACATACATACATACATACATACATACATATATATATATATACACACACACACACACACACACACACACACACACACACACATATCTATCTATACATACACACACACACATTTTCGTAGATTTTCATGGTACAGGTATGCAAGTCTTGGTATATTCGGGTCTTTTCTTGTGTAAGATTGAGAGTATCTTGGCGACGTTTCAATGAGGTCCCACTCGTCATCTTCAGGCTGGTGTCTTCGGCTTTGTGCTTGTGCAAGGAAAGCGTGATTGGAGCTGCCGTCTCTCTATAAAAATTCAGGATATCACAACACTAGAACTCAGGATGTTAACACACAGCCCATTACCCAGGTCGTTGAAACACAAAAGACTAATCTGCAAACATCAACTCCATCAACCAATCAAGATGTAACAATACAGGCAACCAACCCGCTCACAGCCAGCACCCCACATCTCCCTATCAGTATTTATAGAGACGGCAGCTCCAATCACACTTTCCTCGCACAAGCATGAAGCTGAAGACACCAGCCTGAATATGACGAGTGGGACCTCATCGAAACGTCGCCAAGATACTCTCAATCTTACACGAGAAAAGACCCAAATATGCCAAGACCAAGTGGGAGATGGCTGGAAGGGCCTCTAAGATGCGCAAGAGCCAAATTGATTATTGGCATATAATGGCAGAGATCTCTGTAATGGTAGTTTAATACTCTGATGATGTCAGCAGATGGCTGATGAAAACTTAGTTAAATAAAATTTTTAATTATTTTAAAATTTTAAGTTCCGGAGCTCTCAGGATGTCTGTTTCTTTCTTTACTAATATACCTGGAACTCGTATTTTTAGCAGTTTGTTATATATAGGGTATATATATATATATATATATAGGTCTTTGGTTATTCGGGTCTTCTCCCACGTAAAATTGGAAGTGTCTTGGCGACATTTCGACGAAGTCTCATTCGTCATCTTCAGGCTGGTGTTCTCGGCTTCGTGCTTCCAGGAGCAATGTGAGATCACAGCTGTCTCTTCCTTTTTATGTGGGAGAAGACCCGAATAACCAAAGACCTACATACAAACACCCGCGAAAACCTCAGAAAACATAGATAGATAGATAGATAGATAGATAGATAGATAGATAGATAGATAGATAGATAGATAGATAGATAGATAGATAGATAGATATGGATATATATCCTTCTAAAGATATGTTTACAATTACACGGGAAGAAACCCAAGACATTACCTGTACACACACACACATATATATATATATTTGTTTTCTGTAATATATATATTACAACTTCTCAATTGTGCAAACTGCTCAATTGTGGTTCCAGAAAAATCTTGGCTATGTAGGAAAGACCTGGCTTAAAGGAAAAACATACACACACACACATGTATGTATGTATGATGTATGTATATGTATATATATGTATGTATGATGTATGCATGTATATGTATATATACATATGCATACACACACATATACATGTATATGCCCACCCTTCAATCCCCACCGCGCACGTGACCCAAGATTTGGGACGCACGTGCCCGGGATGATCAAAGGCAAAAGGACCACCCGATCGAGCCGGCGGCCGCTGCAGCACCGGCGATTCAGAAGGCGGGGCAGCCAGAGCCCCTAGGGAATAAGGAGGAGGGCGGGGCTAATATGCAAATGACCCGGCTGCGCCGAAGGCCTTATGGGAGACGTAGTTCTTCCTCCGGGCGGCGCCGGGACCCTCGCAGAGGGCGCGGACTACGGTTCCCGGGAGCGTCCAGCGAAAGGCGGAGGCGGCCTTCTGTTGTGCTCGCCCAAGGATGCCCGCGCAGGCGCACTGCGACGGGTTGCGACAGAGGAGCCGCTTGAAGGTCTTTCTGCCTGGCTGCTGCTGCTGCTGCCGCTGCTACCACCGAGCAGGTAGGGTGGGGGGCGCCTGCGCGACTCCTCTCCGGAGGGCGGGGGGCGTCGCTCCCCGCGGTGAAGCCCGGGCAGGGTCGGGGAAAGAGGGGAGGCAGGGAGGGAGGGGAGGGGAGGGGAGGGGGATCCTTAGTGAGGAGGGGGCGTCCCTCCTAAAGGGGGATGTGATCGAGAAGGGGGGGGGGGGGCTGCCTTGGCCGGGGGAGGGGGAGGAGCGCTTTCACCGGCTTGCCCTAACCAGCACCCCCCCCTCTCCCCCGCTTTGCAAGGATTTTGGACTCCAGCGCCCATCATCCGCAGCCAAAGCCAAAGCTGCCTTTGTTGAAGATGGGGAGGGAGGGAGGGAGGGGGGGAGGCCGTGGAGTTTTGTGCCCCCTCCCCTGTTCCCCTTTGCAAAGGGGAGGCCTGAATGGGGAAAGTGGGGGTGCTTTGCAGCGGAGGGGTGCGTGTGTGTGTGTGTGTGTCTGATTGTGTTTGCACGCACCCCCGTCCCAGCCCGGCAGACCCTTCCTTTCTTGCACCGGGCTCCAAGTACCCCCACCCCCGCTCGGGTGGATGCAGCTTTCTCCGCGTCCCTTGAGTTGTGGGGTCTTGGGGGGCCAGGAGGAGGTCCCGCTGCAAACCTCCTGAGAAGGCCTGGCGAAAGGGTCGTGGGACACACACAGACACACACACACGCACACCCGGTGGGTAAGGCTGAAGAGAGGCAGCCGGTCCTGGGACGCCGCCTTGAAAGGATAAACTTCCCCTTCCCACCTCTGCAGGAGAGGCCTCGTTACAGCAGAATTTTCTCTCTCTTTCTTTCTCTTTCTCTCTCTCTTTCTCTCTCATTTGTCTCTACATCTCTCTCTCATTCTCTCACTCTTTCTCTCTTTCTCTCTTGCTATCTATTATCTCTGTCTCTACATCTCTATATCTGTCTGTATCTTTGCCTGTCTCTGTCTGTCTCTCTCTCTCTCTCTCTCTCTCTCTCTCTCTCTCTCTCTCTATCTATCTATCTATCTTGTTTTCCCCAAAATAAGACCCTCTCTTACATTTTTTTGAACCCTGAAATAAGTGCTTGGCCTTATTGCCATGCGCTCAAAAAGCCTGATTGGGCTTATTATCAGGGAATGTCTTATTTTGAGTGAAACAGGGTATCTATCTACCTCTCTCTCTCCCTCTCTCTCTCTCTCTCTCTCTCTCTTTACCTCTTTTTTTCTCTCTCTCTTTCTCTCTACTTCTCTCTCTCTACGTCACCCTCTTCCTCCCTCCCTCTCTCTCTACCTCTGCCTCCCTCTCTCTCTCTCTACCTCTCTCTCTCTCCCTCTACCTCCCTCTCTCTGTCTCTACCTCTGCCTCCCTCTCTCTCTCTACCTCTCTCTCCCTCCCTCCCTCTCTCTCTACCTCTACCTCCCTCTCTCTCTCTACCTCTCTCTCTCTCTATACCTCTCTCTCTCTCTCTCTCTCTCTCCCTCTACCTCCCTCTCTCTCTCTCTCTCTCTACCCCCTCTCTCTTTCTCTCTCTCTCTCTCTCTCCCTCTCCCTCCCTCTATCTACCTCTGTTTCTCTCTCTGTCTACCTACCTACCTACATCTCTCCATCATCCACCCACCCACCTATCCATCTATCATCTCACCTATTAACAACCCTCAGTCTAGCATATCAAGATGTATTTTGGGGGTGGAAGGGGCCTGTCCAATTCCCTTTGCCTGGAAATGTGTGAAAATATGCCTGGAAGGAGTTTAAAAAAAACCCCAATCCTAAAAACAAGGGTGTAAAAGCAGATTGATGGGTTGGAAACCCCCCTCACTCCCCCCCCCCGGCCCGGCTTCCTTGGTTTACCGGTGGTTGTTTCCCCACCCCCCCTTGCTGCAAAAGCTGCCTGGAAACAGGTGAGCGATAGGTCACCTCAGCCTCTCTGGGCTACCGGTTCTCGTCTCCCGGATCCTGAAAGGATGCTTGGAGATAGGGATTGCTGGGCGATGGTTTGCAGATGGGCCCTACAGAGGGTGCTGCAAACAAGGGAATGAATGAAGCAGCAGGTAGGCAGGCAGGCAGGAGTTGCCTCGCTGAGGCCTTTCTGCTTGATGCCAAGCCATTATGTAAGGAAGGCATCTCGTGCCACCAGGGAGGGGAACGAAAGGAGACATAAACCCGTGTGTGGCATGAAGAGTGCAGAATGACTTCCTCGAATTGCCAGAGAAATGGTCTGTTGGCCGCAGTAACTGGTATCTTAACGATAATGTCTCTCCCTAAAGGGTTTTAAAACGGATTTAAAACGTTTGCAAAGCCTTTTTGTTATTTGCAGGAAGAGGAACCCGCTATCATGATGACAGAATTTTGCTGAATCATGCAGCTGGGGAATATTTTTTTTCCCCCCGCCCCTTCTGTTGTAGTGAGGCATAAAACACAAAAGGCAACACCACGGGGCGAAGTAGAAGATACGAGGCAGGGTGATTTTTGGCATAAGGAAAAGCAAGATGAAGAAAGATAGAAGTAGCACCGAAGGGGGAAAAACAACTGACACTAGGGAGCCCTTATTTTGACTTTAGCCCTATTAGGTCTAGACAATCCAGAGACAGGCTGCATTTAATACAGTGAGCTCCCTGGGAGTGTTTTGTCTCTTACAAAGATGTGTCTGAGGTACTTGTAATGGGTTAATGATAAGTGAAATGGAATTGATGGATCATTATATAAAGCGTTGTCACTTAATGCAACAGGAACAAAGACAGTGCAGTGGCTGTCAGTTTTTGAGCCACACAGCATTTCTCGACAATTCAGGCATTTATGGCCAGGGCTGTGGAGTCAGAGTCGAGGAGCCGGAGTCGGAGGAAATTTGGGGTACCTGGAGTCGGAGTCAGCAAACAATGCACCGACTCCGGCTCCTACTAAATTTAGATTGGAATTTTTTTAAAAAAGCAAGTTTAAATGTCCCAATTCTCCCGACTCCACAGCCCTGTTTATGGCTAATCTTATCTTACAAGCGCCCCTTTTCCATTTCGCCTATCGAAAAACTCGTAAGTAACCCAGTTGCATGGATAGATTTGCTTAACAAAATTGCTCCTTCCAGAGATGGCAGGAATTGGGTGTGTCTGCTCTAATGAACAGAAGGACCAGGGGTGACAGGATAGCAGTGTTCCAATATCTTGAGGGGCTGCCAACAAAGAAGAGAGGGATCAAACCATTTTTCAAAGCACCGGAAAGTAAGAAAAGAAACAGCCTTGTTTCTTACTCCTTAATGAATTAAGGAGAGGTCCAACCTAGAACTAAAGAGAAATTTCCTGACAGTGAAAACAATGAACCAGTGGAAGGACAGGCCTCCAGGAGTTTTGGGGGCTCCATTACTGGTGGTGTTCAAGAAAAAACTGGAATGGTATAGGGCAGGGATGGCTAACCTTTTTGCCATCGTGCCAAAAGCAGGGGGAGCATAGTGGGGCCGTGCGTGCGCGTGCCCACACCCATAATTCAATGCGCGTGAGACACCCCCCACCCACTCCCCGTGCTTTTGCCACAGTGGGCCTGGTAGGCCCATTTTTCACCCTCCAGAGGCTTTCTTGGAGCCTGGGGAGGGCAAAAACAGCCCTCCCCACACCCCCGGAGGCCCTGCGGAGGTCGGAAACAGCCCATTTCCCGACTTCCGGTGGGACCAGAAGGCCCAAAAATCAACTGGCTGGAGCTGGAGCTGAGCTAGGAAAATGCTCATGTGCCCACAGATATAGCTCCACGTGCCACCTATGGCACCCGTGCCGTAGGTTCGTCATCATGGGTATAGGGCAGTGATGGCGAAAATTTTTGGCACCAAATGCCCAAACCGGAACACGTCCGCGTGCATGCGCCAGAGTGCCGGAAACCCAAAGACCAGCTGGCCAGCGCGCACATGCCTATTTTGTGGCTGTTTTTTGGGCCATTTTCATGCAGTTTTTCAGGCTGTTTTCAGGCCGTTTTTTGGGCAGTTTTTGGCCCGAAAAATGGCCTGAAAACAGCCCAAAAAATGAGCTTATTTTGGCCATTTTGAAGGCCGTTTTCAGGCCTTTCTCAGGCTGTTTTTTTGGGGGGCATTTTTGTGCTGTTTTCAGAAAATGGCACAAAAGCACCCGAAAAACAACCCGAAAACAGCCCAGAAAATGGCCCACAAACAGCCTGAAAACAGCCTGGAACATGGCCCAAAAAATGGCCTGTTTTTTGACCATTTTCCGGTGCTCCAGCACTCGCAAAAACCAGCTGGCCACCATACTGGAAACCATAAAAGCAGCTAGCAATGGTGAGCGTGCCCACAGAGGGGGCTCTGTGTGTCACCTCTGGCACGTGTGCCATAGATTTTGCCATCAGGGGTATAGGATCTCCTTCTTGACCTCCAAGGTCCCTTCCAACTCTGTTATTCTGTTCTTTTTCTCCCCATCCCCAAAGACTCTAAACAGCTCCATTTTTAAAAATGCAATTACGTTGTTTTTTTTTTTCCTCTAAATGTCATGGTCTTTAAGACCTGAATAGATCACAGATGATTGTTGATCTCTGTGTTTGCCAAATACCTAGATTACTATTTATAGAGGATGTACTTCAGGTCTGTTGAGAAGAGGTTGCTGTAGCACAGAACTGAAGTAACCACTTGCAATTTCTTAACGCAAAGTTAGGACGAAGAGCCTGTTTTTTTCCTCGTGTCGGGATTATCTGGGGTCAGGAATTCATCTGATACAGCATCCCTTCTAACCAGGACGAGTGGAAGTACAGTAGGCAGGCCATATTTGGGAATCGGGTTACAAAACTGTAATCCAACCCCGTTCAGGACATCCGTTTAAGAAGGAAGAGATAGTGAGCAGCAGCTGTTCTCACGTATTATTTCTTTTTTTCCCCCCAGAGTTTTCTGAGTGGCAAATATATTTGTTAACCCTGGCGTTTACAGAGAAAGATGAAAGATATCGATCTAGGGAAAGAGTATGTGATACCCAGTCCTGGGTATAGAAATATAAGGGAGAGAAGTAGCCTGAATCAACGTGGAGGACAAGATGGGATCAAGTTCCAGCCAGAGAAATACAAGGTATGTAGCAATGACTGCTTTTTAAAGTGCATTTATCCTTTCTTCCTTCCTTCCTTCCTTCCTTCCTTCCTTCCTTCCTTCCTTCCTTCCTTCCTTCCTTCCTTCCTTCCTTCCTTCCTTCCTTCTTTCTTTCTTTCTTTCTTTCTTTCTTTTTAAATTTGTATACTGCCCTTCTCCCTGAGGACTCAGGACGGTGAACAGCCAAGTAAAAACATAAACTACAAACATTAAAATACAATTTAAATTTGGGTCCTTGATAAAAATAATAATAAACAATTAAAAACATTTAAAAAGTGTTAGCTGGACAGCTTGCTGGAAAAAGAAGATTTTAAGGGCACGACGGAAGGTCTTGGATTCTCCTTAACTCTGGGGGCAGCTGATTCCAGAGGGTAGGTGCCCCCACAGAGAAGGCCCTCCCCCTCCAGAGGCAGTTTGTGGGGGGGGGGGGGATCATCCTTCATGTTATCCCAAAAACAGGAACCCCGTGGAATAGGTCGTGCTGAGGAAGAAGGATTATCCAAAGCCCTGAAGTATATGAGGATAAAGGCAGTCCTTCTAGCTCACTGTTTCTCAACCTTGGTAGCTTGAAGATGGGTGGACTTCAACTCCCAGAACCCCCCAGCCAGCGCTGCTGGCTGGAGGATTCTGGGAGTTGAAGTCCACCCATCTTCAAGCTACCAAGGTTGAGTAACACTGTTAGCTAGTCTTAACACTACAACCCTTAACCACACTGTCTTTGACACCAGCACTTGACCCAAATTGCATAATGTAATGGATAACATTCTGTGTTATATAAAAAATGAACACATGACCTTCCACTATAATTATAGAGCGTAATCAGATTCGTGCCTTAAATGCCAATCAGCAAAAAGGAGACTGTATTTATTAAAGATTGATTGCTCTGGAAGCATGTCCAGGAAGGATCTAAAATTCAGATATTTTTTTTTGTTTTGCTTTGCATAAGTTAAAAGTCTGTAGAGATTCTCCATCATGCAGGTCGTGATTGTCCCAAAGGTGCTTTTTCAGGAGGCAAGTGGACTTCCTTGTTTTCTTTCCCCCTTTTGAAGAGGTTTCACTTCTCATCCAAGAAGCTTCTTCAACTCTGACTGGATGGTGGGGAATGGAAAGATTTATATTCCTTGCAGGCAGCTGGACATTTGCATCCTTTTTAGAGGGTCCCTTGGAGCTTTATCTATGTATCTCTGGATGACTGAGAATCTCTGCAGACTTTTAGCTGTACTATTTAGGATGAACACCCTTTGAATAGTTGTGTTGTGGCTCCGTTGCCTGAGCCTGTGTCATCGGCAGATGCAGACTCAGAGTGAGGGGGAGGAGTTGGCAAGGCCTCCCTCTCCAGGACCCTCCTCTCTGGCAATGCCTCCGGAGGACACCAAAGGGCAAGAGATAGGCCCAGAGCCAAGCAGGTCCACGCAGCCACAGGTGGACAGTGATGAGAGTAATGAGTCTTGGCTGGATCCTCGGCAGCGTCGCAGGGATAAGCGCGCGCAACAGAAGAAAAGGCGTGCCAGAGATTAGGCTGAGTCACTGGACCACACCCCACAGGGTATAAAAGGGGGTGAGCTAGCCATTAAGACTCTGTTGACGGACAAAACTAACTCCTATTGAGTCACATTGCATCTGTGGAAAATTATTATCAGCCTTGGATTTATTTCTACGAACTGGACAATTCTTTACCGTGGGTATTTTTTTTTGTTGATAAAAAGTTCTTGGCAAGCAGCTACTGGGTGGCTGCCAAGCGTCTTATTGGAAGAATTGGTTGTCTGCCAGTTTATTTAACCCCCGACTGTCTGTCTGTGTGTGTGTGTGAGACGGGGACAGAACAGATTATGGGAGTAGGAATGGATTTCCAGAGGAAAAAATTGTAGACTACAGAACCAGGAGCACCACTCAGGTGACCCTGAGAACACAGATAAACCTCCAAGTGCTTCAAGGACCCTCTAAAAGGATGCAAATGACCAGCTGTCTGCAAGGAGTATAAATCCTTCCATTCCCCACTATCCTATCAGAGCTGAAGAAGCTTCTTGGAGGAGAAGCAAAATGTCTTCAAAAGGAAAAAACAAGAAAGTCCAGTTGTCTCTTGAAAAAGCACCTTTGGAGCTTTGCATAGTTAGTGACTATATGTTAATGAAGCTAGTAGCAAATATACCGCTATTTCCTTCAGGGCGGAAAAATTAAGGGAAGCAAAAAATCATGGCACAAACTGAACACTCCCCCTCCCCCCACACACAAATGGCCAATTCAGAGATTTAAAAGAAAGATTTTGAGAAACACCTCCCCCATACCAAAGAAGAATTAAAAGGAATAATTTACCTTAATAGATTTTAGGATTAGGCAATAGATAATATTTAATGCTAAATATTAAATTTAGCCTTGGTGGCGCAGCAGACTAAAGTGCTGTTAAGTAGCACCAGCTGCCTGCAATTACTGCGAGTTCGAATCTCCCCAGGCTCAAGGTTGACTCAGCCTTCCATCCTTCCGAGGTAGGTAAAATAAGGACCCAGATTGTGGGGGAAATAAACTGACTTTGTATGAAAAAGAACACCGCTTAGGGGCGGCCCGAAAGCCCTACTAAGCAGGTATATACAAAAGTATGAAGGCTATTGCTTAATGCATTGTAAGACGCCCTGAGTCTCCGGAGAAGGGCAGCATATAAATCGAACCAAATAAACAAATAGTGTTATACTAAACCAATCTGATATTCCCTTGGGAGTCCTAGGAACTAAAGCAAAAAGTAGTGACACATGATAAAATTCTAGAATGTTACAAATCGTGTGGTTTTGATCATGTTACTATGCAAATTCTCTTAAAAACAGCCCTTTACATTCTTCTAACCAGTATATGGACGATAATATAAAAGAACTTTATATAAAAAGTTCAGGGAATAGACAGAGAAATTCAGGAAATTATAGATCGGGCTACCTTTATTTCTGTTTATCAAATTGCTTTGATAAAATATCAGTGAGCCAGTCTGAGGTAGTGATTAGGGTACTGGCTATATAAAAACCAGCTGGGTGAGTTTGGGTCAATCACCAGGAGATGGTGAGTTCTAGTCCCACCTTAAACATGAAACCCATCTTGGCGACTTTAGACCAATTGCCGGGAGACTGTGAGTTCTAGTCCTGCTTTTTAAAGAGGCAACTGGACTTTCTGGTTTTCCTTTGAAGGAGTTTCGCTTCTCATCCAAGAAGCTTCTTCAGTTCTTCAGATTTGGATGCGTGAGAATCTCCATAGATTTTTAGTCCTGCTTTAGGTATCAAAGCCGGCTGGGTGATTTTGGGCCAATCCATCTGTGAAGCTTGTTACAGAGAAAAAGAGGAGTAAGGAGTATTTCATTTCATTTCAATTTATTAAACTTATATACCGCCCTTCTTCTGACGGACTCAGGGCGGTGAACAGCCAAAAATTAAAATACTATATAATATGAAAGTTAAAATAATTTAAAACATAATTAAATTAATTTTGGCTTCCCCCAAATTTAAAACCTCTCACTAAAATTAAAATCTTTTTAAGCCAGCCCGTCTTGCTGAAATAGAAAAGTCTTCAGGGCCTTGCGGAAAATACGGAGGTCTGGGATCAGTCATATTCCTGGGGGTAGCTCATTCCAGAGGGCGGGTGTCCCCACAGAGAAGGCTCTCCCCCTGGGGGTCGCCAGTCGACATTGCCTGACCGATGGCACCCTGAGGAGGCCCTCTCTATGAGAGCGTATTGGCCAGTGGGAGGTTATCGGTGGCAGAAGGTGGTCTCGTAAATACCCAGGCCCTAAGCCATGGAGCGCTTTAAAAATGAGAACCAATACCTTGAAGCGCACCCGGAAGAGCACTGGGAGCCAGTGCAGCTCGCCCAGGAGAGGTGTCACATGGGAGCGCCATGGGAGCGCTAAAGATATTACACCTTTAGTTACCTATAAAAAGTAAATAAAAACTGGATGCAAAAATCTAATAATGGGAATCTCATTAAAATGCATATGAAGCAGTTCTTCTGGCGAATAGCCTAAAATAGGTGAGGGAAGGGCCCTTATTCTCTTCTTTTGCTGCTGCGGGATCTCTTCTAAAAGCAACCTAAATACCACAGCCAATGGGAAGCCGAGTTTGCAAATTTGACTCTCATTCCATTTTCTCATCCAGCCTTGACTTTGCAAAATTCGTGATCTCAGCAAGCAAATTAAACCTTTTACCCCTGAAGGCTGCTTTTTATAGCATCCAGCTGGCTGGGAGAGAGAGAGAGAGAAAAAAAAAATGGCAAGGGCTCACATATTGATGTGAACTTGGAGTCAGACTAATGAAAGTGTTGCCCCTAGGATAGGTAAATAGGTAAACTTTTAATGCTGCCAAAGTAATTTCTGTCTCGGGGTTTTTTTTTAAAGAGTTCTTTGGAGTGTCAACAAATAGGTGTAGAGGTGTTTTCAATACGACTTTTTTTCTTAGAAGTTTCAAAGGATTTTTTTTTTTTAACCAAGTCCTTGACCAAGGACTTGAAAGCAAAATTAGCAGTCACGGGGTAAAAGAAAAAAAAAATACCTGCGCTTTCATAACCATTTTAATCTGCAACCATTTTAATCTTTTAAAATGATCAGAATATGGGAAATCCTATTTTTAGAACAATAGAGTTGAAAGGGGGGGGTATACATTGTTCTGCTTGTTGATTAAGCTTTTGACAATCAGCTGATTGTGTAAGAACTAATTCTGTATAATTAGCCGCAGGGGAAAATTCAGGAAACTTTTTTTTTTGCTGGGGTTAATGAATGTCACCGGTAGTCCTCGACTTACGACCACAATTGAGCCCAAAATTGACGTTGCTAAGTGAGAAATTTGTTCAGTGAGTCTTTGTCCCCGTTTTACAGCTTTTCTTGCCACAATTGTTAAGTAAATCACTGCAGTTGTTAAATCAGTAACGTGGATGTTAAGTGAATTTGGCTTCCCCCGTTGACTTTGCTTAGTGAGATGGTCCCAGAACGGGATCACATGACCGCCGGAGACTGCAAACGTCATAAATATGAACCAGTTGTCAAGAATCCGAATTTGAATCACATGACCATGGGGGATGCTGCAGAGGTCGTAAGTGTGAAAAACGGTCACAAGTCACTTTTTTTTCAGTGCTGCTGTGACTTCCAACAGTCACTTAATGAAGTGTTGTAAATTGAGGACTACCGTACCTGTATTGCTTTGTTCCTGTTTAATACTTGCAATTGTGATTAGCACGTTGTTGTGGCTAATAGATTACTATAATGTGGAAATATTGCCACGTAACAAAGAGCTGTGGGCCACAGTTCCAAATTCTTGGTAAGCCAGCCTTTAGTATTTCCCCTTGTTGCTGGTATTGTTGGACTTCCTGAGAATTTGTGACTCAGCAGAAATTACTCCCAGTATTAAGGGAAATATTTAGCTGCTGTTTTCGGGGATAGCTGGTGATGTTGAGCTGCTTCGTAGCCTTTAATTAAGCAGCTTGCTATTTGGCAAATTTTAGCATCCATCACAGCATTGCTTACAGGCAGGCAATCCTTGTTTTTAAGCTGCAAGGACCTAAAGTTAAATTTTCGGTGCATTCAACTTGGCTTAAGTCCTTTCCTTGCACAGTGTATCTGGTTCATCCTGGGTCGTCCTTTTGCTCTCAGAAGCCTGCTTCTCGCTGCCAAGCCAGTTGCTGGTAAAATTTATCCAGAATTCAATCCTGAACTAAAATGCTGCCTTGACATCAATCATGGAGTTTTGGCATGAGGGAGTTCATAATCTGTTGGTGTTGCCAGCCAGATGACTCTGTCAAGACCGATACTCATTTTCACCTACATTTTTCCTGCGCTGGCAGCTTGACAATAACTCTGTGTGTGTGTGTGTGTGTGTGTGTGTGTGTGTGTGTGTGTGTGTGGAATGCCAGGTTGGGAGAATGGTATTCAAACATCCGTTGGTACCATGGGACATGGCTGGCATCTCAAGGACACACCGAGCAGATGTCCTAGTGTGTCTGGCTGTTTCTCCTAACGAAATGAACAGGGGTGATTGGTAGACATTTTGGACTGTGGGTGGCCCATTGGGAAAAGGCAGAATTAACTATGCTTGCCTTTGCGCGGGAATCCCAGAGCTGGTTTTGCTTCTTCTGTGCCAATGTGGTCCATTTGGTAAAGTTTTAGACTCTTGGTAAATTAATGTCTCAGGAGTTCCTTTTTCTGGATTTGCCAACTGAACAGTTGACAGACTTCCTGGTAGAAGGCAAAGAGGTGGATGGTGCCCACCTGGCAAAACTGGACAGTTTTGAACATGAACTTCTGTGTTTGAGTGGCCAGGATGGCATAGAGAGAATACTCTTTATCAGCCGACCACCTTCCCTTCACCTAATATTTTCCCTTCCTGAATTAGCTGGCACAGTCCAAGTCTGTTGCGGCCTGCCGGCAGCCAACAAAGCTGGCAGCAGAATCAAACAGTGAGGAGGTTGAGGAGGAACATGGGCCAGTCCTGGGGGCTGGGGAAAGCTCGGATGGGGCTCTGCGTTGGAGGCAGAGAGGGAGGGAGACAGCAGTGAGGCAGAGGAACAGCTGGAGCCCGTTCCCGGTGTGTGCATGCGCAGAGCTGCCAAAAGACAAGAACAACTCAGAACGCAGGGTCGACTTGGGAGTAAAGCCACACTTTGGAGGTGATTGGCTCCTCCCATAGGAAACAAAAGAGGAGCGAACGGGGAGTGGGCTTTTGCAGGAAGCAATTTGTTCGGTCGTTTCAAGAGTGGAAAGTTCTGTTCGTGACTCTAAGAGACTCTGTACCAAGTTTTGCTTTGCACTCCGTTTGGAAACTATTGATATGGCAGCTTTCCAAGCGAGATAAGGTCTGTGTTGATAACTATTCCTCTGAAAGACTGTTTGCCAAGCCTTGCTGACTGTGAATGAAAAGAATTCACAGTTGTGTAAATGAAAGGGGTTTTGCCGGGACCAAGACTCTGCTTCATGCTTTTTAAGGGATCCTAGGTCAGAACAAAGTCATGGGCAGTGAATTGCCTCAGATTCCTTCTCCTTTAGGATTTCAGGGTACATGCTGAGCTGGTCCAATTAAGCCCTGCTCCTGATATCATGGTCTCTGTGATGGAGCCCAGCTGCATTGGGTATAGGCCACCAAAAATAGGCCCTAAAATCAGGTTGGTCACGAGTTATGGCCAAGATGGGTAAGTTCTATTATGGTCATAACTCAAGGACTACCTGTAGGTCTTGTAATAGAAGGAGATGCAGGCTTACATGCTAACCTGCATCTGGACAGGATCCTGCCTCTGGATGTGTTTGTTCCCTGTACTTTTCTTTTTGGTGTTCTGATTTTGTGCTCATCCTGTCTTTTCAGCACGTAGCAAGAAGGGCTGGTCTTTAATAGAACTACTGCTTGCTAATGGGGCGAGCAGAATCTCGACACTTGGTGGGAAAATAATTATTTTTTCAAAAATGCTTTGTAGACTCTGATTTTTTTTTTTTAATTGCAGGAATATAAAACGACGCACCAATTTTCACGAAAGGCTTACTAACCCAGAAAAGAGAATTTTTAGCCATCTGCTTCTAGCTAAATGTCTATGACTGCGATGGCAAACGTATGGCACACGTGCCACAGATGGCACACAGAGCCATATCAGTGGGCATGCGAGCATTGCCCTACCTCAGCTGTGGTGCACGCATCTGATTTTCAGGCCTTCCGGAGCCACCGGAAGTCGGCAAACGGGCCATTTCCAGTCTCCGGAGGGCCTCAGGGTGGGGTGGGGGGAGGCGCATTTTCACCCTCCCCAGGCTCCTAGAAAGCCTCTGGAGCCCGGGGAGGGTGAAAAACAGGACTTCTGGTCCGACCGGAAGTCAGCAAACGGGCCATTTCTGGCCTCCAGAGGCTTTCTTGGAGCCTGGGGAGGACAAAAAATGAGCCTACAGGGCCTACCGTGCCATCACATGCTAAAAGCAGGAGCGCGGGGGGGAGGGTGTCGCTCGTGCATGCACGGGAGGGGGGCTCATTGAATAATGGGATACTGGTGGAAGTCATTTCATTTGAAGTGTTTATAAACGAAATTGAGTCGTCTTTTCTATGTCCTGCTCTACCTGCTGAGATTCACATGGTGCTCACAAGCGAGCTGAATGCAAGAAGAGAATGCAGTTGTTGGAGCATTTTTGTGGACGTTAAGATGGCTGAATAGAAAGGCGGGGTAGGAATTGAATAAATGAAATAAGCACAATTAAAAGTACAGTAGCTAGGATGGGGGGGCTAAATTGGTGCCAGCGAGGACACTGTGTTGTGATTTAATAACCAACCACTTAGCATCTGGTTACATGACTATAAATAGTTCACATAAGCAATTATATTTAATTTTCCCTTGATTGATAGTTTAATTCACTGATTTCAGTTTGAATTAAGATCCTCATTCAGGAAGAAAACGGGCATAATTGCTTATGTAAACCACCCGTAATAATATTAAGAGCTGTAGTTGAGTCGCAGATGGCAGGTTCTGCAGTGTTTCCCCTTCATCACTCCCCTGACATCTGAGTGGCATAGTTGTTGGATAGACTGAAGATTTATTTGACTAGGAAAACTTAGAGCTAAAGGGAAGTGTACCCATTTTAAAAATAAAATGGAATTTGCTATTAAAATCAAATTTCCTTTTCTGGAAACAATAAAGGTAGTCAGTTCTCTAGTTATGACTGGTCACTATGCAACTGTTGGAAGTTCTGATGGACCAACCTGGGGGTGGTGTCAGTCAGGAGCCCAGACAGTTCAGATGAATTATATAAGCTATATAGGTTTATTGTGCACTAAAGCTCTCTACAAGAATCTGAACTACTAACGATCAAAAGCAAATTGGCGGTAGAGAAGAGTCAAAGGAATTCAAGATGGTCTGGACTTAGATTTCTCGTGAGCATGAAGGGACTCGAGACTGATGATGCCTTTGACCCCTCCCTCGGGCTCAGCCTGGTAATCTACAACGTACAGGCAGTCCTCGATTTACAACAGTTCATTAAGCGACCGTTCAAAGTTACGACGACACTGAAAAAAGTGACATACGACTGTCTTTCACACTTTCACACCATCCCGCATGGTCATGTGATCAAAATTTTGAGACATGGCAGTTGGTCTCTATTTATGACGGTTGCAGTATCCCAAGATCGTGTGATCCGCTTTTGCGACCTTCTGACAAGCAAAGTCAATGGGGAAGCCAGATTCGCTTTACAAGTGTGTTACTAGATTAACAATTGCAGTGATTCACTTAACAACTGTGGCAAGAAAGGTTGTAAAATGAGGGAAAACTCCCTTAAATTTTTCACTTGGCAACATTAATTTTGGGCTCGATTGTGGTCGTAAGTTGAGAACTGCCTTTACTTATGAACCAGATTCGCAGTTCCATCGGTTCACACACACACACACAGCAACCATGCTGCCAATTCGGCATTTGCAATGTCGCACTGACTCTGTTTTATGACTTATTTTTCCAAAAACTGGCATTTCTGCTTTTAGCAATAGCACTTAGACCAGTGATGGTTAACCTTTTGGCCATTGCGTGCCAAAAGCGGGGGCGGGGAGTGCGGAGGGTTGCCCTCGTGTGTGCCCACACCCATAATTCTGTGCGCCCCCCCCACATGCGCGTGTGACACCACCACCCCCGCTTTTAGCATGTGATGACACGGTGGGCCCGGTAGGCTCGTATTTCACCCTCCCCAGGTTCCAGAGACTTTCTAGGAGCCTGGGGAGAGTGAAAATGGCCTTCCCAATCCCCCAGAGGCCCTCTTTGAGGCTGTAAATGGCCCGTTTCTGACTTCCAGTGGGCCCAGAAGGCCTGAAAATCAGCTGGCAGAGCTGAGCTCGCGTGCCCACCAATATGGCTCCACGTGCCATCTGTGGCACGCGTGCCATAGATTTGCCATCACGGACTTAGACTTTACAGCCCTCTCTAAGCGATTTACAGAGTCAGCCTCTTGCCCCCAACAATTTAGGTCCTCATTTTACCGACCTCGGAAGGACGGAAGGCTGAGTCAACCTTGAGCTGGTGAGATTTGAACTGCCAAATTGCAGGCAGCCGGCAGTCCGCAGAAGTAGCCTGCACTTCTGCATTCTAACCACTGCGCCACCGTGGCTCCTTTTCCGTGAAACCAGACCATAACAAGCCATGAGTTTGTTTAACGAGTGTTGCATTCGTTTAATGACCACCTCAAAAAAAAAATCCAAATCATAAAACCAATCACATGATCACAGAACAACTGTGACAAATTATGGCTGTAATGGGCAGGCTCCATTACAATCGTTAAGTCGGGGACTACTGTTTTTGTGCCTCAGAGGTACGTGGCAAGCCCTGAGATGCTCCCCAAGACGTAACCAGCTATTCCTGAGCAGAGATGAGCAATCTCACTGAGGAGGAATTTGATGCTCCTTAGGCTCGGAAAGTCTGCAGACCCGATTGGAAAGATTTTTTCATTACTGAATTACAAAGAGTGATTCATTGAGGGCTGGCATGGGATAGCAATAGCACTTAGACTTATATAGCGCTTCACAGTGCTTTATAGTCCCCTCTAAGTGGTTTACGGAGTCAGCCTCTTGCCTCCCCCCCATCTGGGTCCTCATTTTACTGACCTCGGAAACGATGGAAGGCTGAGTTAAACCTTAAGCCAGTGAGATTTGAACTACCGAACTACTGACGATTGGCAGTCGGCATAATTAGCCCGCAATACTGCATTCTAACCACTGCGCCACTGCGGTGCTATATAGCTTGTTGGTCCACTTCACAAGTGCTTCTTCTCCTGTTTCCGTTTCTACAAGGTGTTTCCGTTTCTGTCCGCAGTGCTATTTTCAGTTTTGTTTGATGGACAGTACAGGTGGTCCTCGGCTTATAACCGATATTGAGCCCAAACTTTCTCTTGCTAAGCGGGACAGTTGTTCAGTGAATTTTGCCCCGCTTTACGACCTTTCTGGCCTCCGTTGTTAAGTGAGTCACGAAAGTTGTCTACATTAGTCACACGACTGGGAAGTGAATCTGGCTTCTCCGTTGACTTTGCTTGTCAGACGGTCACGAAAGATGATCACGTGACTCCGGGATACGACAACCGTCATAAATATGAGTCCGGTACCAAGTGCCTTGAGTTTTGATCATGTGACCATGGGGTTGTTGCTGCAGTGGTCGTGAGCGTAGAAAACGTTTTTTTAGTGCCGTCGTAACTTCGGTCACTGAATGAGCTAGTATAAATCGAGGGCTACCTGTGGCAAATTTGAGGGATGGCTGGGGAATTCTGGGAGTTGAAGTCCACGTGCCTCAAAATGGCCATGATTGAGACACACTGCTTTATACTATACAGCAGGGGGTCTCCAACCTTGGCCTCTTTAAGCCTGGAGGACTTCAACTCCCAGAATTCCCCAGCCAGCTGGCTGGGGAATTCTGGGAGTTGAAGTCCTCCAGGCTTAAAGTGGCCAAGATTGGAGACCTCTGCTATACAGTATCTTCAGCAGGCATATTTTTCTTAATATTGTTTCAGAAAATGAGTAGCCTTTGGCATAAAGTACTTGCATGCGACCTTCAAACCATCAGGAACGGCCACATGTGTGAGATTTACAGAGGATGAGAAGCTTTGTCTGTTGCTGTCTCTCTGGGTCAAATGGCAGGACGACCTTGAAAAGGCCTAACGTTGCAAGCCACATTTCTTTTTTTTTTTTAAAAAAAACACATCCTCTTCCTGTTAACAGAGGCGGATATTTTGCACTTGGAGATTTGAGATCTTTTCAGTGTTATTAACTGGAAGAGACAATGCCAATGGTTGCGATGAAAGGAACTGCAATACCGTATTCTGGGTTGCAGACTGTATCGTTGACCTTTGACCTCTAGGCCCGGGGAATTAAAAAAAAATAATCCCAGAAGTTATTATTATTATTAAGCTTTTTTGGTGCGCCTGTTTCCAAGAAACTGTAAGGGTGTTGTCAGATTTTCCTTCTGGCAATCAGGACAATAACGAATGAATAGAAAAAAGAAATGTTTCAGAGTTCTGACTAGTATAATATTTATTAGAAGGAAGTTTACTTTTACAACAGAAGCATTTTAGTATGTGGTCTACTTACAAATCATATATATATGATTGCTCCTGGAAGAACGAAGCCGAGAACACCAGCCTGAAGATGACGAATGAGACTTCGTCGAAACGTCGCCAAGATACTTCCAATTCTACGCGGGAGAAGACCCGAATAACCAAAGACCTACATACAAACACCCGCGAAAACCTCAGAAAATATATATATATATATATATATATATATATATATATATATATATATATATATATATATATATATATATATATATATATAAAAATAAATAATTTGAGGCAACACAGGTTGCCTTTTTCTTTTTTCATGCTTGTCTTTTGGCAAGGCTGTTTTTAAAGGAGTCCTTGATTTATGACCACAATGGAGCCCAAAATTTCCATTGTTAAAACATTGCTCCACCAAGGAGCCTTGGTGGAGCAGCGGACTAAAGTGCTGTTAAAGTAGCACTTAGCTGCCAGCTGCCTGCAATTACTGCGAGTTTAAATCTCCCCAGGCTCAAGGTTGACTCAGCCTTCCATCCTTCCGAGGGAGGTAAAATGAGGACCCGGATTGTGGGGGCAATAAGCTGACTTTGTATAAAAAAGAACACCGATTTGGGGGCCAAAAGCCCTACTAAGCACATATATACAAAAGTATGACGGCTATTGCTTAAGACATTGTA
Source organism: Coluber constrictor foxii (assembly GCA_038048745.1). NCBI lineage: Eukaryota > Metazoa > Chordata > Lepidosauria > Squamata > Colubridae > Coluber > Coluber constrictor. Next base: position 3,980,344 of record CM075963.1, on the reverse strand, counting down.
AGCTGCCCTGAGTCTCCGGAGAAGGGTGGCATATAAATCGAACCAATAAATAAATATATAAATAAATAGCTAAGTGATTTTTGCTTATTAATAGGATTATAATCCAATGATAGGTTACCATATTTTTTGGACTATAAGACACACCAAGATTTTGAAGAGATAAATAAGATAAAAAATTTTTTTTGTTCTCCCCGGCCCCCAGGAGCAGGCCTCACAAACCCTCTGTGCACCCCGTTTTTGTCAAAAACGGGCCCATTTTTCACAAAAATGGGATGGGCAGGGTGGGGCTTCGGGAGGCAAAAAAACGGCTGTATTCGGTGTATAAGGTGCATCAACTTTCCCACCCTCTTTTAGGGGGGGGAAGTGCGTCTTATACTCTAAAAAATAAGGTAATTCAAAGTTCTGCTTCAATTTTGGGAAGTTCCCATCGACTTAATTGGTGGAGACACTTCTTAATTTAATCTGTTGCAGAGATTTATGAACAACAGTAATTTTTTCCCCTTCCCATTTCAATCCATGTTTGTCAGTCGAGGTCACTTGTCAAGATTAAGTACCGTGTTTTCCCGAAAGTAAGACCCTGTCTTATATTTTTTTGAACCCCGAAATTAGCTCTTGGCCTTATTTTCAGGCAGGTCTTATTATTTTGGGGCGAATGGAGCAAGACGGGGCTCCTCTTGCCATCTGAGTAGCGTAGGGGAGCCTGAGTAGCATAGGGGAGTAATGCCTCCTACAAAGGCAGCATTTAAGATTCAGCTGCTGCAATTACTTGTGAGTTCAACCCCAGGCAGGCTCAAGGTCGCCTCAGCTTTCTATCCTTTATAAGGTGGGTAAATTGAGGACTCAGTTTGTTGGGGGCAATAAGCTGACTTTGTATAAATATAAATATACAGAAGTATGAAGGCTATTGCTTAATGCATTGTAAGCCGCCCTGAGTCTCCGGAGAAGGGAGGCATATAAATCAAATTAAAATAAAATTAAAAAAATAAATCTTACCTGATTTCCAGCTCTGTCTCCCTAACCCTAACCAGAGGAAATGGCGGGGACCGGCTGTGCATGCGGTTAAATATTTTTTGGGGGGAGAGGGGCTTATTTTCTGGGGGGGGTGTCTTATTTTAGTGCATGTGTTCAAAAGTCTGATTGGGCTTATTATCAGGGGAAACGGTATACAAAAACAAACCAACATACCAAAAAGAACTGAAGGTTTTCTGAATGCACGGCTCTAAAATAAATATCTTGGTAGGCGGTAATCCTTAGTTGGCCTTAATTGATCTCCTAAAACGAAACAAAGCTAGCTAGCCCTGAAATAGGAAATCTCCCGGGATATATCAGTGCTGTAGGCTAGAGTGGGAAGTCAGAAAACTCAGATGAGCTCAGTGGAAAACTACTTCCTTTTTGCTTCCAAGAAATCAGGAATATCCTTCAACCTTTCTGTGACATCTCTCTTCCTCCCTTTCCCCCCTATTTATTTATTTATTTTTTTTTGACATCCTCTTTGAGGAATATATTTTTCCAAGGAATTAGGAAAGGGCAAGAAATTATCACCTCATTGTTCAGCTGTCATGAATGCTAGTGCTGTTTAGTATAACTTATAAATAACCATAGAAACTGCCCTAAAAACTTTTTTATTTTGTCAAGCTGGGCTGGCGTAACCCCCCCCCCTCTTTTTTAAGTTTAAAGTATTACGGGTTTTAAATTTTAATTGCCTATTGGGTTTTTAAATTTATTGGGCCAAAATTATTTAATTCTTTTATTAATATTTTAAATTTTGTATTGGAGTGCTTTTTATTCTTGGCTGTACACCGCCCTGAGTCCACTAGGAGAAGGGCGGTATATAAATTTAATTAATAATAATAATAATAATAATAATAATAATAATAATAATAATAATAATAATAATAATAATAATAAAAGAAACCTGGAAGAAGTCTGGTAGCCCTTTTTCCAGCGAGCAGGTTTTATTAAAAGGCATCAGTTTTTGTGCAGTTCAAAGAAACTCATGGCTGATAATAAAATGTACCAATAAAAGGAGAATATTTGTAGCTTCGGGTTGAACGGTGGTGTCTTAATGAAGGTGAGGTTTCATTACCCAAATTAGGTAACATTATCAGTGCTGGTAGTAAGGAGTGGGGTTTGTTAATAAAATGGGGAAGCTATTCAGAAAAGATGCTACCAGACTCCTTATTTTTTTGCTATTCCAGGCATACTTCAAATATAAAAAAGGGCCCTGTTGTATTTAAGAAACAAAGCTAACTCTGTTTTTTTTCTTTGCATTAACAATCCGGAGTAGATATATTCTCTCTAAATTACTCAGAGCGGACCGATCTCATGCAAACAAGGAATACTTTTTAGATATACTTGTGGGGTGGAGTAAGTGGCATTAATATGCAAATTTAACTTAACAACTGTCTCATCTGTCTAATCCAGGGTTTGAATCAGAGGTCGTTACAGGTAGTCCTTGATTTACAACCACAATTGGGATATTGGAATCTCAATCACTGAGTGAAGCAGTCCTTAAGCGAGAGGTCCATGTGACTGCTTCAGTCAATGACTGCAATCCCAGAACTCTTGATTGTGGTTGTTAAGAGATCGTCCAGATCGTTTAGTGGATGGATTGAAAAAGCTGCCTGCCAAAGGATTTCAGTTCCCCATGGAGCTGAAGTCATCTGGATAGGCAGCTCTTCAAAAATGAAATGGCTTCCTGCTCAAAGGTGTGGAAATGAAATCCTTCTGGGATGTAGCCTTTTTGTTCTGAAATGTTCCGGTAGCCTGCTGAAAGATTTCTACTCCACTTTGTTCATGGAGGAAAAAGCCTTTGGGAGCCTGCAGGAATGGAGGGAAGCAGCTTACCAAAGAGTATCCCCTCTCCTTTTTATTTCCTGATTTCCCTTTGGAGGGGAAATCCTTCAGGGGCTGCAGAAACGGAGCTGAAATCCTGAACAATCCTTCAGTCTGCGAAGGATTCAGCTCTTCTCCATTTCCTCCACTTGCAACTTTTCCTGCTGGCTTCCCCATTGATTTTCTGGGGAAGCCGGCAGAAAAGTTTGCAAATGGCAATCCCGCGATTGTGATGTGCTTGGCAAACCAGTCGTAAATGCAAAATAGAGAGAAAGTACCTGCAGCCAATACTTTGTATTCTGAAAGCAAGTGAGGAGTCCCATCCTATCATATTTTTGCCACAGGTTGGTTGGAGGTACCTCTAAAGGAACTTGCAGCTAATTTTAAATTTAGCTGTTTGTTTCTCAGGGTCCTTTGAGATGGAGCCAGCCTGGAAATATTGCTAATCAGTCAGCTTTGAAGTACTAGTGTTTGGACCTGAATTCCTTGTGCTTTTTAGGATTCTGTTGTGGCCCGCCAGCTGCCAGTGGAGCTGGTGGCAGACTCGGACGATGAGGAGGTTGGGGAGGAACTTGGGCCAGACCTGGAGTCTGGGGAGGGCTCTGATGGATGCTCCGACATTTCCCAGCTGCCTTCGGAGATGGAGATAAGTGGGGAGGAAGAACAGCTGGGGCCTGTTCCTGATGCACACATGCGTAGAACTGTTAGGAGAGAACAACCGAGGATGCTGACTGGCCCCTCCCTGACTGGGGAATAAATCGAAGGAGACAACCATTTGGGCTTCTTTTGTAGTTCATGCCTCAGAGACTGCTTGCCAGAACTTAATTTACAGCCTTGCAGCTCGGCCTGGCAATTATCTCAAGGAACTGATAAGGCTGGTTACTGCAGTTAACCCTTTGAAGGATTATTGCCTGGACTTTTCGGTGTGTAAATGTCATTAATTCACAGTAGCTACCATATTTTTTGGAGTATAAGATGCACCTTTCCCCCCCAAAAGGGGGTGAAAATTTAGGTGTGTCTTATACACCGAATGTAGCCCCGCCCACCCACTGGCCCCCACCCTTTGGCCTCTGCCTCCCAGCAGTTTACCTCCTTGCAAGCAAACAGCAAGAAGAAAACAGCTCCTTTCAGCTTCAGCACAGTCTAATTAGCACAAGTTGATTGGATCGGCCTCCCGACTCTCAGCTGATTAGCTCTCAGCTGTTTTGGGCAGGGCTCTGCAGCTTGCTGCAAGGAGGTAAATTGCTGGAGCAGATTTTTTTCCCCCTTGTACTAATCAAGCTATGCAGAAAACGAAACTGAAAGTAAAGCAGGCTGTTTGCTGTAAGGAGGCAAAATTGCTCAGAGGCAGAGGGAGATTTCTTTTTCTTCTGTTCCTTGCCAAAAAAGGTAAGTGAGTCTTATACTCCGGTGTGTCTTATACTCCGAAAAATACAATAAATAAAGAGGGGTTTTTTGGGGGGGGACAAGGAGTCTGTTTATTGTTTCTGCTAAGGCTGGATCAGAACAGTTTCAAATAAAATCTTGGGCACATAGCCAGCTTTTTCAATAATAATACCTGAGGTTTAACTCTGCGCTTTCTCTCTCTCAAGCAGGTGGATTGCCAAGATGCCTTGGAAACAGCCGCACGGGTGGAAGGTTTACCTTTGGAGAGCTCCGCAGATTCTCACCTACGAGTGCTGGATGAAGAGCATCCCAAAGGGAAATATCACTATGGCCTCAATCTGATGAAACCCATCCGGACTACTTCCAAGTATGGCTTTCTTTAAATGAGCTGTAAGAGGCAGCTGGTTTTTAACCAAGAATGCCTAGCTGAATGGAGGTCTGTGGTGGGAAAACAACAGAAATTTTATTTCAAAATACAGGCAGTACTCAATTTACAACGATTGATTTAGTGACCGTTCGGCGACTTATGGCCATTTTTCACAGGACCATTGCAGCATCCCCATGGTCCTGTGATCGAAATTCAGAGGCTTGGCATATGACTCATATTTATAAAAGTTGCAGTGTCCCGGGGCCAGGTAATCTTTCGGACAAACCAAGTGTGTCTTGCTTAGCAAAAGAAATGTTGGGCAAAAAAAAAACATGTGGTCGTAACTCAAGGATTACCTGTATAGTGTCATGTGCAAGGAACTACAACAACTCCATGAGCAGGTCAAAGTACTGTATTTTCCTGCGTATAAGACTACTTTCTAACACACAAAAATCTTCTCAAAAGTCGGGGGTCGTCTTATACGCTGGGTCTCATTCTCCTATAACCAGGCAGACCAGCCCATAAGGCTCTGACGAGCCTTAAATGGCTCTGAAGAGGGTCGTCTTATACGCCCAGTCGTCTTATACGCCGGAAAATACGGTAGCTTCTTTATTGTTTTTCCTCTGTTTTATAAGAATCTCACCTGACTGACTACATTCTCTTTGGATAGACAGCTGAAGATCCTAAAGATGCTTTTCCAAAAGACTTTCTTGTTTTTTTTCCCCTTAAAAACGTTTTGCATCTCATCCAAGAAGTTTCTTCAGTTGCCTTTTGGAAAACCATGGGACGACCATGACCTGGATGATTGAGAAGCTCCCTAGACAGACAGATAAAAGATTATTTCAGTCATCTGGCCTGTGTCACTTCCTCCTAGAGAATGACTCTAAGCAAGCCAGCCTGTTTATTCCCCTCTCTAATGTAGCTGGAAATTCCACCACATATAGTGCCAGGTTCCATATAATGTGCTGGGCATGGTTTATGGACAAAGCCACTACAGTTCGTACATGGCAAGAAGCTGTGTATTGTACCTAAAAACAAAAATGATTGGGTGCATATAAAGCATTGAGCCAAAAATAAACCACTGGTTTGGTCCAGTATACCCTGTTTCCCCCAAAATAAGACCTCCCCTGATGATAAGCCCAATCGGGCTTTTGAGCGCATGGCAAAATGGGCCTGGTGGCTCAGCAGACTAAAGCATTGTGATTAACGCCAGCTGTCTGCAATTACTGTAAGTTCGAATCTCACCAGGCTCAAGGTTGACTCAGCCTTCCATCCTTTCTAAGGGAGATAAATTGAGGACCCCGTTTGTGGGGGCAATAAGCTGACTTTGTATAAATATATACAAAAGTATGAAGGCTATTGCTTAACACATTGTAAGTCGCCCTGAGTCTCCGGAGAAGGGAGGCATATAAATCAAATTAAAAAAAATATATATAAGGCCAAGCACTTATTTCAGGGTTCAAAAAAATATAAAACTGGGTCTTATTTTTGGGGAAACATGGTAGGTACCCAGGTACCAATAAAATTGGTTCATACACTATGTTAAGCTATAGTATAGGTAGTCCTCAACTTACGACCACAATTGAGCCCAATATTTATGTGAGAAATTTGCTAAGTCACTTTTGTCCCATTTTACGGCTTTTCTCGTCAGTTGTCCAGCATCCGAATGTAAATCAGGTAAATCATGGGGATGCAGCAACGGCCATAAGTGTGAAAAATGGTCATAAGTCACTTTTCTCAATGCTGTTGTAACTTTGAATGGTCATTAAGTGAACTGTTGTAAGTCGAGGATTACCTGCCTACCAGTGTTTCTCAACCTTAACTGGGGGAATTCTGGGAGTTGAAGGCCACGCATCTTAAAGTCGCCACGGTTGAGAAACATTGATATAGTTTAACTCGGGACATCTGCTATAACAAAATGCATATTTCTGCCTTTCATGTTTTCTCTTTCTTCCGATTCTTTTAGGCACCGGCACCCCATTGACAATGCTGGTTTATTTTCCTATATGACATTTTCTTGGCTTTCTCCTTTGGCAAGACTAGCCTACAAGAAAGGAGAACTCCTGATTCAAGACGTGTGGCCTTTGTCGACTCACGAGTCTTCGGAGGTTAACTGTAGAAGGTAATGGAATGCTTGAAATGCTACCAATTAACCTCTCCCCCAGGGACCACTTTGTTCTGGCCCCATGCCCAGAAATAACCCCCCCCCTCAGACAACCAGAGGCTAAGGAACTGGCAGGCAACCAAGTGAGATGATAACAAAGGTTGGCAGCAATCCGCAGCTCCTTGCCAACGTCTTTATTAAAAGGTCCATCACATACACACCAAAGCTAAGATGCTGGGCCGATTCAAAACCGGGATCCACGTATCTTTGTTTTGTTCGTCACAAAGATATGGCGACAATCCCTCACTTATATAGTCTGGTAGGAGGCGTGGTCCACCAGCTAATCACGACCACGCCTTTTCCTCTGCTGGGCTCTCCTGTCTCTCCGACGCTGGCGAGGGTCCAACCAAAACTCATTCCCCTCGTCATTGTCCTCCTGTGGCTGTGGGGACGAGCTTGGCTCTGGGCCTATCTCCTGCCCTTCAGTGTCCTCCGGAGGCATTGCCAGAGAGGAGAGTCCTGGAGAAGGAGGCCTTGCCAACTCCTCTCCCTCACTCTCAGAGTCCTCCCCTGCTGATGACGCAGGCTCAGGCAACGGAGCCACAACACACTTTATACCAGCTCAGAGGCTTGTATACGGGAACTCCCATAATTAAATTCCATTTTTCCCTTCATAAACCTGGGCAGTTGGCATGCAGGTTTCCTTTTTTTCCAGGGTGTCAAGATCTTGTCTGCACACCTGCATTCAAAAGGAGTATCAGAGTTTCTTGCAAAAATCAAATCCAGAAGCACACACAGATAACTGATTCAGCCGGATTCATTAACTTCTTTATATACATAATAACAGATGAAGTATTTACAATACCAATAGTTGATTCTTCAGTGTGGTAAAAGTTACAGGCAGAACACAAGGCAGGAGAGAACAGTTAGTTTCATTTCAGCAGAGCAGACAGCATGCACAGACTGCCTAGTTTCAGTTTCAATTCTCTGTACAGACTCAGAGCTGAGCCACGCCCAGACTCCAAACTGTTTCAGCTCCCATTGGCTGATCTGTTGCCATGCCTATTCATTGGCTGACCTTGTTACTATGTCTTCCCAGTCATGAATATTCTGACAAGGGGCACCTTCTCCCTGATCTCACTGAGCCCAACCAGCATCTCTTGTTGTTTCCTTAATCCATGTTGCCATTTTCTTAGGCTTAACATCCGCAACATATATGTTCCTTAGTAAGGATTTGATCAATGCTAACTATCTGCCTCTTCCTTCCACTCCAGGCACTCCTGCCAAAAATATTGGTAGTTCTCTACTTACAACAATTTGTTTAGTGACTGTTTGAAGTTATAACGGCACTGAAAAAAGTGACGTATGGCTGTTTTTCACACTTATGACCGTCGCAGTATCCCCATGATCCAAATTCAGATACTTGGCAACTGGCTCATATTTACGATGGTTGCAGTTGTCCGGGGTCATGTGATCTCCTTTTGCGACCTTGTGACAAGCAAAGTCAATGGGGAAGCCAGATTCACTTAACAACCGTGTCACTACAGTGATTCCCTTAACAACTGTGGCAAGGAAGGTTGTCAAACGGGGCAAAATTCGCTTAACCCCTGTCTTGCTTAGCAACAGACCTTTGGGGCTCAATTGTGGTTATAAGTCGAGGACTACCTATATATTGCGCAGCAGGTGTCCAAATGAAGTCAGAGACGGTGACACAAACTTGTAGTTGTATATAAATAAATATATTTTACATCAAACTAGATAGTCGGGCAAACAGGACGATGGGTTTGCTGCTGCTGCAAGAAAAGGCCATAAAATGAGGTCAGTCACATAAGTGACCTGCTTTATAACCTTCAAGGCCATAACTGCCAGGCTCAATGATGGTTGTAAGGATTACCTGTCATTGTGTAATTGAAAGTCAAGTTGGAAATTAACATGCTACAATAGTCTCTTAAAGAACTGGTCTTCCTAGATTAAACTCTGTAATCCTTGGTTTGTTTACTCCTTTGGCACATTCGCATCCATAATCCGATTAATAGTTAAGCTTTTAAGACAGGTTTGGAATTTCAAGCCTTAGGGTTGAAATAGAGATAGCGGCACCATTTGCACCTGTTCCAAACCAGCTCTTGTTTGATTTTTTTTCTCCCCCCCCCCCATTTTTCCTACATTTAAAGCTTATTTTCCAGTCATCCCATGACCTCTCTTGAGCAGAAAGGCACGGGATGAACTCTCAATCTCCTGCCTTAACGTCAAGAAATTAGAATACTGCTAGGTAGTAAAAATAAGGTTGAAGCAGGGGTGAAATGCTCCCGGTTCGGACCGGATCGCCCGATCCGGTAGTGATGGCGGCAGGTGGTTCGGAGAACCGGTAGCAAACACCCCTGCCCCCCCCCCATGCCCAGCTGAGCTGCGCAAACATCAGAGGCTTTTTAAAAATTATTTTTAAAAGCATTTTTTCTGTAACCTCTTCGGCTGAAAAAATGCTTTTAAAAGTTTTTTAAAAAAGCCTCTGATGATCGCATGGCTCAGCTGGGATCGTCAGAGGCTTTTAAAAGCATTTTTGTTTACAACCTCTTCAGCGGAAGAGGTATCCAAATAATGTCAGAGATGCTGACACGAACTTGTGGTTTTATATCAATAAATATATTTAGCATCTATATTTGCAGCAGACAAGCTAGTCAGGCAAATAGGAGCATCGTGAGGTAAATTGCAAACAGCATACAGAGCACACAGAAGAAAAAAGGCGGGAAAAAAGGGAAACTCCCTCTCTTCACCTACAGCAACCAATCACAGTGCAGATTGCCTCATGCAGGAGCCAGCCCTCTCCAATCAATCAACCAGAATTGTCTGTTCTGGCTCACTGCACAATACCACTGCTCCAGCTACTAAATTTAAATACCTTAACACAACAGTTTGTGTTGGGTTAACATATTTGCCAAGGAGTTGTTGCACAACAGTGGACATATACAGGGAATCCATGACTAGACTTGGTCCAGGTTAATTGTCAGGGAAATCGCGCAGCTGGTGTCCAAATGACGTCAGGGATGCTGACACGAACTTGTGTTTTTATACCAATAAATATATTTAGCATCTCTATTTGCAGCAGACAAGATAGTCAGGCAAATAGGAGCATCATGAGGTAAATTGCAAACAGCGTGCAGAGCGCACAGAAAGAAAAAAGGCGGAAAAAAAGAGACACTCCCCTCCACACCCCCAGCAACCAATCACAGCGCAGACTGCCTCACGTGGGAGCCAGTCCTCATATATGCTCAAGTACATACCGTATTTTCCGGCGTATAAGACGACTGGGCATATAAGACGACCCTCCTCAGAGCCATTTAAGGCTCGTCAGAGCCTTATGGGCTGGTCTGCCTGGTTACAGGAGAATGAGACCCGACATATAAGACGACCCCCGACTTTTGAGAAGATTTTTGTGTGTTAAAAAGTAGTCTTATACGCAGGAAAATACAGTATATTAATATTATTAAAACACTTTATTCTTAGAAAAAGGTAATTTTTTTTGGATTTTTTAAAAAATACTGTTTTTTTCGGACTATAAGACGCACCGGTGTATAAGACCCACCAACATTTCCACCCACTTTTAGGTGGAGAGTGGGGAGTACGTCTTATACTCCGAAAAGTACGATAAGGAATATGCATATTTCCTGGCCTCTAGATAAGTAAGTAGATTGCTTGGATGTACTGTATGTGGTTTTTGTGTTCTTCCAGATTGGAACGACTTTGGCACCAAGAGGTACATGACTGCGGGCTAGACGATGCCTCCCTGTGTAGAGCCGTGTGGAACTTCTGTCGCACTAGGCTCATCATTTCCATTGCGTGTTTAATGATCACACAACTTGCCGGCTTCAGTGGACCAGTAAGTACAATCCATCCTTTATCTTGCATCCAGACTGGCCTCTACCCTGCAGCCAGTGCTAATGTGTTCAGGTTACATTGCAGAGAATTTCCTAGATGTTGTGATTAGTTAGTACTATGCCTTGCAATCTTGCAGAGAAGAAATAGGTCTTCCAGCTGCAGGAATCCTAAGACTTTCAAGCCCTTCCTTCCTTCCTTCCTTCCTTCCTTCCTTCCTTCCTTCCTTCCTTCCTTCCTTCCTTCCTTCCTTCCTTCCTTCCTCCTTCCCTTCCCTTCCCTTCCCTTCCCTTCCCTTCCCTTCCCTTCCCTTCCCTTCCCTTCCCTTCCCTTCCCTCCCTTCCTTTGTCCCATTCTACTTCTCTATCCCTCCCTCCCTTCTTCCCCTTTCTCTCTTTTTATTGCTTTTTGTGCTGCCTAAAGTTTTATTGCTTGTTTTCAGTGGCTATAGCTGGAGAGGGGAGGGCAAAGAACTTTCCTGGGCTAAATCTACAGTTATCTATGAATAAAGTCATGTTATTTGTTTTGGCTCTCTCTTTCGAAGAAGTGGAACTGAATGGTGGTGACACATTACGTTTTGAGGTCCTTAGGAACCAGGGTTCGTAGGAGTTTATAAAGCTAGCATTGTTCAACGTGTGAAAACGCAGTTGGGCCGGTACCCAGTGGCATGATTAGATTTTTGCTTTCTAGCAATGTTGGCTGATGAGGAAGCGCGTGTAACGTAGGTCTTCGTATTCACAGCGTTTTCTTTTCGCCTGTTTGTTGCACCTGCTGTGCCAAATTTACTCTTTTGACGTCTTGACTAAATCTATTCTCTACAAATTTCCCTTGAGGAGTAGGAGCAGTGTTATTGCTTTGTAGTACACATTTCAGTTTGCTGATAAGCGGGAAGGTTCAGTGCTGTGGGTAAGTACAGCTGAGGTTAATGTTGAAACAGTTTTGTCTTCTGTCTCTTTAAAAAAAAAAACAACCACCCACCCAATCCTATTCCCATCCTTAAATCTGAAACGTTTGCTTGCATTTCTTATTTAAGAAGGAAGTAAATTGTGTTTCTCAAGTCTTTGTTACTGTTGTTGTAATGGGAATGAAAGCTCTCATGAGCCGTTTCACTGGATATGCTATTAATAAGAATGAGGTTTTAACAGAACCCGTTCCCCCTAGGAGAGCTTCTGTCATTGTTTCACTACAGACCTCCGTGGATGCTCCCTTAATGCCTAGCAGAGAGAGTGAGCGGGCATCTTCGTTTTGCACCGTTTCAACCCATCAGAAACACAGGACAAGAAGGAAGAGGTAGCAGGCAGTCTGCCCTGAATTGAGAGACAGGGCAGTTATTTGTATGCATCCTCCACCGTCCAGGAATTTATATAACTTGAAAGACCGCTCAAATTAACTCCCTTATTCAGACTACAAAGGGAATTCTTATCCTTACCCTTTGTCGCTTGAATCGTTGTCTCTACAAGAATTTGCATGGTTTGGTTTGCTTTGCTTTTGATCCATGTGGAATGGATCAAGGAAGAAATCTGACTTACCTCTTTGCATTCATAAATAAAAATGATTTTTATTTTTTGCAAACCACCATGAAGGTCCAAAAAACCCGTACTTCTAGTGAGGCTGTTGAAATCCTTGGAAGTTAAAGTAGCTTCAGGAATTTCTTGTCTGCTCTCTGGTTTGCCCCACAACCTACCGAGGCAGTTTAGATTTTTGTTTTTAACAGCCCTCAGAATCAGCATGAGGTTCATTAAAAAAAAAAAGAGAGAGAGACACCCTCCCATAGATTTGCTGAACAGCAGGGCAATCTTTTTCAAACCTTGCCTTGGCTTCCATGGGACACTGAATTGATCGTTGAAAAGCATTGAGTGAAGGATGCTCCAAGGTCTCTTTTGCAGAGGGCATTGTGGAATGGGGGAAGTGGGCTGGGGGGGTGTGTGGGACTGGTGGGGAGAGCCATTTAAGGCAAGCCTCCCGCTCTTCCCAAATTCATTCTAGCCGCAGCTTGTTTTTGGCTCTAAAAGGCTGGATGTGAATTGGGGAGAGTTTTCTCTGTAGTGGAGCCAGTGACAGAAGCTGTTCCTTAGAATTTCCAGGATGGCTGTATTCTGCGATCAGAATGAGACAGTCAAGCTGGGCAGAATCCAAAACGCCAAGATGGAAGGTAAGGTGATGTTTATTTGTGGGAATGTTTACGACAGCCTGGCTAGCTTAGGGCAGCTACTACCATTAATACGTAGTTTTCATGAATAATTTCAGGAATAGTTTTCAGGGATAATTTCCTACGCTTCTGCTAACGTGGGGGATACTGTATGTTTTTAAATGGAAACAATATGCCAGTTGTTCTCTTCATGATTTTAACCAGAACAATGTTTTTAAGATTGCATATATTGTTTCTTTTTCCCTTTTAATCTTTCTGCCACTACTTTTTTTTTTTTTTAACATCTATAACAAAACAAAAAAAAACCCTCCAAAATCCTAAACCACGTTGTTGTTCTTGCCTGGAAATCTCTTACTTTCTAGTTATTATGGTAGAAGAGAGTGTGCAAATATTATCCCTATTTCTTCCTGTATCAAGTGGGTTTGTGAGAAAACGTTTGGCAGCCCTGGTCAGCATGTGGGGCCATAGGTTATGAAAGTAGAGGACCCAAAGGTTATTCACGCTGCCAGTGACTTGATTTCAGTTGATGGATTGGATCCCGGACCAGAAGCCGACTATCTTGTTGCTAAACAGCATCGACCGTTCAAAATAGCCAGTTGTGTCTCGCATGGAGAGAAATTAAAAGTCAAGCAATGGAGGAACAAGCTGGCGTAGTGTGACCGTGGAATCTGAGCCTCCTGTACTGTGATCAGAGATTTGCTTGAGGTCCTTTTTATTTTATTTTAATTTTTTTTTTTTGCTTGTTTTGTCCTTTTTTGGACCACTTTGTGCACATGATGGACGTCCGGCTGTTGACATGTGCACATGAAAACTTGGGGGAGGAATCCTACCGAGCAAGTTCTCAGTTGGAAATTCAGAATCGGCCACTTTGGGACTTGTTTGTGGTCCTTCACTTTTTAACTTGATCCTGAGCTTCTGCTCCTTGCCTGAGAAGCCTGGGCTTGCACCAATTGTTGTCCAGAACATTGATTTGCAAAGCCAGTTGTAGCCGTGGGGACTTCCTACAGACTCCGGAAATCCACCCCAAGCGTCTCCATCCTTTCGCATTTTTATGGTGGGCAACGGTCCTTCTTGCCTTTGATTAAAGAACCTTAAGATCCGGAATGTGTAGATGTCTTTATTGTTGGAAATGCCCAGCTGAAAAATCTTCCACCTAGCAAAGCCGTGTTAAACCAAAAGGAGGAAACACATCTGGCCTTGGAGATCATCAACTCCTCCAATGTTTCCCTCCTCCCTGGACTTTGTGAATAAACACTGGTCCTGCTTTTTCTTGTAATATTTAGGTTTTTTTTGTGTCTTTGCAAAATGTGAGCTCGATTTTGTGTTGGAAGCTCAAATTGGATTCAGGCCTTGTGTAAATCTTTTGTTGTGCATGCCGATTGTACGCTCTTCCACCGTACCTTTCTTTTCTTTTGTACAGTGTTTGTGACATGCTACTACTCACTTTTCATAAGATGCTACTGGTTTTTTTTGCAAATAAAAGTTTCCTGTTTCCTATTTATTAGTACTTAATATTGCTCATGAATCTGAGTCTGCACTGTCCTTTTGGCCAATGCACATGACTGGAGGGTTTATGGCTTGGGAGCTGTTTTTCTCTTTTTGCAGGTGGTGGTTTGAAATTGTGATTCCTGAGGTAAAATTGTTTTTGTCTTTAAAAGGAGGGAGGCTGAGGTGGTGGTGGGGGAGATGAGGGTTGAGGGCTGGTGGGTTTTTTTATTTTTTTAAATTGGTATTCGCCTAATTTGATTTTTCTTTTTCTGCTTGTCCTTTTCTTTACTTTTAAACTGCTGATGTTTAATTTTCAGGAATGTTTTGCAAAATGTCCTTCTCACACTCTTCCCCAGTTCAACTGTAGGTACATTTGTTCCTTTTTCTCAAATAAGCACGTTTGAAAGAAAGAATAAAAAGGTGTTATGCTTGTAATATGCTCAGCTTTTTTCATAAAGTACACATTATAAAATTGACAGCGATGATGAATTGTTTCAGCTAACTCTAAGGTTTATGTTAAGTTAGACAATGTGTGAAGGAGCAGCAATGGGGCAGCGTAAAGAATTGGGAGATTTCAAATTATTGCGCATTGCCTGATAAATTTGATTCCCTTTTGGAGATTCAGCAGGCTGTTAATACCTGCAGTTCCTACCTCTCGGAAATCTTCTGATTAATGATAAAAATTCCAACCTGAAAGTCAAATAGCTCCTTTTTTCTAACTTAACATAAAAAAAAAATTGAATGGTGCCTCTAACACGCTAGGATGCTCATGCAGTATTGCCTTTCTCCCTGTAGGCGTTTATGGTGAAACATCTTCTTGAATACACTCAGCAAATGGAACCCAACCTACAATACAGCTTGTTGTTAATTTTGGGCCTCTTAATAACAGAAGTAGTGCGTTCCTGGTCTTTGGCGTTAACGTGGGCTTTAAACTATCGCACCGGGGTCAGGCTGCGTGGAGCTATTCTTACAATGGTTTTCAAGAAAATACTCAGACTGAAAAATATCAAGGAGAAATCTTTGGGCGAGGTAAGTTGAAATGGTGGTGGGTGTAGGAGAAGGAAGGCAGGGTTAAGGTGTCATCAGTTTGGAGTTATTGCATTGCCACCAAAGACTTAAATTCAGCCCCCTGTGAATTTAATTGACCCTTATTTGATTTGATTTGATTTGATTGGATTTATATACCGCCCTACTCCCGAAGGACTCAGGGCGGTGTACAGCCAATGATAAAAATACATAAATACGAAATTTAAAACCCAACTAAAAACAGATTAAATAAATTTGGCCCAGACAGAATTAAAACACCCCAAATAATTTAAAACAGATTAAAATTTAACGCTAAAAATGGAGAGAGGTTAGGCCAGGCCCGCCTGGCGAAATAGAAAGGTCTTAAGAGCGCGGCGGAAGGTACGCAGATCCGGGATCCTCCGTATCTCCGGGGGGAGCTCGTTCCAGATAGTAGGTGCCCCCACAGAGAAAGCTCTCCCCCTGGGGGCTGCCAGCCGACATTGTTTTGCTGACAGCACCCGGAGGAGCCCCTCTCTATGAGAGTGTACTGGCCGGTGGGAGGCTATTGGTGGTAGTAGGTGGTCCTGCAAGTGCCAATTTAGTTTTGGTCATTAGTTGACATGATTCTTTTATTAAAAGTAGTTTGATATATAAGACCCAGCTATTTTAATCCTCACAATTCATAAACAAGCCTGGTTCACAAAATCAAAGGTTTATTGGAGATAAAATGGAGTGAAATAAAAAGCAGTTGCAAGTGCGGCCTCTTAGACCCTTCCCAAATGGGTTGAGTTCGAAAAGCAGTTTTCAAGCTACACATTTTATATTCCTACACAATGCACGCCATGCCTAAGAATCCCTCCAAACTCCGTTTTACACTTTAGAGGGTCATCTTGACATTTTCTGCCTAACAACAACTAATCTTATCATGTTTACTTTTACTGATAGTCGTCTTGCCCAAGGCGTAGGTTCCTGTCTCCAAGGGAGCTTGTAGCAAGTCATAACACATTGTCTCTACTAATTGCAGTTTGTGGTCAGTTTCCAGCAGTAAAAACATCATAGCTTTTTAATACATTAAAACACTTTTATAAAAGACTAACCTTGTTATTCTTTTCCTTCAGTAGCAGTAATAGAGACTTCTGTGTTTTAAACCCAATGAATGCTCCTGACAGTGGGTTTCGTTTTATCAGTGGTTAAATTGACACCCTCTATTGTATATTAGCTTTCAAGGGGCCATATACAAATAAAACGGCATGCAGGTAGTTTTTTTTTTAAAATTTGATTTATATGCCGCCCTTCTCCGGAGACTCAGGGCAGCTTACAATGCATTAAGCAATAGCCTTCATACTTTTGTATATTTATACAAAGTCAGCTTATTGCCCCTAACAAACTGGGTCCTCAATTTACCCACCTTAGAAAGGATGGAAGGCTGAGTCGACCTTGAGCCTGGCTAGGATTGAACTCACAGAAATTACAGGCAGCTGGATGTTAATTGCTGCCTTTAGTAGGAGGCATTAGCCCCCTACGCTACACAGGTTCTTGACCTACAACAGTTCATTTAGTGACCGAAGTTACAACACTGAAAAAAGTGGCTTATGACCATTTTTCACACTCATGACCATTGCAACATCCTCATGGTCACATGATCAAAATTTGGACGCTTGGCAACTGGCTCCTATTTATGTCGGTTGCACTGTCCTGGAGTCATGTCATCACCTTTTGCGAACTTCTGACAAGCAAAGTCTAGAGGGAAGCCAGATTCACTTAGCAGCTGTGTCTCTAATTTAACAACTGCAGTGATTCATGGCAAGGAAGGTTGTAAAATGGGGCAAAATTCACTGACCGACTGTCTCGCTTAACAAAAGAAATTTTGGCCTCCGTTGTGGTTGTAAGTTGAGGACTACCCGTACACTACTTCTCTTTCCTGTATCTGTTCAGCCAAAACAACAGAGATGACAGCAAATCTGTGGTGGCTTTCTGTCCTGTGCCCTTGATCATTTCTGATTTGCACTGTGTCTTATTTCAGCTCATAAATATGTGCTCCAGTGATGGCCAGCGAATGTTCGAAGCTGCAGCTGTGGGTAGCTTGTTGGCTGGAGGTCCTATCATTGCCATTCTTGGCATGGTTTACAACGTTGTAATTCTTGGACCAACAGGCTTCCTAGGTTCAGCTGTTTTCATCCTCTTCTATCCTGCAATGGTGAGTAGAAATCTATCTACCGTATTTTCCGGCGTATAAGACGACCCTCCTCAGAGCCATTTAAGGCTCGTCAGAGCCTTATGGGCTGGTCTGCCTGGTTACAGGAGAATGAGACCAGGCGTATAAGACGACCCCCGACTTTTGAGAAGATTTTTGTGTGTTAGAAAGTCGTCTTATACGCAGGAAAATACAGTACTTAAAAGCCAAATCAGTGTTGTATTGCAATTCTGTTGAGTATTGAAACAGGGGCCAATATATTGTGAATACTGTATTTTTTGGGGCTATAAGATGCACCGGTGTATAAGACGCACCAAGATTTCAAAAAGGTAAGGGAAAAAAAGTTTTTGGCCTTCCCAGCCTACAGGAGCACTCTGGAGGCCTCCCAAACCTTCTGCATGCCCCGTTTTTTGCAAAAATGGGCTCATTTTTTGCAAAAATGGGATGAGCGGGGTGGGTCTTCGGGAGGCCAAAAATAGCTGTATTCAATGTATAAGAGGCACCAACATTTCTACCCTTCTTTGGGGGTGGGGGGACAAGTGCATTTTATACTCCAAAAAATACAGTATATGAAATATTTAAGAGCTGAGATGGCGCAGTGGTTAGAGTGCTGTACTGCAGCTACTTCAGCTGACTTCTCGTTCAGCAGACCAGCCGATCAAATCTCACCAACTCAAGGTTGACTCAGCCTTCCATCCTTCTGAGGTGGGTAAAATGAGGACCCAGATTATTGGGGGCAATATGCTATTTAGTATACTGTCGATTGTTGTAAGCTGCCCAGAGTCCCTGGAGAGTGGGCGGCATAGAAATATGATTAATAAAAAAAATTAAAAAATAATAATAATTAAAAATATTTGAATATTTCAAACATCCCTAACTAGGATGCTGGCTGAGGAATTCTGGGAGTTGAAGTCCATGCAAAAATTATTGTGGTTGAGAATGTGGATGAGAAACACCGTTCTAAGTATTAGCTAATTCGTTCAATAGATGATGCTTTTGAATTCTTTATTGGCCAAGTGTGATTGGACACACAAAGAATTTGTCTTTGGTGCATATGTGCTCAGTGTACATAAAAGGAATTTTTTTAAAAAAAATACATTAATCAAGAATCGTAAGAAATAACACTTAGTGATAGTCATAGGTTATTAATAAGCAATCAAATCATATTGGGAAACAACAATATAAATCGTAAAAATATAAGCAACATAGTTATAGTCATAACTGGGAAGAGATAGGTAATAGGAAGGATGAGAAGAAGAATAGTAATACAGTCTTAATAAATAGTTTGACAGTGTTGTGGGAATTAGTTGTTTAGCGGAGTGTTGGCTGGAGGAGTCTGTACCTTCTATTATGCTGATACTATCTTCGTTGCAATTTCAGATGTTTGCATCCCGCTTTACAGCTTATTTCAGAAGGAAATGTGTGGCTGTAACTGATGAACGGGTCCAGAAAATGAACGAAGTGCTTAACTATATTAAATTCATCAAAATGTATGCTTGGGTGAAAGCCTTCTCGCAGACTGTTCAAAGTGAGTTTTGCTGGCCATCCATCCAAGTAGCTTCTTCCATCTCAACAAGTTGGTTAGGGGAATCTGAGTAGGCAGAGAATTCTTGCAATGCGCAAACTCCTAAAATTCTCAGGAATGTTTTTTCACCAACTTCATGGTTTCTTCCCCAGAGTGCGTGGCAATATGTCAATGAGGATTCTCAAGTCATCTAGGTAGAATTGTCTAAAAGTTGAGTCATGGCAACTAGACGTACAGGTAGTCCCTGACTCACGACCACAATTGACCCCAAAGTTTTTGTGGCCAAGCATGATAGTTATTGGATTTTGCCCCATTTTATGACCTTTCTTGCTACCATTAAGTGAATCACTGCAGTTGCTAAGCCAGTTGCCTCCTTTTTTTTTTTTTAATCACGTGATGATAGGGATGCTGCAATGGTCATGAAAAAGTTGTGAAAATGTGAAAAATGGTCATAAGTCACTTTTTTCAATGCCGTTGCAACTTTGAATAGTCATTAAATGAACTGTTGTAAGCGAAGGACTACCAGTATTTTCTTGTTGTTTTGAGAAGCTTTGCTTCTTCTCGGACGGGGCAGTGAAACATCTCAAACCAACAAGAAAATGAATCCAGTTGCCATGTCTCAACTTTCAGACAATTCTACCTGGATGACTTGAGAATTTTCATCAAGATTTCTCTGGCTTTTCCACTGTTGTTACATTTGCGTAGCTCATCATAGGATAAAAACTGAGCTTGCATTTTTGTAGCCAGGGAGGGCCAATCTTTTAAAATGTATAAATCGTGCTCCCTTTTGCATTTTCATTTTAGTCTGCTGTAAGTGCGGTTCCTGCAGATGACAAAACCACCGTTAACTTGGTAATTAATTTACCGTATTTTCCGGTGTATAAGACGACTGGGCGTATAAGACGACCCTCCTCAGAGCCATTTAAGGCTCGTCAGAGCCTTATGGGCTGGTCTGCCTGGTTACAGGAGAATGAGACCCGGCGTATAAGACGACCCCCGACTTTTGAGAAGATTTTTGTGTGTTAGAAAGTAGTCTTATACGCAGGAAAATACAGTAATCTTCTGCTAATCACTTTGTCTCCTCTTCCTAGAAATCAGAGAGGAAGAACACAAAATTCTGGAGCGGGCAGGATACTTCCAGAGCATCACTGTTGGAGTGGCACCCATCGTTGTAGTAATAGCTAGTGTGGTAACTTTCTCTGTTCATATGATCCTCGGCTATGATCTCACAGCAGCCCAGGTAATTTTAACCTGAAAGAATACTGTCACTGTTGCCGATTAGCTACAAATCCTTGGATTTACACAGGTCTTCTTATTGCTGCTGCAGTTCAAAAATGCTTCTTTCCATCTGTCTTTCAGGCATTTACTGTGGTGACAGTGTTTAATTCCATGACTTTTGCTTTGAAAGTCACCCCGTTTTCTGTGAAGTCCTTGTCCGAAGCTTCTGTTGCGGCTGATAGATTTAAAGTAAGTCATCCTTGCCTTGCCTATTTGGTTGGGTCCTTTTGCATATTCTAAAATACATATTAAATCTCTTGCTACCTTCATCACTTTATTCTCACCACAAGGAGCATGAGCTAAACACCCTGAAATTTTACTTGGTGAAAGTTTGCCAAAGTGTCCATTTTGCCGTATAATACTAACATCGCTAACGTTGGTCATTAATTGCATTCAGTTGACTACCAAGTCAAAGAGAGAATAGGATTGCAGGATTTAAATCAATTTAGAGCATGATAATAAAGCATGATACACACGCATGCAGAATCTCCTAGAATGCAACCTACAGCATGCCTTATGATAGCTTACAGTGTCAAATTCCTTGGCGGTGATTTTTTTTCTTTCTTTTTTTTTTAAAGTTTTCCGTATTTGCTTGTCTACAAGAGAACTTGTGAATTGCTGAAGATTTTAGCATGCGTAGTTCATTCAGATGGAAAGCTAGTCTGGCTGTCGGGCTTCATTTTTGTCGCAGTTAACTTTTAAAGGGCATTTCATAAACGTAACCTGGAAAATATTGGGAGCTGCCCCAACTGAGATGCGTTCTTTAATTTTCATTTTCTCTCTCTCTCTCTCGGTTTCTGAATGTTTGCAGTTCCTCTATTACTGTGCTTAAACTAGCTAATGTCCAACTTTTTTTCACCATAGAACTATGTTATCAGCAGAAGTACCTACCTGAGGTTGCATGAAGGCATTGTATATATGCTTTGAACTGTAAATTGCTTTTAGGTCTGTCATTTGAATACCCAGGAATTCCATCAAGCAAGCAAATCTTTAGCCAGTGGAATAATTTTATTATTCTTGGCGAACAACAGCACTATCATTTTGAAATATGCAGGATGCCAAATCTTAGTTAAAAGAAAGTTTGGAAAGAGGAATCCTTCAGAGAAAAGCAGTAATGTTATCTCTTAAGACATAGGCTTATAGTTTGCTTATCCGTGGATCATTTCAGTGCCAGTCCCATAATTATTCTGGGGTGGGGTGGGATGGGGTGGGGAGGGGATGGAAGTCATTAAAGAAATAAGTTTCTTTGGAAATACTTGTTTAACTAACTCAAACTGTGTTTTGGTTTTTCTGTGTAAACTGTTGAACAAATACTGCAGAATATTTTTGAAAAGACGGATGCAGTGGAAAACGTGACATAGAGGCTCTGGTTTTAATTACGAAGCTGTTTGGTCATCCGTGATAACACACAGTCAGAGTCCCAAAGTGCCTGCTTTTGGTATAGCAGAGAATTGAGCTTTTATTTTATTTTTTTTATTTTTTGGGAACCTGGGTTGAGCAACGCTCTCACCCGTTTTAAGCTGGTGGCGTTTCTGGCGAACAAAATTTTCTCACCTGCCAAATGAGTCTCTCTTGCGCCTCTCTGTCTGAGGACCACTGCATTCGTGGGTCAACCAGATCCTTCTGAAGGATCTGGCGTTAGTTTTCACTAATGAGCTACCTTTTGCTCTTCAGCTTCCTCGCACTGTATAGCCTGATGTGTTTTGCTGCGTGAGTGTGCCGTAGACTTTGTCCCCCCCTCAGTCTTGACCAGGTGTCTCATCTTTGCACCTCTCTCACAACTCCTATCAGAGTTTGTTTCTAATGGAAGAGGTTCATATGGTAAAGAAAAAACCAGCCAGTCCTCACGCAGCCATACAGATGACAAATGCCACCTTAGCCTGGGAATCCTCCCATGCTAGTGTCCAGAGCTCACCCAAGATGACCCCTAAAATGAAAAAAGGCAAGACGGCCATGAGCACGAAAGACAAGAGGAAACTGCAGCAACACGAGGGACGGCAGACCGTGTTCACTGAGCAAAAGGGCCATCTTTTGGTGGACAGCGATGACCCCCCGAGCCCCGAGGAGGAGAACCAGCGCATCCAGGTTGCGAACGTCCGGCTGCTAAAGGTCCTTTACAATATTGACCTGGAAATTGAGAAGGTGAGGAAGTACTTCCCTCTTCTTCCCATCTCTCTCTCTCTCTCCCTGTACCTTTCTCTCTCTTTTATTTATTTATTTATTTATTTATTTATTTATTTATTTATTTATTTATTTATTTATTTATTTATTTATTATTTGAATTTATATACCGCCCTACTCCCCAAAGGGACTCAGGGCGGTGAACAGCCAAAATAAAATACAATTACAGATAAAAGTTAAAATTTATTTTAAAATGAAATTAAATAATTTAGGCTTACAAAGAAATTTAAAACATCCAATTAAATAAACATTTTAAAATCCCAATTTAAAAGGGGAGACTTAGGCCAGACCGGCCTGTTGAAATAAAAATGTTTTCAGGGCGCGGCGGAAGGTGCGTAAGTCCTGTAGCCGCCTTATCTCCTTATCAGATGGCGGGTCTCTCTCTTTTTCTCTCTCAGTTAGGAAGTGGCATGGTGCTAATTCCGCCCTCCTCCCGCCAAAACGGCTGCTTTTTCAACAACGAAGTGATCACAGCCCCGATCCCCAGCGGTCGGCTCACAAGTTGCTTCAAAGCACAGCTCCTGAAGCTATCTGCAGACCGTTGCTGCACAGAGGATCTTGTGGGATGATTCTAGGACTCCCTAACCCAAGGGAGTCATATAATCTAAAGGAATGCTGGTTCCTTCTATTGATAATGTTGAAAAAGCAAAAATCCAGAGAAAAACCTTTCAGGAAGCTTCAGGGTTCTCTCCCTGGGCAGGTTGCCAGTTGGCCATTTTCACCAGAAGTCAGGTGGGTCAGATGCTTCCAGTTTCTCCTTAGTTCTAGGTTGTTTCTCTCCTTGGTTTCCATTCATTGCTTCTTGCCCTGCCTTCAGGTGCTTTGGAGAATAGATTGACCCCCTCTTCTCTGGGGCAGTCCCTCAAATATTGGAACAGTGCTATCATGTCTCCCCTAGTCCTTCTTTTCATTAAACTTGTTGTTGTTAGTCGCAAAGTTGTGTCCGACCTATCGCGACCCCATGGACAACGTTCCTTCAGGCCTTCCTGTCCTCTACTATCCTCTGGAGTCCATTTAAACCCACGCCGACTGCTTCGGTGACTCCATCCAGACACCTCGTTCTCTGCCGTCCCCTTCTTCTTTTGCCCTCAATCTTTCCCAGTATTAGGCTCTTCTCTAGTGTGTCCTTCCTTCTCATTAGGTGGCCAAAGGATTTGAGTTCCATCTTCAGGATCTGGCCTTCGAAAGAGCAGTCAGGGTTGATCTCCTCTAGGACTGACCGCTTGGATCGCCTTGCAGTCCAAGGGACTCGCAGGAATCTTCTCCAGCACCAGAGTTCAAAGGCCTCCATTCTTTGGCGCTCAGCCTTCCTTATGGTCCAACTTTCACAGCCATAGATTGCAACTGCAAAAACCATAGCCTGGACTATACGCACTTTTGTTGGCAGGGTGGTGTCTCCGCTTTTTTTCATTAAACTAGACATACCCAAATCCTACAAGTTCTTCATATGTTTTAGCCTAATCATCTTTGTTGCTTTTATCTGCACTCTTTTTGGAGTCTCAACATCTTTTTTTATATCATGGTGACCAAAACTGTATGCAAATAAATAAATAAATAAAGACATCCATCCATACATACCCCCAGGAATTAATTTTGATTGATTGATTGTTGAGCAATTTAGGAAAATGCCTCAATAGTCTTTAATTATCAGGGCTAATTCAGCTGTACTGCATTTCCCTACCTTACGTCAAATGGTTTAATGCAAGGGATTAATTCCAGTTTGTTTTGCTATCTGCTGGATTTATGAACTGTAAGAAATGCTAGAAATTTCCTACCCATTGGGGACGGGTAAGAAATCACTGGTATTTCAAAGCACTGAAACAGATAGTTCAGTATTGTTTT
Organism: Coluber constrictor foxii; assembly: GCA_038048745.1. Classification (NCBI taxonomy): domain Eukaryota; kingdom Metazoa; phylum Chordata; class Lepidosauria; order Squamata; family Colubridae; genus Coluber; species Coluber constrictor. The sequence continues at coordinate 3,956,117 of CM075963.1, read as the reverse complement.
ATAACCATTTGTCTTCCATTTTTTTTAATGTGAACAAAATAAATTCCTTCCTCTACAAAGGTCTTCGGAATATCAAGTTGGATGCGAAATTTTAAAATATTGCATTCAAATTACAAAGGCATTTGTCTATACAGGCAGTCCTCGACTTACAACCACAATTGGGGCCAGAATTTCCATTGTTAACCAAGGTGGTTATTGAGGTGTGCCAGTTTTTATAACCTTTTTTGTCACGGTTGTTAAGTGAATCATGGTTATTAAGTGAATCCGGCTTCCGCAATTCAATTTGCATGTCAGAAGCCAGGCTGGATAGGTCGCAAATGTTGATCACATGACTGCGGGATGCTCCACCTGTCGTAATACACGCTGGTGGTGGTCAAGGGCTCAAATTTTGTTCATGTGATCATTGGGATGCTAGCAGTGCTCGTCATTGCAAGGATAGGTGGTAAGTCACATTTTTCAGTGCTGTTGTGATTTGAACAGTTGCTAAACATATTGGTTGTAAGTCGAGGAGTACCTGTATCCAAATTACGTGTTTTGTGTTGAGAGGAGCAGTTTTGTTTTCCTTTTCTGGCTCTGTTTGAATTTATTTTTGTTGCTACGCTCCTCTTTTATTTTTAGCGTTCTTTTGACTGCTATATGTTTACAGAGAGTAACGAGAGTCATTTGATACGCACTGCAGTGCATTGGCACATTGTGTTCACTTGGACTTCTTGCTAAGGGTGGAATGACCCCGCTGACTCCTTCCCTTCCCTGGCCAGTTGCAGCCGTAGATAACTGTTACATACCGGTAGTCCTTGACTAGGGGTGAAATGCTCCAGGTTCGGACTGGATCGCCCGATCCGGTAGCAATGGAAGCAGGTGGTTCGGAGAACCGGTAGCAAAAATCACTGCCCCCCCCCATTGCCCAACTCAGCCGCGCAATCATCAGAGGCTTTTTTAAAAAATTTTTTAAAAGCATTTTTTCTATAACCTCTTTGGCCGAAAAAATGCTTTTAAAAGTAAAAAAAAAAGCCTCTGATGATCGTGTGGCTCAGCTGGGATCATCAGAGGCTTAAAAAAAAAAAAACCTTCTGCCGATCAGGCAAGTTAGCTGGGATTATCAGAGGCTTTTAAAAGCATTTTTTTCTACAGCCTCTTCGGCCGAAGAAGTTATAAAAAGAATGTTTTTAAAAGGTAAAAAAAGCTTCTGCCGATCAGGCAACTCAGCTGGGATCGTCAGAGCCTTTTGAAAGCATTTTTTTTACAACCTCTTCACCGAAGAGGTTGTAGAAAAAGTGGTTTTAAAAGTTAAAAAAAGTTGGCCACACCCACTCAGTCATATTAACCCCCCCACCAACCCCCCCCAAAAAACCAGTAGTAACAAATTTTACATTTCACCACTGTCTTTGACATATGACCACAATTGAGCCCAAAATATTTGTTGTGAAGAGAAACATTGGTTAAGTGAATTTTGCCCCAATGTATGATCTTTCTTGATTCACAGTTGTTAAGTGAATCGCTGCAGTCGTTAACTTAGTAACATGGTTGTTAAGTGAATCTGGCTTTCCCATTGACTCGCCTTGTCAGAAGGTCACAAAAAGTGATCCAATGACCCTGGGACACTGCAACCGTCATAAATATGAGTCAGTTGCCAAGCACCCTTATGTTGATCATGTGATGGTGGGGTTGCTGCAATGGTCGTAAGTGTGAGGAAGGACTTCTATTTAGTGCCTAAACATGGATACACTGTGCTTATTGTCAGCCTTTGAATGGATTGTTTATGAATGGATGCCTCTGGAAGTAGTGGTGGGCATTGCACGATACACTATTATTCATTTAATGACTGTTCACAGTTACAACAGCACTGAAAAAGCGACTGATCACCATTTTCCAGACTTACCACCATTTTCCAGACAATCACTGCGGTATTTCCACAGTCAGGTGATCAAAATTCAGATGCGTGACAACTGGCTCATATTTAGGATGGGGGTCATGCGGAAGCTAGATTCACTTAACAACTGCGTTCCTAACTTAATTGCAGAGATTCGCTGAAGAACCGTGGCAGGAAAGGTCATAAAATGGGCCAAAACTCACTTATCAGCTGTCTTGCTTAGCAAGAGAAATTTCACGATCAATTGTGGTCATAAGTCGAGAACTACGTGTACTATGGCCTAATCTAACCAGAGCCAGCTATTTGCCAGCTGAAGGAAAGGCTGGCAGAGACACATAATCCTAGGTTATCCAAGGACAAGTTTGCCCTTTTTGTGTTGCAAAATTATTTTCAGCACAATGAAATATTTATCTTCCGGAACGTTGGGCGCGCAGCAGAGATATGCTGGAGCAACAATTTTACCTCAGATTAGTTCTGATAATATTCGGCAGCTGAATTTTCATGTATTTCTTTATGCAAAGATGTCTCTTCTACGTGACTTCAAAAAACTCAAGCCACGAGTTTGAGCAAGGAAAAGTTCAAATCGATTCCTTTCAGTGGTATCTTTGGCAGGATGGTTGAGGAAATCTCCGCAGGATTTTGCTATCCATTTAGTGCGTTTTTTCTTTCATAGTGACATTGGCTGCTGGTCATCTGAGGGTGGGGGAAAAACACTTTATGCTCAGGGCTGCAGGAAATAATATCATCATCCACTAATATTACGTATAGTAATTGGCCTTTGTTTAATGTTTATTAAATAATTGGGTGATAAATAGCATTACTTTTTTTTGTGTGCTTTGTCATGCACTAATTTTTCTTCCCCTTTTGCTGATCCAATCTAGGGGAAACTTGTTGGGATATGTGGCAGCGTGGGGAGTGGGAAAACCTCACTCATTTCAGCCATTTTGGGACAGGTGAGTCTTTTAAAAACCTATTTTTCTAAATTGTTGGCCCTTCTTTCTTTTGTTGTCCCATTGACTGTGACAAAAATGTTATGCTCATTGACCATCTTTTTCTGGATTGAATCTTCCTCTCCAGTGAAATCAGGAAGAGACGATGCGACCGGAGTGTCTTTTGGCTTCTCAGGACTTGATATAAAATGACATTTTAAAAAAAATCTACTTTAGATTTGTTGTTATCCTTTTGTTGGAAACAATATTAAAGTGGACAGCAAATTAGTTTGCTTTTTTCCCCCGTGCTGTTTGGCAGGCATAACCGATTGCATTCCCCTGTGAAATTCTCCCTTCTTCCAAGACTTGATAGCACAGAGAAGTTCCCTTCCCTTTAAATTGTAAAGACCAGATTGCAAAGGGGTTTCCAGCAGTTTCCAGCATCTGGTAGCAACACCAGATGTGACCAGCCTGCCTACTCTACTCTAGGAGACACTTCATTTATGAAGAACATTTCTATGGCTTCCCAACTCCCTCGTGGTGACTCCAGGTCTTTTACAGAAATAAAACCCCCAAAATAAAATCCAAGGAAGTCTCATTCCCCTTGTGACAACAATAAAACCAACCCCTTGATTGGCTCCCCTATCACCCTGGGGTCCAAAATTGTGTCTTCGGGGCCTTTTGAAAGAGTATAAAGTTGGAGGCCAGGCTTCTCTCCACAGGGATGATGTTCCTCAAGGAGGGAACCACCATGGAGAAGTCCTTTCTTCATGGTCCCACTAGATGGACCTTCTTAACAGAAGGGACCCATAATATACCCTGGCCCTCCTCTCTGGTGTGTTGAGTAGATGTAATTGATCCTTCAAACAACCTGGTCCCAAGCCATGACTTCTTGCTTTCTTGCGAGTCATTCACACAAGTGTGGGAGCATCAACCAAAGGCTCAGGTGCCTCATCCATTGCTATTCCTCATCTTGAATGGGGAGATCTCTGTCGAGGCAGAGGAGGTGCCTGATAACACCATATACAGGGAACTGGATGTCTTCTTGGCCTGTGGTGCACCTCAGTTTTAAAACATCTTCAAGCTTGGTCTTTGGGCTGAGACAGGGCTTCACCAGTCATTCCTTTGAAGGAAGGCCATGTGCAGGAGACAATATGTAGGCTTTATTTGTGATGGCCTCCTTCAGTGGAACAACCTATCCCCAGATATCTAATCCTCCACTGTTTTATTGGGCTTAGAGAGGGCTGTAAAGATGAGGCTTTGCAAGAATGTCTTCCGTGATGTGATAGTTTGGCCTATCTCCAGAAGTGGGAGGTGGGAGAGGAGAAGAAGAGTCTGAGAGGGTGGGGCGGGAATTCAGAAGACTTTGAGGTGCTCTCTGAGCTGGGTTGTTTTCTGGTGGATGTATTTTAGCACTTCATTACTAATTTGGTAATGAAACATCTGTAAGAAAACAATCTAGCTCAGAGAACGCCAAGGAGCCCTCATTTCAACCCTGAGCTACAAATATTCTCCTTTATTGATAAAGGCTTGTATCCAGGGGTGAAATCCAGCAGGTTCTGACAGGTTCTGGAGAACCGGTAGTGGAAATTTTGAGCAGTTCGGAGAACCAGCCAATGCCACCTCTGGCTAGTCCCAGAGTGGGGTGGGAATGGAGAGTTTGCAATATCCTTCCCCCAGGAGTGGGGAGGAAATTTTGCAGTATCTTTCCCCTGGAGTGGGAGGGAATGGAGATTTTTTTAATATATATTTTTTAAATTTGATTTATATGCTGCCCTTCTCCAGAAACTCAGGGCGGCTTACAATGCGTTAAGCAATAGCCTTCATACTTGTATATTTATACGAAGTCAGCTTATTGCCTCCACAAACCGGGTCCTCAATTGACCGACCTTAGAAAGGATGGGAGGCTGAGTCAACCTTGACCCTGGGGAGATTCGAACTTACAGTAATTGCAGACAGCTGGATGTTAATCACAATGCTTTTAGTCTGCCGAGCTACCCAGGCATGGCAGGGGAAGGATTTTGCGGTATCCTTCCCCTGCCACACCATACCACGCCCACCAAACCGGTAGTAAACCAAGCCACACCATGCCCACCACAGAACCGGTAGTAAAAAAAAAATTGGATTTCACCACTGCTTGTATCCTGTATTGATAAGGCAGTATCTTTGACGGGCCTGTTGCTGTCTTTTCAGATGACATTATTGGAAGGCAGCATAGCTGTGGATGGCAACTTTGCTTATGTGGCCCAACAGGCCTGGATTCTCAATTCCACGTTTAGAGAGAACATCCTTTTTGGGAAGGAGCTTGAAGAAGAAAGGTCAGTCTGCTGCGGTTTCATGCGCTTTCTCTCGGGATACAGGTGGGGAAAGGCTGATAGGTGGAGGCTAGTCCCGAACCGGCCTTGCAGCTGTTCTGGTTGGGTAGCTTACAACTGGTAACAAGCCTGTGATTTCCTGACTGCACTTCCCTTACTGTGGGAAGTAATCTTCATTGGTTGCACTGAAATAAAACATGGGTCCAGGCCTTTTGTAACACAAAGCTATGATTTAGTATTAAGTACATGAGACTTAGGGGTAGGGTTAAAAACGCTGAACCTGTCCGCCGGAAAGCTGACAGCCTGGGTTTGAGCCCCGAGCCTCCAGGACGGGATGAGCTCCTGTTCCTCGCCCCAGCTCCTGCCCACCTAGCAATTTGAAAGCATGCAAATGCGAATAGATAAGTAGGTACCACTTCAGTGGGAAGATAACAATGTTCCGTGCACCTAGCAATTTGAAAGCATGCATATGCGAATAGATAAGTAGGTACCACTTCAGTGGGAAGATAACAATGTTCCGTGCACCTAGCAATTTGAAAGCATGCAAATGCGAATAGATAAGTAGGTACCACTTCAGTGGGAAGATAACAATGTTCCGTGCACCTAGCAATTTGAAAGCATGCAAATGCGAATAGATAAGTAGGTACCACTTCAGTGGGAAGATAACAATGTTCCGTGCACCTTGGCATATAATCATGCTGGCCACATGACCACGGAAGTGTCTTCGGACAATACTGGCTCCCTCGACTAAGAAACAAGGATGAGCACTGCCCTTTAGAGTTGGACACAACAGGGAACACTTTACCTTTACGTGAGACCTGGTGAGCTTGAACTGAGCACTGGAGCCCAGTATCTTCCGTTCTGCCCAACTGGGAGAAAGCCTTTAAACCCCGGTTCTCCCTAACCCCTGGCTTATTATTTCACTGCATCACAGGAGTCGTGGTTTTAGCCAAATTACAGCTGCTTACTAAGCCAGAACCTCTTCACAAAATGGAGAGTGCTTTTCAAACATTATTTTTTTGAGCACAGATAAGAACTTGGTAGGAATTACTGAAAAATCAGTGAGAAATAATGTAGCGTAGAGGTATCGGATTGGGAGCAAGGAAACTGGGGGTGAAATGGACTCTGAACCACAGAAACCCCTGACTGTGGGTCAGTCATTCTCTCTCAGCCCAGCTTTCCTTGCAGAATTGTGCCATGTTTAATATAAGCCCCTAATAAATAAATAAAAAGAGTAAATACTAAATTAGAATCCAATGAGAAAGAATTTGGTGGGATACGTAAGACAACTGGATAGAAACCACGAGACTGCTGAGTTCCAGGCCTCTTTTGGGTGGCCTTGGGCCAATCCCTCTCCCTCAGCCTAGAAAGAAAGCAAGGGCAAACTTCTTGAAAAAGTTTTCCCAAAAGAAACTGCAGAGAGCTGTCCAGGCAGTCGGCAGGAGACAACATTAACTTGAACACACACACACACAAAAGTCAGAGTGAAACTTGGCAGGAATTTTCCTCTCCGGCCACTTAAAGTGGATGGAGGAGAAATACATGTTATACAAAATTATAATACAGCATTATGTAAGAGCCAGCCTGATATAGAAATTTAATTAATAAATAATAAATTAATAAATAAATAAATAAATAAATATTACATCATTGAAAATGCAACGGATGTTACAAGTCAGTTTTGAGCCAATCGCTATCTTTGTTGCCCGTTATTGTGCTCGCCAATCACGTCTCTATTTCAAAGCAATTAGACAATTGGCCTAACAGTCACAATTCAACCTGGGGCAAAACCAGGTAAAATTCTAAATGTCCCAATAGGGCTGACATGTGTCTGAGATAGATTTCCTAAATATGTCTTTCACTCTTTAAACAGATCCTGGGGAAATGCTGTGGGGGCAGACTTAGTCCCAATTAACTTGGAAGGGGTCTCTTCACTGCTTTTTTAAAATACATATAGCCATCTATACATATATATATATGTATATATATTTAGGTACAATATGGTGTTGAATGATTGCTGTCTCCGACCTGATCTGGCTATCCTGCCAAATGGCGATCTGACTGAGGTAAGAACCTTGCTTGAATGCATCAGCCGCCCAATTCTAGGAGACCCTTCTGTAGAGGGAAAATGTCTGACATGCTTAGGGGTTGATAAACAGATTTGCTTGTTAACTTCATTACACCGTAACTACTCAATATGTAATCAGACTCTAAATTACGAGACCTGTTTACCTTGCCCTGTCATTAATGGTTTCATGTGTTAATGTGGGGCAGGAAAGAATTCAAGGGAAGTTAATTCCCTTGACTCTTATTTGACTCCAAGCAGATACTGACCATTAGTTGAGAAGATTTCAGCACACAGGTGTGACTAGCTATACATTAATTTAATTGGACCTTCACGTGTGGACTTGGTCTTTCCTGCCCCACACTAACACATGAAACCATTAATGACATGGCAAGGTGAACAGGTCTAATTGGTTTGTGGCTATGTAGGGATTCTAGACTGATTCCTCTTTTAACTCCACCCCCAGATTCTGCCATTCTTTCCCCTACAGTTATTTCGCAAAATAATAATTAGGGCATGTCCTGTTGCACTTTGAGGAGAGGAATCTCAAAATTTCAGTGCTTTGTCAACTGTCGTGTGTGAGAGATGGCTGGTTTCCAAATTTGTAAATAAATTATGTTTCTCTTGATACAAAAAGGTAGGTACCTTAAGTGAGGGATGAGTTTAGTAAGGTATTTACTGCTAAGGAAAGATTATTTTCTGGAAAGAGCAGGTTCTGTTTGTTGTTTCAAGTTGAATTCAATTGATGGAAACATTATAAAGCACTTTTTGAATGGCAGCACCCAAATTGTACAATTTTCTCCCAAAGAAGCAAGGGCCAACTCCATCTTTGGAGATTTTAGGTAGTAAAAAACATTCCTTCCCCCGGATGTGTTTGAAATCTTCATTTTATTCCTTTCTGCTTTTTTAGAAGGGTGGTTTCCATTTCATTTGCTAATTTCTTGGGGTCAGAAGGTAGTCGAAGAGACTTTCCAATAATTGGTCAAATACTACTGAATGTTGCCATGGATGCACTTCCTGCTTCTCATTTCAGTTGAATTGCAAAATTATGTAACTGCATTGAAATGAGCTAGATGGCCATCCAGTGATTATAGTTGCTGAACAGTAGTTGGTTCACAAACTCCGGATGGTAGCAGATCCACCCACACACGATAGCAGCTTATCATCCACTGAATACCTTACAGTACCCTTCTTAAATACATTGTTAAATTACAAGTAATTATAGCATGACTCAGCATTACAGCATGATGCAGCATTAAACCTTAAAGTAACAGAACACATATATTGCCTGGACAACTGTTAGGCCCAAATCATATCCTAACACTGTTTTTCAAATAAGCATCTGCTTTTTCTGTCAATTATATTTTATGTTTCAAATATATTTGTCTCAAAAATTCCCTAAACACACATTCTTTAAGTAAACAATAGGTTACAGTACTAGCTAGTTTGATTCTGTAGGAATTTTAGCCTTGAATCTTTGCTATCAAATTTAGGAAATCGTTTCCGATAAGTTACAGCTATTTAAATTCTGCTGAATTATTGGAATCCTGCTTTTGAGTTTTGGACAAATGACAGAATTGATAAATAAGGAATGAAGAAGGTCTACCGTGCCTTAACCGATGGCCAAACAAATATTTGAACAAGGCATGTTTTATTTAGATTGGTGAGCGGGGCGCAAACTTGAGTGGAGGGCAGCGCCAACGGGTCAGCCTTGCCCGGGCGCTGTACAGTGACAAGAGCATTTTGATCCTCGATGACCCTTTGAGTGCCTTGGATGCCCATGTTGGAAACCACATCTTCAACAGTGCAATCCGGAAGCACCTGAAGTCCAAAACAGTTCTTTTCATCACACACCAGCTCCAGGTACGTTGAGCGTGTCCAGATTAACTCTTAATTTAATCAATCTCATTGGGTTACAGCCGCACAGAAGAAATAAAAATACAGAGGATTTTAGCCTAAGTGTATTTGAGAGTCAACAGCAGCCAAGAGTGAGAAGGAGAAGCAACCAATTTGTTAACTGATATATAAAAGTGGGTAGAAACAGACTCAAACTCAATCCCTCCAAGACTGAGTGGCTGTGGATGCCGGCATCTCGGATTTCAGAAGCCCCATCACTTTTGATGAATGGGGGAAAACTTGCCCCCGTTGATAGGACTCGCAACTTGGGTGTCCTCCTGGATGCTCGGCTGTCCCTAGAAGACCATCTAATGGCTGTGACCAGGGGGGCCTTCTTACAGCTTCGCCTGGTGCGCCAGTTGCGCCCTTTCCTGGACCAAGATGACCTTCGCACAGTCACTCATGCCCTGGTTACTTCCCGCTTGGATTACTGCAATTCCCTCTACATGGGCCTGCCCCTGAGATGCACCCGGAGATTCCAGCTGATCCAGAATGCAGCCGCACGGGTTGTTACGGAAGCCCCTCGTTACTCCCATATAACACCCCTCCTGCGTCAGCTGCACTGGTTACCAGTGGTTCTCCGGGTCCGCTTCAAGGTGCTAGTTCTCACCTATAAGGCCCTACATGATTTAGGTCCAGGATATTTACAGGACCTTCTCCTGCCTGCTTCCCACCGTCCTGTTCGCTCACATAGGGCCGCTCTCCTCAGGGTCCCGACGGTGAGCCAATGTCATCTAGCAGTGCCCAGGGGTAGGGCGTTCTCTGTGGGTGCTCCCACCCTCTGGAATGAATTACCTACCGAGCTCCGGACGGCTCCTGATCTCCGCTCCTTTCGTCGGGAGCTGAAGACTTGGCTGTTCAAGCAGATAGGCTGACTCTGATTCTGGGTTTTATTATTTATCATTAATTAGTTATTTGATTTAAAGTGCGATTTTATTGTACATGTTTCTTAACTTGTGTTCACCGCCCTGAGTCCTTCGGGAGAAGGGCGGCATATAAATACATGTAATAAATAAATTAATAAATAAAAGTGTATATCCCGCATTTTCATTTTGTACAGGTAGTCCTCGACTTACAGCCACTCATTTAGTGACCATTTGAAGTTACGACACTGATAAAAAGTGACTTACGATCAGTTTTCATACTTACGACTGTTACAGCATCCCCATGGTCATGTGATCAAAATTTGAATGCTTGCCAACTGGCACGTATTTATGACAGTTGCAATGTCCTGGGGTATTGTGATCACCATTAATAACCTTCCCAACTGGCTTCTGACAAGCAAAATCAGTGAGGGAAACTGGATTTGCTTAATCTCCAATGATTCACTTAACAACTTGTGGCAAGAAAGGTTGTGAAATGGGGCTGTACTCACTTAATGACTGTCTTGCTTAGTGGAAATTCTGGGCTCAATTGTGGTTGTACGTTGAAGTCTACCTGTATGGACTGTTTATATCCAAATTACTATGGGGTGGAAATAATTTTTCCATGTGAAGAGAGATTACAGGAGTGTAGAAAAATCTAATGGCTTATTTAACAGGCCTGAGACTCTCTGCTAAAGAGACAGAAAGCTGGCCCAAGATAAATTGATCCAGTCATTGCTTCCGCACTTTATTTATTTATTTATTTATTTATTTAGATTTATATACCGCCCTTCTCCTTGCGGACTCAGGGCGGTGAACAGCCAGATAAAAAACAAGATACACAAAAGTTAAAATTTTAAAAACAGCTAATATAAATTTGGCCGACAAATGTGTTATTGTGTTATTAATCTCATCTGCTTTGCAGGGGTGTGATAGTGGCTAGTATAAAGAAAAATAAAAATGGAGGGGATTTAGGAAGAGGAAATCTCATGGCTCATGAGACTTGCATGATGAATGGGTGGCAAATGAACAAATGAATTGAAACAGAGAAAACTGACGGCAGAAAAAGACTTACTGGCCCCTTGAGTCTGCCCTTTGAGATATTTTTTTTCTGTTTTATTTATTTGTGAATTTTTAATTTTAATTTTTTTTAAAAAAATTTGGTCGAATGATCTCTCCATCTCACCATGAGTGTTCCTCTTCTTTTTATCAGTATCTTGTGGATTGCGATGAGGTGATTTTCATGAAGGAAGGTTGCATCACTGAGAGGGGTAGCCATGAAGACTTGATGAATCTGAACGGTGACTATGCAGCCATCTTCAATAGCTTGCAGCTGGGAGAAACGCCTCACATTGAGGTATTTATATACGGTTCTTGCCCTAAGGAAAAATAAAGTCATATGTAAATTACCCTAAAGATCAAATAACTTATTATTTGTTACAAGCCATTCATGTAATAGCAAAATTATTGTGTCAGCTTGTAATATGTCTTCTGAACCACCCTGATTTCCACATACTTGGACAATCTGCCAAGATGAAAGCAGGGTAAACCTCTGACTTCTGCGAATCACCAGCCAGATTCCTGATATTAATCTCAATAAAGGAGAATATTTGTAGCTCAGGGTTGATAATGAGGTGCTCTCTGAGCTTGGTTGTTTTCTTGGCAGATGTTCCAGATGTTTCATTACCCAACCTAGATAACATCATCAGACTGATGTTACCTAGTTTGGGTAATGATATTGACTTGTTTGTTTTAGTCCTTTACTTAGTTCTTGCTGTCGTGCACCTTGAAGTACAAATTTGTAGTAAACAACTACTCCGTAACATGATTCATGTTTCTACTTGGTGGCTGGCAGAAAGAGAGGGAAGTTTCTATTGAAGTCAGTCATTAAAATGGTAGTTAGAATAACAGAATAATGGCGTTGGAAGGGAGCTTGGAAATCTTCTAGTCCAACCCCCTGCTCAAGCGAGAGACCCTATATCATTTCAGAGAAATGGTGGTCCCATCCTAGCATACGGGTCCCGGTGGTGGGATTCAAATTTTTTTACTACCGGTTCTGTGGGTGTGGCGTGGCTTGGTGGGCGTGGCAGGGGAAGGATACTGTAAAATCTCCATTCCCCCCCACCCCACTCCAGGGAAAGGTTACTGCAAAATCCCCATTTCCTCCCGATTAGCTGGGACTCAGGAGGCAGAGAATAGATAGGGGCAGGGCCAGTCAGAGGTGGTATTTACCGGTTCTCCGAACTACTCAAAATTTCCGCTACTGGTTCTCCAGAACTGGTCAGAATCTGCTGAATAAACACCTCTGACGGGTCCTAGCATATGGGACATCCCTTTATGGAGACTTTAACTAGGCCTTTTTTCTCTCCTGGGGAACGTGCTTATGATACTTTCCTTGCAAAGGTGAGGTAGGCTGACTCTTTACCTCCTGACTCTTTACCAGGTTAACCTAAAGAAGACTGCAAACAGTTCATTGAAAAGACTCCCAGAGAAAGGCACCAAAACGGGATCTGTGAAGAAAGAGAAAATAGTTAAGGAGGAAGAAGGTACAGCTTGTCATCCAAAAAAATACAAATTTAACTCCTACTCAACTTGCGTGCGTGCAGGTGTTCTGTTAACAATGCCGTAGGTTCCAGATCCAGATCTTAGTGGATCTGAGCTCAGATTAGGTCTTGCTGGTGCTAATTTTGAAACGGCGTGCATTTTTGTCTTCAAGATGAGCAAAGTAATCCAAGCAAGAGTTTAGGATAATTTAAATCATGTGTAGGAAAATTTAACCAGAGTTTAATTTTCAGAGTTTAATATTTACAGATTTTGGTTGGCTACATTTGAATGCTGCCTGCGAATATGAAATGTCCTCAGGGAACTCTGCATCATATAGGTAGTCCTTAACTTACAACAGTTCAATTAGTGATCATTCACAGTTATAGCGGCACTGAAAAAAGTGACTTATGACCGTTTTTCACGCTTATGAACCACTGCAGCATCCCCATAATCATGAGATCAAAATGCAGATGCTTGACAGTTGACTCATATTTATGACAGTTGCAATGTCCCGGGGTCATATCCTTTTGCAATCTTCTAACAAGCAAAGTCAACGGGGAATCCAGATTCACTTAACAACCATGTTATTAATTTTTTTAAAAAATTTGATTTATATGCCGCCCTTCTCCGGAGACTCAGGGCGGCTTACAATGCGTTAAGCAATAGCCTTCATACTTTTGTATATTTATACAAAGTCAGCTTATTGCCCCCACAAACTGGGTCCTCAATTTACCCACCTTAGAAAGGATGGAAGGCTGAGTCAACTTTGAGCCTGGCTAGGATTGAACTCAGAGAAATTACAGGCAGCTGGTGTTAATTGCTGCCTTTAGTAGGAGGCATTAGCCCCCTACGCTACTCAGGCTCCTTTAGTTGTTTAGTAACTTTAGTTGTTTAGTAACTTTAGTTGTTTAGTAATTTAGTTGTTAAGTGAATCACTGCAGTGATTCAGTGATGCAGTGATTCACTTAACAACTGTGGCAAGAAAGTTCATAAAATGAGGCAAAACTCACTTAACAAATGTCTCACTTAGCAATAAAAATTTTGGGGTCAATTGTGGTCGTCAGTCAAGGACTACCTGTCATTATTTAGCTGTGTACAGGTAGTCCTTGACTTACAATCATTCATTTAATGATTATTTAAAGTTACAACAGTATTGAAAGAAATGACTTATGATGGGTTTTCACACTTGCAACTGTCGGAGCGTCCCCATGGCCATATGATCAAAATTTGGGCACCTGGCAATTGGCATTGTATTTACGATGGTGTCACTGTCCCAAAGTCACATGATCATCATCATTTGGGACCTTCTCAGCTGGCTTCCGATACAAAAAGTCCATGGGAGAAGCCAGATTTATTTAGTGACCACACGATTCACCTGTTGTGGCCCCGTCCTCTGAGCCTATCCCATTGGAGGAAGGAAGCTCTGAGCATGAGGAAGAGGAGCCAGCCAGATCTCCCAGCCCCCCTCCCCCCCACCGTCTCAGGTGCCAGCTGAAAGAGAGCCAAGTAGTGGGGAAACAGGTGTCTCAGATGAGAGTGAGGGAGAGACGTCATTCCTGGACGCACGCCAAAGAAGGCGAGATAAACGCTTACAGCAGCTGCGGAGACGCATGAGGGAATAGACCTGAGTCACTGGACTGGAGTCACAGGACCAGTGAGTCACTGGACCACACCCAGAGGCTATATAATAGACAGGGTAGTGGTTAATGATCTCTGTGATGAACAAAAACTCAATCTAGTAGTCTTTGGAGCTAAAAGAACAGATTTTGGCAAAGCTACGTAGGTGAATTTCTTTTTGTGAACTATTAAAGCCCTTGGCAGACGGTGTGCATATCGCTGCCAAGTTTGAGATAAGAACTGTGGAGTGTGCCAAGTGCTTCTTTAACCCTCGACTGGCTGTGTTTTTGTGGGTATCTGCAGAGGGGGACAGATCATCACCTAACAATTGCAGTGACTGTGGCAAAAAAAGGGTTGTAAAATGGGACGAAAGCTCTTTCAGCAACTGGCTTGCTTAACAGTGGAAATTTTGATCGTAAGTCGAGGAATACCTGTATCTAGACTAGATTGGATTTGTTGAATTCTCTCTGCTTAACCTCCTCCTCTGCCCATCCCTGTGCTTTATTTAGTTCAGCTGATGCAGATGGAAGAGAAAGGCAAAGGTTCTGTGCCCTGGTCGGTTTATTGGGTCTACATCCAAGCAGCTGGAGGCCCAGTCGCTTTCCTGACCATCATGGCACTCTTCATATTGAATGTGGGCAGTACGGCCTTCAGCAACTGGTGGCTGAGCTACTGGATCAAGGAAGGCAGTGGGGTAAGAGCAACAAGTATCTTCGAATTGATTTATTTCTTTGATTCCAGTAAATGACTCCGGACGGCTTACAATTCAAAATATATACAGTGGGACATCAGAACTCAACTGTTCCAAAACTCAACGAATTTGGTACTCGACGCATTTTGACGCGAAAATGTTGTCCCGGTATTCCTCATTGATTTTGCATTTGATGTGGGGAACAGATGCAGAGGGCGGATAGGAAGTCGGCCATGCGGGGAAGGTCGCTGACATAAGAAAAGGGATATATAGGAAGCCCTTTCTGGCGGACACATCGAGTCACATGGGAAGTCACGTGGTTTTGTTTGGTGCTCGTCCTTTTTAGTACACATTGCGCCTCCTGGAACCAATTAAGGACAAGTACCGATACCGCAAGGGAAGTGGTGGCTCAGTGGCTAAGACGCTGAGCTTGTCAATCAAAAGGTCAGCGGTTCGAATCCCTAGTGCCGCGTAATGGGGTGAGCTCCCGTTACTTGTCCCAGCTTCTGCCAACCTAGCACTTCGAAAGCATGTAAAAATGATAGAAAAATAGGGACCACCTTTGGCGGGAAAGTCACAGTGTTCCATGCGCCTTTGGTGTTGAGTCATGCCAGCCACATGACCACGGAGACGTCTTTGGAGACGTCTTTGGCTTTGAAATGGAGATGAGCACTGCCCCCTAGGGATGGGAACGCCTAGCACATATGTGCGAGGGGAACCTTTACCTATACCAGTACCACTATATTACTATTAAAAATTCAAACATTTAAACCAATAAAACAGTAAAAAAAAACCATTAAGATCAGTAAGAAAACATTAAAATATCTTAATTCGAAGTACACACAGGAGTAAGATACCTGGCCCGTTAAGAGTATATCCAGTGGGAGGGGCCCTTGGCACATGTGGCTTCCCAGGCTCAGGAGCATGGCCATGTTTATGAAAGGCGAACAGGATCGGGACAGTCCCAATCTCCAAAGGGAGGATGTTCCATAGAATAGGAGCCGCTGCAGAAAAAGAATGGCTCTTGGTTTAAGAGAAGTTCCAAGATCATTGTTTTGTTTGTAAATAAGGAAGCAAATAATATTGATGTCACGCGTGTTAACTGCAATTCAACAAAGAGAAAAGAGCCTTGGTGGTGCAGCGGACTAAAGTGCTGTTAATTAGCACTTAGCTACCTGCAATTACTGCAAGTTCAAATCTCCCCAGGCTCAAGGTTGACTCAGCCTTCCATCCTTCCGAGGGAGGTAAAATGAGGAGCTGGATTGTGGGGGCAATAAGCTGACTTTGTATAAAAAAGAACACCACCCTGGGGAGGGGGGCAAAAGCCCTACTAAGCAGGTCTATACAAAAGTATGAAGGCTATTGCTTAACGCATTGTAAACTGCCCTGAGTCTCTGGAGAAGGCCGGCATATAAATCGAACCAATAAATAAATAAATGAACAAACACTGCAAAAGTTAACAGTAGGAGGAGCCTAAGTAGCATAGGGGGCTAATGCCTCCTACTAAAGGCAGCAATTAACATCCAGCTGCCTGTAATTCTGTGAGTTCAATCCTAGCCAGGCTCAAGGTGGACTCAGCCTTCCATCCTTTCTAAGGTGGAAAAATTGAGGACCCAGTTTGTGGGGGCAATAAGCTGACTTTGTATAAATATATACAAAAGTATGAAGCCTATTGCTTAACACCTTGTAAGCCGCCCTGAATCTCTGGAGAAGGGCGGCATATAAATCAAATTAATAATTAATAATAATAATTAATAATAATAACAGTATGCCCAAGCTAGTATTCTGGTTCTAATGATTCTGATATTCTGGAGCTAGTCATCAGTGGAATGACTTGCCTCCAGAAGTTTGTGGGTGCCCCGACACTTGAGGTTTTTAAGAAGAGATTGGACAATCATTTGTCTGAAATGGTACAAGTAGTCCTCAATTTACAACAGTTCGTTTAGTGACCGTTTGACGTTACAACCGCACTGAAAAAGTAACTTATGAACGCTTTTCACACTTGCAATCGTTTGCGGCATCTCCATGGTCACTTGATCAAAATTCAGACACTTGCTAACTGACTCATACTTACGACAGCTGCATTGTCCCCAGGCCGTGTGATCCCCTCTTCCTACCTTCTAACAAGCAAAGTCAATGAAGGAAACCAGATTCACTTAACTTTTTTTTTTAATTGATTTATATGCCGCCCTTCTCCGGAGACTCAGGGCGGCTTACAATGCGTTAAGCAATAGCCTTCATACTTTTGTATATTTATACAAAGTCAGCTTATTGGCCCCCACAAACTGGGTCCTCAATTGAACTCCCTTAGAAAGGATGGAAAGCTGAGTCAACCTTGAGCCTGGTGAGATTCGAACTTGCGGTAATTTCAGACAGCTGGAGTTAATCACAATGCATTTAGTCTGTTGAGCTGATGCTTGGCAGCCAATGAGTGTTTACGGCAGGTTGTAGAATCTTGAGATCCTGTGATTTCGATTTGTGATCTTTCTTGCTGATTTCTGGCATTGGGGAAGTTGGATTTGTATAACAACTGTGCGATTTGCTCAATGACCAAGTGATTCGTTTAATGACTGCCATAAGCAGGGTCCAACTTGATTCACAACTGCAACAACTTACAACAAAATTCTGATCTCAGTTGTGCTCATAAATCAAGGACCATCTGTCAAGATTTCTCTTTGTGATCCAAAAAAAAAAAAATCCTAAGAAAACTGAAGAGTACTGCGTAACAGACCCAGTAAATTTTATCAACTAATTAAATGTTCCTTGACCAAACAGGCAAAGCCCAGTGGTAGAAATTTTCCTCATCATTATTGCTTAAAGCAATCTTTCAGAATTTTTTTTTCCCTTGCTATTTTGTTTAAATCGCTTTGCAAATCATTCGAACAAACACCCAAGATGAAAGCTAAGCATCCTTTTTATAGCCCTGGTAATAGGCTGCATCCTCAGCTGGAAGATGGCGTGAGCAGTAAGGCCATCTACACATGGCCTGTAGAATATGCTGGCATCATGTGGTCTGGTCACATTTCCCTGGGGACAATTAGTGCGTGCCATGCTGTGCACAGGAAAAATATCAATTAGTGTGTGCCATGTTGTTCACTTGAATAGTCGCATTCATTTTCTGCACAAGGCAGTGGGCTCTTGACCATCTTTTTTTTATTTATCTCTGCCACTTGATGTCATCACCTCCTCATCTCTGTCATGATGAACTGAACAAATAAACATGAATAGGAATGTTCAGGAAAAGTAGGTTGCACAGGAATGTTAGCAATGTTATATATGTGTAACAAACTTTACTGCCGCTCAGCGTGACAGAGTTTACTTTGCATTTAGAGCATGTTTTAACCTTCAAGACATGCTGTAAATGCTGTAATATTTGCATCCACCTTGTAAGATAGGACAATATTATAATCACATTTATTTATTTATTCGATTTCTATGGCTGCCCATCTCTGCCAATGACTCTGGGCACTTACCATTCATAAAATATATTACCATTAAAAATGTAAAAAGCATTTTAAACGAACAAGAAAAAAACATTGTTAAGCGAATCTGGTTTTCCTATTGACTTTGCTTGTCAGAAGATCACAAAAAGGGATCAAGTGATCCCGGGACACGGCGATTCTCATAAATATGAGTCAGTTGCCAAGCCGCCTGAATTTTGATCCGGTAACCCTGGGTGGTCGTTTGAAAAGCAGCCGTAAGTCACTTTTTTCAGTTTTGTTGTAACTTCAAACGTTCACTAAACAAACCTCACATATTGACTACTGTAACGGTCTCTACATGGGGCTGCCCTTGAGGACCACTCGGAGGCTTCAGCTGGTACAAAATTCAGCCATGCGGGTTGTGATGGGAGGATCCCGATACCCCCACGTTACACCCCTCCTGAGTGACTTGCATTGGTTGCCGGTTGCCCTCCGGGTGAGATTCAAGGTGCTGGTGATGACCTATAAAGCCCTACATGGCTTAGGCCCAGGATATTTGGCGGACCACCTGCAGCCAGCAACGATATCTCATTGCCCAGTTCGCGCCCATAGAGAGGGCCTGCTCAGGGTGCCATTGGCTAGACAGTGTTGGCTGGCGGCCCCCAGGGGTAGAGCCTTCTCTGTGGCCCACCCTCTGGAATCAACTCCCCTTGGAGCTCCGGTTGGCTCCTGACCTTCGCACCTTCCGCTGCGAATTAAAAACTTGGTTATTCAAGTTCCCTGACTTGGACTGATGAGGCTTTTATGGGTTTTAAAATTTTAGTTGGTCTAATCAGATTTTAACTTTGTACTATGGTCTTGTGAATTTTATTATTGTGAGCCACCCTGTGTCCGTTGGAGATAGGGCGGCATATAAGCCAAATAAAAAAATAAAATAAAATAATAAAATAATATAAAATAAAAAAATAAAAAAATAAAAAATAAAGTAAAAAAGTAAATAAAATAAATAATAAAATAAAATAAAAAATGAAATAAAATAATAAAATGAAATAAAATGAAATAAAATAAAATAATAAAATAAAATAAAATAAATAAAAATAAAATAATAAAATAAAATAAAATATAATAATAATAAAATAATAAAATAAAATAAAATAAAATAAAAAATATAATAAAATATAAAATAAAATAAAATAAATAAATGGTTGTAAGCCAAGGACCACCTCTATTTGGGCAAAATCATGAGCAAGGTATGTGCGAATTCTTAGCTGTATCTATGAACTGGACCAATGTGTATCCTATTTCTGTCTTAATCGTGAAACTCATTTTTGTTTTAAACAAACCCAGAATACTACTATGTTGTTGGGGAATGAAACCGTGGTGAGCGACAGCATGAAGGATAACCCTCATATGCGTTACTATGCTGGCATTTATGCACTCTCCATGGGAGTCATGCTGATTCTGAAGGCTATTCGTGGCGTTGCCTTTGTCAAGGTAGGTGTAAGGCCCGGCCTCCCCCCATTATTCAAGAAAGTAAAGGCTCTTGAAACTTGGCATTTCAAAAGAAACCTTTTATTGAATAGAGGTGATAGCAGGGCAAAAAAGAAAGCAGGCTCTGAGGGACCGTACAGTTAGAATAAAGGAATTAAAAACCCCTCCCAACGGTGCAATGTGGATTCAGCCAACCCACAAGTGTGAAGATGCTATTGCTTTTCTCAGGGTCATCCTCTGCTGGCTCTCGAGCAATGCAACCCACATGGCCCTCCCTCTCCTTACATTCCCCAAAAGATGCGAAAATGCCAGGGCGCTTAGGTGTCAGGCTAAACATTATAAATCAGTATATTGCAGAATACAGGATACGTAGAAAAGGAAGTAATAATTAAAAATCCCCCCCTTCCCCTGAAGAATGGCAGAATACACGGATCTGACCGTAGTTATTTGTGTAAGGGGGAGGGAACGACACAGTCCCAGGCTGGATTAACAGAGGGATAGAATCAAGATCATGTGAAGTGTTGGTACCGCTTTTTAATGCCTTGGTAAGACCACATTTGTAAATACTGCATCCAGTTTTGGTCGCCCCAATGTCAAAAAGATGTTAAGACTCTATGATAAAGTGCAGAGAAGAGCAAAAAAGATGATTAGGGGACTGGAGGATAAAACACGAAGAACAGTTGCAGGAACTGGGTACGTCTAGTCTAGTGAAAAGAAGGACTAGGGGGTGATATGATAGCAGTCTTCCAATATCTAAGGAACTGCCCCAAAGAAGAGGGAGTCAAGCTATTCTCCAAAGCCCCTGAAGGCAGGACAAGAATCAATAGATGGAAACTCATCAAGGAGAGAAGCAACCTAGAGCTAAGGAGAAATTTCCTGAGAGTGAGAACAATTGATCAGTGGAATGACTTGCCTCCAGAAGTCGTGAATGCTCCAACACTGGAAGTTTTTAAGGAGATGTTGGACAACCATTTGTCTGAAGTGGTGTAGGGTTTCCTGCCTAAGCAGGGGGTTGGACTAGAAGACCTCCGAGGTCCCTTCCAACTCTGTTATTCTGTTAACAAAATAATTCTATCTCTTGTTCCCACCCTTTTATTCCGGAAAAATAGACATAGTTTCATATCTATGAAATGGTCACTCACGCCCTAGTCACCTCACGCCTGGACTACTGTAATGCTCTCTACATGGGGCTCTCCTTGAGGAACACCCGGAGGCTCCAATTGGTCCAGAATGCGGCCGCGCGGGTGGCGATGGGAGCGACATGGCACTCCCATGTGACTCCACTCCTGCGCGAGCTGCACTGGCTCCCAGTGGTCTTCCGGGTGCGCTTCAAGGTTCTGGTTACTATCTTCAAAGCGCTCCATGGCTTAGGACCAGGGTATCTTCGGGGCCGTCTTCTGCCACCAATAAACTCTCACTGACCAGTCCGTTCCCACAGAGAGGGGCTCCTCAGGGTGCCGTCAGTCAAACTGTGTCGACTGGCGGCCCCCAGGAGGAGAGCCTTCTCTGTGGGGGGGCACCGGCCATCTGGAACGAGCTCCCCCCTGAGATAAGGAGGATACAGGACCTACATACCTTCCGCTGCGCCCTAAAAACGTTCCTATTTCATCAGGCTGGCCTGGCTTAAACCTTCCCTTTATAATGGGTTTTATGCTGGGTTTTTAAATATCTTATATAATTGGATTTTAATTTGCTTCAGCCAAATTATTTAATTTATTTTAAATTTTTTAACTTTTATATGACATTGTATTTTAATCGACTGTTCACCGCCCTGAGTCCCTTCGGGGAGTAGGGCGGTATACAAATTTGATTAATAAATAAATAAATAAATATCTCAGAAATATGGTGGAAGACATTTGTAGTGTAGTAATCCTTCCTGGGGGCCTGCAGTCCCTCCTAGTCATTTGTGACTAGAAATTAAAACTCCTGAGTGCCTGGTTTCAACAGTCCTCTTCTATGGTCATTACAGGGGACATTGCGGGCCTCGTCCAGGCTGCACGATGAACTCTTCCGGCGGATTCTTCGTAGTCCGATGAAGTTTTTTGACACCACACCTACGGGGCGAATTCTCAATAGGTTCTCCAGAGATATGGATGAAGGTAATAAACTCTCACTTAATAACCTGTTGGTGCAAATACAGGTAGTTTTTGACTTACTCATTTAATGACTTCAAAGTTATAACAGCACTGAAAAAAGTGACTGACTACTTACGACTAATTTTCACACTTATGACCACCGTGGCATCCCCACAGTCCAGTGGTGAAATCTGAACCGGTTTGCTGGCCACGCATACGCCCCACGTACCAAGTGTGCGTGCATGGGCACCAAATGTGCGCTGCGTGTTTAAAAAGCTACCGGTTCGGTAATTAGCATGGGCAGTACACGCCAAAAGGAGGCTTGGGAAGGTCAGTAGAACAGCTGGGGGAGTGGTGGTGGAGGGAGAAATCAGCTGTGCCACATAGTTTAGCTTAGCTAGAAAGCTTAGTAGAAAGCAAGAGCCTGATGGAGCAGCAGACTAAAGCGCTGTTAATTAGAACTTAGCTGCCAGCTGTCTGCAATTACTACAAGTTCGAATCTCTCCAGGCTCAAGGTTGACTCAGCCTTCCATCCTTCCGAGGGAGGTAAAATGAGGACCTGGATTGTGGGGGCAATAAGCTGACTTTGTATAAAAAAGAACACTGCTTAGTGGAGGCCGAAAGCCCTACTAAGCAGGTATATACAAAAGTATGAAGGCTATTGCTTAACGCATTGTAAGCCGCCTTGAGTCTCCGGAGAAGGGTGGCATATAAATCGAACCAATAAATAAATAATAAACCGTGCAGCACAGCTGATTGTCGGATTGTAACTTTTTTTAACTACCGGTTTTCCTGAAGTTTAACCAAACCGGTAGCTTTTTTTTTACTACCGGCCTGAACCGGTCGTTTTTATCACTACCTACCAGTTTGCCCGAACCGGAGTAAACCAGTAGCATTTCACCCCTGCCACAGTCGGGTGATCAAACTTTGAATGCTTGACAACAGGCATATATTTACGATAGTTGCAGGATGCTGCAGCCATCGTAAATATGTGCGGATGGTTGCAGGACGCATACAGAAGGGAGATTCTGACAAGCCAATTCAGTGGGAGAAACCAGATTTCCCTGCATGGCTCATTTCAGTGATTGACTTGGCAATGTCAAAAAGGGCCGCAGAATGGAACACGGCTCATTTAACATTTCTGAACAGACAAATTGATAATAGCAAGAGTAGGAGAGCCTTGAGTGAATGTTACCTGTGCTGGCCTTACCTGAATCTCTCCTGGGCTGGACAGGAGAGACCATGACAAGGTCTTGTCCACCCCCACCAGCCCGTATTGTTATATTTTATCCCACTTTTATATACGTAACTAAAGATGGAAAACATACCTAATACTCCTTTTTCCCCACAACAACAACCCTGTTCTGTCCCTGCCCCCAGGAATATACCCAAACGGACAGTCGGAGGTTAAAATAAGCTGGCAGGCAACCAAGTAGTCTGATAAGGAGCTTGGCAGCAATCCCAGCAGCTGCGTGCCAAAACCTTTATTATCGTAACAGAAAAATACACACCACAAAATGTCCAGAAATAGAAGCTGAGATGCAGGAAGATCTGAAGCTGGGATGCAAGAATATCTGTTTTTGTTCGTCACAAAACTGTAGGCTGACTCACTCTCTTTTATAGGCTGTGGGGTGTGGTCCAGTGAGTCAGCTAATCACGAGCACGCCGTGCCTTCTGTTGGGCACGTTTCTCCCTGCGTCGCTGGCGAGGATCCAGCCAGCACTTATCTCCCTCGTCGCTGTCCACCTGTGGCTGCGGGGATGTGCTTGGCTCTGGGCCTATCTCTTGCCCTTTGGTGTCTTCCAGGGGCATTGCCAGAGAGGAGGGTCCTGGAGAGGGAGGTCTTGCCAATTCCTCCCTTTCACACTCGGAGTCCTCTCCTGACGATGACACAGGCTCAGGCAACGGAGCCACAACAAACCCTGTGATGTGGGTTGAGCTGAGAGAGAGTGACTGGCTCTCATGTCTAAGTCAGGACTAGAACTCAAGGTTTCCTAGTGATTGGTCCAAAGTTACCTAACCAGCTTTCATGGCTAAGGTGGGACTAGAACTCAAGACTCTCCTGGTGATTGCCTCAAAGTCACCCAGTGGTTTTCAGGTCTAGGGGAGACCTAGATTTCAAAGTCTCCTGGTTTCTAAGCCAGCATCTTCACCATTTCACTTAACCTCGCTCTCTCTGTTGTTCACGTTGGTGAGAATTTTAGTCTATCCTAATCTGCTGCGTCTGTCCACCTCTTCCAGTCGATGTCCGCCTGCCTTTTCAAGCCGAAATGTTCATCCAGAATGTCATCCTGGTGTTCTTCTGCGTGGGAGTGATCTCTGGTGTCTTCCCATGGTTCCTAATGGCAGTGGGGCCCCTCGTCGTCCTTTTCACCATTCTCCATGTTGTGTCTAGGTAAGAGCAGCAATCGTTCTGCGTCATTTTAAGCCATCGTTAGCCTTGAGAGTCTTCCATAAGTTGGTGGAAGCTGCTTCCAAACCCAATTTGGGCTGCCTAAAAGCATCCAAGGGCTTGTTTTTCTCATAATTTTGTTAGACCTCTTTACTGTAAGTTGGTTGTATATTTTTTGTACGCAGAGTCTTCATTCGGGAGTTGAAACGACTGGACAACATCACACAGTCTCCATTTCTTTCTCACATCACTTCAAGCATTCAGGGTCTCTCTACCATCCATGCCTACAATAAAGGAGAGGAATTCCTATACAAGTTAGTACTCTGTTTCTTCTCTGACATTCAGTCTGCTACAAGACAGATAAGCGAGGACTTTTTTTTAAAGGTTGGGTTTACTGAACAAGCCTTAGTGGCTGAATTCGCTCAGCATGCAAGTTCATGTACCACACCGATCCAGAAATAATGAGCTACAATTTGGGTTTAATATTTCAGATGAATTGGTTCACATGCTTGCTATCTGAACTTCCTAGCGGTCACCTGAATCGTGTTTTGTGAAATTTCTCCTCCAATTCAGGTTAAAAAATGAAATACAGGTTGTCCTTGATTTATGACCACAATTGAGGCCAAAACTTTCATTGCTAAGTAAGACAGTTGTTAAGTGAGTTCGGTCCCATTTCACGACCTTTCTTTCTTGTTAAGGGAACTACTGCAGTTGTTAAGTTAGTGATACGGTTGTGGAGTGACTCTGCCTTTCCCCATTGACTTTGCTCGTCAGAAGGTCGCAAAAGCGATCACATAACCCCGGGACACTGCAACCGTCGTAAATACAGGCCGGTTGCCAAGCATCCAAAATTTTGATCATGTGACCACGGGGAATGTTGCAACAGTCATAGAATGTGTAAAATGGTTGTAGATCACTTTTTCCGGTGTTGTAGCTAGACAGTCACTCAACGAACTCTTGTAAGTCAAAGACGATCTGTATTTTAACTGTAAATATTTTCTCTTTCTTGTAGATACCAGCAACTGCTGGATAATAACCAGGCACCCGTCTACTTGTTCAGCTGTGCGATGCGCTGGCTGGCTGTCAGGCTGGATATTGTCAGCATTGCTCTCATCACAGTCACTGGCTTAATGATTGTCTTAATGCACGGCCAGATCCCGCCGGCTTACGCTGGGCTCGCCATCTCCTATGCTGTTCAGGTGAATAAGCCATAGCGTTTAGACTTATATACCGCTTCATAGTTCTTTTACAACCCTCTCTAAGCGGTTTTCAGAGCCAGCCTCTTGCCCCCCAAAATCTGGGTCCTCATTTTACCTACCTCGAGTGGGAGGCTGAGTCAGCCTTGAGCCTGGTGAGATTTGAACTGCCAAATTGAGAGAGCCGAAAGTCAGCAGAAGTAGCCTGCAGTACTGCACTGTGCCACTGTGCTACTATGCCTCAATGCATCTCTTGTATGTCAAAGCAAAGTTGCATTTTGGAACTCTTGTTTTGGAAGAACAGAGCAGCCGGGCCCAATCCAAAATAGGTTGTTGAATTGATTTTATATTACAATAGTCCTTGACTTATGACCAGTTGCTTAGCAACTGGCCAAAGTTATGATGGACCTACCTAGGGGATACTTATGACCTGGATTCAAAATTCTGACCGTTGGAGCTTTACACAAACACACACCGGCTGTCATAGGATTGCACCGGGCACTTGGCAAATGGGCAGCATTTACAACCATTTGCAGTTTCTTGTGAGCACGTTTTAACAACTGTTTGGCGGAAAACTGACGATTCACAATTCACTTCCGGTTTTCAGCGGAAACCAACCCGTGGCAAACTATGCGTTCGCTCACAAAAAAAGGGGTCATGAAATCTTTACAATTTTTATCTTGTCATACTTTTAACAACAACTTTATGGATTCCTGCCGTATATTCTTAATCCGTCCAATAATAAAAGTCATCTTTACAACTTACAACCGTAATGGGCAGGTTTGGTCTGCCCGTTATGGTTATGGCATAAAGTGGTCATGGTCATAAAGTGAGGACTATCCAAAGAGACTAACAAGTAGCACCTGTCTGCTTGCTCCTCGGCCCACCCAAGTCGTTTGACACTGAAAATAATGTAGTGATAATACTGGGGGACATTTATGAGCATTGCTTATTAAAATGGCTTCTTTGGAAGAGAATTGGCACTTACAACTGGAAGGATAATGGTGTGTCAGAGAAGGCGGTAAACTGAATACAATTAACCATGGTTTTTGCTGGTGCAACCATGGTTTTTCTGCATGGAGGCAACTTAATGGAACTTGAGCACTAACGAGGAATGGAAAGCCTTATTTTATTATTATTTTTATTTATTTATTAGATTTATAAACCGCCCTACTCCTGGGGGACTCAGGGCGGTGTACAGCCATAAATAAAACATTTCAATACAAAAGTTTAAAATAGAATAAAACGAATTAAATAATTTGGCTGATAATTAAAACCCCAATAATTTAAAACAAATTAAAATTCATAATTAAAAGGAGAAAATAACTTAGGTCAGGCCGTTGGAATAAATAGGTCTTGAGCGCGCGACGGAAGGTGCGCAGGTCCGGGATCCTCCGTATATCCGGGGGGAGCTCGTTCCAGATGGTAGGTGCTCCCACAGAGAAGGCTCTCCCCCTGGGGGCCGCCAGCCGGCATTGTTTGGCCGACGGCACCCGGAGGAGCCCCTCTCTGTGGGAGCGTACAGGCCGGTGGGAGGCTATTGGTGGTAGCAGGCGGTCCCGTAAATAACCAGGTCCTAAGCCATGGAGCGCTTTAAAGGTGATAACCAAAACCTTGAAGCACACTCGGAAGACCACCGGGAGCCAGTGAAGCTCGCGCAGGAGGGGTGTTACATGGGAGCCTTGAATTTTATGGCGCTCCTTTCCTTCCTATAGCGGAGTGGTTCACGAGGAAGTCTCACTTAACCACCCTCACTGGGATCAAGTTATTCCATAGAGGAGAGGCTGCCAACCTTTTGGGCACCGGTTCCGTGGAAAGAGGTTTTTCCACGGACTGGAGGGGGCCGTGGTTTCGTATGCTGCCTGGATCCTGGGGATGGGGCTTCGCTTGTTTGCGTGGACCGGTTTCTGGCATGCTGTGGCCCGATGCTGATCCACGGGCTGGGAGATTGAGGGTTGGGGACTCCTGCCATAGAGAATCACTCTGAAGTTTTCACAGCTAATAAATTGGTTAATGTATCGTAGTGCTGCAAATAACTGCAATTTGTTTCCTTCTCAGTTAACGGGACTGTTCCAGTTTACCGTCAGGTTGGCTTCAGAGACGGAGGCCCGCTTTACATCCGTGGAAAGAATTGACCACTACATCAAGGTATTTAAACATTCTGTCCGTTGCCCAATATTTTCTCTGGTGTCCTGCCTCTAGAAAGATGCCCCCTCTTCCTGCTGCTGAGCTCCATTGGATTTCTGGAGTATAATCTTAAACCGTCCAATAATAGAAGTCTCCAGCAGTGCACAAATTAAAGATAAAAAATCAAAAAGACAGTGAGTACCATCAAAAGCTATGATGTAAAAATCTGAAATGTTCCTCAAATTCCTAGAAGAATTTACTCCCATAATCTTAACACTAGGCTAACATCTCACAGATGAGACAATGATCGACAAGACGGATACCTTTTATGAGAGAAAGATAGTTTGGGCTATTATGTGTGAGGTTAAAGGAGCCTGAGTAGCGTAGGGGGATGATGCCTCCTACAAAGGCAGCATTTAAAATCCAGCTGCTGCAATTACTTGCTAGTTCAATCCCAGGCAGGCTCAAGGTCGACTCAGCCTTCCATCCTTTATAAGGTGGGTAAATTGAGGACCCAGTTTGTTGGGGGCAATAAGCTGACTTTGTATAAATATAAATATACAAAAGTATGAGGGCTATTGCTTAACGCACTGTAAGCCGCTCTTGAGTCTCTGGAGAAGGGCGGCATATAAATCAAATTTAAAAAAAAAACTGTGCTGAAAAAAATCAAGAAACAATGAGAAATAATCAGTAGTTGGCTCCCAATACATGCTGATTCATCCAGCAAGGTGATAGCTAGGATGTTGCTAGGTAGAGGTCCCCAACCCCCTTCCCCCGATCCGTGGACCAGCAGTCGGTCCGCGTAAACAAGTGAAGCCCCATCTGCGGAATGCAGGCAGCATGCAAAACCCTGCTCCCTCTGGTCTGTGGAAAAACTTTCTCCATGGAACCCCTGGTGCCCAAGACTGGGGGGCACTGCTCTAGGGTAACCTCTCCCCACTTCTCCCCTTAAGCACCCCATAAATAGCTGCCTAATCTGTAAACCTTAGTTCCCTTTGAGGCTTCCTGATGTTGCTTGTACAAGACTTCTAACGTTAGTCTGTTAAGAAGGTGGTACCTGACTCAATAGCAGTAGCTGTGAGAGGGATCTTGGAGTCCTTAGCGGACAATCATTTAAGTATGAGCCAGCAGTGTGTGGCAGCTGTCAAAAAAGCCTAGACTGCATTAAGAGACGGATAGAAGCAAGATCATATGAACTGTTAGCACCACTTTATAAGGCCTTGGCAAAATCACGCTTGGAATATTGCATCCAGTTACCACAATATAAAAAAGATGTTGAGACTCTGGAAAGAGTGCAGAGAAGAGCAACAAAGAGGATTAGGGGGCTGGGGGCTAAAACATATGAGGAACAGATGCAGGAATTAGATATGGCTTAGGGAAAAGAAGGACTAGGGGTGACATGGTAGCAGTCTTCCAATAGCTGAGGGGTTGTCCCAGAGAAGAGGGACCCAACTTATTCTCCAAAGTATCTGAAGGCAGGACAAGAAGCAACAGATGGAAACTAATCAAGGAGAGAAGCAACCTAGAATTAAGAAGAAATTTCCAAACAGTGAGGTCAATTAATCAGTGGAACAGCTTGCTACCAGAATTTGTGGATGCTCCATCACTGGAGGTTTTTAAGAAGAGATTGCACAACCTGTTGTGGCTCCGCTCCCTGAGCCTGTATTATCGGCAGGAGAGGACTCCAAGAGTGAAGGAGAGGAGTTGGCAAGGCCTCCCTCTCCAGGACCCTCCTCTCTGGCAATGCCTTTGGTGTCCTCCGAAGACCAAGAGATAGGCTCGGGGCCAAGCACGTCCACGCAGCCACAGGTGGACAGTAATGAGGAAGATGAGTCTTGGCTGGACCCTCGACAGCGTCACAGAGATAAGCGCGCGCAGCAGAGGAAGAGGCGTGCCAGGGATTAGGCTGAGTCACTGGACCACACCCCACAGGGTATAAAAGGGGGTGTGGTGGCCGTTTAAGCTCTGTGACGAGCAAAAACTGATATTGAACGAACCTCTCTGCATTGCTGGCCTTTTTTTTTTATTAAAAAAGTTTTACAAATACAAATTTTCCCCCCTTTCCCCCCCCTTCCCCTCCCTAACCTCCCTTGACTTCCCTTGTGACCTTAAAATTACAATTCATTTTGAACTCCCCAAATATTAAAAAGTGAAATCCAAATCCTATCATGATTCCCCCCCAACTACTCTGCACCCTATATATACTATAAATTTCTACATAACATTCAGCTAAAAGCTATCTGATACTTCTTTGTTTGATATTTATTCTGCACATAGTCTATCCATTTCTTCCATTCCCACACAAAAGTTTCTTGAGTCCGGTCTTTTAAATATGCTGATATCTTTGCCATTTCAGCAAAACTGGCCACCTTCAAAGTCCATTCTTCAATAGTAGGTAAAACATCTTTTTTCCAATATTGACCAATCAGTAACCTAGCTGCTGTAATCATATATAATATCAGTTTTGTTTCATTCACTGAGAAATCCTTAACTATATCCAATAAAAGCAGTTGAGAAAATTGGAGTTTTTTCTTCAAGAAATTTTGCATTACCCACCAAATTTTGATCCAAAAAGCTTTCACTTTCTTGCAAGTCCACCATATATGGTAATATGTAGCATCAAAGCAATCACATCTCCAACATTTTGGCTGAACATTAGGATACATGCATGACAATTTCTTAGGATCTAAATGCCACCTATAAAACATTTTATAAAAATTTTCCCTCAAATTCTGTGACTGTGTAAATTTAACGTTCTGGACCCATATCTTTTCCCATGTTTCCATCATAACTGGTTCTGCAAAGTTTTGCGCCCACTTTATCATGCAGTCTTTAACCAGTTCATTTTCAGAGTCTCTCTCTAACGAAATATTATAAACCCTCTTAATATGCATTGGGCCTTTCTCTTTTATTTGTCTTACCAATTCCTCTTCGTACAACATCAAACCAGTTTTTTGATCTTCCCTCCATCTCAATTGAAGTTGATTATGTTCCTAGAATGCTGCCTGTTGTTGACATCTTTTCTCTTCTCTCTCTCTTTGATTCCAAGACTCTTTCCCTGGAGGCCCCAGCTCGCATCAAGAATAAGGCTCCCCTTCCAGACTGGCCCCACGAAGGAGAAATTCGCTTTGAAAATGCAGAAATGCGGTATCGCGAGAACCTTCCTCTTGTCCTCAAAAAAGTATGCTTCACCATCAAACCCAAGGAGAAGATCGGAATTGTGGGGAGAACCGGCTCAGGTAAGGCTCGGGTGCTCTAGCTCAGGGGTCTCGAACCTTGGCAACTTTTATTTTATTTTTTTTCCAATTTTTATTTATATATACAGACTAAACAAAACAATAAAACAGTAAAACAAACTAAACAATAAAACAGTAAAACATACAAAACATAAACATATAAACACAAAATCAAATATTTATCCAAATTATCGCAACTGTAGTCTGTAATCTTATTTCATAATTTAACTCCTCCTTATTTGGTCTTTTCCCTTCTATCTATCTTTCTGGTTTATTATTGACTTGTATATGTACTATGTTTTCCTCTTTCTGTATTTGGTAGTTCAATTTACTTCTTGACCCTTTTTCTCTTTTCTCTTTTCCAACCAACAATACCACCTTTTCCATACTAGATAGTAATCATGTTCCTCTCTATTTTGTAGTTCCTTAGTGAGTTTATCTAATTCTGCACATTCCATGGTTTTGCTAATTACCCTATCTTTTGGACTTCCAACTCCTCAGCTGGCTGAGGAATTCTGGGAGTTGAAGTCCCCAAGTCTTAAAAGTTGCAGAAGTTGGAGACACCTACCCTAGCTGCTCCTGTTTAGATGTTTTTAAAAGCTCGCTGAAGCCACCTTGTGGGGATTAGAAGCAAAAAAATAAAACCCACCTAATTTCCAAATTGAAACTATATTTTCTGTGCCAAAATAGGTTTTACGAAGATGGGGGTGACTTAGTAAGGGTTCATGTCTGTTCAGGCAGTGCACAAGTGTTGCTTAAGATTCCTCATTGAAGTATTTCCTTAAAAACATTCCTTGGTTTGGTAGTCTTGATGTGACGGGGCATTTATCTAGTGAGCAAATCTTCCTTATACGAAGTCTCTTTGCATTATTCTTGTGCATCTTGCCTACTGCACTGTAAAGCTCTTGTTTTAAACTCTGGACTGCCTTGGATGTACTGGCTGTAAAATAATATTAAAAAGTCAAACATAGAATCCATAGGACTGCAAGGGACCTCAGAGGTCCTCTACTCTATCCCTCTGCTCAAGGCACAAGACCTGGTTTATACCATCCCAGACCAAGTTTACTTTTGAAAACCTCCAGTGTTGGAGTACCTCCAGCTCCGAGAGGCAAGCTCTTCCATTGATGAATTGTTCTCACTGTCAGAAAATTCCTCTTTATTTCTAGGTTGGATCTCTCCTTAACAAGCTTCTACCTTCTTTTTTGAAACAGCTGCTAAAGCAGTGTTTTCTCAACCTTGGAAGCTTGAAGATGGGTGGACTTCAGCTCCCAGAATCCCCCCAGCCAGCGCTGCTGGCTGGGGGGGTTTCTGGGAGTTGAAGTCCACCCATCTTCAAGCTACCAAGGTTCAGAAACACTGTACTAAAGGGTTGCTAAAGATTATATAGAAGGGGTGGGGAAGGACCACCCTTTTATGACTTGTGGACTTCAACTCCCAGAATTCCTGAGCCAGCCATACTGGCTCAGGAATTCTGGGAGTTGAAGTCCACAAGGCATCAAAGGGCCATCGTTCTCCACCAATGGTGTATAGGCTAATCTTGCATGTTCCTCAACATAACTACGATCTTCCTTGGTTTTTTTCCCCCCCCAGGAAAATCCTCTTTAGGAATGGCTCTCTTTCGCTTGGTGGAACTGTCAGGGGGCTGCATTAAAATTGATGGAGTGAAAATCAGTGACATTGGCTTGGCAGATCTTCGGAGCAAGCTTTCCATAATCCCCCAGGAGCCAGTCCTCTTCAGCGGCACCGTGAGGTGGGTACAGGGGTGAAATCCAGCAGGTTCTGACAGGATCTGGAGAACCGGTAGCGGAATGTTTGAGCAGTTGGGAGAACCGGTAGCGGAAAGTTTGAGTAGTTCGGAGAACCGGCAAATACCACCTCTGGCTGGCCCCAGAGTGGGGTGGGAATGGAGATTTTGCAGTATCCTTCCCCCAGGAGTGGGGAGGGAATGGAGATTTTGCAGTATCCTTCCCATGCCACACCCACCAAGCCACACCACATCCACAGAACCAGTAGTAAAAAAATTTATATTTCACCACGGGGTTGGTATAACAGAAAAGTGAGAGGGAGAAAGAGAGAGAGAAAAAGAAGGAGAGAGAGAGAGATAGAAAGGAAGAGAGAGAGAGAAGGGATTGCCTCTTGTTAGTCATTATGAAAATGAGTTTACTGGGAAAAGTAATTCTGAAACTGGCTTCACAGATCGTGCTAAGCCACAGCTTGCTAGACCAGAATAGATTCACTTTATTGACCATTAGTTGTTCTTGTTTACAAACTGTAGTGCCTGGGTTCATACAACAGGCTGATAAGGGTGTTTCTCAACCTTGGCAACTTTTAAGGTGTGTGGACTTCCATTCCCAGGACTCCCTAGCCAACGTGTGCTTAAAGTGTATAATTCCAGTTGAAGTAACTTCATAACTATTCTGTACTTGCTTCTCCTCCTCCTCCTCCTTTTTGCTGCTCCCTACGAAGATAGAATTGCCCTTGAAAGAGTGTTTCGTTTCCATGGATTATATTTTGATGGAAATGGGCATTGATTTGCTATTATATTTTGGCTTCTTTAGATCCAATTTGGATCCTTTCGCGCAGTACAGCGAAGAGCAAATCTGGGAGACTTTGGAAAGGACTCACATGAAAGACTGTGTAAGTAACAAGGATTGATAGTCTTTCTTTCTTTCTTTCTTTCTTTCTTTCTTTCTTTCTTTCTTTCTTTCTTTCTTTCTTTCTTTCTTTCTTTCTTTCTTTCTTTCTTTCTTTCTTTCTTTCTTTCTTTCTTTCTTTCTTTCTTTCTTTCTTTCTTTCTTTCTTTCTTTCTTTCTTTCTTTCTTTCTTTCTTTCTTTCTTTCCGCCCTCCTCCCGAAGGACTCCGGGCGGTGAACAGTCAGAATAACACACATATAATTTGAAATTAAATTAAGTTAAATTCCTTTCTGTTCCAGTACTCCACTGTTTCATAACTGCAAGATCTTGCCCAACTTTTCACAGAAAACTGCTGGGCTAGTCAGGGAATACAGGTAGTCCTTGATTTACGACAATTCATTTAGTAACTGAAGTTACAGTTGAGCTGAAAAAAAGTGGCTTATGACTGGTCCTTATACGTATGACCTTCACAGAATCCCCAGGGTTGTGTGATTATGATTTGGGTGTTTGGCAATTGGCAGGTATTTACAATGGTTTCAGGGTTCCTGGGCCCCGTGATCACAATTTGCAACCTTTCCAGCCTGGAAAAATGAATGGAAGAAGTTGGATTTGCTTAACAACTGCATGATTCGTTTAACAACAAGGAGCCTGTGTAGCGTAGAGGGCTAATGCCTCCTACTAAAGGCAGCAATTAACACCAGCTGCCTGTAATTTCTCAATCCTAGCCAGGCTCAAGGTCGACTCAGCCTTCCATCCTTTCTAAGGTGGGTAAATTGAGGACCCAGTTTGTGGGGG
This sequence comes from Coluber constrictor foxii, assembly GCA_038048745.1. Lineage (NCBI taxonomy): Eukaryota > Metazoa > Chordata > Lepidosauria > Squamata > Colubridae > Coluber > Coluber constrictor. Next base: position 3,921,959 of record CM075963.1, on the reverse strand, counting down.
CAATAAGCTGACTTTGTATAAATATACAAAAGTATGAAGGCTATTGCTTAACGCATTGTAAGCCGCCCTGAGTCTCCGGAGAAGGGCGGCATATAAATCAAATTAAAAAAAAAAAAACAATCACGGGAAAAAGATTGTAAAATAGGCATGACCAGTGGTGAAAAATCCTCTGGATCGCCACCGGTTTGCTGCCCACATGTTTGGTGTTTTTTGTGACCCCGACTCCCAAGCCTATCCTAATAGAGGAAGAGGACTCAGAAGGTGATGGGGAGGAACTGACAGGACCTCCCTCTCCAGGACCCTCCTTTCTGGCAATGCCTCAGGTTCCATCCGAAGGCCAGGAGGAACAGCCTGGGATGTGCCAGGAGGAAGGCATATCGGAGCACCAATTGATAGGGAGCGAGGATGATGAATCCTGGCTTGACCCCAGGCAGCGTCGAAGGGAGAAGCGTGCGCAGCAACGGAAGAGGCGTGGAAGGGCCAGAGATTGAGCTGAGTCACGGAGCCACACCCCACCAGGAATAAAAATGGGTGGGATTGCTCTTTAGGCTTTGTGACGGACAAAATTAAACCCTGAAAGTCACATCGTGATCTCTGAAATTCGGCTTGGATATATTTTGGACTGAACGTTGACTAAACTCTTGTCTCGTGGATAATTTGTCGCTCCTGGAACAGACCGAAGATAAGTCCTCTTCTGCTTTATGGAAGTGAAAATGGTCTTGGCAGACATTCGGCAGTTTGCTGCCAAAACCTTGGTCTGCCAAGAATTCTAATCTGTTTACCTAATAAAAAATTGGCAGGCGCGCTTGATATTACATTTGTCTGTGTGAGGAAGGGGGACAGAACAGGTGCCCCACCAAAAGCATGCTGCATGCGCATGCACAGTTCACATCAAACGCACGCTTAGTGTGGAAAAAGAAGACTTTACTAGGTAAGTAAAACAGCGGGGAGAGGGCAACAGCTGTGCCGCACGATTTAGCTTCACCAGAAAGCAGGATTTCCTGTTTTCTAGCAAAGCTAAACCGCGTGGCCCAGCTGATTGTCAGAAATACCTATTCAGACAAATGGGTAGCTTTTTTAAACTACCGGTTTGCCCAAATTGATAGCTTTATTTTACTACCGGTTCATCCAGTAGTAAAATAAAGGAGCGAACCGGTAGCATTTCAACCCTGGGCGTGACTCACTTAATGACTGAATCACTTCGCCATGGGAGTTGCAAGTCCCGACTGTGGTCGTACGTTGAGGACTGTCTGTAATTTCCCCAGGTTGGAAGAGGACGAGGAGGGGACAGAAAGAAGAATCCGTATATTCAAGTTTCTGGGATAGTTGCTTTTAATTATTATTTTAATTTATTAATTTTAGTTTATTTATTTATAGTTATTAAACTTATATCTCTATGTCTACCATCCTCTATATGGTGATTCTGAGCGTCTATAAGGGGGCTTTGGGTGTTTTATTGTTTTGATTCTTGTTGACAAATCAGCATATATGCTGTTCCCACCCACTGGTGGAAAGGATTTTATCTCTTGGAAGTTCATTTTGGCTTTGGCGCAAGTTCGTAACGGGTGGATTCCGAAAAGGTGATGGAGCATCCGGAAGTGTTTAGAGCAGGGCTCTCCAAACTTGGAAACTTTTAAAAGTTGTGGACTCCAACTCCCAGAATTCCTCAGCCAGTCATGTTGGCTGGGGAATTGTGGGAATTGAAATCCACAAGTCTTAAAGTTTGGAGACCTTGGTTTAGAACAGGGATGACCCTTTTCTAACTCCCGTATGGCTGGCTCAGGAATTCTGGGAGTTGAAGTCCATTAAGTCATGAAGGGGCCATCGTTTCCCACCTCTGGTTTAGAACCACACATTTGACTTTGTTCTGTTGCTTTGTTCTTAACTTAGGTTTCTCAGCTGCCCATGAAACTTGAATCCGAAGTGATGGAAAATGGGGAAAATTTCTCTGTTGGGGAGAGGCAGTTGCTTTGCATCGCCAGAGCCTTGTTGCGACGTTGTAAGGTGAGTGATGAATCGAGTAATTATTGCAATCAGGCTTGAAACAAAGAATCCAGGTCTTAACTTGTATTCCAGGATGACCAAGACAACTGAGCACAATTAAGCTTTCTTTAAGTTGTCTGCAGGACAACTGAGCACAATTAAGCTTTCATTAGATAAACGAGAGGAACTGTGTTCCATGATGCCCCCACTCAGCCCCCTTTGCATACTCTCAGCATTTTAATTTAAGCCTTTCATTTTGTATCCTACTATCCTTTAGTCATAGTGGAAGAAGCCCAGGGAAAGGGTTGGTTGCTATGTTTTTAATGAGGCTCATGCTGCGTTCCACAGATCTTAATCCTGGATGAAGCGACGGCTGCTATGGACACCGAGACCGATTTGCTGATCCAAGAGACGATCAGAGAAGCCTTTGCAAACTGCACCATGCTGACCATCGCTCATCGTCTGCATACGGTTCTGGGCTCTGACCGGATTATGGTACTGATGCAAGGACAGGTGAGAAACTGGGAGACACTCAGTGGGTGGCAAAACTCGTGCCACTCTCATGAAATTTCTTGCAAGATAATTTGGTTCGATTCATAGTCGGCATTGAAGCAGTCTCCCTTCTAATGTAAACGAAGTCTTAGCCAGGATGTTTCTAAAATGATAAGTTTCCCCTAGAATCATTTGGTTGCCACAATATTAAAAAGATGTTGAGATTCTGGAAAGAGTGAAGAGCAGACTAACAAAAATGATTAGGGGATTGGAGGCTAAAAATGTGAAAAACGATTGCAGGAATTGTGTATGTCTAGTTTAACGAAGAGAAGGACTAAAGGCGACATGATAGCAGTCTTCCAAATATTTGAGGGGCTGCCACAAAGAAGAGGAGAGGGGGTCAACCTATTTTCCAAAGCACCTGAAGGAAGAACAAGACGCAGTGGATGGAAACTAATCAAAGAGAGAAGCAGTCTAGAACTAAGGAGAAATTTCCTGAACAATTAATCAGAGGAAAGGCTTGCCTCCCGAAATTTCAGCTCCATCACTGGAGGTTTTTAAGAAGAGATTGGACTACCAGTTGACTGAAATGGTGTAGGGTCTCCTGCATGAACGGGGGTGGGAGGTGGGGGGTGAGGGGGGTGTTGGATTAGAAGACCTTCAAGATAAGGATGTAATGCTCCTGGTTCGGTTTGCGACGGCGGCGGGTGGTTCGGAGAACCGGTAGCAAAAATCCCTGTGCGCCCCCCCCTCCATGCCTAGCTGAGCCGCGCAATCATCAGAGGCTTTTTTATTTTATTTTTTACTTTTAAAAGCATTTTTTCTACAACCTCTTAGGCCGAAAAAATGCTTTTAAAAGTAAAAAAAAAAGCCTCTGATGATCCTGCGGCTCAGCTGGGATCGTCAGAGGCTTTTAAAAGCATTTTTTTCAGCCGAAGAGGTGGTAGAAAAAAAAAGGCTTTTAAAAGCCTCTGACGATCCCAGCTGAATTGCCTGATCATCAGAGGCTTTTAAAAGTTGCATTTTTTTTTCTGCAACCCCTTTCGACCCCCCCCGCCCCCCGCCTTCCACTAAGCCACACCCACAGAACCGGTAGTAAGAAATTTTACATTTCACCACTGCTTCAAGATCCCTTCCAACTCTGTTATTCTGTTACTCCAAGTGATTAATTGTTCTGTCGGGACATTTCTCCTTAGTTCTACGTTGCTTCTTTCCTCAACTGCTTTCCATCCATTGCTTCTCATCCTGCCTTCTGGTGCGTTGGAGAACACCGTCTTCTCTTCTTTGTCGCAGCCCCTTAGATATGGGAAGACTGCTATCGCGTCACCTCTAAAGGAACTCTGATCCTTTATCTAAAATAAAGGAATAGGACAGTGATGGCTAACCTTTTTGCCATCGTGTGCCAAAAGTAGGGGGAGCACGGGGGGTGTGTGTCATGTGCGAGTGTGCCCATACCCATAATTCAAAGTGCATTTCCCCCGCGCATGCACGCGCCCCCCGTTTTTGGCACGCGATGGGACAGTGGGCCTGGTAGGCCTGTTTTTTTTTTAATTTGATTTATAAGCTGCCCTTCTCCGGAGACTCAGGGCGGCTTACAATGCGTTAAGCAATAGCCTTCATACTTTTGTATATTTATATTTTTTATACAAAGTCAGCTTATTGCCCCCAACAAACTGGGTCCTCAATTTACCCACCTTAGAAAGGATGGAAGGCTGAGTCGACTTTGAGCCTGCCTGGGATTGAACTCACAAGTAATTGCAGCAGCTGGATCTTAAATGCTGCCTTTGTAGGAGGCATTACTCCCCTACGCTACTCAGGCTCATTTTAAGCCCAAGGCTCCAAGAAATCCAGAGGCTTTCTTGGAGCCTTGGGAGGGCGAAATGGCCTTCCCCAACCCCCCTGGAGGCCCTCCGGAGGCTGGAAACAGCCCGTTTCCCGACTTCCGGTGGGCCCAGAAGACCCGAAAATCAGCTGGCTGGCGCACGCATGAATGCTAGAGCCGAGGTAGGGTAACCCTCGCGTGCCCACAGATATGGCTCCCCGTGCCACCTTTGGCACACATGCCGTGGGTTTGCCATCACAGGAATAGGAGATCCTTGGGTTTGCTTTTCAACGGGGGATGCTACAGGTAGTCCTAGCCTTACAACCATCCATTTGGTGACTGTGACCATGGCACTGAAAAAAGTGACTTACGGCCAAATTTTCACATTTATTGACCGTTGGCAGCATTTCCCATGGGCACGTGATCCGAATTCAGACACGTGGCAACCAAGTCATGTTTATGAAGGTTATATCGTGTTCTGGGATCATGGGATAAACTTTGGCGACCTTCTGACCAAGTCAGTAAAGAAGCCAGATTCAAATTAAGAAGTTTCAACTAGTATTTGATTCACAATTATATCTATTATAATTATTTTATTAAATATTTGAATTTATATTGTCACTATGTTATATATTTATACTTACTATATTAATATTTAGATAAATTATAATGCTAAAAATAAGCTTATATACCTGACAGACTAGCTTTATTTTATCTAATTTTAACAATTTATGATGTATTATTTGGATTTTATAATTTTTGTATATAACATTGTTAAGACTGAATATTTTGAATTATATTTAATGTTATATATTTATATTATACTATTACCCTGAAAATTTATGATACTCAAAATTAGTTTTCATATATTTGTTATATTTGTTATACTGCTGTAAGTTCTTACAAATGATTTATGGTTGCTATATATTTGAATTAAGGGGGTAAAAGAGGGTGTTAGAAGCTTAGATTAATTTTTTATTACTTAATGTTAAATTTATTATATTTTATCTGGATCTCACCTATTTCTTTGTTTGATACTGATTGATATATATGATTGATGTTTGGTTAGCAAAGGAAGTCAGGGGGGGAGGGGGGGAGGGATAGGGAGGGAAAGGGAGGGGGTGGTAGCTGGGTGGGGGGATTGGTGGGGGGAAAGGGGGATAAAAATTGTATTGTAAAACTTTTTCAAAAAAAAAAAAAAGAAGCCAGATTCACAACTGTGGCGAGAAAGGTCGTGAAGACTCTTAACAAATGTCTCACTTAGCGAGATCAGTTTTGGGCTCCATTGTGGCCGCACGCCGAGGACTAGGTGTATTAACTCCTAAAGGGTACCGCATTTCATGCACTTCCTCTTCCGTTTGTTTCAGGTGATGGAATTTGACACTCCGGCTGCTCTTCTGTCCAACGACAATTCCCGCTTCTACGCCATGTTCGCTGCTGCAGAAAACAAGGTTGCCGTAAAGGGCTAAAATTCAGGGCAAAGTCACTTTAATATGGAGCGTAATCCTTCTCTGCCTGTGGCAGGGACGTTCCTCCCTCCATTTTTTTCACGTCTTTCGAGCAGGTTGTCTTTTCACCTTTCAATCTTTCTTTCTTTTTCTTTTTTTTAAGGATCGTGAGTCAGAATTGAGTTCTTTTTTTTTCTTTTTTTTGAAAAAAAAAGCACTATAAGGAAGTTTTTTCATAGTTTTTATTACGGTATTTATTTCGTATTCTTCTTATTAATTTTTTTTTTGCTATTAAATGCACTCTACAAGATGGCTCAGGGAGCCACGTTATAAATGTATCCAGAGGCCTATATTGAAGCTTTATACATGTAGCTATATCTATACAGAATTCTGTACATAAGCCTATATTTACAGTGGAAATGTAAGCTGTTTATTTTATATTAAAATGAGCGCTGTGGTTAATACCAGTGCATATTCTTTTCTATCCTAATTTTTTTTTTTTTTGTACCGTTTTATTGGGGTTGGGAAACCTGGCTCGGGCCAGGCTGCACTGGACTCTCCCTGGTGCTGTTCCCCACCCCCCTCCACCCCAACTTCCGGGCGGAAATGAAAGTTTTGTGTAACTCTCCCTCCCTCTCCCATTTTCATCATTCCTACGTAAGGCATGTGGGCCCTGACAAGACAGCGGTCAAGATCCTTGACAATCGTTAGATAGGAGCCATGGTATCTCATGGTACTGTGCCCTGGAGGGGTTTAACATTCCCCTCGCTTGGGGTGATTTCGTTAGCAAATACTTAACTGTAGCAGGAAGTGAAGGGCCATCACAAAACTCAGGTAGCTTTGAACCCAGTGCATTCACCTGGGTACACACAATGATACGGTCAGTTGGCCGGCTGTTATTTCATCCGACGCAGTCAAGCCCACTCCCATTTTGCTAAGCAAAAGCACCTCTCCAAAGCCTACAGCAGGGATCTCCAAAGTGGGCAACTTTTCAGACTTGTGGACTTGCAACTCCCAGAATTCCTCAGCCAGCCATATTGCCTGGGGAATTCTGGGAGTTAAAAGCCCACAGATCTTTTCCCCCTGGCGTACGGCATTTATTCCCAAGCCTGTAGCGGCTGAATCTTTTTTTTTTAGACTGGCCCCTGCTACTTCCTACGGCGTTTCTCTGCCGAGATGCAGACTTTTTGAGATATTAGCGTTTATTTTGGAAAGTTCTCCAGACAATTTGATATTTTTTAAAATCGTTAAAGTCATTCACCCGTCTGTATGTATAGCACAAAATGTTGCTCTTGCATAATTCTCGTTCATGGAATTATTACATCCTCGGCATCTTGCAGCTTTTAGCAGGCACCTGGATCAGGTTTTTGACACTGGTGTAGGAAATTTCATTTTCTAATTGTAAAGAGGCCTACCTCAGGTTGCTGGTCCTGTGTTGTACGTTGCCATGGTTACTGTACACCATCTGTGTTGTATGGGACCGGTAGCCCAGACGGGCATGGTCAGTCTTGTAATAGCTGTTTCAATCGGTCAGCACTGCATGTTTGTTGGTTTTTGTCCAGCTGGACATTTTATAGCCTTAGCATGTTTGCAAATTGTCGTGTCGAGACAAGACATCTGCAAAAGTGAATAAAAATTATTTTGGTTTTTGTAAAGACGTGTGCGCCCTTTCATTGTGGAGCCAGTGTTGAGTTTTCTCCCACGGAGCAGCTGGGATGAGCTGGGTACTGTTGCTATTTAATCAGCCATAATTTATAAGTTAACTTTAATAGCTTATTTTGTTTTATTTAGCATGCTGTGTTGCCGTTTCCTAAAGAAGTTTCATGCTTACTGCTTTGCATGAAAATTGAACCTGGCCTTCATTGGTACATTCAATAATCCATGGGGTTTTTTAAATTTATTATTTGTTTTTTAAAGAGTGATTTTAAAAAAAACACAAAAAGGACAAAGTGCAAAAATAAAAATGTGTACATTATCAAAGAAAAGGAGGAAAAAAACCAGATTTACTAAGTCCTTAGTTAAATCTTTCCATTGTTCAAGTAAAATCTTGCTACGTGTAGATTAAACCATCCTTCTGTATCCTGCAATCTAGGAAATGATCCTCTCCCTTTTTTTGCATTCAACTATTTATACAATACAGGTAGACCTCAATTTAGGACCATCACTGAGCCTAGAATTAAATCGTACCAGCCTTAGTAAGGCCACACCTTGAATAATGCATCCAGTTTTGGTCACCAAGCTACAAAAAAAGATGTTGAGATATTGGAAAAAATGCAAGATGATCAACTAAAATGATGAAAGGCCTGGAGACTAAAACACATGAGGGAGAGATGCAGGATTTGACTTTGGCTGGTCTAGAGAAAAGGACTAGCTGGAGACATGACAGCAATATTTCAGTATTTGAGAGGCTGCCACAAAGAAGAGGTGTGTGTGTGTGTGTGTGTGTGTGTGTGTGTGTATGTCAGCCTTTTTTCCAAAGCACCTAAAAGGACGACAAGAAGCAACGGATGGAAACTAATCCAGGAGAAAACCAACCTGGAATTAAGGAGAAACTTCAGAACAGTGAGAACGATGGACCAGTGGAACAGAAGTTGCCTTCAGATGTTGTGGGAGCTTCATCATTGGAGGTTTTTAAGAGACTGGAGAGCCACTTCTCTGAAATGGTATAGGGCAGTGATGACTAACCTTTTTGCCATCACGTGCCAAAAGCAAGGGGAGCATGGGGGGGAGGGTGTCGCGCATGTGTGTGACCACACCCATAATTCTGTGCCCCGCCCGCTGTGCATGTGTACGTGACACCCCCCCACACGCACTCTCCCTGCTTTTGGCATGCGATGGCACGGTGGGCCCAGTAGGTCTGTTTTTTGCTCTGCCAGCAAATGGCAAATGGGCCATTTCTGGCCTCTGGAGGGCTTCCAGGGGGCTGGGGAAGGTGCCGTCCCCAGGCTCCTAGAAAGGCTCTGGAGTCTGGGGAGAGTGAAAAATGGGCCTTCTCCACTCAGCCCCTGGGCCCTCCGGAGGCAGGAAACAACCTATTTCCCTACTTCCGGTGGGCCCAGACGGCCCGAAAATCAGCTGGTGGAGCTGAGCTCGCATGTCCACCGATATGGCTCCGTGTGCCACCTGTGGCATGCGTACCATAGGTTCACCATTATGGGTATAGGGTCTCCTGCTTGAGCATGGGGATGGACTAGAAGACCTCCAAGGTCCCTTCCATATATATATATATATATATATATATATATATATATGTATGTATGTATGTATGTATGTATGTATGTATGTATGTATGTATGTAGAGGTGGTACTTATGTTTTCTACATGCAAAGGTTATATTTATTTAAATTACAATGGATTAGAAAATGTACATGATGCATGTAGTTTCTTATACTGTTGTTGTTCAGTCTGACTCTTCGCAACCCCATGGACTATGGCACTCCAGGCCCCCCCATGTCCTCCACTGTCTCCCAGAGTTTGCCCAAATTCACATTCATTCCACTGATGATACCATTTAAAAACATCCCATCCTCTGCCGCCATCTTCTCCTTCTGCCTTCCATCTTTTCCAACATTGGCGTCCTTTCCAAGGAGCCCCCCCTCTTCACATTTGATGGCCACAATATTTGCGCTTCAGTTTCAGGATCTGTCCTTCCAAAGAACAGTCCGATCACATGACCACTCCAGGACCATGGGGATGCTACAATGGCCATAAGTATGAAAAACAGTCACAAGTCATTTTTTTCATAGATCACTCAATGAACTGTTGAAAGTTGGGAGATATCGGTCTAGACTTCAATGCTTGGGGAATTCTGAGATTTGAAGTTCCCAAGGCTGAGATGGGTTTACTCCATCATGTTCGTGGCCCGTCTTCAAAACACTGGAAGTTTTTTTTAAGGAGAGAATGTCCAACCTTGAGATGGTACCGGTAATCCTCAACTAACGACCACAACCAAGCCCAACATTTACGCTGCTGACAAATTAAAACCCCCGTTTTATGACTTTTTCTCAGACAGTGAATCGCGACAGCCGTTAAACTTGAGTCACACTTTTATTTTTTAGTTAGATTTATATGCCGCCCTTCTCCGGAGACTCAGGGTGGCTTACAATGCGTTAAGCCTTCATACTTTTGTATATTTTTATACAAAGTCAGTTATTGACCCCCACAAACTGGGTCCTCAATTTACCTACCTTAGAAAGGATGGAAGGCTGAGTCAACCTTGAGCCTCGAACTTGCAATAATTGCAGACAGCTGAATGTTAATAACAGGCTATCTAGCCTGTTGAGCTACACTTGATTAAGCAGATCTGCTTTTCCCCATTGACTTTTTATTTATTTATTTATTTTATTTGACTTATATGCCTCCCTATCTCCAACAGACTCAGGACAGCTCACAATAATAAAATTCACCAGGCCACAGTACAAAGTTAAAATCTGATTAGACCAACTAAAATTTTAAAACCCATAAAAACCCCATCATTCCAAGTCGGGGAACTTGAACAACCAAGTTTTTAATTCGCGGCAGAAGGTGCGAAGGTCAGGAGCCAACTGGAGCTCCAAGGGGAGTCGATTCCGGAGGGCGGGTGTACCCACAGAGAAGGCTCTACCCCTCGGGGCCGCCAGCCGACACTGTCTAGCCGACGGCACCCCGAACAGACCCTCTCTATGGGCGCGGACCGGGCGATGGGATATAGTTGCTGGCTGCAGGTGGTCCTCCAAATATCCTGGGCCTAAGCCATGTAGGGCTTTATAGGTCATCACCAGCACCTTGAATCTCACCCGGAGGGCAACCAATGCAACCAATGCAAGTCGCGCAGGAGAGGTGTAACACGGCAGTATTGGGATTCTCCCATCTCAACCTGCATTTTGGACCAGCTGAAGTCTCCGAGTGGTCCTCAAGGGCAGCCCCATGTAAAGACTTTTTTTTTTAAACTAGACTTATATGCCGCCCTTCTCCGGAGACTCAGGGCGGCTTACAATGCGTTAAGCAATAGCCTTCATACTTTTGTATATTTATACAAAGTCAGCTTATTGCCCCCACAAACTGGGTCCTCAATTGACGTCCCTTAGAAAGGATGGAAGGCTGAGTCAACCTTGAGCCTGGGGAGATTCGACTTTGCTGGTCGGAAAGTCGTAAAAGGTGATCACAGGACCCGGGGTGGTGGGTGGGGTGGCGGGAGGGAACACCGAAAACCGTCATAAATGTGAGTCGGTTGTCGAGCGACATCCCAATGTGAATCGCATGACGGCAGGGATCCTGCTACGGTTGTTAAGTGTGGAAAAGGGCCACGTCCCTTTTTTTTTTCCAGTGTGATTTTGGTCACTAAAGAGAACTCAGATCTTCCCAGATCTTCGCACTTTCCGATGTGCCCTGAAGACCTTTCTGTTTCAACAAGCAGGGCTAGCATAAACATCTAAATGTTATGCCAAGGTCTTAGTAGATACACCAACTTGATTTATTATTTACTGTTTATTATATATATATATATATATGTGTGTGTGTGTGTGTGTGTAGGTCTTTGGTTATTCGGGTCTTCTCCCGCATAGAATTGGAAGTATCTTGGCGACGTTTCGACAAAGTCTCATTCGTCATCTTCAGGCTGGTGTTCTCGGCTTCGTGCTTCCAGGAGCTTCTTCGTGCTCCTTCGTACTCCTGGAAGCACGAAGCCGAGAACACCAGCCTGAAGATGACGAATGAGACTTCGTCGAAACGTCGCCAAGATACTTCCAATTCTATGCGGGAGAAGACCCAAATAACCAAAGACCTACATACATACATACATGTATATATATATGTATATGTATATGTATATATATGTATATGATGTATATGTATAATATGTATATGAAATCTTAATCTGTTCACCACCCTGAGTCCTTTGGGAGAAGGGCGGTATAGAAATAAATAAATAAATAAACTGTTGTCAGTCAAAGGATTATATCTGTAGAGTGTCCTGCCTAAGCAGGGTGTGTGTGTGCAACTTTAAAACTTGTGAACTTCAACACCCAATATTGAGTTCCTCACAATTCAATAGGCCAGGGGGTCTCCAACCTTGGCCACTTTTAAGACTTGTGGACTTCAACTCCCAGAGTTCCTCAGCCAGCAAAGCTGGCTGAGGAACTCTGGGAGTTGAAGTCCACCAGTCTTAAAAGTGGCCAAGGTTGGACTAGAAGACCTCCAAGGCCCCTTCCAAACTCCTGGCAAACCAGTTGATCCCTGCTTCCGCGGACCACACGATCCCTCCCGAGGGAGATCCCCTGGCCAGATCCCAAGGAGGGGGGGGGATCCACCTCATGGGAGGATCCCCCTCAAGGCCTCCCAGCGCGCTGGCCCTTCCCCGTGTCTCTCCGGCCAGGGAAGCGACGGCCTCAATAAAGCCCCGGGGCTCCCCCCAGCTCGGAGGCTCCCCCGTCCAACGGCCAAGGCAAGGCGGGCGTCGAAAGGCCGCTCGGGCCTTCCACGCGCCGCTCTCGGGGCGCCGCCTAGCTCCTCCTCCGCCAGCCGTACGCAGCGCGCCCCGCTCGGGGCAGGCCGGCTGGGCCTCGCCTCTTCCTGGCGCCGGCGAGCGGCCTGGGTGAGTCGTCGGCCGCCGCCGCCGCCGCCGCCGCCGCCGGGCCTCCCGCGCCCGCCCATGGATTTTACCTAGGCCCCATGGCGGCCCCCGAGACCCTCCCGGACGTGGCCTCGGCCTCCAGCGCCTCGCTTTTCCGCCTCAGGCACCTCCGCCTCGGGCTGGACCTGCGGCCCGAAGCCCGCGCCCTAGCCGGCTGCCTGGTGCTGGAGCTGTCCGCCCGGCCGACCCAACCGGAGGCGGCCGAGGAAGAGCGCCGGGGGCCCGGCCGACCGCGCGTCCTGGTTTTGGACACGCACCCGGCCATGCGGGTGGCTTCGGTGGCTTTCCGGCCCTGCCCGGCCGGCGAAGGGCGCTGCGGCTTCGTCTTCTCCAGCGGCGCGGATGATGGCGAGCCGGGCCGGCCTGCCTTTCTTCTTCCGCCGCCGCCCGCCCGCCCGTCCTCGGCTCCCGCGGGCCACCCGCACCCGCACTGCCCGCTCAGCACCGCCAGCGCACTTTCGGCCTTCGGGCAGGCGCCGCCCGAAGGGGACCGGCCGGGCTTGGAGTCTCTACGGGACGTCCCTCCGCCGCCGTGGGGCGAGCCTCCGCCGGCCGGGCCTTGGGCCTGCGCCCCGCTGGAAAGCGCCGAGGTCCCCGCGCCGCCCTTGCCCGCCTTCCCTCGCTCGGCGCCCGCCGCCCGCGCTCCCTGCCCGCTCTTCTTCCGCGTGGATCCCTTCACCGACTACGGCTCGGCGCTCAGCATCTCCCTGCCGGCCTCGCTGGAGCCGCAGCGGCCCTTCCAGATCATCGTCCGCTACACCACCGTGGATGCCCCCGCGGTAAGTGGGGAGCCGAGGAGCGAGCGGGGCCTTTCAAGGACTGGAGGGTCCCCAAGACCCCTTGAAAGGCTCCCCGAAGGCGGATCAATCAGTGCTTTAAAAAGGAGGACGAGGGGTTGTCATGAATAGGATAGGATAGGATAGGATAGGATAGGATAGGATAAAGTAGAATAATAGAATAGACTAGAATAGAATAGGAATACGAATTAGAATAGAATGGGAATAGAATAGAATAGAATAGAAAATATGGAATAGAATAGGAATAGGAATAGGATAGAATAAAATAGAATAGAAGGATAGGAATAGGAATAGGAATAGGAATAGGAATAGGAATAGGAATAGGAATAGGAATAGGATAGAATAAAATAGAATAGAAGGATAGGAATAGGAATAGGAATAGGAATAGGAATAGGAATAGGAATAGGAATAGGAATAGGAATAGGATAGAATAAAATAGAAGAATAGAATAGAATAGAATAGAATAGAATAGAATAGAATAGAATAGAATAGAATAGAATAGAATAGAATAGAATAGAATAGAATAGAATAGAAAATATGGAATAGAATAGGAATAGGATAGAATAAAATAGAATAATAGGATAGAATAAAATAGAATAATAGAATAGAATAGGAATACGAATTAGAATAGAATGGGAATAGAATAGAATAGAATAGAAAATATGGAATAGAATAGGAATAGGAATAGGATAGAATAGAATAGAATAGAATAGAATAGAATAGAAAATATGGAATAGAATAGGAATAGGATAGAATAAAATAGAAGAATAGAATAGAATAGAATAGAATAGAATGAGAATAGAATAGAATAGAATAGAATAGAATAGAATAGAATAGAATAGAATAGAAAAGAAAATATGGAATAGAATAGGAATAGGAATAGGATAGAATAAAATAGAATAGAAGGATAGGGTAGGAATAGGAATAGGATAGAATAAAATAGAAGAATAGAATAGAATAGAATAGAATAGAATAGAATAGAATAGAATAGAATAGAATAGAATAGAATAGAAAATATGGAATAGAATAGGAATAGGAATAGGAATAGGAATAGGATAGAATAGAATAGAATAGAATAGAATAGAATAGAATAGAATAGAATAGAATAGAATAGAATAGAATAGAGAAAATGGATAGGATAGGATAGGATAGGATAGAATAGAATAGAATAGAATAGAATAGAATAGAATAGAATAGAATAGAATAGAATAGAATAGAATAGAATAGAATAGAATAGAATGTTTCATTGGCCAAATGTGATTGGACACACAAGGCATTTGTCTTAGGTGTAAATGCTCTCTGTGTACATAAAGAAAAAAAATCAAATCTATTCATCAAGAATAAAAAGAGGCAACACTTAAGTGATAGTCATAGGTTACTAATAAGCTATCAAATCGTCCTAGGAAACAAGTAAAAGCAATATAAATTGAAAGATAGGAGCAACATGGTTATAATTGTAAGTGGGAAGAGATAGGTACTAGGAAGGATGAGAAGAATAATAGTAATATGGTTTTAGTGAAATTGTTTCACAGTGTTGTGGGAATTTGTCGTTAAGCATTCAGGGGAAAACTGTCCTTGGGTTTAGTTGTTCTGGTGTGCAGTTACCTATAGTGTCGTTTTGAGGGTAGGAGTTAAAACCATTTATGTCCAGGATGTGACAGCAATGTTGTAATATTTGGGGGGCTGCCACAAAGAAGAAAGGGTCAACTTATTCTCCAAAGCACTTGAAGGCAGGACAAGGATAGGATGGGATGGGATGTTTTATTGGCCAAGTGTGATTGGACACACAAGGAATTTGTCTTTGGTGCATTTGCTCTGAGTGTACATAAAAGAAAAGATACGTTCATCAAGAATCATCAGGTACAACACTTAATGATAGTCATAGGATACAAATTAGCAATCAGGAAACAATATCAATATAAATCGTAAGGATACAAGCAACAAAATTACGGTCATACAGTCATAAGTGGAAGGAGATGGGTGGTGGCAACGATGAGAAGATTAATAGTAGTGCAGACTTAGTAAATAGTTGGACAGTGTTGAGGGGATTTGTTTAGCAGAGTGATGGCATTCTGCACACCAAAACAACTATGTCTAGTTGTTCTGATGTGCAGTGCCTTATAATTTCATTTTGAGGGTAGGAGTTGAAACAATTTATGTCCAGGATGTGATAGCAGTGTTGTAATATTTGGGGGGGCTGCCACAAAGAAGAGAGCACCTGAAGGGAGGACAAGAAGCAACGGATGGAAACTAATCAAGGAGAGAAGGAACCTAGAACTAAGGAGGAATTTCCTAACAGTGAGGACAATTAGCCAGTGGAACAACCTGCCTCCAGAGGTTGCGGTGCTCCAACCCGTGGAGGTTTTTATGAAGAGGTTGGACAAGCATTTGTCTGAAATGCTATAGGGCAGCGGTCACCAACTGGTGCTTTGCGAGAAAATTTTTCCGCAGAAAAAATATTTACATTTTTATATTGCACTAAATACGATTTCTTTTTAAAAATTCATATTAGTGGTCCCTCGGGATATAAAATTATGAATTTAGTGGTCCTTAAGGTCTGAAAGGTTGGTGACCCCTGCTATAGGGGCACTTGCTTTGAGGAGGGGGGTTGAATTCGAAGACCACTTCCCAAGCAAGTGAGAATGTCCCTGCCAACTCGGTTATTTTGATATCTTGTTAAGGACTAGGGGAGACATCATGGCAGTGTTCCAATATTTGAGGGACCGCCACAAAGATGAAGGGGTTAACCTATTTTCCAGAGCACCTGAAGGTAGGACATGAAGCAATGGATGGAAACTAATCAAGGAGAGAAGCAACTAAGAACTAGGGAGGAATTTCCTGGCGGTGAGAACAATTAACCAGTGGAAAGACTTGCCTCCAGAAGTTGCGAATGCTCCAACACTGGAAGTTTTTAAGAAGAGATTGGATAACCGTTTGACTGAAGTGGTGTAGGGTTTCCTGCCTAGGCAGGGGGTTGGACTAGAAGACCTCCAAGGTCCCTTCCAGCTCTGTTAATTCTGTTAAGGACTAGGGGGGGCACATGGTTGCAGTGTTCTAATATTTGAGGGGCTGCCACAAAGATGAGGGGTGGGGAGGTGGGAGTCAGCCTATTTTCCAGTGGACCTGAAGGCAGGACACGAAGGAATTGATGGAAACCAAGCAAGAAGAGAACCAATCTGGAACTAAGACAGAACAATTAATCCGTGGGACCTTTTCCTTTCAGAAATTGTGGGTGCTCCATCACTGGAGGTTTTCAAGGAGAGCGATTTGTATGGAATGGCACGGGGTCTTCTCCTCGAGCAGGGGGTCTAGATTAGAAGACCTCCATGGTCCCTTCCAACTCTGTTATTCTATTACAAATCTCTCCATTTTCATAACCATTGCGGTAAACATCAACAGAAGCAAGCCACCCAATCCAATCCTGTTAGGGGTCCTCCATCATTTTTAATAATGTAAACAGCTCCGATGGCCCAGAGGTTTCATCTTGGGCAACTTCTATGGAGGAATTCTGGATCCAGCCTCTACCAGCAAGCCTTGTTTGGCATTATCATTAAATAGTTAATTAACTCCTTTTTTACAACCCTGTAATCCCTTAGTTCAGGGCAACTGAATGGAGCTGAGCATTTACTGGCCGGATGCCCTTCCTGATACCTATACAGAGTTGACAGCAGATATTTTCTCTTTGCACCCAGAGAGCCTAGGATTGAACTCAACCTTCCGAGTGAGTGGGAGGCGAGTGTCTTCACCACTGCGCCACTACGCCGCTCTAATTAAATGATTAAAAAGTTAAAAAATAAAGTTAAAATCAAAACAATCCTCTAGGTTCAATGGAACGCTAGATCTTTTTCTTCTGTCAGTTTTCTATCTTTCTCTGTTTTCTAAATAGAAATTATCACCCGCTCCCCCAAGAAAGTTTTAGGAATGCTAATACAAGCTGGGATACCCCCAAAAGTTGTGAATGAAAAATCTTTCCTTCCCTGCTAGGAAATCACATCTAATTTTTAAAAAAAAACCAGCAGGAGGCAGAAAAATATAAAATAGGACAGTAAGATTTTAGGGAGGCCTAACAAATTCTTTGCAACGGTTTTCACGGTTGAAAATTTGGGGCAGATAACTTGAAAGGACTTTGCGGGGGGGCAGGAGGTTAGGAAGATGTAGACAGGCATATGTGGGTTTTAGGATTTATTTGGAATAATCAGGTAGTTTAAAGCCGGGTGGATTTGATTTAAATCAAGTCGGTTTAAATCGTGATTTAAATCGCTCGTAAAATGTTTTAAAGAACAACTGTCATCTCTGCTGTGAAATTGTGTGAATGCATCAATGCAGTGCATGTTATCTCAGCCTGCAGAGCTTGGATTCCTTGAATGAGTTTACCAGAAATTGCAAATACACAGCTTCATGCTACTTAAGTAAGCTCCATTTCATTCAGAATAAACTAAATTATTAATGTCTCTTAAATGGAAAATTATCTTTAGATAGATTTTTTTACTCCAAAAGCATTTTATTAAAATAAATTTTGATAAAAATAAAAAAATACCGATTTATTTCTTTTTTTAAAAAAAAATCTGATTGCAATTTTAAAAAATCCATTTTTTAATTTTTTTTAAAAAAAAACACCACCGATTTTTATCCAACCTGGTATAAATTGGTGGAAGCATTTATAAATATAAAAGTTATCAAGAAACAAAAAGGGACAAATTTAGCCGAAGAAGGCTTAATATAGATTCTGCAAAGCCCTGGGTAATCTTTTTTTTTTAAAAAAAGAAAACTTCTCAGATTTCTTCCAAAGTGGCCGGGATGACTTAGCAAAATTGACTTGGATTTGCAAAAAGCTCTTTATGAATTCTCTCACCCTCAGCAAACTTGGTTATCAAGGGAGAAAAGGGTAAATACTTCCTTTTGTATAAAGGTCAGAAAACAAACAATAGAAGAAAAAAATATATATTTGGCCCACATCCGGGGATGTCAAAACCAAATTGCAACGTAAACTGGACAGAATGGAAGACCAGGCTGAGAGGAGCGAGGCATATGGGTAGTCCTCGATTTACGACGACATTTGAGCCCAAAATTTCTGTTGCTAAGCGAGACATTGAGTTTTGCCCCATTTTGTGACCTTACCACATTTCTTACCTGAATCACTGCAGTTAATTTAGTAACGTGGTTATTAGAAGTTTGCATAAAGGGAT
The DNA here is from genome assembly GCA_038048745.1 of Coluber constrictor foxii. Taxonomy (NCBI): domain Eukaryota; kingdom Metazoa; phylum Chordata; class Lepidosauria; order Squamata; family Colubridae; genus Coluber; species Coluber constrictor. Next base: position 3,903,621 of record CM075963.1, on the reverse strand, counting down.
CACATGACCCCGGGATATGGCAACCGTCATAAATATGAGCCAGTTGCCAAGTGTCTGAATTTCGATCACGGGGACGCTGCAGTAAGTCTTAAGGGTGACAAATGATCATAGGTCTCTTTTTCACTGCCGTAACTTCGAGCAGTCACTAAATGTATAGTTGTAAATTGAGAATTGCCTGTATTTCAGCAGGGAGAAATATATTGTATTTAGGGAAGAACAAAAATTCTTCTCTGCATATTGTTATCCTGTTTCCCCCAAAATAAGACCTCCCCTGATAATAAGCCCGATCGGGCTTTTAAACGCATGGCAATAAGACCAAGCGCTTATTTCAGGGTTCAGAAAAATATAAGACAGGGTCTTATTTGCGGGGAAACACGGTATTCATTTTTCCCAGAGAATTTCACTATACAGTAGTGGCCAAAATTGTGCAAACCTTTTGGGAAAAGTGTGTTATTGAGGTTTGATGGCTAATAATACCACTTTTTTTTTTTGGAGTTTCAAGATAATCCTATTCCATTGCTGGGATGGCCTTAACCCAATTGAAAATCTATGGAGCCGACTAAACAAACTTGTTAGTCAGAACCGACCCAGCAATAAACCCCAGTTAATAGAAGCCATCATTCAACCTTGGTTTCACATTACAACAGCTGCAGAACTAAAAGATTTGGTTCACTCCATGTAAAGACGTTGTAAGGCCATAATTCATGCTAAAGGTTACCCCACTAAGTATTAACTGACATGGTGATCATTTTTGTATATCCCGTTTTTTCTATGGTGATTGTTTTTGTATATCTCGTTCTTTCTACGTGTTTCACTTTTCTTCTTTATACCGTAACTGCTATTCTAATAGCAAACCTTTCATAAAAGTTATTGCATGACATTCTTTTTTTTTTTGTAATTAGATTTATATGCCGCCCTTCTCCGGAGACTCAGGTCGGCTTACAATGCGTTAAGCAATAGCCTTCCTACTTTTGTATATTGCCCCCACAAACTGGGTCCTCAATTTACCTACCTTAGAAAGGATGGAAGGCTGAGTCAACCTCGAGCCTCGAACTCGCATAATTGCAGACAGCTGGGTGTTAATAACAGGCTATCTATCCCGTCGAGCTATCTGAGGCTCTTGATTAAATTATCTTTCCGTTGATATATAATTTTACGGCAGTACTCCAAAAAAAGTGGTGTTATTAGCTAGTTTTAGAAAATATACTTTTCCCAAAAGGTTTCCACAATTTTGGCCACTACTGTAGTTGAATTCTCTTTTGTCAGCGATGTCTGGCCAGCCTTTCTTCTCAATTTCCTATTCTTCCAGATGGCTTTTATGGCTAGATATAAATATTCTTGTTTCTTCAGATAAATTATTTTGGTATTGGCTGAGCATATTGGAACAACAGATGGAACAGCTGATGGAAGTTATTTGGAGAAAGCTTTTCCATTATTGCATTTTTTTCCCCCCATAACTCAGGGAGTGAATACAGGTAGTCCTTGACTTACGACCACAATTGAGTCCAAAATTCCCGTTACTACGCAAGACAGTCAAGTGAGTTCCAATCCAGGTTACGACCTTTCTTGCCGCGGATGTTAAGTGAACCACTGCAGTTGTCCAGTTAGTAACACGGTTGTTAGAAGAATCTGGCTTCCCCATTGAACAAGGCAATTTGTTCAGTAGATTTGGCCTCATTTTGTGACTTTCCTTACCACCATTGTTAAGTGAATCCCTGCAGTCGTTAAGTTAGTAACACGGCTGTAAAGTGACTCTGCCCCCCCCCCCAATTGACTTTGCTTGTCAGAAGGGGGCAAAAGGGGATGATGTGGCCCCGGGACACTGTGACCGTCATAAATATGAGCCAAGCATCTGAATTTTGATCACATGACCCTGGGGATGCTGCAACAGTTGTGATAAGGTCATAAGCCATAAGGTCATAAGTCATAAGGTCATAAGCCACTTTTTTCAGTGCTGCTGTTAACTTCGACCGGTCATTAAACAAATGGCTGTAAGTCAAGGATTGCCTGAATTCGGTTGCTGTAAGTTCCTTCTCGGTCTAAGATACTTCCTCATAATATTTGATTGCATGTAAACATAGGAGTAAAAACCTCCTTCAATTAGGTAAAATGTTGTGGCTATGTGTAACATTTGCCTGTTGAGATATACCGTATTTTTCAGAGTATAAAACACACCGGAGTATAAGACGCACCTACCTTTTTGGGTGAGGAAAAGAAGAAAAAGAAATCTCCCTCTGAGCAATTTTGCCTCCTTACAGCAAACAGCCTGTTTTACTTTCAGTTTCGTTTTCAGCATAGCTTGATTAGCACAAGGGGGAAAAAAATCTGCTCCAGCAATTTACCTCTTTGCAGCAAGCAGCAGAGCCCTGCGTAAAACAGCTGAGAGCAAATCAGTTGAGAGTCGGGAGACCAATCCAATCAACTTGTGCTAATTAGGCTGTGCTGAAGCTGAAAGGAGCTGTTTTTTTCTTGCTGTTTGCTTGCAAGGAGATAACTGCTGTGAGGCAGAGGCCAAAGGGTGGGGGCCAGTGGGTGGGCGGGGCTACATTCGGTGTATAAGACGCACCTAAATTTTCACCCCCTTTTAGGGGGGGAAAGATGCGTCTTATACTCCGAAAAATACGGTAATTCAATGCAAAAGAAAGCAGTATCCCTTGTTTTAGTGAAGCATTAGGTGTCCCTGAAAATCAGGGCAGTACATAATTTGAATTAATAACACCAATCCTAATTTAACAAATAAATGTGCTCAGATTCAGAAGCTTTTACACAGAGGAACGGATGGCTGTATGATGGTCACTTCCCATTTGGGATGGACTGTTATTTGACATTCATTCTCACGTCCTTCTCTGTTCGGCGATGGCATTTTATCCATCCTGCTTGAAGTAGTTTATATAGGTGCATTAAAAATAGAATTTCATGGAATGGCATGCCACCGTTTTAAAATATGCCAGCCGTGGCCAGACTTACTATTCTCTCTTGTCTAGGAGATCAAAGAGGCTGTCCAGAGGTGGCATATTTTAAAGTGGTGGCATATTGTTCCATGCGATTCTATTTTTAATGCATCTGTATCAGAGTTTCTCTAGATTGTCAGCTTTCAGATGGGTGGACTTCAATTCCCAGAATTCCCCAGCCAGCCACCGGTCTATATTATCTCCTTCAGGCAGGACTGATACTTTTCCAATACAAAGGATATATTTGGAGGTTAGTTTTAGAGACGGTCCTTAAACTGAGGCAGGGAGGTGCGCTTGCATCCCATGGCTGTTTGATCTAGCTATAAAATTACCATATTTTTCGGACTATAAGACGCACCTAGATTTACAGGAGGAAAACAAGGGGAAAAAAGTTTTTGGCCTCTGCGCATCGTGTTTTCGTCCTCCCCGGCCCCCAGGCGCACATCCCCTGGCGCACATCCCGTTTTCATCAAAAAGGGGTCCGTTTTTGGCCTGCAGAGCAGTGGTGAAATGTAAAATTTGTTACTATCGGTTCTGTGGGCGTGGCTTGGTGGTGGGGTAATGTGACTGGTGGGCGTGGCCAACTTTTACTTTTTTAAAGCATATTTTTACAACCTATTCGGGTTGTAAAAAAATGCTTTTAAAAGGTTAAAAAAAGGCTCTTGATCACAGCTGTGGCACGCGATCATCAGAGCCTGTTGTTTAACCTTTTAAAAGCAGGAAGTAACGACACCCAGGTGGATGGGTGGAGCCTCATGCCGCCATCGCTACCAGTTCTCCAAACCACCTGCCACAATTGCTACCGGATTGCCTGATCCGGTCCGAACCAGGAGCATTTCACCCCTGCTACAGAGTGTTTCTGGGGGCCGGGGAGGACAAAAACGTGACACGCGGAGGATTCGGGAGCCCAAAAATATGCCTGTTTTGGCAAAAATGGGCCCGTTTTTGGTGAAAAGAGGACGTGTGGAGCACTGCAGAGTGGTTCTGGAGGGTGGGGAGGGCGAAAACACGATGCATGGAGGATTTGGGAGCCCAAAAACAGTCCCGTATTCAGTCCATAAGAAATTTTCACCCACTGTTTTTTGGGAGGGGGAGTGCATCTTATACTCTGGAAAATACGGTAATAAAGTCCCATATCTGTTAAAGCAGAAAGCTCTTGTTAGGGAAAGAAAGAGTGACTTTAGGAAGCAGTTGCATTTTAAATGCAAAAAAAAAAAAAAAAAGGAGCAAATCTGAGTTGGGTCTTATACCAAAAATACCCTATATAAGTAGTTCTCGACTTACAGTCATTCATTTAGTGACTGTTCGAAGTTAACAAGGCACTGAAAAAAAATGACCATTTTTCATACTTAAAGAAGAAGGCGCAGAAGAGGCTGTACTTCCTGAGAATCCTCAGGAAGATAAATCTATCTCAGCATCTACTTCTGTCCTACTATTGCAGCATCACTGAGAGTGTCCTGACATACGGCATTCTTGCATGGTATGGGAGCAGCTCTGCAGCAGACAAAAATGCTCTACAGAGAATCATTAAAACTGCCCAGAATATTATCGGACTCCAGCTACCAGCCCTGGATGACATCTTCGAATCTTGCTGTTTGAGGAAGTTGCACAACATTCTCAGAGACTCTCCCCATCCTGCTTACAATCTTTTTGAGCTGTTTGGCCTTCTGGCAGAAGATACAAAACAATTAAAACTCGGACCACACGCCTTCTGAATAGTTTTTATCCCAGAGCTATAATTGCTCTCAACCATGAACTAAAGGGCCACCATCTGTGACTGTTGGACAGCATTACTTGGTCTGTTGTGTGGATGTTTGGGTGGTTTAGGGGTGGAGAATTGTGGTGAGTGGGAGTGTGTTTGGGGACACATACACATACAATGACAATAAAGTTTATTTATTTATTTATTTTATTTAACCACCATTGCAGTATCCCCCATGGCTATGTCATCAAAATTTGGAGGCTTGGCAACTGGCATGGACTTACGCCAGTTGCAATGTTGTCGGGGTTTTGCAGCTCTTCTGATGAAGCAAAGTCAATGGGGAAACCGGATGTCCTCCCTGGAGGCCATTCCCCCCCCCCCCCTTTGGATCTTCAGGGCTGCCACACTTGGAGGATGGGCATGCTGTGGGAACTGGGGGGGTGGGAGGCTAGATGGCGACGAGGTGAGATGTATAGCCATAACAACAACTTCTTGCACTGGGAGTCAAGGACGTTCCACCTGCACCTGGAGAGGCGTGGCTGGGAAAATACTCCAGTTAGGATGGTGACCTGATTGGACCACGTGATGGACATGTGGGTGATTGGCAAGGACTTGGACTTTCCTTTGGGTGGGGAAAACCTGGAAACTTTCAGATTCGGTTTTTTTCCAGATGTGCCAATAGGACATCTGTAATAAAATGGAACTTTGAGGAAATGCCTGTCCCTTGGTTGGGGGGCGTTACTTGGAACCCTGACACCAGATTCACTTAACAATTGTATTACTAACTTAACAACTGCAGTAGTAAGACAGGTCATAAGATGGAGGAAAAACGTCATAACTCTCTTATTTAGCCACAGAAACGTTGAGCTCAATTGTGGTCATAAGTCGAGGACTACCTAAACCAGAGATTTTTAAACCGTTGTGCGCCACTCTCCAAAATGACAGACGAACCCCCTTTTTAAAAAAAAAAAAGTTTGAAAGAAACGCATGCTGTGAACTACTTTCCCTCTTTTGACTTGTTTTTCTGACTTTACCTCTCCAGCCAAAAGTGCTTTAAAATGGGAAAATTCATACCCGTATTTTCCGGCGTATAAGACGACTGGGCGTATAAGACGACCCCTGACTTTTCCTGTAAAAATATAGGGTTTGGGCTATACTTGCTGTATAAGACGACCCCTCTTCCAACACACACCAAATAAAAATTAAAAAACATCAACTGGCTCACCCACAATGTAAAATCAGCTGTGCTAGACCCAAAATGGCCCCTGCAAAAAGCAGGAACCTCACACAGCCACAAAAAGCTCCAAAACCCAACTTTCACACTTTACACACACAAAATTCCACATACAGCTTTGTGAGATTTTGTGCGTTTGTGTAGATAGAGTGAAACACTACAGAAACACACTAAATCTCAGAAAGCTGCACAAATTTTATTTTTATTTTTAAGCTAAATTTAAAACTTCCTAGCCTAAAACTTAGACCTAGCCTTTAAATGGCTAGGTCTAAAAAAGAACAATTTAAAAAATCCCCAATTTTTTTAAAGCTCTCAAAGGGGGAAAAAACTTACTCAATAGAACAGGGGTCTCCAATCTTGGCAACTTTAAGACTTGTAGACTTCAACTCCCAGAATTCCTCAGCCAGCTTTGCTTTGCTTAATCAGGCAACTCAGCTGGGACCGCCAGCGCCGTGTAAAAGGAAAAAACTTTTCCTTTTACATGGCTCTGGCGTGTAACTCAGCCGATTAGCGGCAACTCAGCAGGCAATTCAGCTTGGCTCCTCAGAGCCATTTAAAGCTCGTCAGAGCCTTTCGGGCTGGTCTGCCTGGTTACAGGAGAACGACACCCGGCGTATAAGACGACCCCCGACTTTTGAGAAGATTTTCGTGTGTTAGAAAGTCGTCTTATACACCGGAAAATACGGTACATTTTTTTTTCTCAGTTACCAGTTCCTGGACAGATATAGTGAGTGATGCTGACATAAGAGAAGTATCGTGAATATTGTACATTTTGGGTGTAAGCTTAAGAGAGAGTTTAAATTCCTTCTCTTGTTTTCTTAACATCCAGCCTTTCATTTGTCCTTCTGAACTTTGCATCCTACAGGTAGTCCTCGACTTACGACCGCAATTGAGCCCAACATTTATGCTGCTAAGTGAGACATTTGTTAGGGGAGTTTCGTCCCATTTTACGACTTCTCTTGCCACGTTTATTAAGTGAATCACTGCAGTTGTTAAGTAAGTAACATGGTTGTTAAGTGAACCTGGCTTCACCACTAACTTTGCTGGTCAAGAAAGTTGCAAAAATGACCTCGGGACGCTGCGGCCGTCATAAACGTGAATCCATCGCCAAGCATCCAAATGTAAATCGCGTGACTATGGGGATGCTGCAGTGGTCATAAGAGTTGAAAAAAACGGCCGTAAGTCACCTTTTCTCGGTGCCATTGAACGGTCATGAAATGAACTGTCGTAAGTCGAGGACTGCCTGTATGTCTTCCTGTGAAAGGACGTCAGGGTGCCTTTTGTGTACGTACGTGCGATGAGCCGTGGGGAAGATGGGCTGTAACCAGTGGTGGGATTCAAATAATTTAATAACTGGTTCTCTGCCCTAATGACTGGCTGGGTGGGCGTGGCCATGATGGGCGTGGCCAGGCGGTATGACAGGCAGCTCTCAGCCTTTTACACCCCCTGGAAGCAAAATCAGGCCGTAAAGGGGGGGGGAGGCACCTCACTCCCCCCTGCACCCCATTTTGGGCCTCCTTGCAGCCTCCCGGGAGCAAAAATGGGACTTGCACTTACTTGGGAGCCAAAATGGGGGGCGTGGGGACTCCTGAAAGGGGCGGGATGGGGAGGAGTGAAGCCAGCCAGTAATTTAACTACCAGTTCGCCTGAATTGGCTGAATCCCACCACTGGCTGTAACCCTGGAAGACCCATTCCACGCTTTCATGAATCAGACTAACTTGCCTTCGGTGATCTCGACAGAAATGAAGATTTTATGTAAGGTTGCTTTCCCCAAATTGTTACCCCCAGGTGGACTAAAATCCCCATTGTTCCCAGCCAGCCCTTCATGAGCTAAAATCCCATCTTCTTCAGTAAATAGCACTGCTGGCTCGGATGATATTCGAGGATACAAGTCCAATAGCAGTACAGTTAGTCCTTGACCTGCAACCATTCATTTAGTGACTGCTCGAAGTTGTGACCGCTTTTCCCACTTAACAACCGTTGTAGAATTTCCACGGTCATGTGATCAAAATTCAGAGTCTGGGCAACTGACTCCTATTTATGACGGTTGCAGCGTACCGTGGCCACGTGATCCCCTTTTTGCGACCGTCTTGACACACAAAATCAACGGGGAAGCCCAGATTCACTTAACAACCGTTTTACTAACTGTTGCTGTAGTAATTCACTTAACAACTGTGGCAAGGAAGGTGTTAAAATGTGGCTCACTTAGCAACAGAAATTTGGGGTTTCCTGGTGGCCATAAGTCGAAGACCATCTGTTTGATCTATTCGTTGTTGCTTTTTTCCCTTATCTATTCCTTCTGTCAGATCTGGTGGCTGGATCCTGAGCTCACCTACGGCAACTCTAAGCCATTTGTTTTCACCCAAGGCCATTCGGTGTGCAACCGCTCCTTCTTCCCTTGTTTTGACACGCCGGCTGTGAAATGCACTTACTCCGCGGTTGTCAAGGTAAGACATTTTCCTCGTCCCAGAATGTCAGAAGAATCAAACCTGAACCTCATGCTCGGTAACTGCCAGAATTCAGCTTTTTTTTAAAAAAATTTGATTTATATGCCGCCCTTCTCCGGAGACTCAGGGCGGCTTACAATGCGTTAAGCAATAGCCTTCATACTTTTGTATATTTATATTTATACAAAGTCAGCTTATTGCCCCCCAACAAACTGGGTCCTCAATTTACCCACTTTATAAAGGATGGAAGGCTGAGTCGACCTTGAACCTGCCTGGGATTGAACTCGCAAGTAATTGCAGCAGCTGGATCTTAAATGCTGCCTTTGTAGGAGGCATTACTCCCCTACGCTACTCAGGCTCCTTTTGAATTCCGCTGGTGATTCCAGAAGCTCTTACAACCAGTAGCAGGTGTTTATTTTCCCCCTCCATGAAAATCTTAACCCCCTTTCTGAATCATCTCCCTTGTTGGTCACCGCTTCCGTCCTTTACGTGTGACTTGGCCGAACAAGCTGTGGAAAACCCAGCCGTTGAGTACCAAAGACCATGGTAGAGAGCATCCTTCCTCACACATGCTTTCAGATTCAATGGCTCTTTTGTCATTACAATAGTGGCCAAATTTGTGGAGACCTTCTGGGAAAAGTGTATTTTCTAAAACTACCTAATACCACCACTTTTTTTAGGCGTAGTACCATAAAATTATATATCAACGGAAAGATAATTTAATCAAGAATGTCATGCAATAACTTTTATGAAGGATTTGCTATTAGAATAGCAGGTACGGTATATAGAAGAAAAGCAAAACGCGTAGAAAAAATGAGATATACAAAAAAATTATCACAATAGAAAAAATGAGATATACCAAAGTGATCACCATGTCAGTTAATACTTAGTTGGGTTACCTTTAGCATGAATTATGGCCTTACAACGTCTTCCCATGGAGTGAACCAAGTCTTCGAATTCTGCAGCTGTTATCATGTGAAACCAAGATTGAATGATAGCTTCTATTAACTTTTTTTTAAAAAATTGGTTTATATGCCGTCCTTCTCCGGAGACTCAGGGCGGCTTACAATGCGTTAAGCAATAGCCTTCCTACTTTTGTATATTTTTATACAAAGTCAGCTTATTGCCCCCACAAACTGGGTCCTCATTTTACCTACCTTAGAAAGGATGGAAGGCTGAGTCAACCTTGAGCCTGGGGAGATTCGAACTTACAATAATTGCAGACAGCTGGTGTTAATCACAGTGCTTTTAGTCTGCTGAGCCACCAGTGCCGGTAACTGGGTTTTATTACTGGGTTGCTTCTGACTAACAAGTTTCTTTAGTTGGCTCCGTAGATTTTCAATTGGGTTAAGGTCCCAGGCCATTCCAGCAGTGGAATATGATACTCCTTAAACTCCAAAAAAAAAAAAAGGGATGTTATTAGCCATCATACCTCAAAAATACACTTTTCCCAAAAGGTTTCCACAATTTTGGCCACTACTGTAATCACTGCCCACCCTGGGATAGCCATTTTGTGAACAGGCCAGCTTGTTCCTTCTAGTAAACAGAATGTCAAATGCCACCGTTGAAGACTCTGATCCCAGAGAGACTGTGGGATACATTTTAGGACTGCGCATGGGGTTTGAGCATCATGAACATCGCACAACTTTTGCGGAAGCGAGCTTTCTTCACGACAGAATTTAGGTTGCTGGGACGTGTGGTCCAATTCATGCTTTTAAAGTAGAGATTGATGGATATTCCTCAGAGTTTACCTCAGGCGTGGGGACAGGGTCCCTTCGACTTCAACGTAAGTGGCTCTGGAATTCTAAGTGTTGAAGTCCACAAGTCATAAAGGGGACCATGGTTCTCCCACATCTGCTTTAGTTGCTCCTTAGAAGATCAAGACTGGGGGGGGGGGGGACACGTGATAGCTGTGTTCCGGTATTTGAGGGGCTGCCACAAAGAAGAGGAAGGGGGTCAACCTATTCTCCAAAGCGTCAGAAGTCAGGACAAGAAACAATGAGTGGAAACTAATCAAGGAGAGAAGCAACCTGGGATTAAGGAGAAAGTTCTTAACAGTGAGAACAATTAATCAGTGGAACAACTTGTCTCCAGAAGTTGTGGGTTCTCCATCACTGGAGGTTTTAAAGAAGAGATTGGACAGCCATTTGTCTGGAATGGTAGGGTGTCCTCCTTGAGTAGTGGGGTGAATTAAAAGACCTCCAAGATCCCTTTCAACTCTTACTATTCTGTTTCTCTTTTCCTTTTTTAACAGGCCCCTGCAGGTATGCAGGTGTTAATGAGCGCCACCCAAAGTACCTATGAGGAAGAAGAGGGCGTATACCAGTTCTACATGGAGTACCCCATTCCCGCTTACCTGGTGGCTCTGGTGGCCGGGGATCTTGTCGCCGCAGAGGTTGGTCCTAGGTAAGACAGTCTTGTCTGATTTAGAAGAGGTTGATGGAAGGCTGGTGTTGTGATCTAGGATTACTGAGTCATTACAAGACACAATTAATCCCCCAAAAAACCTATTTTATTGTAACACCTGAGTCCCAATTAGTTGCAACAAAAGTCCTTCGGGATAATCACCAGCCTTTCTCTTCTTTGACATCCTGCCAAAGGCCTTTGTCAGGTTTCGAGGTCGCTTCAGCTTTCTCCTTCATATGTCAGCACTAGAATAGCTTGAAGTGCTGACAGCCTTACTTGGCAAAGCCCCATGGAGTTCAGAAACAAAGAGGAGATGCCGATTGGAAACAGAGTTAGCAACGTTGCTTTCCTGCAAAAGGCCCAAGTGCCTTTGTTTCTCTTTTAAGCCTTATGGGAGGGGCCAGTCATCTCCTGGCCTTACTCCCGAGTCGTCCCTTTTGCTTTAGCTGCTCTTGCCTTCTGGCAGCTCTGCTGGAGAGGCTGGGAATTGTAGAACTTGTAGAACTTGTGGAAAGCCATAGAGGGAGTCCTTGAGTTACAAGTGCAATTTGGATCAGAATTGCCATCACTAAACAATGCGGTTGTAAAGTACAGGTAGTCCTCAACTTACGACCACAGTTGAGCCCAAAATTGATGTTTGTAAGTGAGGCATTCATTAAGTGAGTTTTGCCCCATTTTACGATTTTTCCTGCCACGGTGGTTCAATGAATCTGGCTTCACTATTGACTTTGCTTGTCAGAAGGTCACAAGAGGAGCGTTGCAACCATCATAAACGTGAGTCAGTTGTCCAGCATCCAAATGTAACCATGGGGATGCTGCATGGATCATAAGAGTGAAAAATGGTCATAAGTCGCTTTTTTTCCGTGCCGTTGTAACTTCGAACGGTCACTAGGCGAACGGTTGTAAGTCGAGGACTACCTGTATTGGAATCATGAACTTTTTTTAAAGTACGCAATTAGGTGTTTGAATAGAATAGAATTAACAGAGTTGGAAGGGACCTTGGAGGTCTTCTAGTCCAACCCCCTGCCCAGGCAGGAAACCCTACACCACTTCAGACAAATGGTTATCCATCATCTTCTTAAAAACTTCCAGTGTTGGAGCATTCACAACTTTTGAAAGCACTGATTCATTGTTCTCACTGTCAGGAAATTTCTCCTTAGTTCTAAGTTGCTTCTCTCCTTGATTAGTTTCCACCCGTTGCTTCTTGTCCTGCCCTCAGGTGCTTTGGAGAATAGCTTGACTCCCTCTTCTTTGTGGCAACCCCTGAGATATTGGAAGACTGCTATCATGTCTCCCCTAGTCCTTCTTTCCATTAAACTAAACATACCCAGTTCCTGCAACCGTTCTTCATATGTTTTAGCCTCCAGTCCCCTAATCCTCTTTGTTGCTCTTCTCTGCACTCTTTCTAGAGTCTCAACATCTTTTTGACATCGTGGCGACCAAAACTGAACTCCATATTACAGGTGTGGCCTTACCAAGGCATTATAAAGTGGTCACGTGATCTTGATTCTATCCCTCTGTTGATGCAGCCCAGAACTGTGTTGGCTTTTTTGGCAGTTGCTGCACACGGCTGGCTCATTTTGTTGTCCACTAGGACTCCACGATCCCTCTCACTGTTAGTTTGCACCTCCACAGCAAGGAATGCCAAATTTGTGCTAGGCCCCAGTGTGAATTCTGTTGTTTTTCTACCTTTCTTGCAAACAGGAGCAAAGTCTGGGCCGAGCCATGCCTATTGTCAACCGCCATCGGCAAACTCTCAGGTCGGGTGGAGCACTGGCTCAGCGCTGCAGAGAGCCTCTACGGTCCCTATATATGGGGCAGGTAAGTTGTTCGGGTTTTTTTTAAACAAACTTTATTAAGCTTAAAAAGATAAAGGTTATACAAAACATTCATAACCCTAAAAATACGATCAACAATACTAACAAACAAACTAAATATATATAATGTATATAAATACAAATATATACAATGACCTTTTTCTTCTTTTATCTTAATGACGGTGTATAATTATTACTTGTAATTTCTTGCTATATTTTGACTTTACCTTCTTTTCCATTGATTAATCCATTCGTACCATCTGTCCCATACCTTAAAATACTGTGAGTCTTCCTTATCTTTTAATTTTAAAGTTAATCTATCCATTTCTGTGCATATATATATATATATATATATATATATATATATATATATATATATATATATATATATATATATATATATATATATACACCGTATTTTTCGGTGTATAAGACGACTGGGCATATAAGACGACCCTCCTCAGAGCCATTGAAGGCTCGTCAGAGCCTTGTGGGCTGGTCTGCCTGGTTACAGGAGAATAAGACCCGGCGTATAAGACGACCCCCGACTTTTGAGAAGATTTTCGTGTGTTAGAAAGTAGTCCTATACTCAGGAAAATACAGTATATTTAATTATTTGCTGTTTCGTTGGCAATTGGTCTGTTTTCCAGACTTGAGCTAGGGCTAATCTAATCGCCGTAATTATATGTAATGTTATATACTTTATTTCTTTTCTAATGTTTTGTTTAAGCATTCCTAACAAAAAGATTTCTGGTTTTAGCTCAATGTCTTCCGCCTTTATTTCTGTTATCCAAATTCTAATTTTCATCCAATATTTCTTAATTTCCGGGCAAAGCCACCAGACATGATAGAAGGTTCCCTGTGCTTGCTTGCATTTCCAGCACGTTGGGTTAAGGTTTGCATACATCTTTGTCAATCTCGCAGGAGCTAAATACCATCTGTACCACATCTTGTAATGGTTCTCCTTATATGTTACTGCTTTTGTTGTTCTATAGTTGTTTTTCCATATCGTTTCCCATTCTTCCAATTGTATATTTCTACCAATGTTCCTTGCCCAGGCTATCATTTGTCCTTTAACTATATTTTCTGCCAAATCAAATTCTAATAAGTATTTGTAAATCTTTGAAATCAATTTTCCGTCTTTAGTTTCTAATAATTTATCTAGCCGGTTGGGACTTATTTCAATTCCTCCTTCCTCACTATCTTTATTGTATCTAGTTTGTATTAATAAGTAGGGTCACCAATCCATTTCTATACCTTGGGGGGCAGGTAAGTTCATTATAGCATGCATAGGTCTCTGCTGGGGTGAAAGGAACGAAATGCATGTCGGGGGTGGCAATTCTGTCCCTTCTTTGTTTGCGTTGTTGGAAGAAATGTCCATCTGGGTTCAGTTCCAAGTGGGAAGAAATTTTTAATACCGGTCGTCCTCCACTTTTAGCCATCCGTTTAGTGACCGTTCGAAGTTACAATGACACTGAAAAGAAAGCGACTTATGACAGCTTTTCACGGTTTTGACGGTTTGCATCCTCTTGCAAACAGGAGCAAAGTTGCACGTTTGGTCACGTGATCAAAATTCAGATGCTTGGCCACTGACTCATATTTATAACGGTTGCAGTGTCCCGGGGTCATGTGATCATCACCCTTTGCGACCTTCTGACAAGCAAAATCAATGGGGAAGCCAGATTCACTTAACAACTATGTTACTAAGTGGGGGTTTTTTTGGGGGGGGTAGGGCAACTTGGTCCACCCAAATACAGGATGACCACAATTGCTTCCGTTTTCGCCTTTCAGCCCCAATCCAGGAGCCTTTGCGGGCAGTCGCTTTTGCGACAAACTTATTTTTTTCTGTTGAATTTATGTTTGACCGACAAAGAAATAAAGGAAATTTTATAAAGAAATAAAGTATGGCTAGCTGAATGAGCGCTAAATAGCTTGAAATAGATCTATACTAGTCTCCCTTTATTTCTTCATCGGCAAAACATAAATTCAACACACACAAAAACGGTGTTACTAATTTAACAACTGCCGTGTTCATTTAACAAGCGAGGCAAAAAAAGACGGTAAAATTGGGCAAAAGTCACTTAAGTAGTTGTAAGATGAGGGCTCCTTGTAAATTATGGGGAATTTTATTTACGCATATCTACATTTTTACGTCTGTCGGTCTGCTTTGAGAATTATGGCTTCAAGATTCGCAAATTGATCCGGGTTCTCCGTCCCTCCTCTGCCCTCTAGGTACGACATTGTTTTCCTCCCTCCTTCGTTCCCCATCGTCGCCATGGAGAACCCATGTTTGACCTTCGTAATCTCGTCCATCTTGGAGAGCGATGAGTTTCTCATCATCGACATCATCCACGAAGTAGCCCACAGCTGGTTTGGCAATGCCGTCACCAACGCCACCTGGGAAGAGATGTGGTTGAGCGAAGGGCTGGCTACTTACGCTCAGCGCCGAATCACGACGGAGACTTACGGTAAGTTCCATCTTTAAGTCTGCGTATTGCGCCTCTAAATTGTGTGAGTTGCCAAGGCCAGTTTGGATCTTTCTAGAGCTGGTGTGTCAAACTCAATTTCATTGAGGGCCACATCAAGGCTGTGGTTGACCTCGGAGGGCCAGTTGGGCATGGCCAACTGGGTCGACATAATCAGCTTGACGACACTCCCCAAACTGCTGGCATGTTTGCTGTTTGCATTGGGTAGACCGGGCCGAAGCCATGCTGGCCAGCCTCTTACATTTTCCAGGACATGCCCACGGGCCGGATCCCCGAGCACATTGTGGGCTAGATGAAGCCTGCGGGCCGAGCGTTTGACACCCCTGTTCTAGAGTCTCAGCGTCGTTTTTATATCACAGTGACCAAAACTGGATGCAATATTTCAGGTCTGGTTTATTGTCAAGGCACTAAGTACAGGCAGTCCTCAAGTTATGACCGCAATTGAGCCCAACGTTTCTGTTGTCGAGACATTTGTTAAGTGAGTTTTGTCCCATTTTACAACCTTTCTTGCTTATTGGACTACTGGACTACTGTAATGCTCTCTACATGGGGCTCCCTTTGGGGTGCACCCGGAGGCGCCAGCTGGTCCAGAATGCGGCCGCGCGGGGGATTATGGGAGCGACGGGGCGCTCCCATGTGACACCTCTCCTGTGGGAGCTGCACTGGCTTCCGGTGGTCTTCCAGGTGCGCTTCAAGGTGTTGGTGACCACCTTTAAAGCTCTCCATGGCTTAGGGCCTGGGTATTTGCGAGACCGCCTTCTGCCGCCAATAGCCTCCCACCGGCCAGTACGCTCGCACAGAGAGGGCCTCCTCAGGGTGCCGTCGGCCAGACAATATCGGCTGGCGACTCCCAGGGGGAGAGCCTTCTCTGTGGCGGCACCCGCCCTCTGGAATGACCTACCCCCAGAGATACGCAGGATTCCAGATCTCCGGACTTTTCGTCGGGCCCTTAAAATCTAGTTATTTCACCTAGCCGGGCTGGCTTGATCCCATTCTCTGTTTTTAATTGTAATTGATTTTAAATTGGACTGTTTTAATTTGTTGGCTGAAATCATTTAATATTTTTTAAAATTGTTTTAATTTTTGTATATCATGTTTTACCCTGGCTGTTCACCGCCCTGAGTCCGCGAGGAGAAGGGTGGTTTATAAATGGAATCAAATAAATAAATAAATAAATAAAGTAATTAAATTTATTTATTTATTTAATTATATTTTTATACCACCCTTCTCCCACAGGACTGGTGGTGCCAAAGTAAAAACACAATACACCATGAATTTTAAAAAGTTTAAAAGTATTGAATAGGTGGGCCCAGTTTTATTAAAAACCCCAGAATTAAAATACCTAATTAAAATTCACTTAAACGGTCAGCCCCGCCTGTTGGAGTAGCGGGGTCTTGAGGGCAAGGTGAAAAGTATGGAGGTCGGGGATTCTACGCTTCAGTTGTTAAGGGAATTGCTGCAGTTGATTCTAACCACTGTGCCCCCGCGGCTCAGGTTTTATTTCCTGGGACTGGTTGTTAAGTGAATCTGGCTTTCCCCAATGGACGGCTTGTCAGAAGGTCGCAAAAGCGGACATTGCAGCCGTCATAAATAGGAACCAGTTCTCAAGCGCCTGAATTTTGCACTTACCAACTGTGTTACAAACTTAACAATTGCAGTGATTCACTGAGCAACTAAGTGGAGAAAGGTTATGAAATGGGGTAAAACTCACTTAACCGCCTCGCTTAGCCACAGAAGTTGCTCAATTGTGGTCGTAAGTCAAGGACCACCTGTACTATTGCATATAGTTATTGTGAAGACATATTAAATCATTCCTTGCCTTGGATCTTTGAGGTGTGACAAACCGTATTGAAGTTCTTCACTGGAAGACATGGACTCTCTAGGTAGGACAGTGTTCCTCAACTGTGGCAGCTTGAAGATGTGTGAACGTCAACTCCCAGCATTCCCCAGCCAGCTTTCCTGAATTCTGGGAATTGAAGTCCAGACATCTTCACGGTTGAGAAGCCCTACTCTAGGGCCGTGATGGTGAACCTATGGCACGCGGAGCACGGATGGCACGCAGAGCCATATCGATGGGCACGTAAATGTTGTCCAAGCTCAGCTCCAGTGCACATGCGTGTGCCAGCCAGCTGATTTTTGGAACTTCCGGGCCCACCGGAAGTCGGGAAACAGGCTGTTTCCAGCCTTTCGGGGGTGGGGAAGGCCCGTTTTTCGCTCTCAGGCTCCAGAGCCTTTGTAGGAGCCTGGGGAGGGCAAAAACGGCCTTCCCCACCACCACCACCTCAGAGACCCTCCGGAGGCAGGAAACGGCCCGTGTGTCAACTTCCAGTGGGACATGAAGTTGGGAAACGGGCCATTTCCAGCCTCCGGAGGGCCTCTAGGGGGGTAGGGAAGGCCGTTTTCTCCCTCCCCAGGCTCCAAGAAAGCCTCTGGAGCCTGGGGAGAGTGAAAAATGGGCCTACCGGGCCTAATGTGCCATCGCATGCCAAAAGCGGGAGGGAGCACAAGGAAGTTTGTGCATGCATGCACAGGAGGGCAGGGCGCATTGAATTACGGGCATGGGCACATACGTGCACGACCTCCCGCACTCCCCCTGCTTTTGCCACGCGACGGCCAAAAGGTTAGCCATCACCGCTCTAGGGCATAAAATTCCCTCTGGCAATGATTAGTTGAGCTTCCATAATGTCCACAGATGAATGGGACAACCCACCAATGGCTGAGCTGCTCCGATCCAGCAAGATTGGGTGGTTCAAGGGATTGAGGCCCTAGAGCTTGGCCCACAGAAGGTTCCAGAACATGGATCAAATAAAAGCAGGACAATACTTACGGAGAGAAAACATATAGAGGGGTAATGCCATATGTGTCGGAAGACAGAGTCATCTGAACTTCCACATAATCTGGAAAAAACGACAACTCTTGGATTAAAATCCATGTATTTTGGGGTATGCGTCTGGACAGGTGCTGCTTTTACGTGCCTGGAGACAGCCTTCCGCCTTGATGCCCTTCACCGACAAATGAAGCTCCTCGGGGAAGACAACCCTGTCAGCAAACTTCAGGTTAAACTTGAACCAGGTAAGAAAGAAGGGCTGGGTCTTGTCTTTTATAAGATCAAGCCAGTGGATTTACCTTCTCTGCGTAGATTGCTCAAGGAATTACCGAAATGAAAGTTGCAGAAGGTGAAGACGGCAAACAAGGTCTTGGTTCATCATAGCTTGTGGGGTAAAGTGGTGTAGTGGCCTAGAGGTGGAGTTCTCGCCTCAAGATCAGGAGGCTGTGAGTTCGATCCTAGGTAACGGCAGATATTTCTCTCTGTGGGCACCAGGAGTAGTTATCTGCTGCGAACTCTGCATTGGTGACAGGAAGGGCATCCGGCCAGTAAACACTCAGCTCCATTCAGTTGCCCTGATTCCACCCCAGTGTAAGGGATTATGGCAGTGGTGAAATGTAAAATTTGTTACTACCGGTTCTGTGGGAGTGGCTTGGTGGTGATGGTGGGGATGTAATGTGACTTTTTTTAAAACTTTTAAAACCATTTTAAGAGGTTGTAAAAAAATGCTTTTAAAAGCCTCTGACGATGCCAGTTGAGTTGCCTGATCATCAGAGGATTTTTTTTTTCTTTTAAAAACATTTTTTCTACAACCTCTTTGGCCGAAGAGGTTGTAAAAAAAAATGCTTTTAAAAGCCTCTTGACAATCCCAGCTGAGCCGCACGATCATCAGAGGCTTTTTTTTTTACTTTTAAAAGCATTTTTTCGGTCAAAGAGGTTGTAGAAAAAATGTTTTAAATTTTTTTTAAAAAAAAAGTTCCTGATGATTGCGCGGCTCAGCTGGGCATGAATGGGGAGGTGGGTGGGTGGGCAGGGATTTTTACTACCAGTTCTCCGAACCACCCACCGCCATCGCTGCCAGATTGGGCGATCCGGTCCGAACCGGGAGCATTTCACCCCTGGATTATGGGGTCATTAATAGACAAAAAAAGAAAAATAACATAGCTTGTGGGATAAATACAGGTTGGCTGGGTTCATAAAACCCTTTAAAGCAAGGGTCACCTGTTGAAGTGTGAATCAGCCTCGTTCCCCCCCTTGGGAAACTGTCATTAATTTAAGGTGAATAGATCTTGTTTTCCATGGTGTATACTCTCAAAGAAAGAAAGCCCGAATGTATTCTAAGAAACATTTTATTTTAAAAGTAAAAAACCTAGCTAATTACATTTTATCGGCAATTTACCACACAGATGGACAAAGGAAAAAGTAAATCAGGAAGTTAGAAAGAAAGAATGTAGACATGCGCAGTAGCTCAGAAATCACAAGGCAGGCTTATCTCAGAGATAAGGTTCTCTGGCAAGCTACCGTAATGTTCAGAATGGAAGCTCAGCTGGCAAATACAAATAACGCAGTGCCATCCCCAGCCTACTGAGCCATAGCAGTGTGCAGCTT
The DNA here is from genome assembly GCA_038048745.1 of Coluber constrictor foxii. NCBI lineage: Eukaryota > Metazoa > Chordata > Lepidosauria > Squamata > Colubridae > Coluber > Coluber constrictor. Next base: position 3,884,142 of record CM075963.1, on the reverse strand, counting down.
CAATTTGCCTAAGTTGGGGGGAGCTCACATACGAAGCTCATATTTGGGTGAGTGACAAAAGGAGGCACGCGTGCCCACCGCTGGCACAAATGGAGCTGTGTACTCAGAACCATCCACTCTCCCCCCCTGCCACCACCGGTCCTCAAAGCTGGAAAAGTCGGGGACCACCACTCTGAAGCAGATGTTCTGTCCCCGTCACACGCACGCCCACAAACAGACAGCCAGGAGTTAATAAATCAGTCAGGAATTTCTTTAAGATAACAGGCTTGGCAGCAAAATATAAACTGCCTGCCAATTTTACTCACTAAGGGAGTTTTTTTTCTCCTCAGTCTGATACACCAAATTAAGTCCACAACGCAAAGAACTGTCCAAGTCCAGTCCAAAGAAATCCAAAAAGAGCTTCTAACAGGGTTCTAGAAACACGATATGACTTCCGAGCTTTTCTTTTTTTTTATTTTAAAACCAACTTTATTTAATATAAACAGATAAAAGATAAAAGAAGGAAAAAAAATTATAAAACAGTCTTAACTCTAAAAACGAAGTACAATTCAATATTACTTATATTCTAATATTAATAAGCAAAATTTATCTATCTATGATATTTAAACATATAACCATATATATAGATTTATCTTAACTTGCTGTTGACGGTGTAAATTTGTTAGCTTTGATTTCTTGATGTATTTAACATCTGTTTTTTTTCCCCTTGTTTATCAATCCATTCATACCATCTATTCCAAATTTGATAATAGTGTGAGTCTTCCTTGTTATTTAATTTTAAAGTTAATCTATCCATTTCTGCACACATATATATATTTTTTGAATTATTTGTTCTTCTGTTGGCAACTGTTCTAGTTTCCAAGATTGGGCTAGGGTTAGTCTTGCTGCCGTAATTATGTGTAGTGTTATATATTTTATTTCTTTTTTACTTTCTTTTTAAAGTATGCCTAATAAAAAGATTTCGGGTTTTAGGTCTATCTTTTCTTCTGTTATTTCTGTTATCCATTTTCCAATTTTCATCCAAAATCCGAGCTTTTCACTTTGTCTGTCACAAGGCCTGAGTAGCCGACACCCCCCCTTTTATCCCTTGTGGGGTGTGGTCCAGTGACTCAGCTCAATCTCTGGCCCGCTCACGCCTCTTTCTCTGCTGCGCGCGCTTATCCTTCCGACGCTGTCGGGGATCCAGCCAAAACTCATCCCCCTCGCTCTCTATCTGCGAGTGCTCCGAAGTGCCTTGCTCCTGGCATATCTCTTGGCCTTCGGAGGACACCTGAGGCATTGCCAGAGAGGAGGGTCCTGGAGAGGGAGGCCTTGCCAAGTCTTCTCCTTCACCTTCTGAGTCCTCTCCCTCTGATAAGACAGGCTCGGGGGTCGGAGTCACAACAGCAAAGCCCAGATTTTTTGAAGCTGATTTGTCAGTTCTTTGATTTGTAGAACAGCTACAGTGATGGTTCTAAAAAGTCCATTCCAAAGAAAGTTACAATACAAAGAGGAAGAAAATAACGCTCCCACCCCCAAATGTTTACAGGTAGTCCTCCACTTACCACAATTCGTTTAGTGATCATTCCAACTGAAAAAAATAACTTATGACTGGTTTTTTATTTTTTTTTATTTATTTATTGGTTCAATTTATATGCCGCCCTTCTCAGGAGACTCAGGGCGGCTTACAGTGCGTTAAGCAATAGCCTTCATACTTTTGTATATACCTGCTTAGTAGAGCTTTTCGCCTCCCCCCCCCCCAAACGGTGTTCTTTTTTATACAAAGTCAGCTTATTGCCCCCACAACCCGGGTCCTCATTTTACCTACCTCGGAAGGATGGAAGGCTGAGTCAACCTTGAGCCTGGTGAGATTTGAACTTGCAGTAATTGCAGGCAGCCGGCGACTAAGTCATTTCATTTCATTTCATTTCATTTATTAAATTTGTATACCGCCCTTCTCCTGACCGACTCAGGCTGGTGAACAGCCAAAAAATACAATACATGCAATATGAAAGTTAAAATAATTTAAAACATAATTAAATCAATTTTGGCTTCCCCCAAATTTAAAAACCCCTCACTAAAATCAACCCATTAAAATCTTTTTAAGCCAGCCTGGCTTGCTGAAAAAGAAACATCTTCAGGGCCTTGCGGAAAGTACGGAGGTCTGGGATTAATCGTAGTCCCGGGGTAATTCGTTCCAGAGGGCGGGTGCCCTCACAGAGAAGGCTCTCCCCCTGGGGGTCGCCAGTCGACATTGCCTGACAGATGGCATCCTGAGGAGATTCTCTCTGTGAGACCGTGTTGGCTGGTGGGAGGTTATCGGTGGCAGAAGGTAGTCTCATAAATACCCAGGCCCTAAGCCATGGAGCGCTTTAAAGATGAGAAACAATACCTTGAAGCGTATCAATACCTTTAAAGATGAGAACCAATACCTTAAAGTGCTACTTTAACAGCACTTTAGCCCACTGGGCCACCAAGGCTCTTGGTGGCGCAGCGGACACTTAATGACCATTGCAGCGTCCCCGTGGTGACGTGATCAAAATTCAGATGCTTGACAACTGACTCATATTTGTGACATTTGCAGTGTCCCGGGGTCCCATGATCCCCTTTTGCAACCTTCCGAAAAAGCAAAGTCTACAGGGAAAAACCAGATTCATTTTACAACCACGTTACTAACAACTATAGTGATTCACTTAACAACTGTGGCAAGGCTGGTCGTAAGATGGGGGCAAAACTCACTTAACAACTGTCTTCCTTAGCAGTGGATATTTTGGGCTCAATTGTGGTCATAAGTCGAGGACTACCTATATTGCCATTTATTTTTCTATCACTCTTATCCTCTCTTCTTCTTTTTTTTCCCCCCCAGGTGTGAATCCCAGCAACCTGATGAACCTCTTCACCTACGAGAAAGGGTTCTGCTTTGTTTACTATCTGTCTCAGCTGTGCGGAGACCCAACACATTTTGATGCCTTTCTCCGAGTTAGTAATCTGGTTTGAGGCGGGAGGAGGGGGTATACGCATGGGTGCCCTTGGATGCTTATTGCCCCTTCGACTTTGCCAGTGAATTTCAGTTCAAACCAGTCATTTTCAGCGGAATCCTTCGAAAAAAACCCACGACTCCATTCAAAAACCAAGGGTGGGCTTTAGATCTCAGTCATTTGTTTGAAAGTTGGATCCTTATAGGTAGTCCTCGACTTACAACCACAATTGAGCCCAATCGTGAGGCAGTTGTTAAGTGAATTCTGCTCCATTTTACGATCTTTTTTTGCCAGGGGTTGTTAAGCTAGTAACACGGTTTTTAAGTGAATCTGGCTTCCCCGTTGACTTTGCATATCAGATGTTCGCAAAAGCAGATTACGTAACCATGGGAAACTGTAACTGTCATAAATACGTTGCTGAGTGTCCGAATTATAATCACATGGCCACGGTTTAGCCGAGCCGGTAGCAGTGATGATATGACGTCACCAAACTGGTTCTCTTTGTTCAGGAGCTGGCCCCCCCGCCCTCTCCCCCAGGTTATTCTTACCTTTTATTTGGCCCCGCCCCCAATCTATTGCTGCCTCCCGAGTCCCAGCTGATTGACTAGAAGGAAAAAAACTGTTTAAACTCTTGCTGCGGAGCTTCAAAGGGCCGCCCTACAGCTGATCAGTGTTAAAAGGCAGTGTGGTGGTAAACCAGTGCCTCCAAAAACAAATGAGTTGACAGGTGCCTCCAAAAACAAATGAGTAGACCAATACAGCTCTGCAAGCAGTTAAAAGCCTGGTAGACCAGTACCTCTGCTAAATCCTAAAGAATTGTCACATGACCATCAAGCCATGCCCACAAAATAAGCCACGCCCACAGAACCAGTAGTAAAAAATTTTAGAACCCACACCTGACAAAGATGCTGCAACAGTTGTTAACTCTGAAAAATAGTCCTAAGTCACTTTTTTCAGTGCCATTGCGAATTTGAACAGTCACTAAACGGATGGTTATAAGTCGAGGACTACCTGCGGTTGAAACATACCAGCAAAGTGTCATGGTATCCATTCCTCTGGCAGAACCCGATTAAAACTTTTCTGAGAGTAACAAGTGAACAAGGGTTGTAACATGAGAACACAGGAAGCAAAACTCAGGAATTCATTATGCCAACTTGACTGAGTGTGAGGGGGTGCCATAGCCTAGAGGTGAAGACGCTCGCCTCCCACTTAGAAGGCTGAGAGTTCAAACCTAGGCAGCAACCGATGTTTCTCTGTCAGGGTGCAAAGAGAAAATATCTGCTGTGAGCTCCACATAGGCATCAGGAAGGGCATCCGGCCAGTAAATGCTCATCCCTACTCAGTTGTTCCAACCCCATCCAGCCAGTAAACATTCAGCCCCATCCCGAAGCAAGGGATTACAGGGTTGTAAAAAGAAGAAGAACAGCTTGGCTGGTCGTTATCTCCATGTCCTTTTGGTATGGAAGTGTTTTGCCGGCGTCTCCTTTTTTCCAGCTTCCCAATCTAGCATTGGGATTTGAGACCTGGTAGTCTCCCATCTGAGAATAAATTAAGTTCAGCCCTTCTTAGCTTACTTCAGGATCCAAGAAGGCCACCTGAGAAAGGTTGAGGAGAGTGGTGGGTGCATGTGTACCTGTTGTTGTTGTTAGTTGCGAAGTTGTGTCCAACATCGTTCCTCCAGGCCTTCCTGTCCTCTACCATGCCTCGGAGACCATTTAAGCTCTCGCCGACTGCTTCAGTGACTCCATCCAGCCACCTATTTCTCTGCCGTCTCCTTCTTCTTTTGCCCTCCATCGTTCCCAGCATTAGATTCTTCTCCAATGAGTCCTTCCTTCTCATTAGGTGGTCAAAGTATTTGATTTCATCTTCAGCATCTGGCCTTCTAAAGAGCAGTCAGGGTTGATCTCCTCTAGGACTTACATATATATATAGTACCTGTATATGTATTAAAATCCCTTTAGTGTAGGTACAAGTCTGATGACTACAGAGATATAGTTATGTAGTTTTTATAGCAACAGTGCAAAAGAGTTTTTCCATTACATTTTTTATTGCTTTCCTTTTCCAGCAGTGGTTCCTAGCTCTATTAGGCTGGAGAAAATATCTGAAAGCCTCTAGTGCAGTCCCAATCCTCAGTCCATGGATCGGATCCAGGCCTCAGCATGCCAGAAACCAGGCCACGCAAACAAGCAAAGCCCCCACCATGGGATGCAAGCAGGACATGAAACCATGCTCCTTCCGGTCCATGGAAAAACCTCTCTCCACGGAACCGGTCCCTAGAGCCCAAAACGTTGGGGTGCGGGGGCACTGCTCTAGTGCAGGGGTCTCCAGTGGTGAAATCCAAATTATTTTACTCCTGGTTCTGTGGGCGTGGCTTGGTGGGCATGGTGGGAGAAGGATACTGCAAAATCTCCATTCCTTCCCCACTCCTGGGGGAAGGATACTGCAAAATCTCCATTCCCTCCCCACTCCTGGGGGGGAAGGATATTGCAAAATCTCCATTCCCACCCCACTCCGGGGCCAGCCAGAGGTGGTATTGGCCGGTTCTCTGAACTACTCAAAATTTCCGCTACGGGTTCTCCAGAACCTGGTGGATTTCACCCCTGGGGGGTCTCCAACCTTGGCAAGTTTAAGCCTGGAGGACTTCAACTCCCAGAATTCCCCAGCCAGCCTGGCTGGGGAATTCTGGGAGTTGAAGTCCTCCAGGCTTAAACTTGCCAAGGTTAGAGACCCCTGATCTAGTGCACGTGTGAATATATCCCTACACTCACTTGCTAAAAGCTCTGGAGCGTTATTGATTTTATTTCAGAATATAATCTCGGTCCCCTAAATTATTGCGCTGTCATAAAGGACTGTAGCCTGCTGTAATTAAAAGAAAAACATTGTGCTGGATGAACGACCTCTAGAAATTTTCCATCAGCGGGGAATCTTTGTGTCAGAGCAGTAGAAATCCAGCACAGCTGTTTTTGATTTATTTAAACCCTGATTATTTTCTGCTCTCCTCTTAGAGAAGCTCCTTCAATTGTAATATTTTAACTTCTTTCTCTCTAGTTTACGTGTCCTCATCTCTGTTGCTTTTCTGGCCATTTCCACTCCGGGCCCCTCCAGTTTTCCTCTCGCTCAACCTTGCTGTTGCCATTAATTTTTGTAACCTGTGTTTATGCTGGCTTTCTTTCAGACTTATATCGAGAAGTACAAGTTCACAAGTGTTGTAGCCCAAGATCTGTTGGATTCCTTCTTGGCATTTTTTCCAGACCTGAAAGAACAATGCATCGATTGCAAAACAGGTAGGGAAGAGGACCTTGGCAGAATCTCTCTCTCTCTCTCTCTCTCTCTCTCTCTCTCTCTCTCTCTCTCTCTCTCTCTCTCTCTCTCTCTCTCTCTCTCTCACACACACACACACACACACACACACACACACACACACACAATCTTAGGAGTGCTGCCCAGATGGAGGAGTCAAACTTACAGACAACCCTTGGCTTACGAATACAATCGAGCCCAAAATTTCTGTAGTTCAATGAGACAGTTGTTAAGTGCCTTTTGCCCCATTTTACGACTTTTCTTGCCACACTTGCGAAGTGAATCATTGCAGTGGTTAAGTGAGTAACCTGGTTATTAAGTGAATCTGGCTTCCCCATTGCCAGAAGGTCGCAGAAGGCGATCACATGACCCTAGGACCAGTGGTGGGTTTCAAATTTTTTTTACTACCGGTTCTTTGGGCGTGGCTTGGTGGGCGTGGCAGGGGAAGGATACTGTAAAATCTCCATTCCCTCCCCACTCCAGGGGAAGGTTACTGCAAAATCCCCATTTCCTCCCGATCAGCTGGGACTTGGGAGGCAGAGAATCTGACTGCGGGGCGGGACCAGTCAGAATTTTTACTACTGGTTCTCCGAACTACTCAAAATTTCTGCTGCCGGTTCTCCAGAACTGATCAGAACCTACTGAAGCCCACTTCTTCCTGGGACACGGCAACCGTCATAAATAGGAACCAGTTGCTAAGCATCTGAATGTTAGTCACATGATCATGGGTAAGCTATGGTTGTTAAGTGAACCTGGCTTCCTCATTGAGTTCGCTTGCAAGAAGGTCGCAAAAGACGATCACATGACCTTGGGACACAGCGAAGTCATAAGTAGGAACCATCTGAATTTTGATCACAGTGAACATGGGTATGCATTTCCAAGTTGAACCTTGTCGGCAAATCTGTTGCAGGGCTAGAGTTTGACCGCTGGCTCAATGCCACAGGGCCTCCTTTAGTCGAACCAGACTTATCTCAGGGATCCAGCTTGACCCAGCCGGTGGAGACGCTGTTCCATCTCTGGACCACAGAGCCTCTGGATGCAGGAGCTGCTGCGAACAGCGTCAACATCGCCGAGTGGCAAACATTCCAGACGGTGCTTTTCCTGGATAGGTTACTGGATGGGTCGCCCTTGCCACACGGTGAGTTTAATTACCTAGTAGGCTAATGAAACATCTGTAAGAAAACAGCCAAGTTCAGAGAACCACCCCACAATTTCAACTCTGAGCTACATAAATTTTCTTTTTATAAGTCTGTTGAGTGTGTTGCATTAGGCTCACTTGACCCCACAGCTTTGATTATTGGTTATTTCTGCCTGTCCGGTGAGGTCAGTCGTTTAAGCAGCGTCATCTTATGGGACTCAGAAAGTGTTCTTTCTCTGAGCTGGTGCCTATCCTCTGGAATGAGATCCATATTGTTTCCACCTTAATGACTTTCCAGAGATTATTAATCAACATGCACATTTGCACCATCCAGAGTCGTTGGATGCCCTCTAAATTGAATCAAAAGCAAATGAGATAAATGTTGTCTTCCCCAGAGGTGATAACAAAGTTGTCCGAATGCTACTCGGCTCAGCTGGAAAACATGAATGCCGAGATTCGTATCCGCTGGCTGCAGATCATCGTCCGCAATGATTACTATCCTGATGTCCACAAAGTCCGTCGCTTCTTGGAAAACCAGGTATCAGTTTCTGGGTTGAAAAGCTTGGTGCCGCTCAGGGTGTGAGATTTGAGGCGGGAAACCAGTTGATGCACAAAGACACGGGAAGCTCTGATGCTTGGATGTGGGAATAGATGTTTCTCAGAGAATTGCTCAGCCAGAGTCCAAATGGAGCCAGAGACCCTGACAAGAACCAGTTTTATATAAATAAATATAAATATATCATTCGTGTGTGTGTGTGTGTGTGTGTAGATGATGGATGGATGGATGGATAGATAGATAACTGGTAGATACATGGATGGATGGATGGATAGATTATAGATAGATAGATCTATTATAGATTATAGATAGATAGATACATAGATAGATAGAATGGATGGACGGACGGATGGACGGACCGACCGACAGACCAACAGATATATGGATATATAGATATAAGCACCAGAGGGCAGGGCAAGAAATAAAGGATGGAAACTAATCAAGCAGAGAAGCAGCCTACTTCCTAATAGTGAGGATAATTAATCAGTGGAACAGCTTTCCATCAGAAGTTGTGAGTGCTCCATTACTGGACGTTTTTAAGAGGAGACTGGACAGCCACTTGTCTGAAATGGTAAAGTCCCCTGCTTGAGCAGGGGGTTGGACTGGAAGACCTCCAAGGTCTCTTCCAGCTCTATTCTGATTGATTTTTTTACAATAAATAAGATAGGCAAACAGGAGCATCGTTAGGTAAATCCGCATAGCACGAGCATCCTGAGGTAAATTACAGGGAGCCCACACAGGGAAAAAGGCGGGAAACAAGGAAACTCCCCCTTCACTCTCACAGCAGCCAATCACAGTTCAGATTCTCTCATGCAGTGTCCAGTTCTCTAACCAATTAGCTATAAACATGTGTTCTTACTCATGGTCCAATCCTTCACTGCTCCAGCTATTAAATTTTAAATACCTCAAAAAAAGATTTATTTGGTACTGGTTGGTGGAATGGAAGGACCATGAGCAAACACATGTAGTCCTTGACATATGACCACCATTGAGCCCAAAATTTCTGTTGCTAAGCCATGAATAGTTGTTAAGATAATTTTGCCCCACTTTACGACCTCTCTTAAACCCCACAGGATTTAAGTGAATCACTGCCGTTGTTAAAATGAGTAACACATCAGTTAAGCAAATCAAGCTTCCCCATTGACTGTCCTTGTCAGAATGTTCCAAAAGATGATCACATGACCCCCCGGGACACGGCGACCGTCATAAATATGAACCACTTGCTAAGCATCTGAATTTTGATCACATGACCACAGGGATGTTGCAATAGTTGTGTGAAAAACAGCCCTAAGTCACTTTTCTCAATGCTGTTGTTAACTGAACGGTCACTAAATGAACTGTTGTAAGTCGAGGACTACCTGTACCTCTGTATTCAACTCTATATTGTCAACAGTGAGTCGTAGATCTATGTGGCTGCCCTATGACTGATGGGTCTGAGCCAGTGGTGGATTGCTACTGGTTCTCCCCAGTTCTTGCGAACCAGTAGTGGAAATTGGAGTAGTTTGGAGAACCGGTAAATACCACCTCTGCCTGGCCCCACCCCCAATCTATTCGCTGCCTCCTGAGTCCCAGCTGATCAACTAGAAGGAAAAAATCAGGGCTAACTTGACAAAGAAGAGAAAATAAAAACAAGACACCTTAGCTTTAAATTGAGAAGCCAAGAAGCCTCCCAACTGATCGGCTAGAACCGATCTGCTCCTTGTAAAACGCTCGGTGGTAGTAGATTGGCAATTGAGGCCAAGCTGCCTGAAAGCGGTTTCCAATGCTCTCAGTGGTGGCAGAGCGGCAAAAAACTGTTTAAACTCTTGCCCTGGCACTTCAAAGGGCCGCCCTACAGCTGATCAGTGGTAAAAGACAGTGTGGTGGTAGATAGGTGCACTCCAAAAACAAATGGGTAGGCCGGTACGGCTCTCCAAGGAGTTAAAAGCCCGGTAGACCAGTACCTCGGCTAAATCCTAAAAAATTGCTTGTCACATGACCATCAAGCCACACCCACAAAATAAGCCACACCCACAGAACCGGTAGTAAAAAAAATTAGAACCCATCCCTGGTCTGAGCCCATGCCACCCCAGACCAGGGGTTTCCAACCTTGGCAACTTTAAGACTTATGGACTTCAACTCCCAGAATTCCCTGGCCAGGGAATTCTGGGAGTTAAAGTCCTCACATTTAAAGCTGCCAAGGATGAGAAACTCTGGGCAAAAATGTAGCCCTGTGTATGTTGCCTTGAACCAAAAACCAGGATATTATTAATCCAACAACCCCAAGCAATAACTAAATAAATAGGCTTCCCTCCTTATCCTGGGGGAAATGGGCCACTAGGTGGCACTAGAGAGCTTTGTTTCAGAATGTTTAGCCGACTTTACGATTTACAACCACAATGGAGCCCAAAAGTTTACGGAGATTCTCAGTTATCCTGGTTGTCCCAAAGGGGCTTTTTTTTTTCCTTTTGAAAAAAGAAAATGTCTTCAAAGAAAAATTGGATTTTCTAGTTTTTCTTCGAAGACGTTTCGCTTCTCATCCAAGAAGCTTCCTCAACTCTGACTGGATGGTGGGGAACGGAAGGATTTATATTCCTTGCAGGCAGCTGGTTCATTTGCATCGTTTTTGAGGGTCACTGAGGCCACATCGGAGGTTTTATCTGTGTCCTCGGGATCACCTGAGTAGTGCAAATCGGCATGGAGCTTTCTGGGAACTGCTCCAAGGATTGATAAGGTCGTATCCCCTCCCGTTCTGATTCAGTAGTCCACCTGCATTTAAAACTTGAAGACAACGAAGTCTATATTTTGGACAGAGAGGACCGCTCGTTTGAAAGAGGGGTCAGAGAGGCCATCTATGAGCTTCGGTGGCGCAGTGATTAGAGTGCAGTACTGCAGGCTATTTCTGCTGCCTGTAGGGCTGCCTGCAATTTGGCAGTTCAAATCCCACCAGGCTCAAGGTTGACTCAGCCTTCCATCCTTCCGAGGTGGGTAAAATGAGGACCCAGATTTTTTGGGGGTGTGTGGGGGGGAGGCAATATGCTGACTCCGTAAAACCGCTTAGAGAGGGCAGTAAAGTACTGTAAAGCGGTACGTAAGTCTTAAGTGCTACTGCTATGTCAACATTGAACAGCCTTCTCTCAACAGAGGGGGAGGGATACGACATCATCTATGCCTGGGGTCTCCAACCTTGGCAACTTTACGACTTGCGGACTTCAACTCCCAGAATTCTGGGAGTTGAAGTCCGCAAGTCGTAAAGTTGCCAAGGTTGGAGACCCCTGATCTATGCAACTGTCAATAAATACATACCAGTTGCCAAGCACCTGAATATCGACGACACGACCATGGAGATGTTCCAACAGCCGCTTCGGTGATCTTGTGACTTCAAGCGGTCACTAAATGAACTGTGGTAAGTCAAGGAGGACAGGGAGTTGTCCACTAGGTGGCAGCAGTGAGGTTTAACGTGCCTTAGCAGACATCCTATAACCATAGCCCAATAAGCATTTGGTTGCGGGAGACGTAGGAGGAGTTTTAGGAAAAATTCAACCTTCGACTCCTTAACCTGTCGCTGGTCCCAGGTTTCTGTTACTACGACGACGATCAGATTCGATCCGAGTCTCTTGAGATGACCCTGACTGGGTTCCTTCTGCTTGCGTTGTTACAGATGTCCCGCATGTACACGATTCCATTGTACGAGGACCTCTGCACCGGCACCCTCAAATCCTTCGCCCTGGAAGTTTTTTTACAGACCCAAGCCCACCTCCACCCGAACCTGCGGAAAACCATTCACCAGATCCTGACCCAGGGCTTGAACCAACCACTTCTCGCCACGGACACGGCCGCCATGGTGGCCGACCCTCCGGGCGCCGAGCTCGAAGACAGAGGAGGAGCCGCGCACGGTGCCGTTTCTCTCAGGGACGTCAATGTGTCTGCTTAGCTCATGCTGGACCTTGGAAGACGGAAGAGCCGGTCAAAACGTCAAGCTAGGACTGCCCTCTCTTGCCCTTGGTGCCACTGCTTGGGTGGGGGGGCGGCGGGAGGGTGTTGCTGGATTATTTTTTTTAAAATTCCTCCCCACATGTGTACATCGAGAGTCCTATGTGCCTTCAGGTGCCTGACCCCCTAGGCACAACGAGATATCAGGGATGTATTTTTTTTTTTCGTTTCCTTTCTTTCTAACTTTTAAGCAGCGACTGGGAGCAAGCGACTGTTTGGGCTTCGTTGCATCATGAATGTGAACATCGGGTTGATTTTTTGTTGGTGTGTCTGCCAACGAAGTGCAATTTCCAGCACTCGCCCTCCTTCGAGCCTTGGAAGGAGGAAGCAGGATCCTCCCCGGTCCCGAAGGCCGGACGGGAAGAAAAACTGATCAGGATCATGGTAAAACGTTGAAGTTGGGATTTTTGTCCCGTTGTACGCGGCGCTCGTGACCCAGAACCCGAAAGAATGAAGCGTTTTCTTCCAAGCGGTGTCTCGGTTTTCAGGAAAACGGTTGAAAAATGGGTCAGGTGTTAAAAAGAGACTTGGGTGGGGTTCGCAGGCTGAGGGTGTGAGCAGACAGCAGGATTTATAGAGACGGAAGTGGGGGGGGGGAGAAGCCAGCCCTTGGGGGGGGGGTGGTAGGAACATGGGCGTTAACACTGCCTTGCTTTCCTCAAAGACCAGCAAGCTCAACAGTTACGGCATAGTAGGCGCACACTGCCCAGCAAGGATGGGAAGGCCTTGCGAGATTCCGCCACGGTTATGTCAGCGGCCAGTCATTAAATGCAACAGTGCAGTGTCACTATTTCCTTTCCACAACAGGTAAAATAGGAGTGTTCTTTGCAAAAAAAACAAAACAAGACCAACCACCACACAAAAAAAGCCTGTACTGAGGTTGCTGTAAACCTACTGACTTTGTCTTCGCACCTTTGGCGCTGTGGTCTTTGGATGGTGCCGCTGGTGTTTCCAACCCCGTCGTCCATTTTCCCCGCGCGCACGAGCTCAACACAACCCTTTTCACATGCTTTGTTGTTTTTTTTTGGTAACCAAAGCAACTCTGGGATTTCTTTCTGTGCGGGCCTCCCTTGTTCAAGAGTAATATTTATTCTCTCTCCCAGTAAAGATGGGCAGATAACCCCCCCAGATACCACTTTCCGTGTCCAGCTCTGGCAGAGACGGTGCTTGTCCGCTGCCTCCTACTTCGTGGAAACGGGTTCCAGCTCCACAAAGGTGCTTAAATCGTCCGTTTTGCACATCCTCGGCTCTGTTCCCCCTGAAATACCTTTTCACTGGGGGCGATTTTGGGCTTCAGACAAAAAGGAGGACAAGCAATAATGAAGTCGGACTGCAAAGTGGCTTGAGTTGGGTTGTGATCCTTTGGCGTAGCGGCTCTGGAATTTCCTCCGTCACTTGGAAAGGTGCAAGGGCCCCCATCTTCCTAGAAAGACCTTCCCGTTCTAAAGTGTTTTGATTGGCAGCACTTTTGACACCTACTCGACTCTGGCCGAGACCACAACTACTACACACCTTTCTCCCATCTTGTTATCCTGCGTCTTTTTTTTTTTTTTTAATTTTTATTTTCCAGGAGAATGTATGCAACCAGGATGGAAATTCCTTGGAGATGTACCTGGATGCCTTACAATAACATCACTTATAAATGTTGAATTAAACTAATGTTAGTGACTTCGGGAGGCTTTGTGGCTTTTCCTCCCCTAGCCATGGACGGTATCACGAGGACACTACAGGTAGTTCTCGACTTACGACCACAATTGACCTCAAACCTTCTGTTGCCGAGCGGAATTTTGCCCCATTTTACGACTTTTGTCTTGCCACGGCTATTAAGTGAAGCACTACTGTTGTTAAAATTAGCAACCCCGTTGTTAAGTGAATCTGTCTTCCCCGTCGACTCGGCTTGCCAGAAAGTGGCAAAAGGGGATCCCGTGGCCGTCGTAAGTATAAGTCAGTTGCCAAGCATCTGAATTTTGGTCACGTGATCTTGGGGACGCTGTAACGGTCGTGTGAAAAATTGGTCACGTCGGTCACTTTTTTTCAGTGTCCTTGTAACTTGGACCAGTCACTAAATGGACTGTGGTAAGTCGTGGACTACCTGTAGTAAGCCCAAGAGAGGCAAAACCTTGCTGCAGGTAGAAAGGGTGGGGGGGGGGGGCATTGTGTGGCAGCCATCTTGACTTTTGTGACCTCCCATGGGCACGGCCCTGACTCCGTGTCTCAATAACGTCCCATTGCATGACATCTGCTTTTTTTTCCCAACCGTTGTTTCAAAGCAACGTTTTTAAAAAGCTTTTTTAAATTTCACAACACGATACAACCCGCAGTGCGCATCAGTTGAAGTGCAAATTGGGTGTAGCTCCAATTTTTTGCCCCAAAGATTTGGATCTTCTTCATGGTAAGGGCCCAACCACTGTCGGAAGGAAGGGTTTGCCCTCCTTACTCTTAACGTTGGCACCAGTGTCGAGTGACTGCAAAGGAGACAACGGCGATAGCGCTTAAAGATTTATATGCCGCTTTGCAGTGCTTTTAACAGCCCTCTCTAAGCCAGTGGTGAAATCCATTTTTTTTTATCAGTTCTGTCGGCGTGGCTTGGTGGGCCGTGCGTGCGTGTGGCTTGGTGGGCATGGCAGGGGAAGGATACTGCAAAATCCACATTCCCTCCCCATTCCTGGGGGAAGGATATTGCAAAATCCCCATTCCCTCCCCACTCCCAACTAATGGTCAATAAAGTGAATCTATTCTGGTCTAGCAAATTGTGGTTTAGCACTATCTGAAGCCAGTTTCAGAATTACTTTTCCCAGTAAACTCATTTTCATGATAATTAACAAGAGACCATCCCTTCTCTCTCTCTCTCTCCTTTCTCTCTCTTTCTCCCTCCCTCCCTCTCACTTTTCTGTTATACCAAACCAGTGGTGAAAGCTATTTTTTTTTTACTATTGGTTCTGTGGGGGTGGCAGAGGGAGGACATTGCAAAAACTCCATTCCCACTCTACTCCTGGGGAAGGATAACTGCAAAATCCCCATTCCCTCCCCACTCCAGGGGAAGGATATCGCAAAATCCCCATTCCCTCCCCACTCCTGGGGGAAGGATACTGCAAAATCCCCATTCCCTCCCCACTGCTGGGGGTTGGATATCACAAAATCCCCATTCCTTCCCCACTCCTGGGGGAAAGATACTGCAAAATCCCCATTCCTTCCCCACTCCTGGGGGAAAGATACTGCAAAATCCCCATTCCTTCCCCACTCTTGGGGGAAAGATATTGCAAGATCCCCATTCCCTCCCCACTCCTGGGGGAAGGATATCGCAAAATCCCCATTCCCTCCCCACCCTGGGGCCAGCCACAGGTGGCATTGGCTGGTTCTCTAAACTACTCAAAATTTCTGCTACCGTTTCTCCAGAACCTGCTGGATTTCACCCCTGCTCTAAGCCGTTTACAGAGCTTATTGTCCCCCCCCCCCAATAATCTGGGCGCTCAATTTACCAAGCTCAGAAGGATGAGAGGCCGAATCAACCTTGAGCAGGTCAGTATCGAACTGCTGGCAAGTGGGCAGTGAATTAGCCTGCAGGAAATTGCACAGCAGGAAATTGGGGACTGGTGGGAGGAAGGAAGGAAGGAAGGAAAGGAGGAGAGGAGGGAAGGAAGGAAGGCAGAAGAGAGGGAGGAAAGAAGGAACAGCAATAGCACTTAGACTTGTATACCGCTTAGCAGTTCTTTACCGCTTTCTAAGCAGTTTACAAAGTCAGCATACAGGCAGACCTCGGCTTATGACTACCGTTGATCCCAAAATGTATGTTGCTAAGTGAGAAATTTGTTAAGGTGACCTGGAAGGCCACAAATAGTGACCCTCAGGATGGTGCAACGGTCATAAGAGCCTGGATAGCGCGGCAGACTAATGCGTTGTATTTAACTCCAGCTGTCTGCAATTCCTGTTAAGTTCGAATCTCGTCAGGCTCAAGGTTGACTCAGCTTTCCATCCTTTCTAAGGTGGGTCAATTGAGGACCCAGTTTGTGGGGGCAATAAGCTGACTTTGTATAAATATACGAAAGTATGAAGGCTATTGCTTGGCGCATTGTAAGCCGCCCTGAGTCTCCGGAAAAGGGCGGCATATAAATCAAAATTAAATAAATAAATGTTGCAAGCACCCCAATTTTGACCATGGGGGATGCTGCAACAGTTTGGTGAAAAAGGCAGTCACTTTTTCCCGCCTTTGTCCAATCTTGAACTAAAGTCACTGAAGGAATAGTTGTAAGTCAAGGACTGTGTTGCATTTTGGGGAGAGTTTTTCCCTCCATTTGATAGCCTATTGCAGGGGTCCTCCAACCTTGGTCACTTTTAAGACTTGTGGACTTCAGCTCCCAGAATTCCTCAGCCAGCAAAGCTGGCTGAGGAATTCTGGGAGCTGAAGTCCACAAGTCTTAAAAGTGGCCAAGGTTGGAGACCCCTGGCCTATTGAATTGTGAGGAACTCAATATTGGGTGTTGAAGTCCACAAGTTTTAAAGTTGCCAAGGTTGGAGACCCCTGGCTTATTTAATTGTGAGGAGCTCCTTTTGGGGAGCTTATCCCCCCCACCCCACTTCGGGGTGGGTGGGCGGGCAGCTGATGGGACTAGGCCATGGCTAGTGACACACCAGCACCTTCTGCGCCTGCGCACTACGCCCGACCGAGTAAAGCCCCGGGCAAAGCTTCCCCGCTTCCCAGCCTATTCAAAGGAAGGAGGCGGGCCGGGCTTCCAAGGGCCTGCTGGGAGACGTAGTTCTTCCCCTTCGGCAAAGGATGCTGGGATACCCGCGCGGCTCCTCCCTTCCCGCTGCATGCTGGGAACGGTAGTTTCCTAGCCCTCCTAAGGTGGTGCCTTGGACAGATGCGCGTCCGGCATTGGAGATCGGCGGCGGCTGCATCCAAGGCTTGGCCGCGGATCTTTGGGTCCGTCTGGAGAGAGGGGACCCCCCGCCTCCCTCTGCCGAGATTTTGGGGAAAGGTGGGCGTGGGGATGGGAAGGGTGGGGCGGGGGCGAGCTTTGTCTGCCGGTGGAGCCGGAGAGGAGGGAGAAAGAAGGGAGGGAGGGAGGGGTCGGCCGGGGGTCGAAGGAGATGCAACCAGGGGTTTCAGAAGCCGGGGAAGATGCGCCGTCCCTAAGAGAGCCTCCTTGCCTAGGAGCAGTCTATCCCAATGGAAGGGTGGGATCCAGCCAGCCAGTGGTGAAAGATCATTTTCTTTTTTTACTACCGGTTCTGTAGGGGTTGGCTTGGTGGGGGGTGGCAGGGGGAGGATATTGCAAAATCTCCATTCCCACCCTACTCCTGGGGAAGGATAACTGCAAAATCCCCATTCCCTCCCCACTTCTTGGGGGAAAGATACTGCAAAATCCCCATTCCCTCCCCACTTCTCGGGGAAGGATATTGCAAAATATCCATTCCTACCCCACTCCTGGGGGAAGGATAACTGCAAAATCCCCATTCCCTCCCCACTTCTTGGGGGAAAGATATTGCAAAATCCCCATTCCCTCCCCACTCCTGGGGGAAGGATACCGCAAAATCCCCATTCCCTCCCCACTCCTGGGGGAAGGATACTGCAAAATCCCCATTCCTTCTCCACTCCTGGGGGAAGGATACCTCAAAATCCTCATTCCCTCCCCACTCCTGGGGGAAGGATACCTCAAAATCCCCATTCCCTCCCCACTCCGGGGCCAGCCAGAGGTGGTATTTGCCGGTTCTCTGAACTGCTCAAAATTTCCGCTACAGGAAAATCAAAAATAATAATAATACTAATAATAATAAATCCGCTACCGGTTCTCCAGAACCTGCTGGATTTCACCCTTGCATCCAGCCCTGGCGAGCGGCCACGCGGAGCTCCTGCCAGGCTCATTCGCTTCTTCTCCCTAGCAGAGAACAGGATGTGGACCAGAGCGTCCTCGGCGGCAATCGGCAGCAAGGGGCGCTTGCCAAGGGGATCGCTGACCGAAGAAAATACCAAAATAACCAGGTTGGAAGGGACCTTTGAGGTCTTCTAGCCCAACCCCTTGCTCAGGCAGGAAACCTTAGATACCATTTCAGACAAATCATTGTCCAATCTCTTCTTAAAAGCATCCAGTGATGAGACACCGCCAGCTTCTGGAGGCAAGTCGTTCCACTGGTGAATTGTTCTCGCTGTCATGAAATTTCTCCTTAATTCTAGGTTGGACCTCTCCTTGGATTGTTTCCATCCGTTGCTTCTTGTCCTGCCTTCAGGTGCTTTGGAGAATAGCTTGACTCCCTCTTCTGTGCCCCTCAAATATTGGAATATTTCTATCATGTCCCCCTCTAGTCCTTTTTTTCATTAAGCTAGACATAACCCAATTCCGGCAAACAAATCTGACTTCTCATTCTGCCCTGCAGGGCAGGTTTTCTGCCAGAAGGAACAGGGCACCTGTGGCCAGGGGGGGCACAGGTCTTGGTTCACAAATGGCCCAGGGGAGCTGCAAGACAGCCCCAAATTTTGAGTTGAATTGACTCAGTGGAACGGCTTCCCTCCAGAAGTTGTGGGTCCTCCATCACCGGAGGCTTTTAAGAAGAGACCAGACACCCATTTATCTGAAATGGTATAGTGTTTCCTGCTTGAGTAGTGGGCCGGATTGTGGGGGCAATAAGCTGACTTTGCATAAAAAAGAACGCCACTTAGAGGGGGGCCGAAAGCCCTACTAAGTATGAAGGCTATTGCTTAACGCATTGTAAGCTGCCCTGAGTCTCCAGAGAAGGACGGCATCTAAATTGAACTAATAAATAAATAAATGAAAAGGATAATGATGATTTGGTCAGCCACCTGTGCCATTTCCATCCAAGTCTTTGAGCAGCCCTACCCTTTCTCCAATGAATATTTCCAGCCAAAATCTAAATATCTCCTCCTCCTCCTCCTCCTCCTCCTCCTCCTCCTCCTCCTCCTCCTCCTCCTCCTCCTCCTCCTCCTCCTCTTCTTCTCCTTCTCCTTCTCCTTCTCCTTCTCCTTCTCCTTCTCCTTCTCCTTCTCCTTCTCCTTCTCCTCTCCCCTCTCTCTCATTTTGATTGGTTATGAATTATGTTTTACCTGCAGCCTTGTCTATCGGCTCTATTTGTCGATTACTCGGAATGTAGCTGGGGTGTCGGGAGAGTTTAGCAACTACAGCTGATGAAAAGAGAAGACCAACATGGTAAGCAAATCAGCAGTATCAGAAGACGCAATTAAATCAGTGTAATCTTTAGAAACGAAAAAGCGTACGGTTCAACCTAAATTAGGACATAAAATACATTTGCAGCTTTAAAGGGTATGTCAAGATCATAGTTAACTCCTCCTTTAAATACAAGTCGACCTTGACCTACGACCAAAATTGAGCCCAACATTTCCGTTGCTAAGCAAGACGGTTGTGAAGTGACTTTTGCCCCATGGTACGACCTTTCTCTTGTTAAGTGAATCGCTGCAGTTGTTAAGGTAGTAACCTGGTTATTAAGTGGATCTGGCTTCCCCATGGACACTGCTTGAACAGTTCATTTAGTGGTCACTAAATGAACTGTCGCAAGTCGAGGACTACCTATATTGCTAAAACGGTTTTGATAAAGTAGACCAAACTTCCATTTTTAACAAACCAACCGGCCATATCCTCGAAGTCGCTTTGAAATGAAATGGGCCACAAATAAATTGCATGAATCAATAATATCATTCTGGGAAATTCACATTTAGTTTGTTTTTACTTTAGGCTGGGACAAGGTGCCTTGAACCTGGAAAGTCAATTTAATGCAATGATTCTCAAACTTGGCCACTTTAAAGATGGGTGGACTTCAATTCCCAGAACCCTCCATTGTTGGTTGACACAGACTTGCTAAATTTGAGAAACGTTGATTTTTGAAGCAAGGCTCACGATCACTGATAGACCACTTTTCTGAAACATCCCTCGCCTTGCGGTGTGGAATTGTGCAAGTTAATTCTTTGAGTGGTTGCATTAACGATATTTTTCCTTAAATATTAATGGTACTAAGTATGGATATTTCAAAGTTGGCATTCTCTTTGTAAATGGCATCTGTAGACTTTTTTTTTCTCCTTTATTGTTTCTTTGTTTTTTTCTTCTTTTTGTTTTGCTCTTGATTTGATCTTCCTCTGATCTTCCTTTATAATTTTATCC
This sequence comes from Coluber constrictor foxii, assembly GCA_038048745.1. Classification (NCBI taxonomy): domain Eukaryota; kingdom Metazoa; phylum Chordata; class Lepidosauria; order Squamata; family Colubridae; genus Coluber; species Coluber constrictor. The sequence goes on along the minus strand of CM075963.1, from coordinate 3,864,090 downwards.
TATGCTTTGGTCAGTTTAAAAAACAAACAAAACCTAGCATCTTTTAAATATGTAGAGAAGAAGAAAAATATAGATAATATATAAAATATATTTTGTAAATATATAAATATTTATATTTATTTATATATATATAAATATATATATTTTATAACATATAAAATATATCTAATATATCGATAAAATATAGATATCTTCATATATAAAGATAATCGCAGGTTCTCATCAAGACTATTTATTTCTATGTCGGCTTGTTTACAGTGGTGGGAGAATTTAACCATCGGTTCTCTGCCCTAATGACTGGCTTGGTGGGCGTGGCCATGGTGGGCGTGGCCAGGGGTGTGATAGGCAGCACTCAGCCTCCTGCACCCCCCCGAGAGTGAAAACAGGCCATGGGGAGGCCGTGCTGCACCCCTCCCCCCGGCACCCCGTTTTGGGCTTTGTAGGCCTCCCTGCACTTATCTGGGAGCCAAAATGGGGCATGTGGGGAACCCTGGAAGGGGCAGGGAGAGGAGGGGCAGGGCGGGGCCAGCCAACAATTTAACTACAGATTCGCCCGAACCGGCTGAATCTCACCATTGCTACTTTCTTAAAACACCATTTTAAAGCAATTTCTCTCTCTCCTGACCTCCTAACGTTGTTTTGCAGATTTAAATCGGGTCCCCAGTTGCCTCTGAAGGGGCTGCAGGTCCTTGCAGATTTGTAAAAGATGCTGGGCGTCGGGGTCCTGGCAGATCCGAAGGAAGACCTTTACAAGGACCTCGCGTTTCCGGCTAGCGACAGTTCTCTGTTTTTCAACTGTTCTACTCCGCTGGCCCAGTTCAAAGGAGATATTTACTGGCTGAGACCTCAGGTTTGTTTCTGAAAATCCGCGGTGGGTAAAACTCCTAGCGCTTTCCTATCTGGACAGCTGCCGGAAAGAACTGTCACTATTTTAGAAAACAGAAATGAAATGCGCGCCGGCAAAGATCTTCCCATATACAGGTAATCCTCGACTTAGGACCGCAATTGAATCCAAGGTTTCTGTTGCTAAGCGAGAGAGCGGTTCAGGGAATTTTGTCCCGTTTTACGACCTTTCCTCCCACCGTTGTTAAGGGAATCACTGGAGTTGTTCCGTTAGCCACACGGTTGTTAAGTGAATCTGGCTTCCCCATTGAATTTGCTTGTCAGAAGGTCGCAAATTGGGGATTGCGTGATACCGGGCTCTTGCAACCGTCCTAAATATGAGTCAGTTGCCAAGTGTTGCGATTTTGAATGAATATGGGGGTGCGGCAACGGTCATAAGTCTGAAAAATGGTCATAAGCAGAGGTGGTATTCAGCTGGTTTGGAGCGGTTTGTGCGAACCAGTAGCTGTTCTGCCCCAACTACGGACCCCAAAGAACGCAGCACTCACAAAATCCGTTCAAACCTTCGTTTATTGAATAAACCAGTCTTTTACAACAATGGCTGTTAATTAATTGCATTAACAGCCGCCAAGAAATCAAAGAATAATAACTGAAAGCTTACTATAGTTGGCAGAATGCCCAGAAGCAATTTGCAGGAAGCTGATAAGATAAACAAAACAAGGCACGAAGGTATGTGAACGAAGTTGTTCCCTGCAAATTGCTTCAGTCGGCATTCCTCCTTAAATAGGCTAAGGGAGTGGCCAATTAGCCCCAAGCCTTACTCTCGAGGAGACCTCCTCCTGAGGAGCCACTCCTGCCTTTTGGCAGCTCTGCGCACCCATGCATCGAGAAGAGGCTCCTCCTCTTCTTCCTCTTCACTTAAGGGAACTTCTGGAGGTTCTGAAGGCCCTGACTGAATCCCCGCCTCTGGCACCACCTCTTCTCCAGCCTCCTCACTGTCTGACTCAAGCGCCAGCTGCACAGGCTGCTGGCGCAGCACCACACCAGCCTCCTCGCTGTCGGAATCAGCTACTAGCTGCACAGGCTGTGTACGAAGCACAACAGTAGGAGAAATTTTGAGTAGTTCGGAGAACCGGCAAATCACACCATTGGCTGGCCCCGCCCACCCCACCCCACCCCACCCCGAACCAGTGGTGAAATTATTTGAAACCCCCCACTGGTCATAAGTCACTTTTTTCAGTGCCGTTTTAACTTCAAACGGTCCCTGAATGAACTATTGCAAAGCGAGGATTGCCTGCATGGCACAAAATGTTCAGGGGAAATTTTAAGTGCATTTGATTAAACATGGTGATAACCTTACTATTTACCAGAATTCAATCTTCCCAGAATGTCCAGCTCAGGAAATTCCCCAACTGCACTGTACACCTGTACAAACAACTTTCTCTCCAGCTGGAATGCTAGATCAATCTTGGTTCCCACTGTCATGCTTTGACCGGGCTAATTTCTTGTTTAATAGTTTAATAGTTCAAACTTTGTTCACATCTTCACCTCTTGGCCAACTTTTTTTTTAAAAACCCACACATTATATGAGGAAAATACTTTGAGAATGCAGTCACGAGAAGTGAGTTTAATTGTTATTTCATTTATTTATAAAAATGGGACTGCCTCATTTTAAAGAGACGTTGAGAGTGGTTCCCTGTTAATAAACCCAATCCCCTGATAATAAGCCCAATTGGGCTTTTGAGCGCATGGCAATAAGGCCAAATGCTTATTTCAGGGTTCAAAAAAATATAAGACAGGGTCTTATTTTCAGGGAAACTCTGTATATACTGTATATAGAGGCCAGTGCAGTGCAATAATACAATAACAACAAATCTTTTTTTGCACCAAAAATAGCTGTCTAGAATTAGATTTGCTGGCAGTCAGGCAGCATATACATTTACGAAAGGAGGAAGGGAGGAAGGGAAAGAGACGGAGGAACAAGAGGGAGGAAGGAAAGAAGGAAAAAAAAAGGAAGGAGAGAGGGAGAAAAAAAGGAAAAAAAGAGGGAGGGAGGGAGAGAAGGAAGGAAAGGAAGAAGGAATAGAGATAGAAGGGGGGAGAGGGAGGAAGGAAAGAAGAAAGGAAAGAGGGAGAAAAGCAAGGAGAAGAAGGAAGGGAAGAAATGGAGGGAGGGAGGGAAAGAGGGACTAAGGAACAAGTGGGAGGAAGGAAAGAAAAAAGGAAGGAGAGAGGGAGAAAAAAAGGAAGAAGGAGGGAGAGAAGGAAGGAAAGGAAGAGGGAATGGAGAGAGAAGGAGAGAGGGAAGGAGGAAAAGAGGAAGGAAAGGAAGGAGAAGGAGGGAGAGAAGCAAGGAGAAAAAGGAAGGGAAGGAAGGGAGGAAGGAAGGGAAAGAGGGACTAAGGAACAAGTGGGAGGAAGGAAAGAAAAAAGGAAGGAGAGAGGGAAAAAAGAAGGGAAAGGAAAAAGGGAGAGAAGGAAGGAAAGGAAGAGGGAATGGAGAGAGAAGGAGAGAGGGAAGGAGGAAAAGAGGAAGGAAAGGAAGGAGAAGGAGGGAGAGAAGCAAGGAGAAAAAGGAAGGGAAGGAATGGAGGGAGGGAGGGAAAGAGGGACTAAGGAACAAGTGGGAGGAAGGAAAAAGGAAGGGGAGAGGGAGAAAAGAAAAAGGAAGAAGGAGGGAGAGAAGGAAGGAAAGGAAGAGGGAATGGAGAGAAGGAGAGAGGGAAGGAGGAAAAGAGGAAGGAAAGGAAGGAGAGGGAGGGAGAAGCAAGGGGAAGAAGGAAGGAAGGAAGGAAAGGAAGAGGGAATGGAGAGAGAAGGAGAGAGGGAAGGAGGAAAAGAGAGGAAGGAAAGGAAGGAGAGGGAGGGAGAGAAGCAAAGGGAAGAAGGAAGGAAGGAAGGAAGGAAGGAAGGAAGGAAAAAAGGAAAAATATTGCAAACATAGCATGTTTCCTCTCTAAATTCTCTTTGTCTTCCCCATCAGGAGATCTGCTCTTCACCTCGATTATTTTCAGACAGTCAACATGAATGGCAGGTCAAGCAAGGAATGCTGGGAGATTGCTGGTTTCTCTGTGCCTGTGCTGCTTTGCAGAAAAACAAATACCTGCTCACCAAGGTAAAGGCCCTCCTGTCACCTGTGGTGTACCCTCAGGCGTACGAGATTTCTAAGCGAAACCGATTGGCTCCATTCAACTTTGTTCAACTATACCCGTGATGGCGAACCTATGGCACGCGTGCCACAGGTGGCATGCGGAGCCATATCTGTGGGCACGTGAGCATTGCTCAAGTTCAGCTCCAGTGCGCATGTACGCGCTGGCCAGCTGATTTTCAGGCTTTCCGGGCACACCGGAAGTTAGGAAACGGGCTGCTTCTGGCCTCCGGAGGGCCTCCAGGGGATTGGGGAAGGCTGTTTTTGCCCTCCCCAGGCTCCTAGAAAGCTTCTGGAGCCTGGGGAGAGTGCAAAACGGGCCTTCCAGTCCCACCGGAAGTTAGGAAACGGACTGCTTCTGGCCTCCGGAGGGCCTTCAGGGGATTGGGGAAGGCTGTTTTCGCCCTCCCCAGGTTCCTAGAAAGCCTCTGGAGCCTGGGGAGGGTGCAAAACGGGCCTTCCGGGTCCACCGGAAGTCAGGAAACGGGCTGCTTCTGGCCTCCGGAGGGCCTCCAGGGGATTGGGGAAGGCTGTTTTTGCCCTCCCCAGGTTCCTAGAAAGCCTCTGGAGCCTGTGGAGAGTGCAAAACGGGCCTTCCGGGCCCACCGGAAGTCAGGAAACGGGCTGCTTCTGGCCTCCGGAGGGCCTTCAGGGGATTGGGGAAGGCTGTTTTCGCCCTCCCCAGGTTCCTAGAAAGCCTCTGGAGCCTGGAGAGAGTGCAAAACGGGCCTTCCAGGCCCACCGGAAGTCAGGAAACGGGCTGCTTCTGGCCTCCGGAGGGCCTCCAGGGGATTGGGGAAGGCCGTTTTTGCCCTCCCCAGGTTCCTAGAAAGCCTCTGGAGCCTGGGGAGGGTGCAAAACGGGCCTTCTGGGCCCACCGTGCAATTGTGTGCCAAAAGTGGGGGGAGCGCAGGGGGGGGGGGTCATGTGCACATGAGCGTGGGGAAGGCACATTGAATTATGGGTGTGGGCACACACATATGTGACCCCCCCCTGCGCAAACCCCCACTTTTGGCACGTGATGTCAAAAAGGTTAGCCATCACTGAACTCTACTAACTTTTGCATCCCTGCTGCACCCAAAATCTCACGGTTCAGGAATCTCCAGTTAAATGAAATTATTCAAATTAAGCAAAAGAGTGTACTAATAACAACAATAATAATATTCATAACATTGATAATAATCACACAATAATAGCATTTGCTTACCCATACTAATAAACCTTCATTGTATAAGTTAATCATTCTCTTAAACGTTTAAGTTTCTAACTTCCGTTTCTGTTAAGTAACCACTGGTAAAACGAGTCCCATGTTTTAAAAATATTCTGTTTCTTCCTTCTCCTTTATTTTGAGTGTTAATCTATCCGTCTCTGCGCATTCTGATATTTTTTTTAAAATTACACTTTCATCTCTAGGGATCTCCTCATTTTTCCACCCTTGTGAAAAACCTATCTATGTGCTTTTTCAAATACCCTTTGCCTCCCTAGGGACTAGAACAGGGGTCTGCAACCTTAAACACTCAAAGAGCCACTTGGACCCGTTTCCCACAGAAAAGAAAACACCGGGAGCCACAAAACCCTTCCCGGGCCTGACTGTTTCTTGAGCGGCTACAAAACTACCATACAGAAAACAGAAAACATTCTGTTTTCTTCTGAAACTTTTCTTTTCTTGGATTTATCCACGGTTGGCCTACCGGGGGTTGAAAAACTCAATAAATAGCGTACAGGCGGGTGTCTCTCGTTGGTGGCTGTGACGCATATTTTGAGTGACAGGGAGCCGCAGCAGTGGGGTGAAAGAGCCACAGGTTGCTGACCCCTGGACGAGAACCTTGGGATATTCGGAAAGGTTGGGTGGGCTTTAAGTACTCAAGTCGAGGAAACGGACAGCTGTTTCAACCAATCGCATTCGTACCATTGAGCGATTCTTCTCTTCTCACAGGTGATACCTCCAGGTCAGCCCAGTTGGAAGGATGAGAAATACCGCGGCTGCTTCACTTGTCGTATCTGGCAGTTTGGCCACTGGGTGGAGGTGACCATCGATGATCGGCTGCCTTGTCTGGGGGGCAAGCTCTGTTTCTCCCAGTGCCAGACGGAAGACGTGTTCTGGCTTCCTTTGCTGGAGAAAGCTTATGCCAAGTAGGTGATGGGCATGGTCACTCTGGTTACAGGTGGTGTCGAGCCTCGCAGCACGCTCGACACGCTACAGCGCGATGACGGCTACGAACGACGTACAAACATACTCCCACAGGGTGATGGTGGTGTTGGGTGCAGGCGATCGTGTGAGTTCGTTCGCCCGAGCGAATCGCAGCGTGAGCTAGAAGCCGACGCGAATAAACCAGCATACATGAAAGAGCTGAACTGAAGTTGCTGTGTTTTGCTTGCGTCTTGCTCAGAACGTCTGAGAGGTGGTCTCAACTTACGACCACCACAAACCCCGAATTTTCTGTTGGTTTTAGTTTCACCCCAGTTTACGACTTTTCTTGCCCTACTTGGTTCAGTGAATCGCTGCGGTTGTTAGGTTGTTAAGTGAATTTGCCTTCCCCATTGACTTGCTTTGATAGGCGCTGATCACCATGGCCATAAGTGATCTTTTTATGACGGTTGCAGTGTCCCGGGGATCGTGTGATTCCCTTTTGCGACCTTCGGACAAAGCAAAGTCAACGAGGAAGGCAGATTCACTTCACAACCGGTTTACTAACTTAACAACTTTGGTGTTCACTTAACGATTGTGGCAAGAAAGGTCATAAAATAGGGCAAAAACAAATCTCTCAGTTAGCAATAGAAATGTTGGGATCATTTGTGGTCGTAAATCGAGGACTATCTGTACAGCCCAAGAAAGTAGATGGTTAGGGTCGCTTTTGAGCTGCTTGATTTGTCCACATTTCGGCTCTGGGATAAATTGCCTCTTATCTGAGAGGCTTGGCCGCACAGTGGTTAGAATCCAGTATTGCAGGTTAACTCTCTGCCCACTGCCAGGAGTTCGATCCTGACCAGCTCAAGGTTGACTCAGCTTTTCATCCTTCCCAAATCAGTAAAATGAAATCCCAGATTGTCGGGGGCAATAGACTGACATTGAAATAAAAAACTTCCAGTCTTTACTAATGTTTGATTAATAGTAGTAGAGCTGTGGTGGCGCAGTGGTTAGATTGTAGTATTGAAAGCAAACTCTGCCCACTGCCAGCAGTTCAGTTCTGGCCGGCTCAAGGTTGACTTCTGTCTTTTTGAGGTCGGTAAAATGAAGACCCAGATTGTTGGGGCCAATAGGCTGACTCTGTAAACCGCTTAGAGAGGACTGTAACGCACTGTGAAGCCAGGGGTGAAATCCAGAAGGTTCTGGTAGGTTCTGGAGAACCGGTAGTGGAAATTTTGAGCAGTTTGAAGAACCGGTAGGGGAAATTTTGAGTAGTTGGGAGAACCGGCAAATACCACCCGTGGCTGGCCCCAGAGTGTGGTGGGAATGGGGATTTTGCAGTATTCTTCCCCTGGAGTGGGGTGGGAATGGAGATTTTGCAGTATCCTTCCCCTGCCACACCCACCAAGCCACACCACGCCCACAGAACGGTAGTAAAAAAATTGGTGAAGTGATATATAAGTCCAAGTGCTGTTGAGATTTTTTCCCCTTGGCTGCACTCTTTGTCCCTTGTCTCCCAAGGTCATCCCCACTTACCCTGACAACTGTGTAATCCTACAGATAACAGGTAGTCCTTGATTTACAACAGTTCATTTATTGACCATTGAAAGTTACGATGGCCCTGAAAAAAGCTGACTTATGACTATTTTTCACACTTATTAACGTTGCAGCATCCCCGTGATCACGTGATTTACAGTCGGATGCTTGACAACTGACTCATGTTTATGACGGTTGCAGTGTCCCAGAGTCACGTGATCCCGTTTTGCGACCTTCTGAAGAGGAAAGTCAACGGGGAAGCCCGGTTCACTTAACAACCGCGTTCCTAATTTAATAACGGCATTGATTCAGTTAACCGACGTGGCGAGGAAAAGTCACTTAACAAATTCCTCGCTTAGCAACATACATGTTGGGCTCGATTGTGGTCGTACGTTGAGGACTAACTGTGTTTGGATCTTTCTGCTTTCAGGGTTCACGGATCTTACGAGCAGCTCTGGGCAGGCCAGGTAGCCGATGCTCTGGTTGATCTGACCGGAGGCCTTGCCGAACGCTGGTCACTGAAAGACCTGAGCCAAAATCCTGAACGAGAGCGGGCCGGCAAAGTCTTGGAGAAAACGGTGTTCAGGCGGTTGATGAACCTGAAGGAGAAATGTGTCATGAGCTGTTCCGTCTTCAGTTCACGGCAAGGTAGGGGAAGCGGAGAATTTTACAGAGCCGTTTCGGTCTCATTGTTAGTCCTGTGGAAAGTTTCATATCGAAATATATTTCATCCCTTCTACCAGGGGCGTCAAACTCAATTTCACTGAGGGCCACATCAGGACTATGGTTGACCTTGGGAGGAGCTGGGGGGGGGCATGGCTGACTGGGTGGGCGTGGCCTGATTGACGCCACTCACTGGACATGGGTGACCAGGTGGGTGTGGCTGACTGGGTGGGCGTGGCCAGCTTGACACCACTCCCGGAACTGATGGCATGTTTCCTCTTCGCATTGGGGAGACTGGGCCAGTGGTGAGTTGCCCCCGGTTTGCAAGAACTGGTAAAACTGGCGGGAGGATCCGCCCACCACCCCGGATGTCGTCACAGGCGATCTGCGCATGTGCAGAAGTGAGCGTGTGTGTGCACGATCCCGTTGCGAAGTGATAGTAAAGTTAAGTAGAACCCACCCCTGGACTGGGCCGAAGTGATGTGGGTAGACTGGGAGAAACGCCGTGGGTAGACTGGGCCGAAGTAACACGGGTTGGTCCCTTACATTTTCCAGGACAGCCCCATGGGGGTTGTCACATCTACAGTGATTCACTTCACAATTGTGGCAAGAAAAGTCGTAAAGTGGGGCAAAATTCACTTAAGAACTGTTTTGCTTAGCAAGAGAAATTTTGGGCTCAATTGTGGTCGTAGGTTGAGGACTACCTGTAACACTCTTTTACCCAGACTTCCTCGAAACCCGCAAATAAGTTACCCAGACTTAATCCAGACATCAGAGAAGGAAGTCTGTAAACACAAGGCTAATTAAAACTGTTTCCCAGGGGAATCACACAACCACAGGATAAACATCACAGGTGTTGTGGCCCGTCAGCGGCCTGTGCAGCTAGTAGCTGATTCCAACAGTGAGGAGGCTGGTGTGGTGCTGCGCCAGCAGCCTGTGCAGCTGGCACTCGAGTCGGACAATGAGGAGGCTGGAAAAGATGTGGTGCCAGAGGTGGGGATTCAGCCAGGGCCTTCAGAACTTCCAGAAGCTTCCATGGGTGAAGAGGAAGAAGAGGAGGAGTCTCTTCTCGATGCACGGGCACGCAGAGCTGCCAAAAGGCAGGAGTGGCTCGTCAGGAGGAGGTCTTCTCGAGAGTAAGGCTTGGGGCTAATTGGCCACTCCCTTAGCCTATTTAAGGAAGACTGAGGCACTTTGCAGGGAACAACTTTGTTCACTCTCCTTCGCGTCTTGATCCTAGTTCTTTTATCAGATACCTGCAAATTGCTTCTGGGCTTTCTGCCAACCATAGTAAGAGTACAATTATTTATTCTGTGGCTTGTTGTAGGCTGTTAAGAAAGTTAATTATCAGCCTTTGTTTGAAAAAGGCTGATTTAATTTAGTAAACTAAGGTTTGTACAGACTGTGTGTGCTGCATTCTTTGGGGTCCATAGCTGGGACAAAACAACAGGCAACTTTCAAACTCCAGGGCCCAGGAAGGACCATTTTTTCTGTAAAAATCTCTAATTTTTGGATCCCGAACTTTCAGGGTCATATTCTATGCTCCTGAAATAAACCAACTGCTTGGTATTATTGTTGGTGTCCTTGCAACATTCCAGCTCGGATCAGGACCCACAAATTCCTTACACGGTCCCACCAAGCAGGGCAGACCAGGAAATGGCCAGGCGATGTCGGTGGGTGAAGCCCATCATCCTTGAAGCCACTCCCCCTCTTTGAAGCCCTTCCCACCACCCTCAACTAGCTTCCCAGGAGCCGCTGGGATTTAAGCTTTTATGGTGGCTACTACGTTATCTCTTTTCTGCACTCCAGGGACCAGCCAGCTGGGAGAGTTCCATGCCTTCATTGTGGTTGATATGCAAGATCTTTCCAAAGTGTCCAGGAAAGAGACAATCCTGCTGCGGATCCGGAATCCCTGGGGGAGACGCTGCTGGAAAGGCCCCTGGAGGGAAGGGTGAGTGGGTGTTGTGGCCCGTCAGCGACCTGTGCAGATTGTAGCTGATTCCGACAACGAGGAGGCTGGTGTGGTGATGCATCAGCAGCCTGTGCAGCTGGCGCTCGAGTCAGACAGTGAGGAGGCTGGAGAAGGTGTGGTGCCAGAGGCAGGGATTCAGCCAGGGCCTTCAGAACCTCCAGAAGCTCCTTTAAGTGGAGAGGACGAAGAGGAGGAGCCTCTTCTCAATGCACGGGCGCACAGTGCTGCCAAAAGGCAGGAGTGGCTCCTCAGGAGGAGGTCTCCTCGAGAGTAAGGACTCAGCTCCTTCTCCCTTACTCGAAAGTAAGGCTTGGGGCTAATTGGCCATTTAGCCTATTTAAGGAGGAACACTGACTGAAGCAAGCTGTAGGGAACAACTTTAGTTCAATCTTCCTCGCGTCTGGATTCTCTGCAAAATTGTTTCTGGGCTTTCTGCCAACTCTAGTAAGACTGTGATTACCTTATCTTAGAATTCTGGTAGGCTGTTAAGACAGTTTATTAACAGCCTTTGGTTGATAAAGAGTAAGTTATTTGAGTAAAATAAGCTTTGTGTAGAGTTTGTGTGTGCTGCGTTCTTTGGGGTCCGTAGCTGGGGCAGAACAGTGGGCCATAGGTTGACTCCAGCATCTACAGTCCTTTTTCTGTCAAACCCGCCACTGCTTAAACCTCTAAGTAAAAAAGATGCTTTGTTCCATTCTAGTGGTGAAATTTGAACCAGTTTACTACCGGTTCGCTGGCTGCCCGTGTGCAGTGCCTCGGCTGAAGAGGTTGTAAAAAAAAATGCTTTTAAAAGGCTCTGATGATCCCAGCTGAATTGCCTGATCGTCAGAGGCTTTTTTTTTCTTTTAAAAGCATTTTTTTTACTACCTCTTTGTCCAAAACCCATGCCCAGCTTATCACGTGGCTCAGCTGGGCATGGGTGGGGAGGCAGGGATTTTTGCTACCGGTTCTCCGAACCACCTGCCGCCATCGCTACCAGGTCGGGCGATCCAGTCCAAACCGGGAACATTTCACCCCTGTTCCATTTGTTGGGAAAGGAATAGTTTTATTAAAAGTCAAGCACATTGCAATCAAACATAGCCAGAACTGAGAATTGTTCCCTCCCCTATATGCATGCCCTTTCTATTAAAAGGGACACGGCGGCTCAGTGGCTAAGACATTGAGCTTGTCGATCAAAAGGTCGGCAGTTCAGCGGTTCGAATCCCTAGTGCCGCGTAACGGGGTGAGCTCCCATGACGTATCCCAGCTTCTGCCAACCTAGCAGTTCGAAAGCACATAAAAAAATGCAAGTAGAAAAATAGGGACCACCTTTGGTGGGAAGGGAACAGCATTCTGTGCGCCTTTGGCGTCGAGTCATGCCGGCCACATGACCACGGAGACGTCTTCGGACAGCGCTGGCTCTTCGGCTTTGAAACGGAGATGAGCACCGCCCCCTAGAGTCAGGAACGACTAGCACATACGTGCGAGGGGAACCTTTCCCTTTATAATATTTACAGTATTGTAAGCTGCCTCAACCAGTTATGTTTTGTAACCGTATTAATATTCACTGTGATTTCTGGTCTTCAGAGGGCCAGGATGGAATCAACTGGATCCGGTGGTGGGCGCTGAACTTTTATCCCAGCTACAGGAAGGAGACTTCTGGGCTGAAGAAGAGGAATTTTTCATGGAATTTGATGAGGTCATCACCGGATACCCGATCACAGAAGAAGGACAGCTTCAGAGCCTTTACACTGGTACGTGGCGCCGGAAAAGAGCAAGTTTTTAAAAGAAAAGACCTTTTTGCAAAATACAAGTACAGATAGTCTGTATAGATTCTCTCAAGAGCCTGGTGGCGCAGCAGACTAAAGCACTGTTATTAAGAACAGCTGCCTGCAATTACTGCAAGTTCGAATCTCACCAGGCTCAAGGTTGAGTCAGCTTTCCATCCTTTCTAAGGGAGGTAAAATGAGGACCCAGATTGTGGGGGCAATAAACTGACTTTGCATAAATATACAAAAGTATGAAGGCTATTGCTTAACGCATTGTAAGCCGCCCTGAGTCTCCGGAGAAGGGCGGCATATAAATCAGTAATAAAGAGATAGCTCAGCAGACTAAAAGCATTGTGATTAACACCAGCTGTCTGCAATTATTGTAAGTTCAAATCTCACCAGGCTCAAGGTTGACTCAGCCTTCCATCCTTTCTAAGGGAGGTCAAATGAGGACCCAGTTTGTGGGGACAATAAACTGATTTAGAAAGGATGGAAGGCAACGGAAGATTTGGGTTCAATTGTGGTAAGTCAACAGTCCTGTTTTAAGAAGAAGAGAAAAAAGGAGGCCCCACCTAACAACATCCAAAAATGAGGCTGAGACAGCCTCTAATCACCCTTCTCTAACCACCCTTCTCTTCGCTAAACTCTGCACAGGTGCAAAAACAAAGATCTGAGGCAAGAGAGATGGAGATTTCCTTTAATAAGAGACATTGTTTTAAAGCCTATCTGTAGCGTGGCTATTCAGCTATAGGTAGTACTCGATTTATGACCACAATCAAGCCGAAATTCTCTCTTGCTAAATGAGACAGTAGTAACGTGAATTTCCCCCTTCCCCCCCCCCGTTTTACGACCTTTCTTGCCACAGTTTGTTTTTTAAATTGAAAAAGTTTTACAGATACAAATTTTTCCCCTTTCCCCCCACTTCCCCTCCCTAACCCTCCCTAACCCATCCCTCCCCACCCATAACTTCCCTTATAACCTTAAAAAATTTACAATTCATTTTTAACTCCCTAAATATTAAAAGGTGAAATCCAAATCATATCATGTCATAAAATTCCCCCCCGCTAATCTACCCCCTGTCAATACTAAAAGTTTCTATATAACATTCAAATAGTAGCTATCTGATACTTCCTTATTTTATATTTATCCTACACATAGTCTACCCCAAATGTTAAAAAGTAAAATCCAAATCATATCATGTCATAAAATCCCCCCCCATTACTCTACACCCTATATATACTATAAATTTCTACATAACATTCTCTACATAACATTTCCTACATAACATTTGACATAACATTTTCTACATAAGAATTTCTACATAACATTCAGCTAAACGCAATCTGATACTTCTTTATTTGATATTTATTTTGCACATAGTCTATCCATTTCTTCCATTCCCACACAAAAGTTTCTTCAGTCCTATCTTTTAGATATGCTGATATCTTTGCCATTTCTGCAAAACTGGCCACTTTTCTTGCCACGGTTGTTAAGTGAATCACTGCAGTTGTTAAACGAGAAACACTCTTGTACAGGGCATCTGGCTTCCCCTCTGACTTTGCTTGTCAGAAGGTCGTAAAAGGGGATCATGTGACACCCCTCTCCCCGCCCCTCCCCCTCCCGGGATATAGCAACTGTCGTAAATATGAGCCAATTTGCCAGTTTGGATCAAGTGAACCGTGGAGGATGCTGCAATGGTCATAAGTGTGAAAAATGATCATAAAGTCGCTTTATCCAGTGCCGTTGTGATGTTAAACAGTCACTAAATGAACCGTTGTAAGTTCGAGGACTAACCTGTATTACTTTTTCGTTAGAGGCCTCCTGTGTCTCGGTTGCCTGAGTTCTCTTTGCCAACAAAGAAAGTCCTTTGCGAAAAGTTTTGTTACTTAAAATGTCTCGGAATATTAATATTAAAAGTTTCGTTCCCCTCCAGTAGCAGGAGAGTTGTGATGAGTACTGTATTTTTCGGAGTATAAAACACACTCCCCCCCCCCGCAAAAGAGGGTGAAAATTTGGGTGCACCTTATACACTGAATGGAGCCCCGCCCACCTGCTGCCTCCCTGAAAAATGGGGCGCGCGGAGACGGCAATAGACTATGGCCGTGATGGCGAACTTATGGCACGCCTGCGACAGGTGGCACGTGGAACCATATTGGTGGGAACGCGAGCTCAGCTCCGCCAGCTGATTTTCAGGCCTTCTGGGCCCACTGGACGTTGGGAAATGGGCCATTTCCAGCCTCCAGAGGGCCTCCGGGGGGTTGGGAAGGCAGTTTTCGTCCTCCCCAGGCTCCTAGAAAGTCTTTGGAGCCTGGGGAGGGCAAAAAAGGCTATCACATGCCCGAAGCGGCTACCAGGCTATCACATGCCCGAAGCGGGAGGGGGGGTTGTCGTGTGTGCATGCGCGGGGGGGGCGCATAGAATTATGGGCACGCATGACAGCAACCCCCCGTGCTCCCCTGCTTTTGGCACACAATAGCCAAAAGGTTAGCCATCACTGGACTATGGCAATCCCTGCAGCCTGAAACAGCTGATCTTTGAGAGGCTGATTCAACCGACAATCAGCTGTATGTGCTAATCAGGCTGTACTGAAAATGAAACTGAAACTGAAACAGGCTGTTTACTGTTTGCTGCAAGGAGGCAAATTGCTGGGAGGCAGAGGCAGAGGCAGATTTTTTTTTCTTGTTTTCCTCCCCAAAAACAGGTAGGTGCGTCTTATAGTTCAGAACATCTTATACTCCGAAAAATACGATATCTTTTTTTCCCCTCTCATTCAGACAAAGTGCTGAGCCACACGCAGAAGCTGTATGGGTCCTGGGTGCGAGGGCAGTCTGCGGGCGGTTGCCGTAACAACAGCACCTTCCCCACGAACCCCAAATTCTGGCTGAGAGTCTGCGAGCAGAGCGAGCTGTGCATCGCCCTCCTACAGAAGCCTCGGAAGCACAGCACCGATTGGGCTGGCAGGATTCGCGCCTGGCCTCGCCTCCCGGAAGCCGATCCCTCCTTGGTGGATAACGTCCGAGGGAAGAATTACCATGCCGTGGGCTTGCACATATGGAAGGTAGGAAAGATGAGCTGGCTGCGCAGGCAGACGGAGTCCTTTCCGTTTTCCTGGAAGCAAGATTCTAGTCCTCAAGATTGCCGAGAGAAATGAATCCAGGTGAATGCTGGGACGCGAAGCTTGTGCAATTTGAGGAGGAAAATGGAATAGGATTATTGTGATGTGTCCTGGGAGCTTTGGCATCTGAATAACTATGTTCCTGAAGTTGATAGTGTAGATAATCCTTGACTTACAATAGTTCATTTAGTGACCGAAGTTATAACAGCTTATAAGCGACTTATGACTATTTTTCACACTTACGACCTTTGTAGCATCTCCTTGGTCACATGATTTACATTCAGATGCGTGACAGCTGGTTCATATTTATGACGATTGCAACATCCTGGGATCATGTGATTATTCTTCGCAATGTTCTGACTAGCAAAGACAATTGTTCTGCCCTAGCTACAGATCCCAAAGAACACAGCACACACAAAGTCCATTCAAACCTTAGTTTAATAAATAAACCATTGTTGTCTTTTACAACAATAGCTGTTAATTAACTGCAGTAACAGCCGCTAAGAATTCAAAGAATAATAACTGAAAGCTTACTACGGTTGGCAGAATGCCCAGAAGCAATTTGCAGGAAGCTGATAAGATAAGCAAGACAAGACACGAAGGTATGTGAACTACCATATTTTCTGGCGTATAAGACGACTGGGCGTATAAGACGACCCTCCTCAGAGCCATTTAAGGCTCGTCAGAGCCTTATGGGCTGGTCTGCCTGGTTACAGGAGAATGAGACCCGGCGTATAAGACGACCCCCGACTTTTGAGAAGATTTTTGTGTGTTAGAAAGTAGTCTTATACGCCGGAAAATACAGTAAGTTGTTCCTGCAAATTGCTTCAGTCGGCGTTCCTCCTTAAATAGGCTAAGGAAGTGGCCAATTAGCCCCAAGCCTTACTCTCGAGGAGGCATCCTCCTGAGGAGCCACTCCTGCCTTTTGGCTGCTCTGCACACCCGTGCATTGAGAAGAGGCTCCTCCTCTTCGTCCTCTTCACTTAAGGGAGCTTCTGGAGGTTCTGAAGGCCCTGACTGAATCCGCACCTCTGACACCACATCTTCTCCAGCCTCCTCATTGTCCGACTCTGGTACCAGCTGCACAGGCTGGCACAGCACCACACCAGCCTCCTCGCTGTCTGAATCAGCTACAATCTGCACAGGCCGCGTATGGGCCACAGCAACGATGGGGAAGCCCGATTCACTTAACAAGCGGGTTACTAATTTAATAGCGGCCAGTGATTCGCTTAACAAAAGTGGCAAGAAAAGTCGTAAAATGGGGCAAAACTCACTTAACAAATGTCTCACTTAACAAATGTCTCACTTAGTAACATAAATTCTGGGCTCAATTGTGGTTGCAAATCGAGAACTACCTTTGAGACCTTTGTCAAGTGAGTTCTGTCCCGTCTTACGACCTTTCCTGCCACAGTTGTTTAAGTGAATCACTGCAGTTGTTAAGTCAGCAGCCCGGTTGTGACGTGAATCCGGCTTCCCCGTTGAAAGTCACAAAAGGCGATCACAGCAGCGGTCATTAAGTATGAACCAGTTGCCAAACATCTGAATTTTGATCACATGTTCATCGGGATGCGGCAAAGGTTGTAACTGTGAAAAACGGTCATAAGTCACTTTTTTCAGGGTTATTGTTAACTTTGAATGGTCATTAAATGTAGTGTTGTAAGTCAAGGTATTCTGACACAGCTCCCCAAACACGACAAAACGTTGGTATTTAATCAACGATTCCTTTAATTAGGAGTGCCGGCAGCCCCGGCAAAAAATGTATCTCTCACCACAGGCTAACAAGTCCATCCGGCCGGGAGATCTGTGACATCTATTCATCTCCATCCCCTGCCTTTTATCCCCAGAGCTAAGGTGGGGCTTCACTAGGAGCGGTGACTCTTCCGTCCCAAGGACCGGCTCATAGATTTCCACTGCTCTCCTCTCCTCTGCCTTCTGCGCATCCGTGTGTCAGGCACTGGACCCAGCTGTTCCTCCTCTTCCTCATCAGCCACCCCCAAACCTGAGGGCTGTTGACTGTCCCTCTGAGGGCTGATGGATGGCCCAGGCTTCACCTCTGTTTCTCTCTCTGCCAGCTCCATTCCCTCTTTCCCCTCGGAGCTCTCAGGTTGCCTTTATGCTGATCCTGATTCCCACGCCTCCTCCTCCTCTGATTCGGCTGCTGGGAGTGGGGGATTCGGGGGCCGATAGGTCACAACACAAGGACTACCTGTATTCTGTTATCTGCGTGCTAGCTTCCCCCATGGCGAATAGAGGGCCATCTATTCTTTTTCCTGGAGCAAATCCTAGGTGTAATTTCAAAGACCTGGGCAAATTTATTTATTTATTTTTCGGATTTATATGCCGCCCTTCTCCGCGAGGACTCAGGGCGGCCCACAACAATAAAACTAGTCCAAATTAAAATTCGAATCCTAAAAACTAAAATTCCCATCAGCCCAGGCCAGCCTGGCAAAATAACCATGTTTTAAGGTCACGGCAGAAGGAGCGAAGGTCGGGGGCTACCTGGAGCTGATTCTAGAGGGTAGGTGCGCCCACAGAGAAGGCTCGCTCCCTAGGGACCGTCGGCCTACATTGCCTGGCAGACAGGACCCCAAGTAGGCCCTCTCTGTGTGAGCGCACCGGGCGATGGGGAGTTGTTGCTGGCCGCAGGTGTTCCGCCCAATACCCCGGGCCTAAGCCATGTAGGGCTTTATAGGTAATCACCAACACCTTCAACCTCACCCGGAGGGCAACCGGTAGCCAATGCAGGTCACACAGGAGGGGTGTGACATGGGAGCATCGGGACCCTCCCATCACTACCCGGGCGGCCGCATTCTGCACCAGCTGGAGCCTCCGAGTAAATACGGCTTTACTGCACCCACAGATTTTGCATTGTCTCCCCCCACCTGTGGTTTGCCTTGCAAAATGGAAGGCGCTGGAAGTTGGACGGTTCCTTGCATGAAATGAAACGGTGCCGAACCACAAGTCCCTCTTTTCTCCCTTAATGGATTTTTTATGGGAAAATAAAATGCCGAAGGGCCCGGGGAGCAGCACCAAAAGAATGCAAGGTTGTTTGGGGGTGGGGGGTGGGGGGCAGTCTGTCATAAAATTGCAGAATTTGTCTTGTGGGTTTGACTAGCCATCCCCAAAAAACTCAGAACGAAGCCATCTTGTGCAGTATTTAATTTTGGGAGTTTTGTAAAAAAATCCCAAAATGCAAGCCGTGAGATCGTGTCTCTCACTAAAACCAGCATAAAAAAAAAAGAATTAAACCGACATATGGGCGGTCCTTGACTTACAACAATTTTCTTAGTAACCGTTTCGAAGTAAAAACAACACCGGAAAAAAGTGACTGACGACCCTTTTTCACACTTGGGACCGTTGCAGCCTTTCCAGGGTTCATATTTATGAAGGTTGCAGTGTCCTGGATACTCGGCTATCGTTGAATGACCATCTGATGGCCGTAACCAGGGGGGCCTTCGCGCAAGTACGTCTTATATACCAGTTGCGCCCTTTTTTGGACCGAGATGCCCTCATCACGGTCACCCACGCCCTGGTTACTTCTCGGTTGGATTACTGTAACGCCCTTTACATGGGGCTGCCCTTGGGACATATCCGGAGACTCCAGTTAGTCCAGAATGCGGCCGCGCGGGTAGTTACGGGGGCTTCTCGTTACTCCCGTGTTACACCTCTCCTGCGTGGGCTGCACTGGCTACCGGTTGTTCTCCGGGTTCGTTTCAAGGTGCTGGCTTTAACCTATAAAGCCCTACGTGGTTTAGGCCCGGGATACTTACAGGACCACCTCCTGCCTTCCTCCCACTGTCCAGTGCGCTCCCATAGAGTGGACCTCCTCCGGGTGCCGTTAGCCAAGCAATGTCAGCTGGCGGCCCCCAGGGGGAGGGCTTTCTCTGTCGGAGTCCCGACCCTCTGGAATAGTCTTCCCACCGACCTCAGGACGGCCCCTGACCACCTCTCCTTCCGCCGGGGATTAAAGGCATGGCGGTTTAAAGAACATTACGATTGTGGGGTTATATAGCCTTTTTAGAATGATTTTAATGTGTTTTAATTGTGTTTATTGTGATTTGTATTTATGATCGTTTTTGTAAGCTGCCCGAGTCCTTGGGGAGAATGGTGGCATATAAATCACATACATAAATAAATAAATCACATAAATAAATCACATAAATAAATAAATAAATAAATAAATAAATAAATAAATAAATAATAAATAATAAATGATCCCTTTTTGCGACCTTCATCCGGCATTCAGCCCCGTGCTGCTCTCTTGTCTTTCAGATTGAGAAGAAACAATTCAACCTTCCCAAGACGCTCTCTGCGCCCCCGGTCGCGAGCACGGCGTGTCATTCCTTCAACCGAGAGGTCCATCTCCATTGTGAGCTTTCTCCTGGGTACTACCTAGTCGTTCCCAGCACTTTCCTGAATAATACGGAAGGGAATTTCCTGCTCCGGGTTTTCTCCAGTGGAAGAATTTCTCTCAGGTACCTCCAGCCGGATGGGGTGGGTGGAATTGGGAAGAGAGAAAGGTGGAGCCTTGAATCTGTGGCCCTTCGCTTAAGAGCGCAATGCAGCCCGAAATTTCTGTGGTTAAGTGAGACATTCCTTAAGGCAGTGTTTCTCAACCTTGGAAGCTTGAAAATGGGTGGACTTCAACTCCCAGAATCCCCCAGCCAGCTGAGTCAGCCTGGAGCCTGGTGAGATTCAAACTTACAGCAATTGCAGACAGCTGGTGTTAATCACAATGCTTTTAGTCTGCTGAGCTACCAGGCTCTTAACACTTCTCTGCCTATCTGTCTCCCTCATCTCCGTCTCTTGCAAGTGAGATCAAGCTGCCTTTGCTGGATAACACCATCCACGAAGCGTTCCCAGGAGGCGAGTGGGAGACGGCTCAGCTGGAGGGATCGTGGAAGAAAGGCCACAACGCCGGAGGCAGCCGAAACTTCCCCTCGTTCCACACCAATCCCTGCTTCCCTTTGTCGGTTCCTGCCGGGTTTGGACAGAGAAGCGTCAAGGTGTCTCTCCGCCAGCACTGCCCAGATAACAAGTGCCGTCCCATTGGCTTTCATATCTTCCAGGTAATACTGAGGATCTGTTGTGGCCATTGGCCCCTCCAGGTGAGGAGGAGGAGTTGTGGGAGTCAGGGTCAGTGAGGGGGAAGAGGGAATGGAGTTGGCAGAGAGAGAGAGATAGAGGGTGGAGCCTGGGCTGTCTGTCAGCCCTCAGATGGAGAGTCTGGAAGTGGCTGATGAGGAAGAGGAGGAACAGCTGGGTCCAATGCCTGATGCACAGAAGGCAGAGGAGAGGAGAGCAGTGGAAATCTATGGGCCAGTTCTTAGGACGGAAGAGCCATCACTGCTAGCAAATCCCCACCCTAGCTCTTGGAATAAAAGGCAGTAGGCGGAGATGAATACATATGGCAGACAACTATTCATCCTCCTGCCGGACAGACTTGAGAGAGAAACTTTTTGCCAGGGCAGCTGGCGCTCCTAATACAGGAATCGTTGAGTTACCATATTTTTCAGACAATAAGACGCACCTAAATTTAGAAGAAGAAAACAACAAAAAAAAAGTTTTTGGCTTCCCTTTTTTCGTCCCGTTTTCAGGGCCTTTTTTCAGCCCGTTTTTGAGGTTTTTTCTGGTCTGTTTTCAAGGGGTTTTTTTCAGCCCGTTTTCTCGGGGAAAAAATAATTATTTAATTAAAAGAGCTGTGGATATCCGAAGCATAAAATGTAATTATAGGGAAGCCTTTGTTATTTGTCCTCAGGTTCCCAGTGACAACAACCATGTGAAAATGGCTTCCACAGCTTTCCTGCAATTGGAGCCGGTTGTTAGTTGTGTGCCTCATTGCTACTCTCAGGAAATAAGTCAGACATGTCGGCTGCCTTCAGGAAATTACGCCATTGTCCCATCAACATACTTGCCTGACACGGAGGGCAGCTTCACAGTGATTGTAGCAAGGAAGATAGACAGGTGAGAAAAAAAGACTTCATAGCCATTCAACCATCCAGCCTGCTTCAATCATATGTGACAGCAACTCAGTCTGGATGAGAATTTAAGGGGGATTTTAATTCTCATTTTTCTGGAGCACACCAAGATGTTTGAAAGCCATTCTAGATCAGAGATGGTCAGCCTTGGAATCTTTAATGTGCATGGAGTTCAACTCCCAGAATTCCCCAGCCAACATGCAACATGATAAGATCCCATTTGATTATACCCCTGAACAGGAGATTGAGCTTGATGACCTCACTGGGCCTTTTCAACTTTCAGCTGAGGTATTTGTCATAATCCCTCAATTGTACTTAATGGATGGATGGATGGATGGAAGGGAGGAAGGGAGGGAGGGGCGAGGAAGGAAGGGAGGAAAGGAGGAGATGGAGGAAAGGAAGAGACGGGGGAGGGAGGGAAGGAAGGAAGGAAGTAAAGGAGAAAATGGATGAAAGGAAGAGACAGGGAAGGAAGGAAAGGAAGAGACAGGAAAGGGAGGGAGGGAAGGAAAGAAAAGGGAGGAAGGGAGGGAGGAAAGGAGGAGATGGAGGAAAGGAAGAGATGGGGGAGGGAGGGAAGGAAGGAAGGAAGTAAAGGAGAAAATGGATGAAAGGAAGAGACAGGGAAGGAAGGAAAGGAAGAGACAGGAAAGGGAGGGAGGGAAGGAAAGAAAAGGGAGGAAGGGAGGGAGGAAAGGAGGAGATGGAGGAAAGGAAGAGACGGGGGAGGGAGGGAAGGAAGGAAGGAAGTAAAGGAGAAAATGGATGAAAGGAAGAGACAGGGAAGGAAGGAAAGGAAGAGACAGGAAAGGGAGGGAGGGAAGGAAAGAAAAGGGAGGAAGGGAGGGAGGAAAGGAGGAGATGGAGGAAAGGAAGAGATGGGGGAGGGAGGGAATGAAGGAAGGAAGTAAAGGAGAAAATGGATGAAAGGAAGAGACAGAGGGAAGGAAGGAAAGGAAGAGACAGGAAAGGGAGGGAGAGAAGGAAGGAAAGAAAAGGGAGGGAGGGAGGGAGGGAGGAAAGGAGGAGATGGAGGAAAGGAAGAGACGGGGAGGGAGGGAAGGAAGGAAGGAAGTAAAGGAGAAAATGGATGAAAGGACAAGACAGAGGGAAGGAAGGAAAGGAAGAGACAGGAAAGGGAGGGAGGGAAGGAAAGAAAAGGGAGGGAGGGAGGGAGGAAAGGAGGAGATGGAGGAAAGGAAGAGACGGGGAGGGAGGGAAGGAAGGGAAGGAAGGAAGGAAGTAAAGGAGAAAATGGATGAAAGGAAGAGGCAGAGGGAAGGAAGGAAAGGAAGAGACAGGAAAGGGAGGGATGGAAGGAAAGAAAAGGAAGAAAGGAAAGGAGGAAAGGAGGAGATGGAGGAAAGGAAGAGACGGGGGAGGGAGGGAAGGAAGGAAGGAAGTAAAGGAGAAAATGGAGGTAAAGAAGAGACAGAGGGAAGGAAGGAAAGGAAGAGACAGGAAAGGGAGACACGGAAGGAAAGAAAAGGAAGGAAGGGAGGGAGGAAAGGAGGAGATGGAGGAAAGGAAGTGACGGGGGAGGGAGGGAAGGAAGGAAGGAAGTAAAGGAGAAAATGGATGAAAGGAAGAGACAGAGGGAAGGAAGGAAAGGAAGAGACAGGAAAGGGAGGGAGAGAAGGAAGGAAAGAAAAGGGAGGGAGGGAGGGAGGGAGGAAAGGAGGAGATGGAGGAAAGGAAGAGACGGGGAGGGAGGGAAGGAAGGAAGGAAGTAAAGGAGAAAATGGATGAAAGGACGAGACAGAGGGAAGGAAGGAAAGGAAGAGACAGGAAAGGGAGGGAGGGAAGGAAAGAAAAGGGAGGGAGGGAGGGAGGAAAGGAGGAGATGGAGGAAAGGAAGAGACGGGGAGGGAGGGAAGGAAGGGAAGGAAGGAAGGAAGTAAAGGAGAAAATGGATGAAAGGAAGAGGCAGAGGGAAGGAAAGAAAGGAAGAGACAGGAAAGGGAGGGACGGAAGGAAAGAAAAGGAAGAAAGGAAAGGAGGAAAGGAGGAGATGGAGGAAAGGAAGAGACGGGGGAGGGAGGGAAGGAAGGAAGGAAGTAAAGGAGAAAATGGAGGTAAAGAAGAGACAGAGGGAAGGAAGGAAAGGAAGAGACAGGAAAGGGAGACACGGAAGGAAAGAAAAGGAAGGAAGGGAGGGAGGAAAGGAGGAGATGGAGGAAAGGAAGTGACGGGGGAGGGAGGGAAGGAAGGAAGGAAGTAAAGGAGAAAATGGATTAAAGGACGAGACAGAGGGAAGGAAGGAAAGGAAGAGACAGGAAAGGGAGGGAGGGAAGGAAAGAAAAGGGAGGGAGGGAGGGAGGAAAGGAGGCGATGGAGGAAAGGAAGAGACGGGGGAGGGAGGGAAGGAAGGAAGGAAGTAAAGGAGAAAATGGATGAAAGGAAGAGACAGAGGGAAGGAAGGAAAGGAAGAGACAGGAAAGGGAGGCACGGAAGGAAAGAAAAGGAAGGAAGGAAGGGAGGAAAGGAGGAGATGGAGGAAAGGAAGAGATGGGGGAGGGAGGGAAGGAAGGAAGGAAGTAAAGGAGAAAATGGATGAAAGGACGAGACAGAGGGAAGGAAGGAAAGGAAGAGACAGGAAAGGGAGACACGGAAGGAAAGAAAAGGAAGGAAGGGAGGAAAGGAGGAGATGGAGGAAAGGAAGAGACAGGGAGGGAGGGAAGGAAGGAAGGAAGTAAAGGAGAAAATGGATGAAAGGAAGAGACAGAGGGAAGGAAGGAAAGGAAGAGATAGGAAAGGGAGGGAGGGAAGGAAAGAAAAGGAAGGAAGAGGGAGGAAAGGAAAGAAGGAAGGAAAGAGTGAGTGGATGGATGGATGGATGCATGGGAGGAAGCAAAGAACGAAAGTGAATGGATAGAGGAAGAAAGGAAGAAAGGAGATGGAGGAAAGGAAGAGATGGATGAAAGGGAGGGAAGGAAGGAAGGAAGGAGAGAGGGAGAAAAGGAAAGAAGTAAGGAAAGTGAGTGAGTGGATGGATAGATGGTTGGTTGGTTGGATGCATGGGAGGAAGCAAGGAATGAATGGATGAAGGAAGGAAGGAAGGAAGTAAAGGAGAAAATGGATGAAAGGAAGAGACAGAGGGAAGGAAGGAAAGGAAGAGACAGGAAAGGGAGACACGGAAGGAAAGAAAAGGAAGGAAGGGAGGAAAGGAGGAGATGGAGGAAAGGAAGAGACAGGGAGGGAGGGAAGGAAGGAAGGAAGTAAAGGAGAAAATGGATGAAAGGAAGAGACAGAGGGAAGGAAGGAAAGGAAGAGATAGGAAAGGGAGGGAGGGAAGGAAAGAAAAGGAAGGAAGAGGGAGGAAAGGAAAGAAGGAAGGAAAGAGTGAGTGGATGGATGGATGGATGCATGGGAGGAAGCAAAGAACGAAAGTGAATGGATAGAGGAAGAAAGGAAGAAAGGAGATGGAGGAAAGGAAGAGATGGATGAAAGGGAGGGAAGGAAGGAAGGAAGGAGAGAGGGAGAAAAGGAAAGAAGTAAGGAAAGTGAGTGAGTGGATGGATAGATGGTTGGTTGGTTGGATGCATGGGAGGAAGCAAGGAATGAATGGATGAAGGAAGGAAGGAAGGAAGTAAAGGAGAAAATGGATGAAAGGAAGAGACAGAGGGAAGGAAGGAAAGGAAGAGACAGGAAAGGGAGACACGGAAGGAAAGAAAAGGAAGGAAGGGAGGAAAGGAGGAGATGGAGGAAAGGAAGAGACAGGGAGGGAGGGAAGGAAGGAAGGAAGTAAAGGAGAAAATGGATGAAAGGAAGAGACAGAGGGAAGGAAGGAAAGGAAGAGATAGGAAAGGGAGGGAGGGAAGGAAAGAAAAGGAAGGAAGAGGGAGGAAAGGAAAGAAGGAAGGAAAGAGTGAGTGGATGGATGGATGGATGCATGGGAGGAAGCAAAGAACGAAAGTGAATGGATAGAGGAAGAAAGGAAGAAAGGAGATGGAGGAAAGGAAGAGATGGATGAAAGGGAGGGAAGGAAGGAAGGAAGGAGAGAGGGAGAAAAGGAAAGAAGTAAGGAAAGTGAGTGAGTGGATGGATAGATGGTTGGTTGGTTGGATGCATGGGAGGAAGCAAGGAATGAATGGATGAAGGAAGGAAGGAAGGAAAGGAGGAGATGGAGGAAAGGAAGACGGGAGGAAGGGAAGGGAAAGGAGAAAATGGATGAAAGGAAGAGACAGAGGGGAGAAAGGGAAGGAAGGAAAGGAAGAGACAGGAAAGGGAGGGAGGGAAGGAAGGAAAGAGTGAGTGGATGGATAGATGGTTGGTTGGATGCATGGGAGGAAGCAAGGAACGAAAGTGGATGGAGGAAGGAAGACAGACTATGGGCAATGACATCCAAAGAGATCAACTTTACTGCCCCTAAAACATCGCCACTTCCTGCATTTGATTTCGGAATGCGGGAGTTTTTATGCCGTGTCCTGTGTGTGATGATCCGAGATTCTTTTTCTGCTGCTAGTAATGAAAAACAAAAACCAAAAGCTTGGAGGAATTCTCCAGGGAAGCCTGTAATAAGGCCCCCTTCTGCATTTTGGTCTCTTCTAATGAGGTTGTGTTTGCTTTTCAACAGGAAGAGCATTTGGAGCAAGGAGACTTTGGGACAAAGACTGCAAGAGGTGAGCTCTTCCTTCGTTTGGGATTTGGCATCCGGTCCATTTGGTCCGTCCAAAGAAAACAACGCAGCATTAAGTAACCAAAAAGTCATGGACCAAGGAGAAAAAAAAATTAAAAACCGCAAAGATCGGAATCGTAGTGGGTGGAAAAAGGAAACTACAGGCATGTCAAGAGAGGGTGCAGCTCTATTGCCACTGTGTTAAAGCGCTGTAAGAGAAGAATAATTTAAATGTTTCCAGCTAGTGCTACTTTCAGGGCTGTGCCAAGTAAGGGACACTTCCATTACGCTAAATCTCTGGCACATTTGAGTCTGTCCATTTGGGGACTAGAACTCCCAGTCTCCTGGCGGTTGGCCCAAAGTCATCCAGCCAGCTTTCATGCTTAAGGTGGGACTAGAACTCACCATCTCTTGGTGATTGGCCCAAAATCACCAGCTGGCTTTCATGCCTAAAGCGGTACTAGAACTCCTAATCTCCTGGTTTCTAAACCAGCCTTACTATATCCCATCTGGTGGTCTCATAGGCCTAATTTTCACACTCTACTAAACCGTAAGACAATTTATTAAGCCAACTAAGCATGAGGTTCTGAGACAGGCATGCAACCCTGGGGGTGTTTGCTGGCTCTCTCCATCTTTTTTACCTTTATATATTTTTCTACCTTTTTTTTTTTAACTTGTAAAACCAAGGGTGGAATTCAGCCGGTTCAGACCGGTTCGGGCGAATTGAATGCTTATTTTATATCTGGTTCGCCGAACCGGTAGTTGCAAGGACTGGCTATTCTCGCCCACCCCTCCCCTCCCCTCCCCTCCCAGGAGTCTCCACGCGGCCTGTTTTGGATGCCACATAAGTCAGTGCCTGTGTGGAGGCTCTGTGGAGGGGCGAAAAACAGGCCTCCCAGAAATTCTGGAAGTCTGGAAACGAACCCATTTCCGTCCTCTAGAGGGCCTCCCGAGCCCAAGGAAGGCCAATTTCGTCCTCCCGGAGGCTCGAGAAAAACCTCCAGAGCCCCCACCATGGATCAGGAGGCTGAGTAGGCCACGCCCACCATTGCCACGCCCACCCAGCCGCGAGGCAGAGAACCGGTTGCTAAAATTTCTGAATCTCATCCCTGTTGTAAACCACTCAAGAGTCACTTATGTAGTGAGACAGGCTATGTATAAATTTGATCTATCCGTTAATGTGCTGGATTCTCACCATACCCCAACTATAGAACGAGCAAATTGTGATGTATGTTAACTTCTAAGGGGGCCACGATCCCAATGTATATTTTCCAAACAATTCTGCCTCTTCAGTGCCTCATGGTATAGGAATCCACTAATTTCCACCCCCCCCCCCCCCCCCAGGCTACAGTAAGCCAATTTTTTAAAAGTTCCCCTTTCTGCTCCTCCTTTCTGAACATTCCTCTGGCTTCTCTTTCGCTCTTCCCGTCTCTTTTTTCATTTAAAAAGCCATAAAATAGGCTTTTTAATTTACGAGCTTATGAGTTTATGGGCAAGATCAGAAGCTTTGTTTTATTGGGCTTGCTAAAACTTCCAAAGAAGTGGTGGTGGTGGGGGCGATGGGAGAAGGGAGGCAGAAAGTATTCCCGGTCATTTTGAATTCTTTCTTAAAATTGTAGACGGTAAAGATTAAAAGGACCTTGAGATCCTTTAGTCCAGGGGTCTCCAACCTTGGCAATTTTAAGCCTGGTGGACTTCAAATCCCAGAATTCTTGAGCCAGCATGGCTGCCTTAGGAATTCTGGAAGTTGGTCCATCATGGCTGGCTCAGGAATTCTGGAAGTTGAAGTCCATCATGGCTGCCTTAGGAATTCTGGGAGTTGAAATCCATCATGGCTGCCTTAGGAATTTTGAAAGTTGAAGTCCATCATAGCTGGCTCAGGAATTCTGGGAGTTGAAGTCCACAGGTTGTGAAAGGAATGGGCAACTATGGTCCCTTTATGATCTTTGGACTTCAACTCCCAGAATTCCTGAGCCAGCATGAATACCCTCCTGCATCCCAATTGGATCCATCACTAAAACGCTCAATGAGTCTTTTTTCTAATTATCCAATACAGGTGGTCCTTGATTTGCAACCATTCGT
Source organism: Coluber constrictor foxii (assembly GCA_038048745.1). Lineage (NCBI taxonomy): Eukaryota > Metazoa > Chordata > Lepidosauria > Squamata > Colubridae > Coluber > Coluber constrictor. The sequence continues at coordinate 3,836,259 of CM075963.1, read as the reverse complement.
TTAGTGACCGTTTGAAGTTACAACGGGACTGAAAAAAGTGACTTATGATCGTTTAGCACATTTACCTTGCAGTATCCCCGTGGTCATATGATTAAAATTTGGGTGATTCGCTTTACAACTACAATGATTCATTTAACAACTGTGGGAAAACGGTCATAAAATGGGGCACAACACACATTAACAAGTGCCTTGCTAGGCAGTGGAAAGTTTGGCCTCAATTGTGGTTGTAAGCTGAGAACTGTCTGTCTACTGTTAAGAATTCTTTTGTTTCTCATTTTTCTTGGATGCGTTTCTCAAGCTTCTGTGTCCAAATTCCTGTTCTGTAAAAGCAACATCCTGAAGTCGATAACCTATTTTATTTTTCCTTTTTGACTTATCAAAGTTATTTGTTTTTAATCTCTTCCTTTCCCATCCTCTCGATTTCTGCAGGTCTCTTTCAAGGCTGTGATGAAAATGTAATTTTGGAGTGATGCATTTGCTGCAGGAAGACATAATGGAGACCTTTAGAAGGAAGTCAAACTTGTTTTAGTTTAAATTGAAATCCTTCCAAAATGTATGTTGGATCTCCGAGCTTCTTGGGTTAGAGGAACATCTGTGACTTTTAACCAACTTTTCTGTAGAAACAAACTTGAGCGACATCCCAGCTCAAGTTTCTCTCCCATTTTGATTTTTTTTTTAAAAAAAATACATATCTGAACTTCAACTGATGTTGAAATCTTCAAAATTTCTTCCTAGTTTTGCCTGCATCTCTATTCCTTTCTTTTCTCATTCCGGCCACCTTTAAACATCGATGAAAATTTATGTACATGTGATGGTGTTCAAATTGGGTTTTGGTCCGTGGCGATAATATTCTCTCGTTGTGGTGTGCGTGCTTGTATTTTCGTAGCGAACGGCACTTCTGCAGAAAGATAGGTTTTGCCAACGAAAACAGAAGGAACGATGGTGGAAAAAGAAAGAGGAGGTTGTAAAACATTTCAGAAAGTTGAAGCATCAAAAAGTTGGAATACACAACAATTGGAGCATTGGCCATCCAAAAGATTTTGAATTTGAACTATTCCAGTTTTCCTCCCTGGCTTCATCTTGAGTTGAAAAAAAATGAGACATTTTGATTATTGATGAAGTGTTTTGGGCTCAAAACTGAGGCGTGAACCAAAGATGCTTTGAGCTGGAAATATTTCCTAAATGATCAAGATGATCTTTCGAAAGGCGAGTCAGCCATTTTGTGTTCCAAAGGAGACATTTTACAGTCAAGAGAGGTCAGAATAAAATTGCACACCGCCGGTGCTGGGTTCTTCTACTCTGTAGGGCTCAAGAGCAATAAAATTAGGGCATAAATTTGTTTTTCGGTGTTTCTGCGGCTTACGAACATCAGTGTCTGCATGATGTGGTCAAAACAGGGTAAGTGAATTTGTGAATTCTGTAGTGTATATAATGACATCATTTATCAAAAATGTCTGTTGGGTTATTTGTGCAAGACATCGTTATGGCTTGTGCTGGACTCTTTATTACATAGTAGGTCTGCACTAAACCAGATTCCTAGCCTGTGTAAACCTGGTCTAGGCCAGCCCAGAGATCCTAGCTCTCCAGATACTTCTGAACTGGCGCATTGTTCCTCCATTGTGGATTTGTTTGTTGTTTTATATTGCAGTTTTCCTCTTGGGCATCACCCGTACTGTAGTTTTAAACCAATGGTGAGGAACCATTGGCCTCTTTATGACTTGTGGACTTCAAGTCCCAGAATTCCTCTGCTGGCTCAAGAATTCTGGGAGTTGAAGTCCACAAGTCATAAAAAGGCCAATGGTTCCCCACCACTGTTATAAACAAACATCCCTCAACATTGATATTGAACTCTTCACTGTTCGTTGAGCAGCACAAAGAGCACCTTAAATTCCCCACAAGAGCACGACCAAAGCGGGAGACAGCATGGCAAATTGGCAGAGAGAAGATTTATACCACTAAATCTCCCTGGTTCTCAACTCTTATTTATTCATTTATTTATTTATTTATTATGAAATTTATTTGCCGCCTATCTCGGGTCAAATGCTAAATATTCAGGTGTTCCCTCCCCCCCAAAAAAGATGGCACAAAAACTAATTGAACTGATGGTTGTTGGAAGAAAAGAGTTATTAATGGCCTTTTTTAGGACAGTATTTCTCGACCTTGGCGAATTGAAGATGGGCAGACTTCAACTCCCAGAATTCCCCAGCCAGCATGTGGGATTCTGGGAGTTGGAGTCCACCCGTTTTCAAGTTGCCGAAGTTGAGAAACACCACTCTAGTGTGTGTTTCTTTGACAGTTCTTCAACCTCTATCCCATTTCATCTCTCCATTTTCTTCACCTCTTTTTCCTTATTTTTGTTATTTAAATTTCATCTCTCCATTTCCTTCACCTTTCCTATCTTCAGTCCAGCGTTTCCCTTATTTTTGTTATTTAAATTTCATCTTTCCATTTCCTTCATCTTTCCTTTCTTCTGTCCAACATTTTCCTTATTTTTGTTACTTAAAGAGAGCCACATTTGCTGGTCAAAGAACATCTGGGAAAAAAATGCTGTCCATTTCTCATCCCTGCCAAAATACACGGTCCCATTTTCCCTTTTATTATCTAGGTAATTGAGACTGTGGCAAAGTTAAAATACAACTATTCAGGGAAGCGATTTCTGGAAAAGATTATATTCAGTGGAGTGGCAAAGATTTTTATGGTGTTTCTGTCAGAAGACGACGATCAGGAGGGTTGGAAATACCTTATAAAAGGAAGAAATGCGATATCAGACAAAATATAAATCCAGATTATTATTTGGCTATTCCGACTTTCCTTCCAGTAGTTCATACAGTATTCGTTTCATTTTCCCTAAGTATCCTTGGAGAGCAATTTTTTTTTCTTAAATTAAGATTCGGAAACACTGTATTTTCATTTTGTTTTTAAATAAGTGAGGTGGTGTTGAAATGTCTTTTGAAATAAAATAAAAATAAAAATGTGGACTAGCAATATGAAAAAACGAGTTTTTTTTAAAAAAAATCCTCTGATTTCTGGTATTAATTGGGAACATTGAATGGCAGGCTGATAACATTTAAAGCAGAAAGTAGGAAGAATAACATAATTGCAGAGTGGGAAGGGAACTTCGGAGGCCATCTAGTCTAACCCCTCTACTCAAGCATGAGATCCCATACTACTCCAGACAAACGTCTGTCCAATCTCTTCTTAAAAATCACCAGTGATGAAGCACCCACAACTTCTGGAGACACTAGTTTATTGTTTTCACCGTCATGAAATTTCTCCTTAGTTATAGGTTGCTTCTCTCCTTGATTCGTTTTTCATTCATTATTCCTTGTCTGGCCTTCTTCTGCTTTGGAGAATACCTCCTCCACTTTGTGGCAACCCCTCAAATACTAGGCACCTGCTATCATGTCACCCCTACTCCAATAAGGTAGTGAAAGTATTACTTACTTTCACTACCGGTTCAGAACTGTGAGCTCGCACGCATGCACGCTTTGCTCGCGCATGGCACTTCTGCACATGCGCAGGACCTTTTGCGTATGCACAGAGCATCCGTGATGACGTCCTGGCGGGTAGGCGGAGCCTCCTGCCGCTTGCTCCCGAACTGGGAGAAACCCATCACTGCCCTAGTCCTTCCTTTCACTAAACTAAACATATCCAGACCAGATATTCACTCCAGGGGTGAAATGTAAAATTTGTTACTACCAGTTCTGTGGGCGTGGCTTGGTGGTGGTGGGTAATATGACTGAGTGGGCGTGGCCAACTTTTTTTTTTCTTTTTTACTTTTAAAACCATTTTCAGCTGAAGAGGTTGTAAAAAAAATGCTTTTAAAGCCTCCGACGATCCCAGCTGACTTGCCTGGTCAGCAGAGGCTTTCTTTTTTTTAAAAAAAGCCTCTGACGATCCCAGCTGACTTGCCTGATCAGCAAAGGCTTTTTTTTTTAAAAAGCCTGTGATGATCCCAACTGAGCTGCCTGATCGGCAGAGGCTTTCTTTCCTTTTAAAACCATTTTTTAAAAAGCATTTTAAAAAATGCTTTTAAAAGCGTCTGATGATCCCAGCTGAGACACGCGATCATCAGAGGCTTTTTTTTAAACTTTTAAAAGCATTTTTTCGGCCAAAGAGGTTGTAGAAAAAATGCTCTTAAAAATAATAATTAAAAAAGCCTCTGATGATTTCGCGGCTCAGCTGGGCAATGGGGTGGGTGGCAGGGATTTTTGCTACCGAACCACCCGCCTTCATCGCTACCGGATCAGGTGATCCGGTCCAAACCAGGAACGTTTGACTCCTGATTCATTCTCTTTTGACTTAACCAGTTTTGCTATCCTTAAATTGCTAAATTATACTCTTGTGATCAGGCTGTGGTCAAAAAAATGTCAAGACGATGGTCACAGCAGTGCCTTTGAAACTCTGTTGTGACGCACGTCAAAGTGTAGCCACCTCTGACTTTTTTCTTACCACACCTGCGGTTGCGGTACCATCGAATCAAATGATTTCAATGAATGAAAAGGAAATAGAATAGAAGAATGGATTATTATAATTAGAGGAGTGCTAGAAAACATTCTCCTGCCGCCAGAAACCAAGTTGCTATACCTATTCACATGCACACACACACTTCGTGTAATTACTTAATGCAAACATTTTCTGGATTCACACACTTACTCGAAGTAGTAAGTAGTGAAACACACGGATTGTCCCCACCCCACTCGGCTCCACCCGAAATCAACCGATGTTGCTCTACGGATCAAATTTAGCATCTCGTGTGAATCCTCAGATCCAAATGAAAAATTGAGTATTTATTAAGGAATATAGTCAGGGAAGCAGGACCAGAAAGCAGGCCCACACCAGAAATGAACAAGCATACAATATTGTTTATACGATACAACGTAGGAAAAAACGAGTTGGAAGGGACCTTGGAGGTCTTCTAGCCCAACCCGCTACTCGAACAAACGGCTGCCCAATCTCTTCTTAAAGGAATCTCTGTGGACACTTTTCTTAAAAACTTCCAATGATGGAACAACTTCTGGAGGCAACCTGTTATCCAGTTAGTTGGCCTCACTGTTGAGACGTTTCTCCTCAGTTCTCCTCAGGTTGCTTCTCTTCTTGATTAGCTTCCATCCGTTGCTTCTTGTCCTGCCTTCAGGTGCTTTGGAGAAGAGCTAGACCCCCTCTTCTCTGTGGCAGCCTTTGCTAACCTATGTTATGCTATGCTATGCTAAGCAAGTAGAGATCAATATAACAGCCACCTGCCCACTCCCACCCTATCTTCGTCCTGCGTTTGCTCATCGGCCTCCTGATCCCACCGCTACCCGTTCAGTCACAAATTCAACTTATGCACTCAAACCTTGAATGACCTGGAGGCTGTTAATGATGACATGTTTGCAGCCCTCAAACCAACTTCAGTTGTAGAACATATGGTAGTCCTCCACTTATCACCAGAATTGAGCTCACTTCTGTTTTGCCCATTTTACAGCCTTTCTCGCCACGATTCTTAAGTGAATCACTGCTGTTGTTAAGTGAGTAATGTGGTTCTCACGTGAACCCAGCTTCCCCATTCTGATTTTGCTTGTCAGAGGTGCCACAATAGCATAGCACAGCACAGCATAGCATAGCAAAGCATAGCAAAGCATAGCAAAGCATAGCATAGCATAGCGTAGCATAGAGTAGAGTTGAATAGAATAGACAGAAAATAGATTAGAATAGAATAGAATAGAATAAACAGAAAATAGAATAGAATAGAATAGAATAGAATAGAATAGAATAGAATAGAATAGAATAGAATAGAATAGAATAAACAGAAAATAGAACAGAACAGAACAGAACAGAACAGAATAGAATAGAATAGAATAAACAGAAAATAGAATAAACAGAAAATAGAATAGGATAGAATAGAATAGAAAAGAAAACAATAGAATAGAATAAACAGAAAATAGAATAGCGTAGCGTAGAGTTGAATAGAATAGACAGAAAATAGATTAGAACAGAACAGAACAGAACAGAACAGAACAGAATAGAATGAACAGGAAATAGAATAGAATAGAAAAGAAAAGAACAATAGAATAGAATAGAATAAACAGGAAATAGAATAGAAAACAATAGAATAGAATAGAATAGAATAGAATAGAATAGAATAGAATAGAATAGAATAGAATAGAATAAACAGAAAATTAGAATAGAATAGAATATAATAGAATAGAATAGAATAGAATAGAATAGAATAGAATAGAATAGAATAGAATAGAATAGAATAGAATAGAATAGAATAGAATTCTTTATTGGCCAAGTGTGATTGAACGCACAAAGAATTTGTCTTGGTGCCTACGCTCTCAGTGTACATAAAAGAAAAGATACATTCGTCAAGGGGATGACATGACCCCAGGACTCTGCAACCGTCGTATATGTAAACCAGTTGCCGAGCATCCGAATTTTGATCACACGACCATGAGGACGCTGCAATGGTCATAACTGTGAAAAATGGTCACAAGTCATGTTTTTCAGGGACGTCGTAACTTCGATCGCCACTAAATGAATGGCTGTTAAGTCGAAGACTACCTGTACTGTAGTAAGCGTGAACTGACAGATATTTGCTTCTGAGTATAACAGAATAACAGAGTCGGAAGGGACCTTGTAGGCAGTGTTGGGATTCCTCCAGTTCGCATCTATTCAGGAGAACCGGTTGTTAACTTTCTAAGCAGTTTGGAGAATCGGTTGTTGGAAGAAATCTTATTTTGTTTTTTTCCCACTTTGCAGGGCTAATCCTGTAAGGAAGGCAGGAAGGAAACATTCTGGTGGTGTTCCTAGCCTAATCTTTATTGCCCTGTTTACAGAAACTGCCTCTCTGCTTAACCCTTATTACATTGTAACAGATAAGTCGAAGCGCCCATCGATGTGAGTGATGTTGAGTTGGCCACACCCACATGGTCACATGACCACTGAGCCATGCCTAGCCATCTGGTCATTAGGGCAGAGAACCGGTTGTTAAATTATTTGAATCCCACCACTGCTTGTAGGTCATCTAGTCCTACCTCCAAGTAGCTTCACTTTATGCATTTTGAAGACAAACAAAATGGACAAAGATGGTCCAGGAAATATTGAGGACATCTATGCTTAAGCGAGAAGACATGAAATCGTTCAAAAATCTTTCTCCCTTGCTCCGTCAACTGTTCCTGGAAGGAAAGAGCCATCAGGCAGCTTCGCGTAGAAAAGCACAGAGGTAATACGGGAGGGGCTGGCGGGTGGCCCCTGTGATTTCCTCCAAGCTGACGTCCTTTACTTCTGGTGGGAGCTGGTACTGGAACGAACGGAGAAGGTTGGTGAAGAAAATGAAGAGCTCAATTCGGGCCAAGGACTCCCCCAAACATGCACGTCGCCCTATGAGAGGAGGAGGAGGAGGAAGCAACAGGCGTTGGTTCAAGGGAGGGTTTGAAAACAAAAAGGAAGCACGTTTCAAATGGAACCCAATCTACCCAGTTATTTGCCTTTTTATATAGCAACATAACGGCCAAGGAATAATGACTATGAATTAAGGATGGCCACATTAAATGAAGCATAGATGGGGGGGGGGGGGGAAAGAGACAAACTTCTAGAGAAGAATTAGTAACTTGCGTCATCCATCATCCATCATCTGTCTGTCTGTCTGTCTGTCTCTGTCTGTCTGTCTATTTATCTATCATTACTGTCATCCATCCATCTCTATTATCTATCTATCTGTCTGTCTGTCTGTTTGTCTGTCTGTCTATCCATCCATCCATCCATCCATCCATCCATCCATCCATCCATCCATCCATCCATCCATCCATCCATCCATCATCTATCTATCATTACTGTCATCCATCCATCCACCTACCTATCTACCTATCTTATCTATCTATCATTACTATCATCCATCCATCAATCTATTTATCCACCCACCCACCCACCCACCCATCTCTACCTCTATCTCCATCCATCTATCGCCTATAATCCATTTTCTTTCTTTCTTTCTTTCTTTCTTTCTTTCTTTCTTTCTTTCTTTCTTTCTTTCTTTCTTTCTTTCTTCCTTCCTTCCTTCCTTCCTTCCTTCCTTCCTTCCTTCCTTCCTTTCTTTCTTTTTTTTCTTTCTTTCTTTCTTTCTTTCTTTCTTTCTTTCTTTCTTTCTTTCTCTCCCTACCTCTCTTTCTTTCTTCTTTCTTTCTCTCTCTCTCTCTCCCCCCTCTTTCTTTTTCTTTCTCTCTCCATTTTTCTTTCTTTCTTTCTTTTTCTTTCTTTCTTCTTTCTTTTTCTTCTTTCTCATCTAGAGTATTTATTTGTAGTCCTTGACTTACAACCATTCATTTAGTGACTATTCAAAAGTTAAAATGGCACAGAAAAATGTGACTTATGACGGTTTTTCAGATGACCGTTGCAGCATCCCTATGGTCAGGTGATCAAAATTCGGACGCGTGGCAACTGGTTCAGATTTATGACGGTTGTAGTCTCCCGGGTCATGTGATCATCTTTTGTGACTTTCTGATAAGCAAAGTCAATGGAGAAGCCAGATTCACTTAACAACCGGGCTAGTAACTTAAACCTGCAGTGATTTACTTAACAACTGTGCCAAGAAAAGTCGTAAGATGGGCAAAACTCACTTGTCTTGCTTCACAATAGAAATTTGGGCTTCAATTTTTCTTTGAAAGTCAAGGACTACCTCGATTTACCATTCTTGGCAACTTGAAGAAGTGTGGACTTCAAATCCCAGAATTCTCCAGCCAACGTGCAGGCTGGGACATTCTGGGAGTTGAAGTCCATACTTCTTAAAGTAGCCAAAGTTGAGAAACACTTAGGACTTCAAAAATTTTAACAAGGGATTTTGTGCCCGGTTGCTGGGTGGGTGTGGTCATGGTGGGTGTGGCCTAGTTGGCCTCCTGCACCATGGCGGTGGTGTGTGTGTGTGTTTGTTTGCCCTCCCCGGGCTCCGGAGGCTTTTCTTGAGCCTCCGGGAGGGTGAAAACAGCCGTCTCAGGCTCCGGAGGCCCTCTGGAGGTTGGAAACAGGCCCGTTTTCGGCCTTCCTGAATTTCCGGTAGGCCCGTTTTTCGCCCTCCCCGAGCCTCTGCACACGCCCTGCACTCACCTGCATCCAAAATGGGCCATGTGGGGGCTCCTGGGAGGGGTGGGGCAAGGTGGGTGGGGCCAGCCAAGAGTGGGATTCGGGGATTCTCTGAACTGCACAGAATCTTAGATAGAGTTTCTCCTGAACCCCCAGCAGCTCACCCCTGGAAACACTGCTCTAGGGTCCATTCAGGCTGGGTTCTGGAAAGAAGGACTATAACATTACCTGTTGCGAATGGTAAATAAGCTTCATTGTTCACAAAATTGCCTTCAGAATCAAGGAAATGCCCCGGATTGAATTTCCAAGGGGTTTCCCAGCACTCTGGATCATACAGCACAGAATGGGCATTGGGCAGCAGAAGGGTTCCCTGGAAGTAAAAAATAATAATAATAATAATAACAAAGGAAATTATGAGTTCTTGTTTTATAAATTATCTGTTCAACCATCTCGAGAAGGAGGCCAACAATTCTTTCTTCCCAGTTTTTCCCAATCTCTGCAAATTTACCATGAGCGGATTTCAATTCCCAGAATCCCCTGGTCAGCATGTGTTCAGGTAGTCCTCGACTTATGACTGTAATTGAGCTCGGCAATTAGGGTTATAAGTTGTCATGGTTGTAAAGCGGTCGTAAAGCGGTCACCGCTTTAACCAGGCCTGTTTCTACGAACCTTTTTTTGCTGCAGTTGTTAAAAGCAAATGCATCGTCTTTAAATGAATTGTTTGCTGTAGGCTGTTTTTTGCTGTAAACTGGAATTAAACGTCAGTTTTTGGAAAAAAAAATATATATCATAAATCATGGTCATGTCACCACAGGATGCTGCAAATGATGGTAAATGTGGGCCAGTTGCCGAGTGCCCAAATCTCAATCATGTAACTACAGGGCAACCGAAGTTGGAGCTTTGAAACTGGGTTTATAGAGGTGTCTTGTAACTTAGACTCATGGCTAATCAACTGATTGCAAACTGAGGGCAATCGGTAGATATTGGCTCCCAAAATTCCCCAGCGAAATAAGATTTTGCTCTTATTTTTATCGGTTTGTTTTTTTTCAATTTACCGATTTTTATCTATGATTTTGCTCGTTGGCTTGAACTTTCAAAGTTAGCCTTTTGGTTTTGACGACAAGATGGACTTAACAGAACAGAATATGGGTAGTCCTCGCGTTACGACAGTTCACTTAGCGGATGGTTCAAAGTTACGAACTGGTAATGAAAATGAACTGATTCATTTTTGAATCTGACCAAGAAATAGGTTGTAAGGCATTTGACTTTATCAAATGCCTTACAATTGCCGAGCATTCTTTTTGATCATGTGACCACAGAGACAGTGCAAAGGTCTTAAGTCTGAAAAACGCTCATATGATCACTACAAACTTACAAACTGTTGTAATAAATCAAGGACTACCTGTCCTTACACAACACACTGACGCTGCTTACTTTTAACCTGTTTAATCTGACTTAGCATTTTGCAAACACAGCCTCATTTGGGATTCCGTCTATTGCAACCCTGAAGAAAACAGTTCTTGCATCACTAAGCTGAATGTCAATTTTGCAAGTCCTTAGCTCTTATTATCTTGTGCTAGTAAGTGTCTCACAACAAGCTGTTGTGGATGAGCGGGGAGAGAGAAAGAGAGAGATATTTACCTTTCCAATTGGGAAGCCCTTGATAACAATGTCCTTCAGGCATGTCCGTAAGGGTCCAGTGATCGTAACATTGCTGTAGCGGATGATTTCATGCAGCACGGCGTTCGTGTAGGGTAATCTGTTCCGATCCTCGTAAGTGATCACTTGAGAAGGCCCCAGAATGGCATCTATTTCATGGTGGATTTTGTCTATAGATAGATACATGACAGCGGGGCTGTCAAACTCGTGGCCCGGATGCATCACACGCTGGCCATGCCTACGCCCAGTTTAGCAAAAAGGGGGGGGAAGTCATGATACGTCACGTGACGACGACATCACGACGCAAATTTGACAGCCCTGCATTACAGGTTATCTTAATCTTGCCTTTGCCATTTTCTCTCCTGATTCCTGTGATATGTGATTAATTTCTTTCATTTTGGACATAGTTCATTGTTCTTTATATTGCTCCAATGAAGCAACGTGCAGCGGTATCTCAGTACTCGTTACTTCATTCCGGGAAGCACGATAAGTACTAAAAATGTTGAGTACTAATCAAATCACATGACCTACCTGTGACCCTTTATTTTGGCCAGAAGAGGTAGGGGGTCATGGGCAGAGGTGAGTTTCAGCAGGTTCTGACCAGTTCTGGAGAACCGGTAGCGGAAACTTTGAGTAGTTCGGAGAAACTGTAGTAAAAATTCTGACTGGACCCGCTCCCATCAATTCTCTGCTTCCCGAGTCCCAGCTGATCGGGAGGAAATGGGGATTTTGCAGTATCCTTCCCTTGGAGTGGGGAGGGAATGGAGATTTTACAGTATCCTTCCCCTGCCACGCCCACCAAGCCCACCTACCAAGCCATGCCCCACCCACTAAGCCACACCCACAGAAAAAGTGAAAAAAATTGAAACTCACCACTGGTCACGAGGCAACCAACAGTGACAAATACTAGCTTGCACGTTGAGTATCAGGAAAAACATTGGGGCAAGATTTTAGCTTCAAAATGTGTTGAGGACAGCTGGTCCTCAGTTTACAACAGTTCATTTAGTGACCGTTCAAAGCTACAACGGCACTGAAAAAAAGTGACTTAGGAACATTTTTCACACTTACGACCGTTGTAGCATCCCCATGGTCACATGATCAAAATTCAGATGCTTGGCCACGGATTCCTGTTTATGACGGTTGCAGTGTCCCCGGGGGTCATGTGATCCCCTTTTGAGAACTTCTGACAAGCAAAGACAGTGGGGAAGCCAGATTCACTTAACAACCATTTCACTTGTTTAACAACTTCAGTGATTCGCTCAAGAACAGCAGCACGGAAGGTCATACAATGGGGCAAAACTCACTTAACAACTGTCTTGCCTAGCAACAGAAATTCGGGGCTCCATTATGGTCGTAACTCAAGGACTACCTTTATATAAAGTCATCCGATATTATGGAGTAGTGAAACACGCTAATCCATTAAAATTCATGATGATCACGATGTGTGATTTCACCTGCTAAATCTTTATCAGATCTTTACCCCAGCTGGTTAAGAGTGTTGGGTGAAGACCATTGGGCCTTCAGTTTGCAAGACATTTGTGATTCTACAATAACATCTAATTTTTCTTGATTAGCCTGGTGTCAACTCGCAAAGCATTCCTGGCCTACTCTCAAGTTGCCATAAGCAAGGGGGGATGGGAAACTGATGAAACGGCACGGGAGCCAAAGACAGATTCACATTCCAGACTTATCTCTCTCAAGGCTGTATCCCAGGGTTACCCACAGAGCCAGAGGGGAGTGGTCTCTACAACCCGGGAAATTGCTCTGTTGCCGAATGTGATTGATGATATACCCTGGAAGGGGGGGGGGAAATAGGGTCATGATTAGGGTGTAAATTATGTAGAGCTGGCTTCACTTGGGAACGTGCTGACATGAAACTCCTAATACATAACTGGATTTCTTTTGAAGCTTGGCTCGAGGCTCATGACATCTGGATATTTTTGAACAGAGGAGAGGAGAGGAGAGGAGAGGAGAGGAGAGGAAGAGAAGAGAAGAGAAGAGAAGAGAAGAGAAGAGAAGAGAAGAGAAGAGAAGAGAAGAGAAGAGAAGAGAAGAGAAGAGAAGAGAAGAGAAGAGAAGAGAAGAGAAGAGAAGAGAAGAGATGAGATCTTGGAGGTCTTCCAATCCACCTCTGCCCAAGGCAAGAGAACTTATTGCAACATGGCTGTCCATCTTTTCATGAAGAACTTCCAATGATGGAGCAACTTCAACTCTTGGAGGCAAGCTGTTCCATTAATTAATTTTTCTCAGCAAATTTCTCCTTAATTCAAGGTTGGAGCTCTCCTTAATGAGCTTCCACCCATTGCCTCTTGTCCTACCTTGACCCCCTCTTCTCTGTGACAACCCTTGAAGTACCAGAAAACGGCTATCATGTCACTCCTAGTTCTTCCCTTCGTTGAGCTAGATATACCTAGTTCTCATAACTGTTCATCGTAGGGTTTAGTTTAGCCTGCAGACCTCTAATCATTGTTGTTGCTCTTCTCTGCATTTTTTTGAAGGATCTCAGCTTCTTTGCATCATGGTGACCAGAATTGTGTGACCTCTTTAGTGCAGTATAAAGCAATACTAACAGTTTATGTGATCTTGATATAACTTGACCAGATACAGGCAATCCTTGACTTAACGACCACAATTGAGTCCTGTTGTTATGTGAGACCTTTGTTAAGTGAGCATTGCCCCACTCTACGACCTTTCGGGCCATGGTTGTTAAGGGGATCACTGCCGTTAATAAGTTAGTAACCTGGTTGTTAAGTGAATCTGGCTTCCCTGTTGACTTTGCGTGTCGGAAGGTCTCAACAGGGGATCCCGTGACCCCCAGGGGACACTGCGACCGTCATAAATGTGAATCAGTTGCCAAGCATCTGAATTTTGATTGTGTGATCATGGGGATGATGCAACGGTCGTAAGTGTGAAAAATGGTCCTAAGTCACTTTTTTTCAGGGCCATTGTAATTGTTCTGACCCAGCCTTTGCAAGCAATGAGAAACCACTTACTCATGAGTAAAACAAACCCGTTTTTCCCTTAAAACAGGGCACGAACAGTCTCTGTTCACACAAAAACTCAGGATAAAAATAGTCTTCAATGATTAAGCCAACCAGAAACAGTCTCTGTTCACATCGGCTGAGGAAAATGTACTACCTATTGTTTCCCCTCAGGGAAACTCCGTCGGCACCTCAGATGGAGCAAATAGTCCTGACAAATCTGGTTCTGGCAAAGGAATCTAACTTGATTGATACTATTGATACTTGATACTATTTATTTCGCAGCTAGGGAGGGGCTGGCTAGCATCTATGACTTCTTTGCCCCGAGAGCTGGCTTATTGGCTTCTGTTGCTCTCCTCTCTCTCCTCTCCTCTCCTCTCCTCTTCCTCTCCTCTCCTCTCCTCTCCTCTCCTCTCCTCTCCTTCACATTTGCGCATCTGGGATGGGCCCCATCTGTTCCTCCCCCTCACTCAACTCAGGCCCTGAAGACAGCTGTCTCCACTGGGGGAGGACAGAAGACCACGACTCTGCCTCTGCCTCTGCTTCTGCTTCCTCATCAGAGCCTTCCAAAGGCTCCGAAGCCAGCCCAGGCTCCCCCTCTCCCTCCTCCTTCTCTGAATCTGCTGCTAGCTCTGCCAACAACAGTAACTTTTGAATAGTCACTAAATGGATTGTTGTAAACTGAGGGCTACCTGAATATCACATTGACCCAGTGAACAGACACCCACATTCCCAAAGCCTTGGCAGCTGCATTCACGTGCCTTGCACATCTGGATATTTGAGCAAATAAAGGAGGCCCCAGTACAAAGTGGTAGAGCTGGTCTCTGCTCCTCCAATCAACAGGTCGACAATAGTTTGAACCATGTTTTCCTGGCTGAAAATGGAACCGGGGTCGTTTTTGCTCTGGAAAATAAGAGAAATGAACTGTTGTAAGTTGAGGACTACTTGTAAACTCATTCTGCTTTGTTGTAAGGTTACATTTACAGATTCATGGGCCCACCCATGATCGCTACTTGTTCGTGTGAACCGGTATGAACCGGCTCAATATCACCTCTAATCCAGATAATAGCTGTCTCAAAGGCTCTTGTTTTCCTGCAGACATTTCATTACTCAACTAGGTAATGTCATCAGTGCTAGTAAGGAGTGAGATTTGTAGACAGGAGGAGAAGATCAGGAGGAGGGTACCCCTCCTTGGTACCCTCTGAGGTTGGTTGTTTTCTCGCAGACATTTCAGCACCCAACCTGGTAACATTATCAGTGCTAGTAAGGAGTGAGGTTTGTAGACAGAAGGAGGAGGAGGAGGATCAGGAGGAGGAGGATTTCATTACCCAACTAGGAACATTGATTTTGCCTGGTTGATAATGAAACATCTGCAAGAAAACAACCAAATGCGGAGAGCACCAAGGACCCCACAGTAAAGATGGTGGCCACAACTCTGAGATTACAAACACCATCTTGGCCTGGGCCCCTCACTACATGCCCCTGGCTACCCTGTCCCTAGCCAAGACAGCGAGTCACCGAGAACTGGGGAAGCTGAGCCGAACAAGAAGCTACACAGAAGCCTTCTCCTTGCCTTGGATGTGAACTCCAGATAGGAGTCAATCAGATCCTCTGGTTCGTTGCCTTCTTCCCATCTCTCCTTGCGACTCTCCAGCTTGTCGTTGACGAAATTGTGCAAGAATTCGTTGTGTTCAAACAACTCCTGGTAAGGCTTCCGAAATTTCTGCATAATTGTGGGGAAAGAGTCGTAGGCCTACAGCAAGGCAGCAAAATGGAGACAAAGGAGAATTAAGTGAGAATCAGGGATGGGCTGCTGAGGAGACACAGGAGTTTGGGAGAACCTCTAGCGACGATTCTGTGCAGTTCAGAGGACCCCCAAATCCCACTCCTGGCTGGCCCCGCCCCCTCCCAGGAGTCCCCACATGGCCCTTTTTGGATGCAGGTAAGTGCAGGGCACGTACAGAGCAGTTGGCCCCCGGTTTGCACCAGTTCTATGGAACCGGTAGTAAAACCGGCAGGAGGCTCCACCCACTGACCCCGATGTCATCAAAATGCTTCTGTACATGCGCAGAAGAGTGCACATGAGCGAAGTGAGCACACGCACGGCCCCACTGCGAACCGGTAGTAAAGGTAGGTATGTCAGAGCGGCAATCAGCCCCATTACCTTGCATGGGGTAATTGCCCTCATTTTGAGTTGGATTGTGGCTTTTATCCTTCTGTATACTTTGATCAATAAAACCGGAATACATCTTCTAATTAAACTCATATTTATTGTAAGAAAATAAAAACATCTCACTATCTAAATTAGATTACATGTTGGCAAAGAATCCCCAGCCTGACCTTAGCTGGCTGGAGAACAAAGGAAAGTTTCTAGAAGAAGTGAAAGAATGTATGACATGCGCAGTAGGTGCTGATAAGAAATTTGGCAAGCTACGGTGAGTCTGACAGTCCAGAAATAATAGCTCTGCTGGTAAATATAAAAACGCAGTGACAAGGTAGAACCCACCCCTGACACAGAGGCTCTGGGAAGGCGAAAAACAGGCCTACTAGAAGTTCGGGAAGGCTAGAAACAGGCCTGTTTCCAGCCTCCAGAGGGCCTCCGGAGCCCGGGGAGGCCGTTTTTGCCTTCCCGGAGGCTCGAGAAAAACCTCTGGAGCCTGGGGAGGGCAAACACACACACACACACACACACACACACACACACACCCGCCATGGTGCAGGAGGCTGACTAGGCCACGCCCACCATGGCCATGCCCACCCAGCAACTGGACAGAGAACCCCTTTCTAAAATTTTTGAAGCCCATCCCTGGTGAGAATTCATCGCCAGACTGGCTGTTGGGTGATTTCCTCATCCTGCAGTGCTTCTTCCCAAGTGGGGGATTTATTTCATTTAAACCAGGAGACTCCAATTTCGGCAACTTTACGACTTGTGGATTTCAACTCCCAGAATTCCTCAGGCCAGCACAAGTTGCCAAACTTGGAGACCTGGCTGAGGAATTCTGGGAGTTGAAGTCCACAAGTCGTAAAGTTGGTGAGGTTTACCCTGGATTAGATGTTATCTCCTTCAAGAAGAGATCGGACTGCCATTTGTCAGAAATGGTGTAGGGTCTCCTGCTGAGCGGGGGGTTGGACTAGATGACCTATAACAGTGATGGCTAACCTCTCCTAAGCAGGGGGAGTGCGGTGGGGTCACGTGCCCACATCCATAATTCTATGTGCCCCGCCTCCCCGTGCTCCCCCCGCTTTTGGCATGTGATGGTACGTTTTTTGCTCTCCCAGGCTCCAGAGCCTTTCTAAAAGCCAGGGGAGGGCAAAAATGACTTTCCCCACCCCCTCAGAGGCCCTCCGGAGGCCGGAAACAGTGTGTTTCCTGACTTCTGGTGGACCCAGAAGGCCCAAAAATCAGCTGGCTGGCGCACGCATGCGTGCTGGAGCTATGCTTGCGTGCCCACTGATATGGCCCGTGCCATAGGTTCGCCATCACGGACCTATAAGATCCCTTCCAACTCCGTTAATCTGTAATCTTTAATCTAAAGTCTTTTTCAAACACTTTCATTCTACTCTTCTATGGAAAGAGGAGGTGCGGTGAAACAGGTGATCGGTCTCACCTGTAGAATGAGCAGGTGAGCAGACCAAGTATAGGTAACCCTCAACCTACGACCACAACTGAAGCCACAATTTATGCTGAGAAATTTGTTAAGTGAGTTTGCTCCATTTGACTACTATTCCTGCCTCCTTTGTTAAGGGAATCCTTGCAGTTCTTAAATTAGTAACTGTTGTGGCCCGCCAGCAGCCTGCAGAGCTGGCAGCGGAGTCGGACAGTGAGGAGGCTGAGGAAGAACATGGGCCAGTCCTGGAGGCTGGGGAAGGCCCGGAGGAGGGCTCTGCGTCAGGGCCATCGGAGAGCGATGCACGGAATTCGGAGCCGCCAGAGGCTGACAGTAGAGAGGCAGAGGAACAGGAGGAGCCTGTTCCTAGTGCATGTATGAGAAGAGCTGCCAGAAGGCAAGAGCAGCTAAAGCAAAAAGGACGACTCAGGAGTAAGGCCAGGAGATGATTGGCCCCTCCCAGAAGGCTTAAAAGACCAGCAACGGCTCTTGGGTTCTTTGTCGGAAAACAAGGTTGATAGATTTGTTTCTTGTCTTGCTCCATTTATCTCTTGTCAGCATCTTCTGCTCCTGAACTTTTGCCAAGAAAAGCCTTTGGCAGGTTGCCTAATTAGACCAAGGTTGGTGATAAGGCTGAAGAATTGTGTTATGAAGAATTTGTTTTGAATTATTTTAGACTACGCTGAGAATGAGTTAATTCTCAGCTGTTCTAATAAAGTCTGTTTGTTTTTTGGAACTGTTTTGCATTTAATACTAACTACGTGGGCCTGAGTCACAACAGTAACATGGTTGTTAAGTGAATCAGACTTCCCCACGGACTTGGTTTGTCAGAAAGGTCACAAAAGGGGATCACGTGACTCCGGGACGCTGCAACCGTCACAAATACGAGTCAGTTGTCAAACCACCCGAATGGAAGTCACGTGACCAGAGGGATGCTGCAGCGGTCATAAGTGTGAAACATGGTCATAGGCCACTTTTTTTCAGCGCCGTTGTAATGTTGCACCATCGCTAAATGAACTGTTGTAAGTTGAGGACGACCTGCATTTGGGCTTTAAAAATAAATAAATAAATAAACACTGTTTTTTATACAGAGCATCAGGAAATCCAAGGTGCATGGGTAGAAGTAAAGAACCATCTATATCAGGGGAGTCAAAGTCCGGCTTGTAGGGTGCCTGCAGAGCAAAAACACAGCTTGGGATGGCCACGTGCAGCCCCTCCCACAGGCTCCGTTTTCGCTGGCAGAGGGCTAGCAAACCAAACTCAAAACAAAACGAAAGGAGAAAAGTTTCTCCCTTTTGCCTTTGAGCATGCAAGAAGGGACAGGAAAGGAGAAAGGGAAAGAGGAAAGACAAAGAACAAGAAGAGAAGATGGGAAGAGAGGAAGGAAGGAAAAAGAAGGAAAGAAGGGAAGGAAGAAGGAAGGAGAAGGAAGAGGGAAGAGAAGAGAAGAGAAGAGAAGAGAAGAGAAGGAGAAGAGAAGAGAAGAGAAGAGAAGAGAAGAGAAGAGAAGAGAAGAGAAGAGAAGAGAAGAGAAGAGAAGAGAAAAGGAAGGAAGGAAGGAAGGAAGGAAGGAAGGAAGGAAGGAAGGAAGGAAGGAAGGAAGGAAGGAAGGAAGGAAGGAAGATTATAAAGAGAATGAGGGAGGGTCTGAGGGGAGTTCTGCCTTAGCACTTGGCCACCACAGCAGTGATGGGTTTCAAAAATTTTTACTACTCGTTCTGTGGGTGTGGCTTGGTGGACGTGGCAGGAGAAAGATAGTGTAAAATCTCCATTCCCACCCCAATCCAGGGGAAGGATACTGCAAAATCCCCATTTCCTCCAGATCAACTGGGACTGGGGAGGCAGAGAATAGATGGGGATGGGGCCAGTCAGAATTTTTACTACCGGTTCTGTGTGCGTGGCTTGGGGTGGCACGGCTTGGTGGGTGTGGCATGGCTTGGTGGACGCGGCTTGGTGGATGTGGCAGGGGAAGGATACTATAAAATCTCCATTCCCTTCCCAATCCAGGGGAAGGATACTGCAAAATCTCCATTTCCTCCTGATCAGCTGGGACTTGGGAGGCAGAGAATAGATGGGGGCGGGGCCAGTCAGAATTTTTACTATCAGTTCTCTGAACTACTCAAAATTTCCGCTACCGGTTCTCCAGAATTGGTCAGAACCTGCTGAAACCCACCTCTGCACCATAGGTGCCCCTGACAGGAGTGATGTAGAGCTGGCCGCACACACACACACACCCTGGCCACACTCACCCTGGCCACACCTGATCTGTCCCCCCCCTTCAGAGACCCACAAAAACACAGCCAGCCGAGGGTTAATAATCACTTGGCACACTCCGCAGTTCTTATCTCAACCTTGGCAGCGATATGCACACCGTCTGCCAAGGACTTCATTGGTTTACACAAACAAGAAAATCTCCTACGTAGCTTTGCCGTTCATCTAGCTTCCAAGACTACGAGGTTGCTCCGTTTGTTTAGCTTTGTTCGTCACGAACTTCGTGACCCACCGTACTGTCTTATATACATATGCTTCTGGGTGTGGTCCAGTGAGTCATTGATCCCGTGACTCCAATCCAATGACTCAGGATTTTCTCATACGTCGCAGCTGCAGTACCCTTTTCTCTCGCCTTCTTTGGCGTGCGTCCAGGAATGACGTCTCTCCCTCACTCTCATCTGAGACACCTGTTTCCCCACTACTTGGCTCTCTTTCAGCTGGCACCTGAGCCGGTGCCAGAGGGGGAGGGCTGGGAGATCTGGCTGGCTCCTCTTCCTCCTGCTCAGAGCTGCCTTCCTCCAAAGGGATAGGCTCAGAGGACGGGGCCACAACAACACCCCTCTGAAGTCAAATACAACCCTCAATGAAATGGCCCTCAATGAAGTTGAGTTTGACACCCCTGATCTATATGGTCACAATAGCTCCCGGCCTTGCAAGTCCTGAATTGGACCAACTCCAACTGAGAGACATCCACAAAGGAGTAACGAGAGATACAGCACTTACCCTGCCCCAGACGTTACCAGAAATGTAGACAATCAAGTAGATAGCTTTTAATAATTTGTTGAAATGGGCATCCTCTTCGGAAAAACGATGACCGAACACAAAACTGCATATAATGTTTGAGACCGCTTTGACTATAGGAATTCGGGGGTCAAAGGGCGATCCTGGGAAGGGAGAAAATAAAGATTTGCGTTCACACAGGGAGACTTGATCTGAAGGAATAGCTGGATTCATTCATATACTGTATACATACATACATACTTACAACTTATTAATATAGATTATCTATTTATCTATCTATTTATCCATCCCTTAGCCCTCTCTCTCTTTCTCTCCTATCTATCTATCTATCTATCTATCTATCTATCTATCTATCTATCTATCTATCTATCTATCTATCTATCTATCTCTGTCATCCATCTATCTATCTCTATCATCCATCTGTCTGTCTGTCTGTCTGTCTGTCTGTCTGTCTATCTATCTATCTATCTATCTATCTATCTATCTATCTATCTATCTATCTATCTATCTATATCTACCGTATGATCTCGCCTCTCTGTCTCTCTTCTCTCTCTATCATCTATCTGTCTATATATCCATCCATCCATTCATCCATCTCTCTCTCTCAATCTATCATATGATCTCTATCTCTCTCTTTCTATCATCTATCTATATCTATCCATCCATCCATCCATCCATCTATCCATCCATCCATCTCTCTCTCTCAATCTATCATATGATCTCTATCTCTTTCTCACTCTCTATCATCTATCTATATCTATCCATCCATCCATCCATCCATCCCTCTCTCTCTCTCTCTCAATCTATCATATGATCTCTCTCTCTTCTCTCTCTCTATCATCTATCTATATCTATCTATCCATCCATCCATCCATCCATCCATCCATCCATCCATCCATCCATCTCTCTCTCTCAATCTATCATATGATCTCTATCTCTTTCTCTCTCTCTATCATCTCTCTATATCTATCCATCCATCCATCCATCCATCCATCTATCCATCCATCCATCTCTCTCTCTCTCTCAATCTATCATATGATCTCTCTCTCTCTCTTCTCTCTCTCTCTCTATATCTATCTATCTATCTATCCATCCATCCATCCATCCATCCATCCATCCATCCATCCATCCATCTCTCTCTCTCAATCTATCATATGATCTCTATCTCTTTCTCTCTCTCTATCATCTCTCTATATCTATCCATCCATCCATCCATCCATCTATCCATCCATCCATCTCTCTCTCTCTCTCAATCTATCATATGATCTCTCTCTCTCTCTTCTCTCTCTCTCTATATATCTATCTATCCATCCATCCATCTAATATCTATCTATCTATCAACCGTGTTTCCCCCAAAATAAGACCCTGTCTTATTTTTTTGAACCCCAAAATAAGCGCTTGGCCTTATTTTTGGGGAGGTCTTATTATTTTGGGGTGCGTGGAGCAAGAGGGGGCTCCTCTTGCCATCTTACCTGATTTCCAGCTCTGTCTCCCTAACCCTAACCAGAGGAAGTGGCAGGGACCGGCTGCGCATGCATTTAAATATTTTCAGAGAGGGCTTATTGTTGGGCAGGGGTCTTATTTTAGTGCATGCGCTTGAAAGCCTGATTGAGCTTACTATCAGGGGATGTCTTATTTTCGGGGAAACACGGTATCTATCATCTATCTATCTATCTATCTATCTATCTATCTATCTATCTATCTATCATCTATCTACTTACCTGTCTATCCATCCATCCATCCATCCATCCATCCATCCATCCATCCATCCTCTCTCTCTGTCTCTCACTCATCATCTATCATCTATCTAAGTTCCATGCATTTTGGGGAAAACCACATGTCACGTTATTCATCATTTTCTTCCTCTCAGATGGTTTTCTAATGTCCCAATCTCTCCTTGAGAGTCCGATATATCCTGGTGGTCTCCTTTCCAAGTATTAACCAGGCTGAAATATGCTTCAATACTACAAGCTATGGCTAACTGCTGCCACTCGACTGGGCATAAATGAGACATAACGAAGTTTAAAAGAAGAGCAAAGGGAGGGCGGATGGGGGGAAGAATCCCAACATCAACCTGGACCATTGCAAGGTTGCTCACTGCTTCTTTATTGTTCAAGGAAGGGGGGGAAAAAAAAGAGAGATTACCTTCCTTGCTCTTAAACACCTTCAGAAGATGATGTGCCTCCTCCTGGATCCGGTTCTCCAAGATCTTCTTTCCCACCCCGAGATTTCGCAGCGTCGTCATGACAAAGCGCTTCTGCTGTTTCCAGATGGGACCACTGGTCATAAAGACACCTGCAGATGACCAAGTTGGAACATCTGATATTTGAGCACAAGATCTTGGCACAACAACTGGGTCCCCTACGGCGCTTTTTCAAGAGGCAAGTGGACTTCCTTTGTTTTTCCTTGAAGATGCTTCACTTCCCATCTAAGAAGCTTCTTCAGTTCTTCTTCAGATAGATAGACTTATCAATAGACAGACATGATAGAGAGAGAGAGAGGGAGATGATAGATACATAGATACATAGGGTAGGTAGAGATAGATAGATGACAAATAGAGATGATAGAAATAGAGAGTGAGAGTTGATACACATAGATTCATAGATAGAAATAGATGGTAGGTAGGTAGGTATGTAGATATAAGAGATAGGTAGATACGTAGATAGGATAGATAGATAGGATAGATAGATAGATAGATAGATAGATAGATAGATAGATAGATAGATAGATAGATAGAGAGTGTGAGAGAGAGATGATAGATGATAGATACATAGATACATAGGGTAGGTAGAGATAGATATACAGTTAGATGATAGACAGAGATGATAGAAATAGAGAGAGCTGATAAACATAGATTCATAGATAGAAATAGATAGATGATAGATGGATAGATAGATAGATAGAGAGAGAGAGAGAGAGAGAGAGAGAGAGAGAGAGAGAGAGATAAATAAATGATAGATAGGCAGATGATAGGCAGGCAGGCAGGCAGACATAGATACACAGACAGATGATAGATAGATGATAGAGATGATAGATAGATAGATAGATAGATAGATAGATAGATAGATAGATAGATAGATAGATAGATAGATAGATAGAAAGAAAGAAAGAAAGAAAGAAATAGATGATAGATAGACAGATGATAGGCAGGCAGGCTGGCAGACACATAGATACACAGACAGATGATAGATAGATGATAGAGATAGATGATAGATAGATAGGTAGATAGATAGATAGATGATATAGAGATAGATGAAAGAAAGAAGGAGGAAGGAAGAAAATAAAGTAAGTAAGTAAGTAAGTGAGAAAGAAAGAAAGAAAGAAAGAAAGAAAGAAAGAAAGAGAAAGAAAGAAAGAGAAAGAAAGATACTTCTTGAAAAAGCATCTTTGAACAACCATGGATGACTGATTTCCATAGACAACAAGAGGTTCTTTTATCTTGGTTTATTTCAACTGTGACCAACTATAGTTGTTATAACCAGTGGTGGGTTTCAATTTTTTTTTACTACCGGTTCTGTGGGTGTGGCTTGGTGGGCATGTCAGGGGAAGGATACTGTAAAATCTCCATTCCCTCCCCACTCCAGGGGAAGGTTACTGCAAAATCCCTATTCCCACCTGATCAGCTGGGACTCTGGAGGTGGAGAATAGATGGGGGTCAGAGGTGGTACTTACCAGTTCTCCGAACTACTCAAACTTTCTGCTACCGGTTCTCCAGAATTGGTCAGAACCTGCTGAAACCTACCTCTGATTATAACCATGCTCTATTGCAGTGTTTCTGAATCTTGACAACTTTAAGATGAGTGGACTTCAATTCACCTTAAACATGCTGCCTGGGGAATTCTGGCAGTTGATGTCCATCCACCCAGTTCAAATTTCCAAGGTGGAGAAACACTGCTCTGTTGAATAATATTTTTTTAAAAAATTTGATTTATATGCCGTCCTTCTCCGGAGACTCAGGGCAGCTTATAATGCGTTAAGCAATAGCCTTCATACTTTTGTATATTTATACAAAGTCAGCTCATTTCCCCCGCAAACTGGGTCCTCAATTTACCTATTTTAGAAAGAATGGAAGGCTGAGTCTGGTGAGCCTGGTGAGATTCGAACTTACAGTAATTGCACAGTTGGTGTTAATCACAATGCACAATGCATTAGTCTGCTGAGCTATCCAGGCAATAAATTGCTGTGGGTTTCTTTAGCTTTTGATCATCTCTTTTAAATGATATATAGATCTTGTTTACCTCTACGTGCCCATCGATGGCTGATTTGTCTGCATGCCAGACTTCCAGGAATTCTCTAGCAATTTTGGCTTGGTCAAGGTGCTCCCACCTTCCCAGTTTAAACTATGATTAAGTCTATCAATGTGTTGTACAATTAAGGAGTTTTCACCATGTCTTCTGACAGCTAGTCGGTGTTCATGGATGTGCTTTGTAGTCTTCTGCCTGTCTCTACTACTTAAATGCTGTTACAGTCCTTACACTGCATGTTTTTTTTTTAATTGATTTATATGCCGCCCTTCTCCGAAGACTCAGGGCGGCTTACAATGTGTTAAGCAATAGCCTTCATACTTTTGTATATTTTTATACAAAGTCAGCTTATTGCCCCCACAAACTGGGTCCTGAATTGACCTACCTTAGAAAGGATGGAAGGCTGAGTCAACCTTGAGCCTGGTGGGATTCGAACGGGTGTAATTGCAGACAGCTGGATGTTAATTACGGTGCTTAGTCTGCAGAGCTAAACAATGTTATTGATGGCTCCTGTTTTTTCTTTTCTTTTTGGGGTACCGGGCCTTTTGGTTTGAGACAGGGGTGAAATCCAGCCGTTTCTGACAGTAGTGGAATTTGTGAGTTGTTTGGAGAACCGGCAAATACCAGCTCTGGCTGGTCCTAGAGTGGGGTGGGAATGGAGCTTTTGCAATATTCTTCTCCCAGGAGTGGTGAGGGAATGGGGATTTTGCAGTATCCTTCCTTGCCAGGCCCACAGAACCGGTAGTAAAAAAAAATTGAATTCACCACTGGTTTAAGGTATCTTCTTTGCGCTTCTAACAAAGGAGGTAATAAGAGAGTTTTGATCATACTGGGTGTGTTCCACAGATGGCATGCAGACCTGTGACAATTTAATATCTGTACCGTATGTATGTATGCAGAAATTTAATATCTCACGTTTCTTTGCTCTGTCTGAAATTTTAATCCATTTCCCTGCTTTAAACTTTAGGTATTCCGCATAATTTTCAAAGCTCTCTTCAACCACAGAAATGTTTCAGGGAGACTAGAGAAGGGTCAGTAGTAAAAGCCATCCATAACTTGGGTCACATGCAGGGGTTTGGCTGCTGGGGGTTCGGAGGGGTTCGGGAGAGCCTCTAGCTAAGATTCTGTGCAGTTTGGAGAACCCCCAAATCCAGGGGTGGGATTCAATTTTTTTAACAACCGGTTCTGTGGGGTGTGGCTTGGCGATCATGTGACCGGGTGGGCGTGGCTAGATGGTCATGTGACCGGGCGGGTCATGGCTAGCTGGTCATGTGACTGTGTAGGTGTGGCTAGCTGGTCATGTGACCGGGTGGGCGTGGCTAGCTGGTCATGTGACCGGGTGGCGTGGCTAGCTGGTCATGTGACCGGGTGGGTGTGGCTATGTGCATAGGGACTACTCAGAGGGCTGAAAAAAGTCATTTCTGACTGGTCCTCGCACTTTGGACCGATCCTCGCACTTATGACCATCCTCGCATTTATTCCCGTTGCGGCATTCTTAACAACCGTGTCAGTCATTTCACAACTGCTTCTCTACAAGATAGGGCAGAAAACGTAAAATGTGAGGACAGTCATAAGTTTGAGGACTGGTCAAAAGTGCGAGGACCAGTCAAAAATAACTTTTTCAGCCCTCTGAGTAGTCCCTATGCACATAGCCACGCCCACCCGGTCACATGACCAGCTAGCCACGCCCACCCGGTCGCATGACCAGCTAGCCACGCCCCACCCAGTCACATGACCACCAAGCGACACCCCCAACTAAGCCACACCCACAGAACCGGTTGTTAAAAAAATTGAATCCCACCACTGACCATAGGGATGCTACCAAGGCAGTGGTGGGTTGCTACCACGAGCGCCATGAGCGAACTGGTAGCGACGGGATTTGGAACCTGCCCCTGTACAAAGGTCATAACTACGAAAAACAGTCATAAGTCACATTTTTCAGTCCTGTTGTAACTCTAAATGGTGTAAGCCAAGGATTACCTATACTCTCAGCCCAGCATTTCTCAAAGGAGTTGCTGTTTTTCTGGGATGAGTTAAGGGAGACCCTCATATGTGCCACCTTAAACGAAAGGCATCCAAGCATCAACATAAAATAAAAATAACTGTGCTTAAAGGCATTGCAGTTATGCCTCAAAACTGCATTGTACAATTTCTGTGGAGAAGTTCAGAACTGACCTTTCTCACCCATCAGATCCACAAACAAAGGGGTCAAGGCCCTTCCAGAGGTCTCCTCCGAGTAAGTGACGAGTCCTTCTTTCATGGCCTTGTAGCCATTCAGCACAACCACCGGGGCCGACCCCAGCCAAACGGTGTAGATATTCCCATAGAGGCTTTTTAACTGAAAGATAGAATGAGCGTGTCAATGAGAAAAACTGTGTAATGGTTTGAGAGAGGGAGGGAGGATTATTTATCTATTCTCCAAAGTACCTGAGGGTGGAACAAGAAGCAATGGGTGGAAAGTAATCAAGCAGAGAAGCAACCTGGAACTAAGGAGAAATTTCCTGACAGGAAGAACAATAAACCAATGGAACAGCTTGCCACCGTGATTCAACACTAGGGGGTTTTAAGAAGAGATCAGACTGCCATTTGTCTGACATAGTGACATGGTTTCCTGCTTTAGCACGGGGTTGGACTAGAAGGCCTCCAAGGTCCCTCCTAACTCTACAGGTTGTCCTCGGACGTACGACCACAACCTGTTGTGGCCCCGTCCTCTGAGCCTATCCCATTGGAGGAAGGAAGCTCTAATCATTAGGAAGAGGAGCCAGCCAGATCTCCCAGCCCCCACCCCCTCTGGCACCGTCTCAGGTGCCAGCTGAAAGAGAGCCAAGTAGTGGGGAAACAGGTGTCTCAGATGAGAGTGAGGGAGAGACGTCATTCCTGGACGCACGTCAATGAAGGCGAGATAAGCGCTTGCAGCAGCTGAGGACGCGTGCGAGGGAATAGACCTGAGCCACTGGACCAATGAGTCACTGGATCACACCCCAGAGACTATATAAGAGAGGGTGGTGGTCAGTGATCCCTGTGACGAACAAAACTCAATTTGGTAGTCATTGGAGCCTGAAGCTGCTAAAAGAACGGATTTTGGCAAAGCTACGTATGTGATTTTCTTTCTGTGAACAATTAAAGCACTTGGCAGACGGTGTGAATATCGCTGCCAAGTTGGAGATAAGGACTGTGGTGTGTGCCAAGTGCTTCTTTAACCCTCGACTGGCTGTGTTTTTGTGGGTGTGTGTAGAGGGGGACAGATCACAACCGAGCCCAAAATTTCTGTTGTTAAGTGAGTTTTGCCCCATTTTTAAGACATTTCTTGCCACCCTTATTAAGCGAATCACTGCAGTTGATAAGTTAGCAACCCGGTTGTTAAGTGAATCTGGCTTCCCCATGCTTGTCAGAAGGTCGCAAAAAGGCGATCACGTGACCATGGGACACAGCAACGGTCGTAAGTATGAACCGGTTGCCAAGCATCTGAATTTTGTTCAGCTGGCCACGGGGAGGCTGCAGATGTCGTAACTGTGAAAAATGGTCATAAGTCACATTGAGCCGTGCCCTCAAGACGCTATTGTTCCAATATTGTTCTAAACATGATTTTTAATGGGGGATTATTTTTTAACGATTAGGGCCAAATTGTTTAATATGTTTTTAAAATTGCTTTTAAATTTTGTATTGAGTTTGTTTTATTGTTGGCTGTGCACTGCCCTGAGTCCTTCGGGAGAAGGGCGGTATAGAAATTAAATAATTAAATAAATAAATAAATAATAATAATAATAAATAAATAATTTTTCAATGGCATCATAACGGTCACTAAATGAACTGTTGTAAGTCAAGGTATTGTTCTGTTCTGTTTTGTTCTGTTCTGTTCTTACCTTTCCTTCCTTCCTTCCTTCCTTCCTTCCTTCCTTCCTTCCTTCCTTCCTTCCTTCCTTCCTTCCTTCCTTCTTTCTTTCTTTTCTTTCTTTCTTTTCTTTCTTTCTTTCTTCTTCTCCTCCATCCTTTCTTCCTTCCTTCCTTCCTTCCGCTCTCTCTCCCTCCCTCCCTCCCTAGCGATACTAAAACTCCTGGTCTCTTGGTGATTGCCCCATGTCCCCCAGTTGGCTTTCAGGACTAGAACTCACCATCTCCTGGTGATTGGCTCAAAATCTTCCAGCTGGATTTCATAGCTAAAGCAGGACTTGAACTCATAAGCTTCCACTTTCTACTCTGGTCCTTCAACTCCCTACAGCCTAGACCAATTTCTTTCTTTCTTTCTTTCTTTCTTTCTTTCTTTCTTTCTTTCTTTCTTTCTTTCTTTCTTTCTTTCTTTCTTTCTTTCTTTCTTTCTTTCTTTCTTTCTTCTTCCTTCCTTCCTTCCTTCCTTCCTTCCTTCCTTCCTTCCTTCCTTCCTTCCTTCCTTCCATCATTCTTTCTCTCTCTCTCTTCTTCCTTCTTTTTTTTCTCTCTTTTCTTTCTTTCTCTCTTTTTCCTTCCTTCCTTCCCTCTCTCCCTCCCTCTCTCTCTCTTTCATTGAAGCCTACCGATCAAGGTCGAGGAACCCTGCATCCGGCAGCTTAACTTCTGGTTCTGCCTCCTTCCCCCATATTTCTCAGCTCCATTTCAACCGCTGGAGATTGTGGGATTCCTCAGGCCCAGCTTTGCTAACTTGCTTCACTGCCTGGTTTTACTGGCATAAAACATCGTTCCCAGAGCTTCTCAGAAAAACCTGCCAGAAATACAGCACAGTATGTGCGTTTCATACTGCAACTAACACACACGTGTTGCAGGGGTGGGTTCTAAATTTTTTTACTACCGGTTCTGTGGGCGTGGCTTATTTTGTGGGCGTGGCTTGGTGGGGGGGGTAATGTGATGGTGGGCATGGCCAACTTCTTTTTTTTTTACTTTTAAAAACCTTAAGAGGATGTAGAAAAAATGCTTTTAAAAGTCTCTGACGATCTCAGTTCTCCGAACTACTACAAATTTTTACTACCGGTTCTTGCGAACCGGTGGGAACCGGAAGCAATCCACCACTGATGTGTTGGCCTGGACACAGGTCACCCCTCCCCACCAAACCAGCTATATGGGTCAGTGGTGGGTTCCTCCCAGTTCCGCTTGGTTCCGCTGAGCTGGTTCTGCTGAGCGGTGACGATATGACATCACCGAACAAGTTCTGTCCCCCCGCCCCCCGCCCCCCGCCCCCCCAACCCTCGTGTTATTCTTACCTTTTATTTTGCCCCACCCCCAATCTATTGTTGCCCAGCTGATGAGCTATAAGGAAAAAAACTGTTTAAACTCTTGCCGTGGGGCTTCAAAGGGCCGCCCTACAGCTGATCAGTGGTAAAAGGCAGTTTGGTGGTAGACCGGTGCCTCCAAAAACAAATGAGTAAACTGGTATAGCTCTGCAAGCAGTTAAAAGCCTGGTAGACCAGTACCTCTGCTAAATCCTAAAGAATTGTCACATGACCATCAAGCCACGCCCACAAAATAAGCCACGCCCACAGAACCGGTAGTAAAAATTTTTAGAACCCACCCCGACACAGGTCGTCTTCAACTTGTGACCATAATTGATCCCACATTTCTGTTGCTAAGTGAGACAGTTGTGAAGTGACCTTCATTCCATTTTTATGACCTTCCTTGCCACAGTTGTTAAGTGGATCACTGCAGTTGTTAAGTTAGTAACTTGGTTGTTAATCTTCGGATGTTAATTCAATCCTATCATCTGTACATTTTCCCATTGTTCCAACTGTTTATTATCACCAAAAAGCCTTAGCCTCCTTTGTGTTACATGCTGTCACTTGTTCTCCTGTTTCAAATTTCAAGAAGGGCTTATCTATTTCAGGTAGATCATTTTTACCCCGTTCTATTGTGAAGTCGGTTTTATAGAGCTCCTAAATTCTTTAATGCCTACTTTAAATCTTTCTGTTAATTGTAGATAAGAGAACCAACTAGATCCCTCTGCAACTTACTTCTTGTGGTTTTATTTTAGGTCACATGATCAGAACAATCGAGGCTGTGAATTCGATCCTAGGTAGAGGGAGCTATTTCACTCTTTGGGCACAATGAGGATGTATCTGCTGTACAAAACTCCGCATTGGTGACAGGAAGGGCATCCGGCCAGTAAATACTCTTCTAGCTCCATTCAGTTGCCCAGACTCCACCCCGCAAAGGATTATGGGGTCCTTAAAAGATGTTGATGATAGGACTGAAGTTTATACTGTTATAAACGTAAAGAGAATTTTTATAAAATGACATACCACTGGTGTAGATCACCAGAAGAGAAGTTGTCAGGAATGTATAAAAGTAATTTAAATGTATGAGAAGAAGGAAGAAAGGGAGGAGGAGGGGGGTGAGGAAGGAAGGAAGGAAGGAAAGAAGGAAGGGAGCGAGGAAGGAAGGAAGGAAGGAAAGAAGGAAGGGAGTGAGGAAGGAAGGAAGGTGGGAAGGAGGAGGGGAAGGAGGGAGAAGGAGGAGGGGATGGGAGGAAGTAGGAGGGAGGGAGGAAGGAGGGGAAGGAAGGAAGGAAGAAAGGAAGGAAGGAAGGAAGGAAGGGAGCGAGGAAGGAAGGAAGGAAGGAAGGTGGGAAGGAGGAGAGGAAGGAGGGAGAAGGAGGAGGGGATGGGAGGAAATAGGAGGGAGGGAGGAAGGAGGGGAAGGAAGGAAGGAAGGAAGGAAGGAAAGAAGGAAGGGAGCGAGGAAGGAAGGAAGGAAGGAAGGTGGGAAGGAGGAGGGGAAGGAGGGAGAAGGAGGAGGGGATGGGAGGAAATAGGAGGGAGGGAGGAAGGAGGGGAAGGAAGGAAGGAAGGAAGGAAGGAAGGAAGGAAGGAAGGAAGGAAGCCATACTGTCACCAGGTATAGGGGAACTCCAAGCTGTTGTAGAAAGTTAAAGTTATATATTTCCAGGAACATGCTGGTTTATTTAAATTCTAAACATATTTTTACCCGCATCATGATTATTTGTTAATCCATTTGCTTTATCTGATCATCCATTTCAAGTATATGACTCTTGGCAGCTTGCAACATTAAAAACAAATAAGAACACATACAATACCAAACTAAACCGAGAAATAAAATGGGCAGTTGCTAAAGAATCAGAAAAAGCCCTCAGCGTATCCTTTGTCAGGTGGCCACAAAGAGACAACTTCCACACAAAAGCCTAACACCCCCCCCAAATCAGTTTCTATGCTACGTTCACACATCCTATTAAACCCCGATGTTCTGTGAATCCACTCGTTTTGGTTCATTGACAATTCAGGGGAGCTGAGATTTTGGAAAGACCATTTAACCCCTGACCTAACTACCTGAATTTATCTGGGCAGAGTGAACTCATGTCCGCGGTTGGCGGGAGATTGATTTCTTGCTTGAGTTCAGAGTCCACAATAAGGCACAAATGGTTCATGTCTTCGAATTGGCCAAACATTTGGGAAGCTTTCCGGTGTGTATGTTTTTTCCAATGAACACTCTGAAGTCCAAACTTCAGAAGAACAAACTTTGATGTTTGTTCTAAACAACCGACGAGACTCTCCTCTTGTTTTAAACAACTTGGTTGGTTTTCAAAACAGAACAGGAAAAGATAAAAGAAATTTAACCCCACCGGAGGGTTACTTGATCATATTATTGTCAGCTTTAACGTATCATTGGGGATGTGGGTTTGATCAATGCTAACGTAAACTCTTTCTTTTTCTCCATCCTTTCTCCTTTCCCCCTCTCTCCCATCCTGCAAAAATAAATAAATTTGGGGGAAATAACCGAATTACCTTCTCCAACGTCTCTCGTTTCAGAGCAAAGTCCAGCAGCCATAAATTGCCAAGGATGGGAAGAGGAGTCGGGCCAGGGGGAAGCCGACTGCGTGCCCGTTGAAACTGTAGAAATTGGAAAGCGAAGACCAAGAGGGCAAAAAGCAGGCATCCTTCGATCAGCATCTCGGATACGGCCCCTTTCTCTGTAAATCTCCTGGTTGTTGTTTTTTTATTTTTTAAATATATATTAATTCTTGGAAAGTGCAGCCTTCTTCCTTCGCTTCACCTCCTTTCCCTCCCCATTCTCTCACTCCCTCTCTTTTTTCTCTCCCTTCTATTTTATGGCTTAGAAATAAGCTTTTTTTTTTTTTTTTTGCATTTTGCCAAGCCACTCCTTCCCTGGCGATGATTTCCAATCGTTTGGCTCTTTCTGATGAAAACTGGTTGCAACAAGTCTGCAGGACAGATGACCCCCCCTCCCCTCCCTTTCCTGATCACCCGGTGGTAAAATTTTGGATCCTGAAGGATAGGGACCGAGGCAGATCCAGGGTATTGAAGGACCCTGGGAGCCCTATCCTAAACGTGTATGCGTGCATAAAAGTGACAATCCAGAACACAGTGTAAAATGTTCCCCTGCAATTTAATCAGTAATCAGGGATTTCCACAAAACGGAGCCGCAAATGTAGGTTGCTAAGTGGAACATTTGTTAAGCGAGTTTGTCCCGTTTTTCTTGCCACCGTTGTTAAGCGAATCAGCTGTTCACTCAGTGACACGATGAAGTGAATCTGGCTTCCCCACGGACTTTGCTTCTCAGAAAGCCGCAAAAGGGGGATCATGTGTGACCCTGGGACACTGCGACCGTCATAAATCCGAGTCAGTTGCCAGGCATCTGAATTTTGATCACGTGACTATGACCATGGGATTGCTAAAAAGGTCGTAAGTGCGAAAAAACGGTCATAGAGAAGCAACTTAGAACGAAGGAGAAATTTCCTGACAGTTAGAACAATTAATAAGTGGAATGACTTGCCTGCAGAAGTTGTGAATGCCCCAACACTGGAAGTTTTTAAGAAGATGTTGGATAACCAGTTGTCTGAAGTGGTGTAGGGTTTCCTGCCTAAGCAGGGGGTTGGACTAGAAGACCTCCGAGGTCCCTTCCAACTCTGTTATTCTATTTCTAAAGGAAGTTGGTTAAAAAGTCACTTTTTCCAGTGCCCTTGAAACTTTGAGGGGTCACTGAATGAACCGTTGTAAGTCGAGGACTACCTCTATTGTATTTGTTTTGATAATGTAATATAATAAAGTAATAAAAACATGTAATAAAAGACCCCTGCAAGGCTGGAAAAAGGGAATTGTTGGTGTGTGTGGGGGGGGGGGGGCGGGACTTCTCCAAGTTTAACAGGTTAGGAAAGATTTATTTGAAGAATTTGGCAAGAATTCTGCCCTGTTTGTTTTTTTTTCAAAGCAAAATTGTGATATGGTCCTGAATGGAACACGGATTAAAAAGAGTGCAGGTAATCTACTGCTCAATTCAGATAATTAATATAGTGCTTGGCATTTGGAAAAAAAAAATTGCTTATGTACATTTGCATGTGCATATTTGAGAAAGCAGCTTGCACAGTAACGCCTGTCACAGAATATTGTGTATAACAGGCAACGTATTAAAGGCAGTCAAATAGAAAAAATAAATCACAGAATTGATGCGGTGAGGCCTGCATCTATATAGCATTACCAAAACAGATGATTATCTTCTAGCATGGGTTTTGATTTATTTTTTTATTTTTTTTTGGCATTCCCAATTTAGCCCCCTCTGTCCTGGGATCTCCTTGTGGTCTCTTATCCAAGTACTATCCTAACCTGGCCCATCTTGATCTTCCTAGATCACCCACGGTCATATATGTTGAAGAACATTGAGGAAAGTTTCATTTTTAACAGTCATTTTAAAAAAAATGATCCAAGAGGGAAATTGTCAAAAAAATATGAATAAATCCCCAACTAAAAAATGGAAAATTTAACCTTTGATCTTATTGTCCCAAAGGTTCTTTTTTCCAAGAGGCAACTGGATTCTTTGGGAGGTTTTTTTTTGTGAAGACGTTTTGCTTCTCCTCCAAGAAGCTTCTTAAGAAGCGAAACTTCTTCAAATTATACTTATTTCAACAAGCCGGCCTAGTTTGATTGGTTTTAATGGGGTTTTAAAATTTTGATATTATTGATTTTTGGGTTTTAAATTGGGTATTTTAACTTGTAGATTTGAGATTTTAATACTGAAATGCCGATGATTTAATTTAATTTTAATTTTTTTCTAATATTTGTACTATAATATTGATATTATTGATTTTTGGGTTTTAAATTGGGTATTTTAACTTGTAGATTTGAGATGTTAATACTGCAATGCCGATGATTTAATTTAATTTTAAATTTTTTCTAATATTTGTACTATATTATTGATATTATTGATTTTTGGGTTTTAAATTGGGTATTTTAACTTGTAGATTTGAGATTTTAATACTGAAATGCCGATGATTTAATTTAATTTTAAATTTTTTTCTAATATTTGTACTATATGTGTTTTAATTTGCCTGTTCACCGCCCTGAGTCCCCCCGGGGAGAAGGGCGGTATATAAGTTGAAATAAAATAAAAATAAATAAATAAATGAATGAAAACAAGAAAGTCTGGTTGCCTCTTGAAAACAAAAAGCATTTTTGGGATAACCGTTAACCTGGATGACGGAGAATCTCCATAGACTTTGATCTTATTGCATGGTGGATGTTGGCCAGAATAAATCATTGGCAGGCCTGGGAAATGCTCTGTTAGTCATTCCTTTCAAATCGATGCTTCTGGATTGTTCTAGAACACAAGGCGAATTTTCCACAGACCAGGTAAGCAACCCTGCGTCCATCATTAAAAAAAAATAAAAATAAATGGATACAATTTGTTTTATCCTGCATTTTTCTATCATCTTTTTTCTTCATTCTGACTACAGGTGGTCCTTGACTTACGACCACAACTGAGCCCAACATTTATGTTGCTAAGTGAAACATTTGTTAAGTGAGTTTTTGCCCAGTGGTGAAATGTAAAATTTGTTACTACCAGTTCTGTGGGCGTGGCTTGGTGGTGGGGGTATAATGTGACAATTTTTGTATTTTATTTTTAAAAGCATTTTTTCTACAACCTTAAGAGGTTGCAGAAAAAAATGCTTTTAAAAGCCTCTGACGATTAGGCAACTCAGCTGGGATTGTCAGAGGCTTTTAAAGGCATTTTTTTCCTACAACCTCTTTAGCCAAAGAGGTTGTAAAAAAAATGCTTTTAAAAGCCTCTGATGATCCCAGCTGAGCCGCGTGATCATCAGACTCTTTTTTTTTCTTTTAAAAACATTTTTTCGGCCAAAGAAAAAATGCTTTTAAAAGTAAAAAAAAAAAGCCTTTGATGATTGTGCAGCTCCGCTGGGCATGGGTGGGGTGGGGGAGAGCGCAGGGATTTGTGCTACCGGTTCTCCGAACCACCTACCGCCATCGCTAACGGATCGGACGATCCAGTCCAAACCGGGAGCATTTCACCCCTGGTTTTGTCCCACTTCTTGCCACGATGGTTCAGCAAATCTGGCATCCCATTGACTTTGCTTTGGATCACCTGACCCCAGGACCAGTGATGTATTGCTACCGGTTCGCTCCGGATCAGGCGAATCGGTAGAAGCAGCGGCAATCGCCCGGATGCTTTTGTGTATGTGCAGAAGCGTTGTGCATGCGCTAGCACGCACACACGTACGAGCGAACTGGTAGCAAACTAAATTGGAACCCACTACTGCCCAGGATACTGCAATCATCATAAATATGAGTCAGTTTACCAAATGTCTGAATTTTGATCACATGACCATAGAGATGTGTGAAGAACAGTCATAAGTCACTTTTTTTCAGGGCTGTTGAAACTTCAGTCACTAAATGACTGAATGAACTGTTGTAAGCCGAGGACTACCTGTACCTGATTAATTTTTTAAAAAAATAATTGCCAGCCACATAATCTTCTCTTTCTCTCCCCTATTTGCATGACTGTCTGGATAGCTTAACGAGCAAAAAAAAAAAAGTGCAAATCAAATCCAGTCTGGAATTATAGACTTAAGCCTCACTGAAGTCAATGGGATTTAGGAGTGCAATAATTATAGTCTAGACGAGGCTAAAGTGAGTTTAAACAGTTTGTCATTCGGTTCAGTTTGTTGTAGAAGTAAACCTATGCCCGTGATTTATTTTATTTATTTTTATTTTATTAGATTTATAAACCGCCCTACCCCTGAGGGACTCAGGGCGCTGTACAGCCATAAATAAAACATAGAAATACAAAAAATTTAAAATAGAATTAAACGAATTAAATAATTGGGCTGACAATTAAAACCCCAATAATTTAAAACAAATTAAAATTCACAATTAAAAGGGGAAAATAACTTAGGTCAGGCCGGCTTGTTGGAATAAGTAGGTCTTGAGCGCGTGACGGAAGGTGCGTAGGTCCGGGATCCTCCGTATCTCCGGGGGGAGCGCGTTCCAGATGGTAGGTGCTCCCACAGAGAAGGCTCTCCCCCTGGGGGCCGCCAGTCGACATTGTTTGGCCAACGGCACCCTGAGGAGCCCCTCTCTATGGGAGCGTACAGGCCGGTGGGAGGCTATTGGTGGTAGTAAGGCGGTCCCGTAAATAACCAGGTCCTAAGCCATGATGGCGAACCTACGGCACATGTGTCACAGGTGGCACACGGAGCCATATTTGTGGGCATGCAAGTGTTGCCCTAGCTCAGCTCCAGCGCACATGTGTGGGACAGCCAGTGGATTTTCGGGCCTTCCGGGCCTACTGGAAGTTGGGAAACGGGCTGTTTCCGCCCTCCGGATTGCCTCCGGGTGGGTAGGGAAGGCCATTTTCATCCTCCCCAGGCTCCTAGAAAGCCCCTGGATCCTGGGGAGGGTGAAAAAAGGGCCTATTGGGCCTACTGTGCCATCGCATGCCAAAAGAGAGGGGAGCGTGGGGGTCATGAGCGCATGCGTGCGAGGGTGTAGCACATTGAATTATGGGTGTGGGCACACACGCGCACGACCCACCCCCCCGCACACGACAGCAAAAACGTTAGCCATTACTGACCTGTGCTATTACTGAATGAAAAAGAAAAAGGACTGTTTAATGAAAAGGATTGGGAGTGAGATGATAGCAGTCTTTCAATATACAGGTGAAACTCGGAAAATTAGAATATCATGCAAAAGTTCATTTATTTCAGTTATGCAACTTAAAAGGTGAAACTAATATTTGAGATAGACTCATTAAGTGAGATAGTTCAAGGCTTGGTTTGTCATACTTTTTATGATTATGGCTTACAGCTCATGAAAACCCCAAATTCACAATCTCAGAAAATTAGAATATCGTGAAAAGTTTTACTATTCTATGCTCAAAGTGTCCAAATCTAATCAGCTAATTAAGCCATAACACCTGCAAAGGGTTCCTGAGCCTTTAAATGGTCTCTCAGTCTGGTTCAGTAGGAATCACAATCATGGGAAAGACTGCTGACCTGACAGTTGTGCAGAAAACCATCACTGACACCCTCCATAAGGAGGGAAAGCCTCAAAAGGTAATTGCAAAAGATGTTCCCAAAGTGCTGTATCAAAGCACATTAATAGAAAGTTATGTAGAAGAGAAAAGTATGGAAGAAAAAGATGCACAGCCTGGAGAGGATTGTCAGGAAAAGGCCATTCAAAGCTGCTGAGGACTTTCACAAGGAGTGGACTGAGGCTGGAGTCAGTGCATCAAGAGCCACCACACACAGACGGATCCTGGACATGGGCTTCAAATGTCATATTTCTCTTGTCAAGCCACTCCTGAACAACAAATAACATTAGAAATGTCTTACCTGGGCTAAAGACAAAAAGAACTGGTCTTTTGCTCAATGGTCTAAAGTCCTCTTTTCTGATGAGAACAGCTTTTGCATCTCATTTGGAAACCAAGGACCCAGAGTCTGGAGGAAGAATGGACAGGCACACACATCTCATGCAAGAGGCACTCATCTTGCATGAGATG
The DNA here is from genome assembly GCA_038048745.1 of Coluber constrictor foxii. Taxonomy (NCBI): domain Eukaryota; kingdom Metazoa; phylum Chordata; class Lepidosauria; order Squamata; family Colubridae; genus Coluber; species Coluber constrictor. The sequence goes on along the minus strand of CM075963.1, from coordinate 3,797,946 downwards.
CACATCTTGCAACTCATGCAAGATGCTTGAAGTCCAGTGTGAAATTTCCACAATCTGTGTTGATTTGGGAAGCCATGTCATCTGCTGGTGTTGGCCCACTGTGCTTCATTAAGTCCAGGGTCAACGCAGCCATCTACCAGGAGATTTTGGAGCACTTCATGCTTCCTTCCGCAGATGAGCTTTATGTGGATGTTGACTTCATTTTCCAGCAGGACCTGGCACCTGCCCACACTGCCAAAAGTACCAAAACCTGGTTCAATGACCATGGGATTACTGTGCTTGATTGGCCAGCAAACTTGCCTGACCTGAACCCCATAGAGAATCTATGGGTCATTGCCAAGAGAAAGATGAGAGACATGAGACCGAACAATGCCGAAGAGTTGAAGGCTTGTATTGATGCATCCTCGTCTTCCATAACACCTCAGTAGTGCCATAGGCTGATAGCATCCATGCCACGCCGCATTGAGGCAGTAATTGATGCAAAAGAGGCCCAAAGCAAGTACTGAGTACATATGCATGCTTATACTTTTCAGAGGTCCGATATTGTTCTATGTACAATCCTTGTTTTATTGATTTCATGTAATATTCTAATTTTCCGAGATTGTGAATTTGGGGTTTTCATGAACTGTAAGCCATAATTATCAATATTATGACCAATTAAGGCTTGAACTATCAGCTTTGCATGTAATGAGTCTATCTTATATATTAGTTTCACCTTTTAAATTGCATTACTGAAATAAATGAACTTTTGCACGATATTCTAATTTTTCGAGTTTCATCTGTATATATATATATATTTATTTTTAATTTGATTTATATGCCACCCTTCTCTGGAGATTCAGGGCGGCTTACAATGCATTAAGCAATAGCCTTCATACTTTTGTATATTTACACAAAGTCAGCTTATTGCCCCCACAAACTGGGCCCTCAATTTACCCACCTTAGAAAGGATGGAAGGCTGAGTCAACCTTGAGCCTGGTGAGAATTGAACTCGCAGTAATTGCAGGCAGCTGGATGTTAAATGCTGCCTTAGTAGGAGGCATTAGCCTCCTACGCCACTCAGGCTCCCTATTTAAGGGGCTGCAACAAAGAAGAGGTCTGTTGAGTCCCAAGGTCACGCGATCTCCTTCTGCGGCACTTCTGACAAGCAAGGTCAGAATGGGGAGGCCGGGTTCACTTAAGAACCACGTTACTCACTTAACAACGGCAGTGATTCACTTAACAATGGTGGCCGGAAAGGCTGCAAAAAGGGCAAAACTGACTTAACAAACATCGCTTGCTTAGTAACAGAAATGAGCTCAATTCTGATGATAAGTCGAGGACTACCATATGTCCTGCCATGAACGTTGGCTTGAGGGTTGAAAACATGTCAATATTAACAGCCTCAGGTCATTCAAGGTTTGAGTCAGGGGTCGGTTCTAAATTTTTTTACTACCGGTTCAGGGGGCGTGGCTTATTTTGTGGGCGTGGCTTGTGGGGGGGTAATGTGACTGTGTGGGGATGGCCAACTTTTTTTTTTTTACTTTTAAAAGCATTTTTTCTACAACCTTAAGAGGTTGCAGAAAAAAATGCTTTTAAAAGCCTCTGACGATCAGGCAAGTCAGCTGGGATCACCAGAGGCTTTTAAAGGGATTTTTTTTTTTCCCTGCAATCTCTTCGGCTGAAAAAAAAATGCTTTTAGAAGCCACAGAGATCCTAACTGAGCCGCACGATCATCTGAGGCTTTTTAAAAAACTTTTAAAAGCATTTTTTCAGCCGAAGAGTTTGCAGAAAAAATGCTTTTAAAAGTTAAAAAAAAAAAGGCCTCTGATGAAGTGGGCGGGGTAAGCGAACGGCAACCGGGCTGGGGACTGGTTCGGGGGCGTGGCCAGCCAATGTTATTACCGGTTCTCTGAACTATTAAAAATTTTTACTACCTGTTCTTGCAAACCAGTGCGAACCGGGAATAACCCGCCACTGGTTTGAGTGCATAAGTTGAATTTGTGACTGAACAGGTAGTGGTGGGATCAGGAGGCAGGTGGGCAAACCCAGGAAGAAGACACGGTGGGAGTGGGCAGGTGGCTGTTATATTGATCTCTACTTAGCATAGGTTACCATAACATAGGTTAGCATAGGCTGCCACAGAGAAGAAGGAGTCTAGCTATTCTCCAAAGCACCTGAGGGCAGGACAAGAAACAACGGATGGAAACTAATCAAGGAGAGAAGCAACCTGGAACTAAGGAGAAATTTCCTGACAGTTGGAACAATTAATCAGTTGAATGAGTTGCCATCAGACATTGGACTGCCATTTGTCTAGAATGGTAGAGTGATCTGTCCCCCTCTACATACACCCACAAAAACACAGCCAGTCAAGGGTTAAAGAAGCACTTGGCACACACCACAGTTCTTATCTCTAACTTGGCAGCGATATGCACACCCTCTGCCAAGTGCTTTAATAGTTCACAGAAAGAAAATCACATACGTAGCTTTGCCAAAATCTGTTCTTTTAGCTCCAATGACTACCAGATTGAGTTATTGTTCGTCACAGAGATCATTCACCACCACCCTGTCTTATATAGTCTCTGGGTGTGGTCCAGTGACTCATTGGTCCTGTGACTCAAGTCCAGTGACTCAGGTCTATTCCCTCGTACGTCTCCTCAGCTGCTGTAAGCGCTTATCTCGCCTTCTTTGACGTGCGTCCAGGAATGACGTCTCTCCCTCACTCTCATCTGAGACACCTGTTTCCCCACTGCTTTGCTCTCTTTCAGCTGGCACCTGAGACGGTGCCAGAGGGGGGGGGGCCTGGGAGATCTGGCTGGCTCCTCTTCCTCATGCTCAGAGCGTCCTTCCTCCAATGGGATAGGCTCAGAGGACGGGGCCACAACATAGAGGGCTTCCAGTTTGAGCAGTGGGGTGGACTAGAAGATCTCCAAATTCCCTTCCAACTCTGCTATTCTGTTATACTGTGTTGTTGGATGAAGCAAGCCATCCCATTGAACTACATGTGGTTTTCTTTTTCAAATCTGGTAAGCTTAAGATGGGTGGCCTTCAGTTTCCCCACAAATCCTTTCATCATACAGATGGCATATGCCCCCTGAGAAATTGGCGAAAATGTTTATAAATCACCTAAATGTTGGGAATGTCACCAGTGACCAGGTTCATATTATCATATGTGGTGGACATGCTCAGAAGCTAAAAATTATTGGAATAAAATTAAGATATGGTTGGAAGAAATGATACAACCACGTATTGATTTAAAAGCAGAACTGTTCCTACTGGGTATCCTCCCCGAAAAAATTACTAAAGAAAATATCCATTTAATTATACATGTGATAACAGCTGCAACGATTGCTTATGCACAAAATTGGAAAGCAGAGCAAATACCTTTGGAAGGTAATTAAAAGTAATTGGAAGTAATTTAAAAAATTTAGACTGTGCAGAAATGGAGCCTGGGAAGCGTAGAGGGCTAATGCCTCCTACTAAAGGCAGCAATTAACACCAGCTGCCTGTAATTTCTCTGAGTTCAATCCTAGCCAGGCTCAAGGTCAACTCAGCCTTCCATCCTTTCTAAGGTGGGTAAATTGAGGACCCAGTTTGTGGGGGCAAGAAGCTGACTTTGTAGAAAATATACAAAAGTATGAAGGCTATTGCTTAATGCATTGTAAGCCGCCCTGAGTCTCCGGAGAAGGGCGGCATAGAAATCAAATTAAAAATTAAAAAAAAAATAAATGAATAGATTAATTTTGATGATTAAAGAAACAGAAGATTCAGAATACTTTAAGATATGGAATCAGTTTTACCATTGGTTAGAAAAGAGATACAAATAAGTAATTAATAGTTAGGTATAAAAATGCTATAATTAGAATATTGTGTTAGCGATGAATTCTTGTAATGGATTTGGCGAGAAGGAAGATAGAAGAAACAACAAAAAAGAAGAATTTTTGGAGACAACACCGAGATGTCACACGGAAGGAATGACTGATTTGTTAAATGTTTGTTTGTCTAAATAATAAAAAACTTTTTTTTAAAAAAAAAAATCCTTTCGTCATTTATTTTTTTGAAGTGTCAAATGTTGGTTTTGCAAACCATAGTCTGGATGTGGGCAGCCTGCTAAGCAGGGGTGAAATGTAAAATTTGTTACTACCGGTTCTGTGGGCGTGGCTTGGTGGATAGGTGGGTGGGGTAATGTGACTGGGTAGGCGTGGCCAACTTTTTTTTTTTTTAACTTTTCAAAGCATTTTTTCTAATGCTTTGAAAAGCCTCTGCCGATCAGGCAACTCAGCTGGGATCATCAGAGAGGCTTTTAAAAAAAATGCTTTGAAAAGCCTCTCTGACGATCAGGCAACTCAGCTGGGATCGTCAGAGACTTTTCAAACCATTTTTTTTTACTACCTCTTAAGCCAAGAGGTTGCAGAAAAAAATGCTTTGAAAAGCCTCTGACGATCCCAGCTGAGCCGCGCGATCATCAGAGGCTTTTTTTTTCTTTACTTTTAAAAGCATTTTTTCGTCGGAAGAGGTTGTAGAAAAAATGCTTTTAAAAGGAAAAAAAAAAGCCTCTGATGATCCTGCGGCTCAGCTGGGCATGGTGGTGGTGGTGGGGGGGGGGGGGGGCAGGGATTTTTGTTACCGGTTCTCCGAACCACCCGCCACCATCGCTACCGGATCGGGCGATCCGGTCCAAACCGGGAGCATTTCACCTCTGCTGCTAAGCCAGAGTTAAACATTGTGTTAGGTCTAAACCAGGGTTGAGAATCTGGGCCTTACCATATGCAATAAAAGGCAAAAATAAGCATCCATTTTAAAATTAAATTCACATTTCTTCTTTCACCATTAAGCTTCCTTCTCATCTCTAGGCCTGGGGAAAATTCAGGTAGTCCCTGACTTATAACGGTTTGTTTAGTGACCGTTTGAAGATACAATGGTACTGAAAAAAGCAACTTAAGGCTGTTTTTCATACTTACGGGCATTGCACATCCCTATGGTCATGTGATCAAAATTAGCAACAGAAACGTCAGGCTCAATTTTGGTCATAAGTCGAGGACTACCTGTAACATCCCAGAGAAGACACTTTTTTTTTAAAAAAAAAAAGCCATTGCATAAATCTAAAACTTATATGAAACAGCTTTCTGGAACTGTTTCTTGTTTAAAAGCCGGCTTAAAATTCTACATTTGCCTCCGAGTAGTCTTTAATCTTACGTCTCCCCAAGGGCAGATATTTAATACAGCGCTACTAAAGGATATTTAATGCTGCTTTTCTCCAAAGTGGTATTGAATGTCCGCTAATAAAACAACTGTTGGATGAATGATCCATCAAGGCTATTAAAATGTCTTTTTTCTTCTCCCAACAGATATTCATTCACCTGGTGGTCTAGAATTTGGTTTCTTCTGCCTTTAAGAAAATCTCCTTTTCTGCTTTATATTGAGAGACTAAAATGTTTTTAGTTTCTGCTGCTTTTCCTGCTCCGATTCTGCCCTTGTTCCAGATGTAAGACGATGCGATAAGCGATCTTTTCTATATTGTAAACAACTGCGGTAAAAGAGGATTTCTACGAGTCAAATGTCGTGAAATTGAGACATTTCACACACACACACTCACACACATTGGAAAGAAATCTATCAGACTGGGGCCTTGGTCCCCAAAGTTGCATTTCTATAATTGCGTAGGTGTGTCAGGCAATATACTTGATTGATCACTTAAAAGCCGGAGGGAGGCATTTGCCTCTTATAATAAGCGTGATTAGTATTAATTCCAATGTTGTGAGTCTGATTTTTGAGGTTTTTCAGCTGCGTTGTTTCATTGATGTGTCACTGTGGAACCAAACTCACAGAGCAGATAAATTCAGCCACCAAGGGATATGTGGTGCAGAAGACAGAATAAAATAGAATAGAATAGAATAGAATAGAATAGAATAGAATAGAATAGAATAGAATAGAATAGAATAGAATAGAATAGAATAGCACCCAATGTTCAAGTCTGTCAAGATCCTTCTGTATCTTGAGCCTATCTTCTGGAGTGTTGGGTATTCCTGCCAGCTTGGTATCATCTGAAAATTTGATGAATTCCCCATCTAGCCCCTCGTCCAAGTCATTGATGAAGATGTTGAAGAGTACTGGGCCTAAACCAGAGCCTTGGAGTAGATGCAGTTCCATTGAGGACTACACGTTGAGTGCGATTGGTCAACCAGTTACGAATCCATCTAGTGGTGATGCTGTCTAAGCCACATTTTTCTATTTATTTAGTAGTAGGTTATGGTCTATTTTATCAAATGCCTTACTGAAGTCCGAGTAAATTATATCGAAGGCATTCCTCTGGTCCATTAATTTTTTTCACTTTGTCAAAGAATGAAATAAGATTAGTCTGGCATGATCTGTTTTTGACAAACCCATGTTGGCTTTTGGTCATTACTTTGTTTGCTTCTAGGTGTTCACTGATTCGTTGCTTGATTATCTTTTCCAGAATCTTCCCTGGTATTGAGGTCAGGCTGATAGGTCTGTGGTTTCCTGGGCCTCCCCCCCCCCCACTTTTTTTTGAAGTTGGGAACTACATCAGCTCTTTTTCCAGTCCTCTGGCAGTTCTCTAGTACTCCAGGATCTTTGAAAGATATAGTTCAGTGGTTCTGAGATCTCGTCTGCCAGTTCCTTCAGGACCTTGAGGTGTACTCCACCTGTTCCTGGTGATTTGAACTTGTCTAGGGTAGACAGGTGTTCACGTACCATTTTCTTCCCTATTTTAACTTGTGTTCCTAATCTGTTTTTTTTGTGGTGCTGTTTTTTCCCTTTGTGTAAAGACAGATGCAAAAAATGAGTTAAGTAATTCTGCTTTCTCCCTGTTGCTTCCTGCCAGTTTCTCTCAGCAATGGACCAATTGTTTCCTTGCCTTTTTTCTTGTTTATAGCATGTTGAAAGAAGCTTTTTTGTTATTTTTTTACTTTTGTCACAAGCCTTTGTTCATTGTGAGCCTTAGCTTTCCTCACTTCATTTTTACAGGCTCGGGCTATTTGCTGATATTCTGCCTTAGTTATGTGCTCCTCTTTCCACTTTTTATACCGGTCCTTTTTGTCTTTCAATTTGTCAGAGAGTTCCTTACGCAGCCATGCTGGTTTTCTTTTGAGAGCTGTTATTTTTCTTCTTCACTGGTACTGTGCCAATGAAATCATTACTCAATCATTTAAACTAGTTTTCCAGGTGTATTCATCCCCCATCTGAAATTCCCAGCGATATTAGTATACAGTTCAAAGGCACACGGAACATCGGCTGTGCAGGAAAACCGCTGTTTTGTAAGCGCCCTTTACACTTTATAAAATTTTGGGTGGAAGGATGCTTTTTCTTTTATGAAGCACTCTGATAATATGGCTATTTTGCCATCTTGAACTGTTCAACACTTTTGTTCTTTGGGGCTAAATACAGACGCTATCTAGTTTTCCTGTGGGTTCCTCAGCTTTCTTGTCCCCAGATTGTCTGAGCAAGTCAGGCAAGTCGATCCCGTTTTCTTGAACCCTTGCCTGCTGGCAGCTAACATCTCTAATTAGCTCTTTTTTTTAAATTCAGGGAGTTCAGTTGTCTCAGTGCCTTTTTTCAGCCCCGTGGTTCAGGTATAATGCTCCATTTAGTGATGGTTCGAAGTTATAAAGGCACTGAAAAAAAAGTGACATATGACTGTTTTTCACACAGCATGTGAATCAAGTATGTCTGTTGTGACCTAGGCTTACCGAGTCATTACAAGAGACGATTAGTCCCAAACAAACCTATTTTATTATAACAGCTGAGAATTACGTTCATTCCCAGCTGAGTCCCAATTAGCTGCAAAACAAGTTCTTTGGAAGAAGTCCTTTGGGATTATCATCAACCTTTATCTTCTGTGACACCCTGCCAAAGGCCTTACTTGGCAAAGCCCCACAAAGTTCAGAAACAAACAAGAGATGCCAACTGGAAACAGAGTTAGGAACGTTGCTTTCCTGCAAAAGGCCTCAAGTGCCTCTATTTCTCTTTTAAGCCTTATGGGAGGGGGCCAATCATCTCCTGGCCTTACTCCCGAGTTGTCCCTTTTGCTTTAGCTGCTCTTGCCTTCTGGCAGCTCTGCGCATGCGTGCACTAGGAACAGGCTCCTCCTGTTCCTCTGCCTGTCTGCTGTCCGACTCTGGGGGCTCCAGAGTCTGCACATCACTCCCAGATGACTCTGGCCCCATCTCTGCCTCCGATGCAGAGCCCTCATCCGGGCCTTCCTCAGACTCCAGGACTGGCCCATGTTCCACCCTCCCCCAGCCTCCTCACTGTCCGACTCCACTGCCAGCTCCACAGACTGCTGGTGGACCACAACAATGTCAGCCAAATATTAATCCGTCCTGATCGTATTCCTGAGAAAGTAAATAAATGAAGACACCCCGCTCGGGAATAAAATGAACTGTAATAAAGGTTAATAAATCAACTTCCAACTGTTCATTTAGTGACCGTTTGAAGTTACAATGGCACTGAAAAATAGAACTTATCTTCTCTCCTTCAGGTCTCCAAGCCAAATCTTTTGACCATCTTGCTGGTAGCAATGTTCACAGAATTTCCAAAAGCCCTCTGGAGACACTGGGGATGGAGCCTAATGCATCTTCCTAAGAAAATGTTGGCTAAATTGATGAGCTAGTTTCCATTCCCAGGGATAACGATACAAATATGAAGCTTTTAATCCGGGATTTTTCTCCTCATGCCCATGTTGGCTTTCCTGAATTAATTACTTAAGTGTTTGTCAGCAGCAGCAATCTCATAAATCTGCTTTCCGAGGATAGATTGCAAATCTTGAGTTTCAGGATGAGATGTGTGGGAATGTGTGAGCTAATATCTGAAGTACAGTAGTGGCCAAAATTGTGAAACCTTTTGGGAAAAGTGTATTTTTGAGGTTTGATGGCTTTTTTTTTTTTGGAGTTTCAAGAGGATCCTATTCCACAGCTGGAATGGACTGGGAATAGCCCAGACCTTAACCCAGTTGAAAATCTATGGAGCTGACTAAGTAAACTTGTTAGTCAGAACTGACCCAGCAATAAAACCCAGTTAATAGAAGCCATCATTCAATCTTGGTTTCACATGATAACAGCTGCAGAACTAAAAGACTTGGTTCACTCCATGGGAAGACATTGTAAGGCCGTTCATTCGTGCTAAAGGTGACCCAATTAAGGATTAACTGAGGTAATTTTTGTATATCTTGTTTTTTCTACTTGTTTCACTTTTCTTCTTTGTACTGTAACTGCTATTCTAATAGCAAATCCTTCATAAAAGTTGTTACATTACATCAGTGGTGAAATCCAAATTTTTTTTACTACTGGTTCTGTGGGCGTGGCTTGGTGGGCGTGGTGTGGCTTGGTGAGCATGGCAGGGGAAGGATACTGTAAAATCTCCATTCCCACCCCACTCCAGGGGAAGGATATTGCAAAATCTCCATTCCCACCCTACTCTGAGGCCACCCAGAGGTGGTATATGCTGGTTCTCTGAACGGCTCAAAATTTCCACTACCGGTTTTCTATTCTATTCTATTCTATTCTATTCTATTCTATTCTATTCTATTCTATTCTATTCTATTCTATCCTATCCTATCCTATCCTATCCTATCCTATCCTATCCTATCCTATCCTATTCTATTCTATTCTATTCTATTCTATTCCATTCCATTCCATTCCATTCCATTCCATTCCATTCCATTCCATTCCATTCCATTCCATTCATTTTCTCATTCCATTCCATTCTATTCCATTCCATTCCATTCATTTTCTATATTCTATTCTATTCTATCCTATCCTATCCTATCCTATCCTATCCTATCCTATCCTATCCTATCCTATCCTATCCTATCCTATCCCTATCCCTATCCCTATCCCTATCCCTATCCCTATCCCTATCCCTATCCCTATCCTATCCTTTCCTATGCTATCCTATGCTATCCTATCCTATCCTATCCTATCCTATCCTATCCTATCCTATCCTATCCTATCCTATCCTATCCCATTCCATTCCATTCCATTCCATTCCATTCCATTCCATTCCATTCCATTCCATTCCATTCCATTCCATTCCATTCATTTTCTCATTCCATTCCATTGATTTTCTATATTCTCTCCTCTCCTCTCCTCTCCTCTCCTCTCCTCTCCTCTCCTCTCCTCTCCTCTCCTCTCCTCTCCTCTCCTATTCCCCCAAAATAAGACATCCCCTGATAATAAGCCCAGTTGGGCTTTTGAGCGCATGGCAATAAGGCCAAGCACTTATTTCAGGGTTCAAAAAAATATAAGACAGGGTCTTATATTCAGGAAAACATGGTGTTCTGTTCTGTTCTGTTCTGTTCTGTTCTGTTCTGTTCTGTTCTGTTGTTCTATTGGGTGGTTTCCAGCAACAATGTTGTAAATTGTGGTCATATGAGGACAGGCTGCTGCAAAGAGTTCTATATGCAGGCTGGTTGAAAGGGGGGTCATGAGTTCTGGGGTATGGTGTGACATCAGAACTTTGTTACTGTGTCATAAGCATCTTTTGCTTGTCATAACTTCAGTCTCTAAAATGACCGGTTGTAGCTCGAGGACTCTCATATACAGGTAGTCCTCGACTTACAACCACAATGGACTCCAACGTTTCGGTTGCTAAGTGGAACATTAGTTAAGTGAGTTTTGCTCCATTTTGCGATCTTTCTTGCTTCGGTCGTTAAGCGAATCACCGCAGTTGATAAGTTAGTCCCCCCCGGTGGTTAAGTGAATCTGGCTTCCCCGTTGAGTTTGCTTGTGAGAAAGTCCGAAAAGGGATCACATGATACTGGGATACAGCATCGGTCATAAGTGTGAATCAGTTGCCAGGCAATTGAATTTTGATCACAGGATCACGGGGAATGCTTCAAAGGCCGTAACTCTGAAAAATGGTCATAAGGGCACTTTTTATCAGTGCCCTTGTAACTTTGAACTGTTGTAAGTCGAGGACTACCTGCACAGAAGCTGTGAGATATAGAAAGAATGGATTGTATTGAGAAATACAAGATTTTTGACATTGGAGGGACATGACTTGCAATTGGGTTGGCACCAGTGGTGGGTTTTAAACCAGTTACTACCAGTTCTGTGGGTGTGGCTTGGTGGGCATGGCATGGCCTGGTGGGTGTGGCTTGATGGGCGTGGCAGGGGAAGGATACTGTAAAATCTCCATTTCCTCCTGATCAGCCAGGACTCGGGAGGCAGAGAATAGATGGCGGTGGGGCAGTCACAATTTTTACTACCGGTTCTCCAGAACTGGTCAGAACCTGTTGAAACCCATCTCTGGTTGACACGTCTTTTTATGGTATGGGAAAAATAAGATAAATGGGTTATTTTCAAAGACATTGTATAAGAAATGCTTTATTATTAGCATGGGAGAAAATTAGAGAACAGCATTATTTGAAGATACCAGCTTGGCTTTCGACAATGGAAGCACTTATACATCCAAATATTATTAACATGGGAAACATTGTTAGATATAAGGACATTTTGTCAGAAAAAGGGGAACTTAAAATGAAAGAAGATTTGGAAAAACAGGGGATTGATACGGTGTGGTATACACAGCTGCAAATACAATCTAAATATGAAAAAGATGCAAAATTATGTGGTTTTTATGTGGAATTGACAGAATTAGATAAGATATTAACAGGAACAGATGAGGAGTGATAAGAAAATTGTACAGTTATTTATTGAGTATCAAATTAGAAGGAGAACAAGTTAAAGAAACAATGATGGCATGGGCAAAAAATATTGGACATACGATAAAGTCAGATAAATAGCAGCAATTATGGGATAGGAATTATAAGTTAACAATGTCAACTGCATACAAGGAGAATTTGTACAAGGTGTTTTATAGATGACATATGTCACCTGAAAGACTGGCAAAAAGGTTTAAAGATAAATCAACTAAATGTTGGAAATGCTACCAGACACCGGGATCGTATTATCATATGTGGTGGACGTGGGTAGAAGCAAAAAAAAAAATAGTGGGAAAAAATTCATATGTGATTGGAGAAGATGACACAGCAGCATATTGATTTAAAACCTGAGATATTCCTGTTGGGGATTTTGCCAAGGAATTATAGCAAAGAAAATGTATACTTGATTATTCATGTAGTAACTGCAACTAGAATTGTATTTGCACAGAATTGGAAAGATGAAGAGATTCCTGTAGATGAAAACATGATTAAGGAAATATTGGAATGTGCAGAAATGAATAGATTAACACTTGCCATTAAGAGAAAGGAAGAATCTGATTATTACAATATATGGGATTCATTTTACTAATGGTTAGAGAATGAATATGAAAGTAATGTATAATAAAGTTAAATAAGTTAAGAAGATAAATGTTATGATAATAGATATATTAAGCCTTAAACATTAATATTAAAACAAGAGTAGATATAAATAATGAATATGGTGGTAAGCTTTAATTGTTATGACACAAAAAATTTGTACCCAGATGACACACTGTTTAATGAATGGTGGAATGTTTTGTATTAAAGGAAATATATTTTTTTTAAAAAAGAAGCTATCAGAAACTTTGCTTTCCCTCGCGGTATTTGTCATATTAAAAACAGATTTGAAGCCAACAGCTATTCAAAGAAAAGAAGCTTTAAAAGAAAGACTTGCTGATAAAGGCAGACACAAAATTATCTGAATTGCAGTCTGTAATATCTGCTACAGGGCTTTTTCTCTAACAGCTCCCATCTTATTTATGTATGATGACAGCACCTTTAATTACTCCAACACCTTACAGCACCTTTAATTACTCCAACATTTTATTACACATTAACAGTACTTATTATGCACCTCTCTTTTCTAAAGAACAATATTCAAGGATAAAAAGGTAAAACAAATGCAGCTCAGCAAATTCATTAGAACATTAATTGTTTGATCGTGCACACTGCTGGCTCATATTTAAATGATTGTCCACTAGGACACCAAGATCTCAAGATCTACAGAAAAGAGCAACAAAGATGATAAGAGGATTAGAGGATAAAACATATACAGAACAATTGCTGGGATTTGGTATGTCTACTTTAATGAAAAGGACAAGGGGTGACAAGATAGCAGTGTTCCGATATCTCAGGGGCTGCCCCAAAGAAGAGGAAGTCAAGCTATTCTCCAAAGCACCTGAGGGGAAGGACAAGAAGCAATGGGTGGAAACTAATCAAGGAGAGAAGCAACCTAGAACGAAGGAGAAATTTCCTGACAGTGAGAACAATGAATTAGTGGAGCAACTTGCCTCCAGAAGTTGTGAATGCTCCAACACTGGAAGTTTTTAAGAAGAGATTGGACAACCATTTATCTGAAATGGTATAGGGGTTAGAATAGAATACAATAACAGAGTTGTAATGACCTTGTAGGTCATTAGTCTAACCCCCCAGCCAAGCAGGAGACCCTACACCATTTCTGACAGATGGCTGTTCGGTCTCTTCTCAAACGTTCCAGGGATGAAGCTCCTACAACATCTGAAAGCAACTTCTGTTCCATGGGTTGATTGTTCTCACTGCCAGGAAGTTTCTCCTTATTCCTAGGTTGAATTTCTCCTTGGTCAGTTTCCATCCATTATTCCTTTTCTGGCCTTCAGGTGCTTTGGAGAATAGCTTGACCACCTCCTCTCTGTGGCAGCCCCTCCAATATTGGAAGATGCTATCCTCTCTCCCCTGCTCCTTCTCTTCTCTTCACTAGACCAGCCATGCCCAGTTCCTGCAACTGTTCATCATACGTTTTAGCCTCCAGTCCCCTCATCATCCTGGTTGCTCTTCTCTGCACTCTTCATAGAGTCTCAACATCTTTTTCATAGTGTGGTGACCAAAATTGGATGCAGTACTCTAGATATGGGCTTACTTAGGCTTTGTAGAGTGGTATTAGTACCTCACGTTTCCTGCCTGAGCAAAGGGTTGGACTAGAAGACCTCCAAGGACCCTTCCAGCTCTATTATTTATATATTTAAGTGTGTGCCATCAGTCAGTTCTGACGCTTGGCAACTTTTTGCAAGATTTTGTCTGCGACATTAGAATATAGGGCCTGATTTTTTAAAAAAATTTGATTTATATGCCGCCCTTCTCCGGAGACTCAGGGCGGCTTACAATGCGCCAAGCAATAGCCTTCATACTTCTGTATATTTTATACAAAGTCAGCTTATTGCCCCCACAAACTGGGTCCTCAATTTACCCACCTTAGAAAGGATGGAAGGCTGAGTCGACCTTGAGCCTGGGGAGATTCGAACATGGAGTAATTGCAGACAGCTGGATGTTAATTAGGGTGCTTAGTCTGCAGAACTATCCAGGTAGATTTTAAAAGTAGTCTGAAGAAATCAAGTGTTCAGCTCTGTATTGCATAATGATTCATAGTGTTATAAATCAGTAATAATTAAAGCTGGGGAAATTTTGTACTATCTCTGCTCTGTGGATTAGTGTCATCACACTGCAGCTTTACTCGTACTCAGCTGATTGTGCAACCTTACAAACTGCTCTGGCAGTGGGTTTTTAGAGCAATTAGCTGTGAACATGGAATTAACAATACACAAGCATGCCTTTGAAAAGTAGCTTGCATCACCTTGAAGACGAGGTGGCATCTTGAAACAAAAGATTTTGCAGAAGCCCGTCAGAAAAAAAGCATCTTTTAAAACTTGTATTCTTTACCAACGAAAGTTTAAAGGTAGTCCTTGAATTACAACAATGTTCAAAGTTACACAGCACTGGAAAAAGTGACTGATGACCATTTTTCGTTTCTTTTTTAAAAGTTTTTTATTTTTATTTCTCATAAACGGACATATATTAACTTTTAACCAGTATCAATCGTACATATTATCTTTAGATTCCCTATTTAATTCATTTTTCTGCCTTAAATAATTGAAATAAGATATACTCTGGACCAGTGGTGGGTTTTTACTACCGGTTCTGTGGGAGTGTCTTGGTGGCTGTATCTTGGTGGGCGTGGCAGGGGAAGGATACTGCAAAATCTCCATTCCCTCCCCAATCCAGAGGAAGGATACTGCAAAATCCCCATGTCCCTTGATCAGCTGGGACTCGGGAGGCAGAGAATAGACGGGGGCGGAGCCAGTCAGAATTTTTACTACCGGTTCTCCGAACTACTCAAAATTTCCGCTACCGGTTCTCCAGAATTGGTCAGAACCTGCTGAAACCCATCTCTGCTCTGGACTATTCTTCTACCCTTCCATCTCTTCTTTAAACCACAGCAACCCTTCTTTTCTCCTTCTTTTCTCTTTTTCCTTTCCCTCTCTACTCCTATCCTTTTCAACTTTCCTCTTCCTCCTGTCCTTGCCCTTCCCTACTTCCCTTCCCCCACTCCTCTCTTCTTCCTCCCCTCCTAACCTTCTCTCCTATTCTCCTTCCCCCTCTTTTCCTCCCTCTCCTCTCCTCTTCTCTTTCCTCTATCCTTCTCTCTCTTTCCCTCTCTCCTCCCCTCTTTCTCCTCTACCCCTCTGCATTGTTGTGTTTATTTTCCATTCAGTATATTTTCAACATGGTATTGGAGCAGTCCCAATTGTCTGTTGACTTATGCTCCCCTTTCAGTTTCTTTTCCATTTTGCTGGTTACACAACTGTCAACATTACTATACATTTATATAATAACACTTCTTCTTTTAACTTATGAACATTTTTCAAACTTATGGCTATTGTATTATCCTGGAGTCATGGGATCCCCTTCCGTGACCTTCTGACGAGCAAAGTCAATGGGGAAGCCATTCAGTTAACCACCGTGTTGCTAGCTTAATAACTGTACTGATTCACTTAACAACGGTGATGAGAAAGGTCGTAAAATGGGGCAAAATTCACTTAACTGTCTCGCTTATTTATTTACTTATTTATTTATTGGTTCAATTTATATGCCGCCCTTCTCCGGAGACTCAGGGTGGCTTACAATGCGTTAAGCAACAGCCTTCATACTTTTGTATATACCTGTTTAGTAGGGCTTTCGGCCCACTCCCTAAGCGGTGTTCTTTTTTATACAAAGTCATCTTATTGCCCCCACAATCCGGGTCCTCATTTTACCTACCTCGAAAGGATGGAAGGCTGAGTCAACCTTCAGCCTGGTGAGATTCGAACTTGCAGTAATTGCAGGCAGCTGGTGTTACTTAACAGCACTTTAGTCCACTGCGCCACCAAGGCTGTCGCTTAGCGACAGAATTTGGAGCTCGGTTGTGGTGATAAGTCGAGGGCTACCTGTATTTGATTGGTGTGATTTGGTATCTCACCTTTCTGGGCAAGGCAGCCAGACTGGTAGATGGAAAACAAGAACTGGGAGGCTTCTGGAGAAGCAGAGACAATGAATCCAATGGAGAAAGAAGTTCTAGAGATGTTCTCTGGCCTTCTCCATTTTGGGTGCTCACCAGAGGTGGTATTCAGCCAGTTAGGAACCGGTTCAGGCGTAGCTTGGCGGGGTGATGTCGAGTTGGCCACACTCACTCAGTCACAAGCCATGCCCAATAAACCATGCTCACAGAACTGGTAGTAAAAATATTTGAATCCCACCACTGGTGCTCACCCTACTTCTTTCTTCTCCCCTGTTTCTCTGCGGAATGGGAAAACTTGCCACACCTAGAGTACTGCATCCAGTTTTGGTCACCACACTATAAAAAAAGATGTTGAGACTCTAGAAAAAATGCAGAGAAGAGCAACCAGGATGATGAGGGGACTGGAGACTAAAACATATGAAGAACGGTTGCAGGAACTGGGCCTGGCTAGTCTAGTGAAGAGAAGGACCAGGGGAGACAGGATAGCATCTTCCAATATTTGAGGGGCTGCCCCAGAGAGGAGGAAGGGGGTCGAGCTATTTTCCAAAGCCCCTGAAGGCCAGAGAAGGAATGATGGATGGAAACTAATCAAGGAGAGATTCAACCTGGAAACAAGGAGAAATTTTCTGACAGTCAGAACAGAAGTTGCCTTCAGAAGTTGTGGGAGCTTCATCACTTGAGACTTTCAAGAAGAGATTGAGGATAGCATCTTCTAATATTTGAGGGGCTGCCCCAGAGAGGAGGGGGTCGAGCTATTTTCCAAAGCCCCTGAAGGCCTGAGAAGGAATGATGGATGGAAACTAATCAAAGAGAGATTCAACCTGGAAACAAGGAGAAATTTTCTGACCGTCAGAACAGAAGTTGCCTTCAGAAGTTGTGGGAGCTTCATCACTTGAGACTTTCAAGAAGAGATTGGACTGCCATTTGTCAGAAATGGTGTAGGGTCTCCTGTTTGGGGGAGAGCGGGGTTAGAATAGATGACCTACAAGGTCCCTTCCAACTCTTAATCTGTAAAAAAAAATAAATTGATTTTTCAAGCATCCACATTTCAGATTTATGTGGAAGGCTGAAAAAAAAACACCAAGATTGCTTTAATGAAGAGCAGAGAGGGGGCTGTGTTTGGCTCTGCAAGCTCCAAGCATTGTCTGTGAACCATTTTTGAAGTAGGCGTCGTCCTATTTTCTCCCTTCCTTCTTATTCCTTTTGTGAGTCTTTGATGGCCCAGATAGTCAAGGTAGCTCCAAGCCATTGCCAAGAATGTCCACACAGACATTCTTGGCAATTAAAATCATTATGGCTGCTGCAACAGTGTGATCAAATCTTTCCTTGGTTTTGTTTGTGTGTGTGTATCACACTTGTGACAAACAGATACAGGTAGTCCAAGACATACAACTACAATTGAGCCCAACATTTTGGCTTTGATGTGAGACCTTTGCGAAGTGAGTTTTGTCTCCTTTTACACCACGATTCTTCTCACCACGATCGTTACAGAAGTGAAACGCTGCAGTTGATAAGCGAGTAACACAGCTGTTTAAGTGATTCTGGTTTCCCCATGGATTTTGCTTGTCAAAAATTGCAAAAGGGGATTGTGTGATCTTGGGACAAAGCAACGGTCATAAATAGGAACCCGCTGCCAATGAATTTTGATCACACAAGCAGAGGGATGCTACAAAGGTTCTAAGTGTGGAAAACGGTTCTCTGTCACATACTTTTCAGTGCCGTTGTGCCTTTCAACCAGTGGTGAAATCTGAATCAGTTTACTACCGCTTCCCTGGCCGCACATGTGCCAAACGTGCACTATGCGTGCGCATACACAGTGCACACCAAACACAAACTGCACACATGTGCACACCAAAAGGAGGCTTGGGAAGGTAAGTAGAACAGCGTGCGGGGTGTGTGTGTGATCAGCTGTGGCGTGAGTGGGAACCTTTTTTAAAAAAAATTAAAAAACATTTTTTACTACCGGTTTGGGCAAATAGGTAGTAAAAAGATGCTTTAAAAAAAATAAACGAAAGGCTCCGACGATCAGCTGAGTGATGCGCAATTTTGGGACTTTGTTTTTTTTTCTTTTTAAAGAATTTTTAACTACCGGTTCTGGAGAATGCTAAAAAAGCAAAAAAAAAAAAAAGGTTCCACGATAGCACGTCGCTCGGCTGATTGTCGGAGTCTTTTCTTTTTTTACATTTTTACTACCAGTTCGGTGAACCAGTAGCATTTTTTACTATCGGTTCGGGTAAACCAGCCCGAAGTGGTAGCATTTCACCCCTGCTTTGGACCATCACTAAATGAACTGTTGTAAGTCAAGAACTACCTGTACTCCGATTAATTGCCATGATTTCGAAAATATATTCTTGATGATGCAATATTGAATTTTCTGCAGCCACAGCAAAAGGCTGGCTCATAACTGGTTTGTAACCACCTACGTTTCCAAGATCTTTCTGACAAGCCGTCTGAGGAAACCGATGGTTTTATTTCTCTTTCCCAAACTGCGTATTTCTCTATCAAATGTCTTTTTTTTTTTTTGTTCACTCTGTATGTTAGCTGTCAAGAGCCCTTTTCATTCTTTATTTCTGCCTTCTGGGGGAATTCGATCGCTCCCCTATGAAGGCAATAAAACTTGCTTTTCATTTTGTCCCTATATTATGTTGCAGCAATTTTTAATTCCAGGCCAACGGAAGATCAGAATATCACGCAGTGAAAATAAAACCGAAATGGAGAGAGAAGGAAGCCATTTTTGGGAGGAGGGGGGGTTAGGATTTGCTTTTCTCAAATTGTGGAATTCTTTTCTTAGTGGCTCCGTGTTGTGTCCCACTAATCTCGAGAAGACTGGTTTCATGCTTGTGATATTATATGTGTTATATACTATAATGTATACTAATACTGGTAATTAGTAGTTTTGCTGACCTTATTCATATTCTTTATGTTTTCTCTAAATTGTCGAAGGTTGTGTGTTGTACAGTCACTATGTCACGTCTGACTCTTCTTTATTCTCTCAATGTTTGCCCAAATTCATGTTCATTGTGTATATGACATCATCTATCCCACAGGAGAAATCCTCCTCGGATGACCACCAGTTCGCTTCCAGTGCATGCATGATGCGTGTCAAACATGCACTATGTGCACCCATGCACAGTGCGTGCCAAAAGCACACAGCTCACATGGATGCACAGCGTGTGCTGAAAGCACACTGCGCACATATGCACAGTACATGTCAAACACATGCTTCATGCAGAAAGAGAAGACTTTACTAGATAAGTAGAATAGTGAAGGGAGGGAGAAGCTGTGCCGCACAATTTCCTGCTTTCAGCAAAGCTAAACCGTGTGTGGCACAGCTGATCATCAGAATTAGCTTTTTTAAAATTACCAGTTCAACTGAACCAGTAGCTAACTATCAGTTCGCCCGAACCGGTAGCTTTTTTTTACAACCGGTTAGCCCAAACTGGAGCAAACCGGTAGCATTTCACCCCTCATCTATCCATCTCCTCCTCTGCTGTCCCCTTCTCCTTCTGTCTTTCCCAACATCATGGGCATTTTCCAAGGAGTCCTCTCTTCTCATTTAGTGGCCAAACTATTTATTTATTTATTTATTTATTTATTTATTTATTTATTTATTTATTTATTTTTAAATTTGATTTATATGCCGCCCTTCTCCGGAGACTCAGGGCGTCTTACAGGGCATTAAGCAATAGCCTTCATACTTTTGTATATTTATATTTATACAAAGTCAGCTTATTGCCCCCAACAAATTGGGTCCTCATTATTTATTTATTTATTTATTTTGTTTGTCAAACATGTACAAGATAGGTATAAACATAAACATAAACAAAGGAAATAAGTACACGTAAATGGGGACAGTAAGACGGGGACGATAGGCACGCTGACCTAGGCTTCCTGAATCAGTAAAATATACACGTAGTCCCAAAAACCTCTTTTATTGCAACAGCTGTGAATTCTGTTCATTCACAGATGAGTCCCAGTTAGTTATAAAGAATCCTTTGGGAGAAGTCCTTCGGGATAATCACCCACTTTTATCTCCCTTGACATGCTGCCAAAGACCTAATTAGTAAAGCCACATAGAGTTCAGAATCAAACAGAGCTTCAGACTTTAAACTGCACAGAATGAACAAACGTTGCTTCCTACAAAGGCCTGTGTGCCTTTGCTCCTCTTTTAAGTCTTATGGGAGGGGCCAATCATCTCCAAGCCCTACTCTCGAGTTGTCCCTTTTGTTTCAACTGTTCTTGCCTTCCGGCAGCTCTGCACATGCGTGCATTGGGAACAGGCTCTCCCTCTTCCTCTACCTCACTGAGCTCCGACTCTGGAGGCTCTGGAGGCAGCACGTACCTTTCAGATGGCCCTTTCTCTGCCTCTGACGCAGAGCCCTCATCAGAGCCTTCCCCAGAATCCAGAACTGGCCCTGTTCCTTCCCAGCTTCCTCACTGTCCAACTCTGCTTCCAGCTCCTCAGGCTGCTGGTGGACCACAACAGTGTGGTTATGCGTGCCCCCTTTATGGAACTCTTAGGAATGGGGTGAGGCAGGGGTGGGATTCAGAAATTTTAGCAACTGGTTCTCTGCCCAGTTGCTGGGTGGGCGGGGCCATGCTGGGCATGGCCTACTTGGCCTCCTGCACCAAGGGGGGACATTTTCACCCTCTCCAGACTCTGGAGGCCTTCCTCGAGCCTCCAGGAGGGCAAAAACAGCCTCCCCTGGGCTCCGGAGGACCTCCGGAGCCCGGAAATTTGTTTTTGTACATCCAGTACTTCGGGTAGACCCATTTTTTTGCCCTCCCTAGGGTCCGGAGGCTTTCCTTGAGCCTCTAGGAGGGCGAAAATGGCTCCCCCGGGCTCCGGAGGCCCTCCGGAGGCTGGAAATGGGCCCATTTCCAGGCTTCTGGAACTTCCAGTAGGCCCATTTTTGTCCTCCCAGAACCTCCACACAGCCCCTGCACTTACTTGGAATTCAAAATGGGCTGCGTGGAGACTCCTGGGAGGGTAGGGTAGGGGTGGACAGGGTCAGCCATTATTGTAGCAACCAGTTCGGCGAACCAAATTAAAATTAACATCCGCTCCATCTGAACCAGTCCGAATCAGCTGAATCCCACCCCTGGAGTGAGGTCCACGGTAGACAATTTGAGGTTGAGGCTGTGAGGGTTTGGGGCTGTAACAACAGAGTTGGGTAGTGCATTCCAGGCGTTGACCACTCTTTTGCTGAAGTCGTATTTTCTGCAATTGAGTTTTGAACGGTTTACCTTGAGTTTGTATCGATTGTTTGCCTGTGTATTATTATGGTTGAAGCTGAAGAAGTCACTGACAGGTAAGACATTGTAGTAGACAATTTGGGGTACTATACTTAGATCGGACCGCAGGTGGCGCAGGTTGTGAATAGAGGAGTGGAGTACTCTTCTCATGAAATACCTCTGGTCCCACTCAATCATGTTAATGTCCGATATACAGTGTGGATTCCAGGCAGATGAGCTGTATTCAAGAATTGGTCTGGCAAAGGTTTTGTATGCCCTAGTTAGTAATATTTGAGCTTCAGCTTCAAGATCTGTCCTTCCAAAGAACAGTCAGGGTTGGCTTCTTTCAGGATTGACTGAAAGGGACTCCTTGGGACAAGATAGACCCATGTCCAATATTTGAGGGGCTGCCACAGAGAGGAGGGGGGCGAGGGACAACCTATTTTCCAAAGCATCTGAGTGCCAGACGAGGAAGAATGGATGGAGACTAATCAAGGAGCGATTCAATCTAGAAATAAGGAGAAATTTTCTGACAGCTTAATTTTCTGCTAAAGTGTAAGAGAAGTTATTCAGGTTGGGCTGGCTGTTTCTTTCATTTAACCTTACAACATAAATTTCTGAGCCGGTTCCCGAGAGGAAAATGCCCTAAGAGCATAGATGTAGCATGGGAAGCAGTCTTGTCAAAAAGGGAGGGCAAATTTAAATCCTCTGAATAGGATCCCGCCCATGGGAACAAGATTAGAAGAGCAAAAGGACTTTGCAAGCAAAGTCTTATCACAGAGCAGGAGCCTTGGAGAAGCTGCACAGAAATGATGGCCCTAAGCTCAATTTTCCTCCCGCTCATCCTCTGCTTTCTGGTTGTCCAACTGGTGAGGCTCCAGTTTCGTAGAAGACAATACCCACCTGGACCGACGCCTCTGCCTTTCATCGGGTGCTTATGGCACCCCAAATTTTTTCAATTAACCCGGGAACTCTTGACGGAGGTAAGAATTTTCTATCCCTTTCATCAGCTGATTGACACGGATAAAACCCCCGAATTGTTGTTAGAGGAAAGGAATACATATTTATAAAGGAAAGAAATGAAGGCATGGAGGATGCCCCTTCGGAGGTCGATACAGGTAGTCCTTGACTTACAACACTTCGTTTAGTGACTGTTCGAAGTCATAATCGCGTGATCAAAATTCAGGTGTTCAGAACAGAAAACAGAAAACAGAAAACAGAAAACAGAAAACAGAGCAGAGCAGAGCAGAGCAGAGCAGAGCAGAGCAGAACAGAACAGAACAGAACAGAACAGAACAGAACAGAACAGAACAGAACAGAACAGGTTAGTCCTTGACTTACAACAATTCATTTAGTTATGATGGCATTGAAAAATGTGACTTATGACCATTTTTCACAGTTACGATCTTTGAAGCATCTCCATGGTCACATGATCAAAATTCAGATGCTTGGTAACTGGTTCGTATTTACGACCGTTGCTGTGTCCCAAGGTCACGTGATCCCCTTTTGCAAACTTCTGACAAGCAGAGTTCATGGGGAAGCCAAGTTTATTTTAACAACCGTGTGACTAACTGATCAACTGCAGTGACTCGCTTAACATCCGTGGCAAGAAAAGTCGTAAACCAGGGCAAAACTCCCTGAACAGGTGTCTCATTTCGTGACAGAAATGTTGTGACCTCAATTGTGGTCATCAGTCAAGGACCTGCCATTTATTGCTTAAGTGACGTTGCGGCTTTTGTGTGGCCAAAGGGAGTGGCGGTGAAATCTATTTTTCTTTTTCGTAAGAGCTACTTAACCGTGTTCTTAAGGAACATGGTGAGAACATTAGTGTATTGAGAGATCAACACACTAATTTTAAGATTTATTGAAATTCCAGATTGGGACATCTAACTTAGGCAAGAGAAAGAAAGAAAGAAAGAAAGAAAGAAAGAAAGAAAGAAAGAAAGAAAGAAAGAAAGAAAGAAAGAAAGAAAGAAAGAAAGAAAGAAAGAAATCTAATATTTCCCAGGATGCCTCTTGCTCCATTCTTTCAGAGTCTAACCGTGCTCTCTCTCTCTTTTCATTTCGATGTCTTGTTCAGTAAAGGCTGCTTCTGCTTTTCCTGCTTCAGCCTTTGCGCTGGCAATGGCCAAATGCATCACTTGCTGATGACCAGTTGGAAGACTTGAGACCTTGGTATGAAGCTCTGTGACATGGTGTCTTCTGGAGGTGCTTGGCTGGCTAGAGCAAGGGTGTCAGACTCGATTTCATTCAGGGCTTCATCAGGGTTGTGTTTGACTTTGGAGGACCGGGTGGGCATGGCCAGGGAACAATCAGTGGAACGACTCGCCTCCAGAAGTTGTGAATGCTCCAACACTGGAAGTTTTTAAGGTGTTGGATGACCATCTGTCTGAAGTGGTGTAGGGTTTCCTGCCTAGGCAGGGGGTTGGACTAGAAGATCTCCAGGGTCCCTTGCAACTCTGTTATTCAATTCTATTCAGACACCTAATTGCATACTTTCCTTATTTTTCCTTCCTTGCTCTCTTCCCATCTTTCCTTCTTTTTCTTTCCTTCCCCCTGGAGTGGGGTGGAAATGGAGATTTTTACAGTATCTTTCCTCTGCCACGTCCACCAAGCCACACCCACAGAACCGGTAGTAAAAAATTTTGAAACCCACCACTGCTGTGGTGGCCAATTGCTAAGGCAGAACTCCCCTCAGACCCTCCTTCATTCTCTTTATAATCTTCCTTCCTTCCTTCCTTCCTTCCTTCCTTCCTTCCTTCCTTCCTTCCTTCCTTCCTTCCTTCCTTCCTTCCTTCCTTCCCTCTCCTCTCCTCTCCTCTCCTCTCCTCTCCTCTCCTCTCCTCTCCTCTCCCCTCTCCTCTCCTCTCCTCTCCTCTCCTCTCCTCTTCTCTTTCCTTCCCTCTTCATTCTCCTTCCTTCTTCCTTCCCCTCTTCCCTTCTTTTTCCTTCCTTCCTCTCTTCCCATCTTCTCTTCTTGTTCTTTGTCTTTCCTCTTTCTATTTCTCCTTTCCTGTCCCTTCTTGCATGCTCAAATGCAAAAGGGGAAACATTTCTTCTCTTGTTTATTTTGAATTTATTTTGCTAGCCCTCTGCCAGCCAAAATGGAGCTCAGGGGGAGCTGCACATAGCCCTCCTGGGCCCCGTTTTCGTTGGCAGAAGCACTGCGGGCCCCGTGGTCCAGATCTAAGTGCCCCATGGGCTGATTCTGGCCCACTGGCCTTGCGTTTGACACCCCTGGTCTAAAGGTAAAAGTAAAGGTTCCCCTCGCACATATGTGCTAGTCGTTCCCAACTCTAGGGGGCAGTGCTCACCTCCGTTTCAAAGCCGAAGAGCCAGCGCTGTCCGAAGACGTCTCCATGGTCATGTGGCCGCCATGACTCAACGCCAAAGGCGCACGGAACGCTGTTCCCTTCCCACCAAAGGTGGTCCCTGTTTTTCTACTTGCATTTTTTATGTGCTTTCGAACTGCTAGGTTGGCAGAAGCTGGGACAAGTAATGGGAGCTCACCCCGTTAACGCGGCACTAGGGATTCGAACTGCTGAACTCCCAACCTTTCAATCGTCAAACTCAGCATCTTAGCCACTGAGCCACCTCATCCCTCTAGACCCCCGGTCTAGAGACTACCATATAGTCATATGCAGGTAGCTGCGTTGGCAGAGTAGCAAATCTCTGTACAGTCGTTATCCTTGATCCCACTTGCTGGGTAGCCACTATTTCACTGTTCTGTCCTCACTACGCGGTAGTGAGACATTTGTTAAGTGAATTTTGCCCCATTTTATGACCTCATTTCCATGGTCATTAAGTGAATTGCTGCGGTTATTAAGTGAATCTGGCTTCCCCCTTTGTCAGAAAGTAACAAGAGCAGATCACATGACTCATGGACACCGCAACCGTCATAAATAGGAGTCAATTGCCAAGACTCTGAATTTTAATCATGTGACCACAGGGATGCTGCAACAGTCAGAAGTAGTCATGGCTCCATCGGAGCCCGTTTCGGAGGAGGAGGAGGCCATCCAACAGGGATGGCACATATCCCTTGGCATGTTTGGAGGGGTCAGGAAGTCAGGAAATGAGGATGACACTATCCTGGGCCCCTCGGGCATTGAGGGAGGTGGTCGACTTGATGTCACAGATACTGGAGAGGATCGGTTGCCGACAGGTGCTGATTTTTTTTTTAAATTAGATTTAAATTAGATTTTTTCTTTGAAGACGTTTCGCTTCTCATTCAAGAAGCTTCCTCAGCTCTGACTGGATGGTGGGGGATGGAAGGATTTATACTCCTTGCAGACAGCTGGCCATTTCCATCCTTTTTAGAGGGTTGTTGAAGCACCTTTGGGGCAACCATGACCTGGATGACTTTTTTTAATTTTTAATTTTTTAAAAAAATTTAATTTAATTTTTTTTAAAAAAAAATCTTTTTTTGATTTATATGCCGCCCTTCTCCGGAGACTCAGGGCGGCTTACAATGCGTTAAGCAATAGCCTTCATACTTTTGTATATTTTATACAAAGTCGGCTTATTGCCCCCACAAACTGGGTCCTCAATTTACCTACCTTAGAAAGGATGGAAGGCTGAGTCAACCATGAGCCTGGCGAGATTCGAACTTACAGAAATTGCAGACAGCTGAATGTTAATAACAGGCTTCAGTCTGCTGAGCTATCCAGGCTCAGGAAAGTGATTGGGAACTCTCTTTAAAAGTGTGTATTAACCAAGAGGAGATGGAGAACTGACTGAATTTTCCTGTTTAAAATAAAATGGAATGACGTTAAATCATTTTGATGTGAATTACTGACTAGAATTAACTAAGAAGTACTAAAAAGAACTGAACTTTGAAACAGTGTTGTTTTACTGAATGAAATAGTCTGCCGTGCCATCTAGTGGCAGAAGAAAAAGAAGGTTTGAATTAACTATAGCTTGTAAACTGACTTTGACAATCTGGACGGGAATGCTAAGAAAGCAGATTTGCAAGAAAGAGAGACTGGATTGTTAACTTTGTCCCACGTCTCAAGTTTTATTTTCTCTGTTTTGCTTTTTTATTTACTTTTTTGAGCTTTGTGAAGTCCTTTGTTTTAGATTGGTTTTGGTGAAACTCTTCTTGGCTTTTTTCTTTTTTTTCTTTTCTCTCTGCATGATTGTAAAAGATGTGACATATATAGAATTTGGATTAAGGCAAGAAGAGCCTGAAGAAATTTTATTGGCTTTTTTCCCCACTTTTATTTTTCTCTTTGCTCCTAAGATTTTTTTTTCTTTTTTAGCTTTTTCTTTTTTCTTTTGGATTGGTAATATTTTTAGTATATTGTTTTTGAGGGGGTGATTGACTCTTTTTTTGGGGGTTTGTTTCTTTTTTTCAATTTTTTCTAATCCACCCAATGGGGAGGATTAGATATTTGGATTACAAATAACCATAAGTGGATTACAAATTTATCTTATACAGCATCATGAAGAAACTTGCAGCACTCCTGCACCCAACAGCAAGTCCCTCAATGACAGAAACACAAAAAATATCTGAGGCGATGGAGTTAAAGAATTTTATGCAGTCACTACACGATGATTTGAAACAGGACTTAAAAGAAATGAAAGAGTTGATTGGGAAAAATGAAGAAAGAATTCAAGAAAGTTGAAGAACTAGAAGAAATTATCTCATTGCAGATGGACCGTTCTGATTTTTACCTAAGATTTCAAAATATAGAGGAGGAAAAAGGGGAAAATTTGCCAGATGTGATTGCTGAGATGTTGGCAGAGGTCATGGAAGAACCCAAGGTGAAGATTTTGAATGAGATTGATGAGGCCTTTAGAGTATATACAAGATATGCAATGAGAAACAAATTACCGAGAGAATTCCACATAAGATTTACAAAAAAAGCAATAAAAACTGAGATACTACAGAAAACAAGAAACACAGTATTGAAATACAAAGATAAAGAAATAGTAGTATTGAGACAAATACCCAGAAGAGTTAGAGACTTGAGGAGACAATATTTATTTATTTATTTATTTATTTATTTAATTCAATTTATATATCACCCTTTTCCTGCTGGACTCAGGGCAGTGAACAGCCAAGAATAAAAAATATACCCATACAAAATCTAAAAATTGTTAAAAGAATTATACAACTTTGGCCCGAAATTTAAAAACATCCCAACCTAAAACCCATTAACACTTTAAAACTAAAAAAGTTAAAATAGGTTAAAAGGTTAAAAAAGGTTTAAAAGGGGGGGTTATGCCAGCCCTGCTTGATGGAAAATAAAAGTTTTTAGGGCACGGTGAAAGACCTGGAGATCTGATATCCTTCGTATCTCCGGAGGCAGATCATTCCAGAGGGCAAGTGCTGCCACAGAGAAGGTTCTCCCCCTGGGGGTCACCAGCCGACATTGCCTGGCTGACGGCACCCTGAGGAGTCCCTCTCTGTGGGAGCGTACTGGTCGGTGGGAGGCTATCGGCAGCAGAAGGCGGTCCCGCAAATATCATTTCCTAACAAGATTCTTAATAACAAAAGGAGTGAGTTTCAGATGGCTAATACCAGAAGGAATTTTGGTGACATGGCAAGAACAAAGACATAGATTAGACTCCATTGAAAAAGCGAAATTATTCTATGAGCAATTTTGTGGACCACTAGATTATGGAGTGGGAGCGGCAAGAGAGATTGAACATACAGATGGCGTAAAAGAAAACAAAGAAAGGATAAAGGAACAGGAAGAAAGAGCACTAAGAGAAGGAGCAAGGGCAAAAGACTGAAAGGAACAAAGAGAGACAAGAGTGAAGAAATTTAAAAACTAGTAATAAGTAAAATGGAAGAAGGAATAAAAGCAATATCAATAAAAGTAAATGGACTGAAGAAAAGATGTTTTTTAAAATAAAAAAAACCCTTGAATGATTGCGCGGCTCAGCTGGGCATGGGGGGGGGGCATTTTTGCTACCGGTTCTCCGAACCACCTGCTGCCATCGCTACTGGATCGCGCGATCCGGTCCGAACCGGGAGCATTTCACCCCTGCTCCAGAAGTTGTAAATGCTCCAAAACTGGAATTTTTAAAGAATATTTAAGATAACGTTTAAGATAATGATTTGTCTGAAGTGGTGTAAAGTTTCCTGCCTGAGCAGGGGGTTGGACTAGAAGACCTCCAGGGTCTCTTCCAGCTCTGCTATTCTGTTAAAGCTATTCTGGAGTGATTTAAGAAGCCATGGGGAGTTAGTCTTTGCCAGGAACAATTGTTTGGCTTGGTCTTACTGTCGCCCGACTTTGACTCGTGATGTTTGCCTTGCCTCGCCTCGCCTCGAAGATTGCCTTCTGCCTTTTTTCTTGTGCCTTGACTTTGCCTTGTGGACTCACTTAGTCGGGGGTACTGAACTTGGAACCCTGGACCTTGCCCTGTGAACATCCTACTCTGTGAATTTAGGAGCTGTTGTTTGGGAGACTGAGGGTGGCTGCCCTTAGGGTAGCCTGGTGCTGGAGCTTTACCTGTCATTGGTGGTCTATTTGTTGGACCATTTATTGAGAGCAACGAAGGACTCTCAAGACGCCTGCCTTGCCTTGACCGCCTGGGCCATAAAATTACGTTAAAAACTGCCGTAAGTCACTTTTTTCAGTGCTGTTGTAACTTTGAATGATCACTAAATGAATGGTTGTAAGTCTAGGACCACCTGTATTAAGTTGAAGGTTCAGGAAAGAGGTGGGATCACCTGATGTCCTACTTTCCAACTCTATTCCGTTGTCATTCTATACATAGAAGGCTTAAAGCTGGAGCAACCAAAGGCTACTGTACATGCCACTTACTCACAGGATGGTTTTGGGGGGCTCTGTGAAATTCTTCCCCCTTTTGGCATAAAGAAATGTATGAATAATGAAAATTGTTGTCTGCTGTGCAAATACTTCTGTATTTCTCTGCTTTTGTCTATATTTTATTTTATTTATGCCTGTTAAATATTTTTGATGCTTGCTGAGGTTTAATAAACAAACATTTTTCCCCCCTGCTAACTAAAGCGAGTATCATTTGCACTTGCTGTGCTCTGAATGTACAGATTGGGTTGGGTGCAAATTAAACTGGATGTCATCCACAGTAACTTTCCAGCAAAATTGAAAATCTCCACTTAACTTTGTTCACAATACAAGCCAGATTTTTTTAAATTGATGCGCTTTCTCCCTGCTTTCTTTTTAAAAAAATGTCTAACAGTTGAATGAAATCTTTCAGGGAATTGAAAAGTTTGCACACTCCCTTGTGTGTTGTTGCTTAACTTAATAAAGGTGTTATCCAGTGTGCAGCTAGAGTAGATTTATTTATTTATCAAATTTTTGCACCAGCTATCTCATCTAAAATCTTTGGGATAACACTGGACAGTGGACAAATGTTATTTTTTTCTGGGAACAGGAATAGAGTCCACCTTATCGGTTTCCTCCTCCTCCTCCTCTTCCTCCTCTCCCTGCAAACGCCTCTCCCTTCTAGCACGGATGATGTTTCCTAATTGAGTAATGAAACATCAAGAAAACGACCAAGCTCAGAGAGCACCAAGGATCTCACAATCCTCCTCCTGCTCCTCTCTCTCCTAGCTGTAATGAATCTAATCAATTTAAGCTTTTATTCAAATGAAAATAAAGCAATATAGTCACCAGACTAGCCCTGTAATCTTAAAGACCACCCGAGATTGTTTTTCTAACAGACTTCCAAGACCTACGGGAATATCTTCACGTTGTGGTTCGGGCCTTATCCTGTGATTATATTACATGGCTACCAGGCTGTGAAGGACGGTCTCACTAGTCACCCTGAAGATGTTTCTGGCCGGCCTCTGCTCCCCTTTTTCAAAGCATTGGCAAATAACAAAGGTAAGAACAATCAGGTTTCTTCAGATGTGGGTACCGGAAGCAGGACAATTTCCATTTCTTTGGTGTCACCTTTCTGGTGGTTCAGCTAGTCCTCTACTTACAACCACATTCACAAATAAAGTCAATGAGGGGAAATTGGGACTGCAGTGATTCACTTAAGAACCGTGCCTAAAAGCAATCACGCTAACAATAGCATTTATACTTATATACCGCTTCACAGCCCTCTCTAAGCAGTTTACAGAGTCAGCCAATTTTGGGTCCTCATTATACCCACCTCGGAAGGATGGGAGGTTGAGTCAACTTTGAACTGGTCAGGATCAAACTTCTGGCAGTGGGCAGAGTTAACCTGCAATCCTGTTTTTAACCACTGCAGCACCACAAAAGTGAGGGAAGGAAGGAAGGAAGGAAGGAAGGAAGGAAGGAAGGAAGGAAGGAAGGAAGGAAGGAAGGAAGGAAGGAAGGAAGGAAGGAAGGAAGGGCAATAACACTTAGACTTATATACTGCTTCATAGTGCTTCATAGCCTTCTCTAAGCAGTTTCCAGCCTCTTGCCCCCAACAATCTGGGTCCTCATTTTACCCACCTTGGAAGGATGGAAGGATGAGTCAACCTTGAGCTGGTCAGGATCAAACTGCTGGAAATTGGTGGGATTAGCCTGCAATTCTCCATTCTAATCACTGTGCCACCATGACTCAGCTTATTAAAAAAGATTTAAAAGATTGTAAAATTGGATGGGACTCACTTAACAAATCTCCCCTGCTTAAGTATAGAAATTGTCCTCCCAATTGTAGTCGTAAATCAAGAATTAACAATATTGGAGGATCCTTCCCTGAGATTAAGTACTGCTATTATATTTTTAAAAAGAAAATTACAGAAATAACTTTGGAAAACATGCAAGATAACCAGAAGAGGGGACATGTTCAGAGATTTTATAGACTCACAATTTGTATTAATCAAAAATCAACTCTTGAGAATGGTAGTGTCAGCATTTCATGCTGCACTTACTCCAATGCTGACATAAGAAGAAGAAACCGGAGGCATCTGGAAAGAGACATTTGACTCTTCACCTACTTATTTTCCCTGGAGAGAATATCACCTAGGAGATGGGATGGGAGGGGGGAAATTCCTTTGAGTGGGAGCAGTAGATTAGGGGCAGAGTGACGGGGAAGATGGCGAACGAGTGCAGAGGAGTGGGGAAAAGAAAAGGAGGATTTTGCCTGAGGAAGTCAGAATTGGCTGCAATGAGTCGGAGCTAGAATGTTCGTGCTTAATAAATTAGAGGGTTTTTTTCAAAGACTTTGTTTGAAATGCAATTTATTTAAGCCAACTTTGAAACCTGACAGGTAGAATGTTAATGCGATTTTGAAATTTGAATAGATTCATAGCATGTTTTTTGGGTGTTTCCTTTATAACTTTATTTCTTCTTTGTTTCCCTCAGTATTTTTCTTTGTCATAATATTTTTGCTCTTTTCTTCTTGCTTTATTTTCCTTCATTCTCTTGTCCCCTTTTAATTATTCCTAGTTTAGGCTTCCTCTTTTATGATACTGTTTCCTAGTAACTCCAAAGTCCATGCTGCCCAGTTGGCAGAATTGGACTTCATGTTTCAGAGGCAGTGTTCCATTCCTGTGAACCACTCAGAGAGGGTTATAAAGCATGGTGAAGTGGTATATAATGTATTTGTTGGACTATAAGATGCACTATTTTGTCTCCCAAAAGGGGATGAAAATGTCTGTGCATCTTATAGACCAAATATTGCCAAAACCCCACCCACCCACCAGTCATTTTTTGGCCTCTGCATGCCCTGTTTTGGGGCCTTTTCCAGGCCCTTTTTGGCCCATTTTCAAGGCTTTTTCTGGTCTATTTTCAAGGTTTATTTGGCCCATTTTGTTGGCTTTTTCGGCCCTTTTTGTTGGCTTTTTTTGGCCTGTTTTGGGTTTTTTTCCAGTGCATTTTTTTGGCTTTTTTGACCCATTTTCAGGGCTTTTTTGACCTGTTTTTCTGAAAAAAACAGCCCCCCCAAAAAAAGCCGAAAAAGAAGGCCAAAACCCCCTCAAAAATGGGCCAAAAAGCCTTGAAAATGGGCCAAAAAAGGCCTGAAACAGGCTAAAAAAAGTCTTGAAAAGTGCTCCAAAAAAGCCTCAAAAACAGGCTGAAAAAGCCTCAAAAACAGGCTGAAAAAAAGCCTAAAACATGGGCCAAAAAAGCATCACAAAAATCGGCTGAAAAAAGCCTTGATAATGACCCCCAAAAGCCTCAGAATTGGGCCATAAAAAGCCTTGAAAATGGGCTGAAAAAACCTTGAAAACGGGCTGAAAAAAGCTCCCCAAATGGGCCAAAAAAAGCCTAGAAAATAGGCCAAAAGCCTCAGAAGACTGGAAAAGGCCTGAAAACAGTAGGCCAAAAACGGTTTTTGTTGTTTTCCTCTTCTAAATTTAGGTACGTCTTATAGTCCGAAAAATACGGTAAGTCTAAGTGCCATTGCTATTTCTATCCCAATATTCTGAGAAAGGTATTTTGCCTTTCTATCATTTCTAAAGACTTGAATAAGGCCAATAATCTCTCATTCGGTGGTTCTGTGTCTTCAGGAATTCTGCTTTCCACGGGCCAGACCTGGAAGCAGCAAAGACGATTTTCAATGACGACTCTGAAGAACCTCGGTTTGGGGAAAAGCACTCTGGAGTATCAGATCCAAGAGGAAGCAGAGAGTTTGGTGGAAGAGTTCAGGAAAAGTGAAGGTACTACGAAGGCGAATGCCTTTATCTTCTGGCCGAAAACCTGTATTTTCTTATTTGTTTTAATTTTCCCAAAATGTACAAGCTAAGACCAAAAGGACAGGCTGAAGTCATTTCTTCAATGTCTGCAAGGGATGGCAAAGTATCAAAAAAAGATCAAGATGGCGGCTCGCCCAATGAAAGCTTGGATCCTTTTTTTCATGTTTTGTGCAAAGAAATGTAAGATGAGCCAATATATTTGATAAATAAATATACGATAGATGATAGATAGATAGATAGATAGATAGATAGATAGATAGATAGATAGATAGATAGATAATAGAGATAGATAGATAGATAATATATATATAGATGATAGATAGATGATAAATAAGTAGAAGATAGATAGTTAAATAAATAGAAGAGATGATAGATAGATAGATAGATGATAGATAGATAAAAGATATATATAGATGATAGATAGATGATAGATAAATAAGTAGAAGATAGATAGATAAATAGAAGATAGATGATCAATAGATAGAAGATAGATGATAGATAAATAGATGATAGATAGAAAGATAGATAGATAGATAGATAATAGATAGATAATAGAGATAGATAGATAGATAATATATATATAGATGATAGATAGATAGATGATAGATAAATAAGTAGAATATATAGATGATAGATAAATAAATAGAAGAGATGATAGATAAATAGAAGATAGATAGATAGATGATAGATAGATAGATAGATAGATGATATAGATAGATGATAGATAGATAAATAAATAGAAGAGATGATAGATAAATAGAAGATAGATAGATAGATGATAGATAGATAGATAGATAGATAGATAGATAGATAGATAGATAAATGATATAGATTGATAGATAATAGATATATATAGATGATAGATAGATAGATGATAGATAAATAAGTAGAAGATAGATAAATAGAAGATTGATGATCAATAGATAGAAGATAGATAGATAGATAGATAGATAGATAGATAGATAGATAGATAGATAGATAGATAGATAGATAGATAGATAGATAGATATAGACAGATGATGGATGGATGGATGATAGATAGACAGACAGACAGACGGATGGACGGACAGACAGATGATAGATGATAGAGAGACAGACAGGCAGATAGATAGATAGATATAGATGAATGTACAGGTAGTCTTTGACTTACAACCATTCGTTTAGTGATCATTCAGAATTACCACAGCACTTTAAAAAGGGACTTTTGACCAGTCTTCACACATATGACGTCCCAGTGGGGAATTCTGGGAGTTGAAGTCCTCCAGGCTTAAAGTTGCCAAGGTTGGAGACCCCTGTTCTAGTCCAACTTCCTGCTGAAGCAGGAAACCCTACACCATTTCAGACAAATGGTTGTCCAGTCTCTTCATAAAAGCCTCCGGTGATGGAACATCCACAACCTCTGGAGGCAAGTTGTTCCACTGGCTAATTGTCCTCACTGTCAAGAAATTTCTCCTTAGTTCTAGGTTGCTTCTCTCCTTGATTATCCCAAAGGTGCTTTCTTTCAGGAGGCAACTAGACTTACTTGTTTTTTTGTTTTGAAGACGTTCCGCTTCTCATCCAAGAAGCTTCTTCAGCTCTGACAGGATAGTGGGGAATGGAAGGATTTATACACATAAACTCCCATGGGCTTCAAGGACCCTCTCAAAGGATGCAAATGACCAGCTGTCTACAAGGAATATACGTAAATCCTTCCATTCCCCACCTTTGGGACAACATGACCTGGATGACTGAGAATCTCTACAGACTATCCTTGATTAGTTTCCATTCGTTGCGTCCATCCATTGTCCTGCCTTCAGGGTTGACTCCCTCTTCTTTGTGGCAACCCCTCAAGGACTAGAAGATGCTATTGTATCGTGTCATCCCTAGTCTTTCTCCGCAGGCCCTATGCCCATGATGGTGAACCTATGGCACGCGTGCCACAGGTGGCATCTGGAGCCATATCTGTGGGCATGTGAGCATTGCCCTAGCTCAGTTGCAGTGCTCATGGGTGCACCATCCAACTTATTCTTGGCCCACTGGAAGTCGGGAAATGGGCCGTTTCCAGCCTCCAGAGGGCCTTCAGGGGAAGAGGCCATTTTTGCCCTCCCCAGGCTCCTAGAAAGGCTCTGGAGCCTGGGGAGAGTGAAAAATGGGCTTACCGGAAGTCAGGAAACAGGCCGTTTCTGGCCTCTGGAGGGCCTCTGTGGGGGAGGCTGTTTTCACCCTCCCCAAGAAAGCCTCTGGAGCCTGGGGAGGGCAAAAATGGGCCTACTGGGCCCACTGTGCCATAAGCAGGGGTCATGCAAGGGGGTTGCATGTGCATGAATGGGGGGCAGAGCGCATTGAATTATGGGTGTGGGCACACATGCACGCGACCCCTCACGCTCCCCTCGCTTTTGGCACACATCAGTAAAATGGTTAGCCATCACTGCCCTATGCAATCTTTGCAAGAGGCACGCCAGTCACCGAGTCCCTCTTTCTCTTTGCAGGAAAACCCATGGATCCTTCTTTCGCCCTGAACCTCGCCGTTTCCAACGTGATTTGTGCGGTAGTCTTTGGACATCGTTTCTCCACAGAAGACGAGATTTTTCACCGCCTGCTGGAAGCCATAGAGAAGATTTTCAATGTTTCTGACAGTGTCATGTTTAACGTGAGCAGATTCCTTCTTTCCTTTTTCTAAAGAAAAACAAAATGTGACGGTCACTGAACCATCCTGCAATGGGGACTAAAGGCTAGCTTGGAAGCAGGCCTATCTGTAGCGAGAGGAGTCCAAAAAGTCAAAATGGCGACCACGACGGTGCAATAAAAAACCCAGCCCTTTATTTTGGGTGGGTCACACAGGTGGCACAGATGTGAAGAGGACAGGTCTTTGATTGAATTGTGGTGACAGCCATCTTTTTGACCCCATCCTTGGAAAGTGAGATCGGTTGGATTTCCCGTACAGATAATCCTTGAGTTATGACCATAATGGAGCCAGCCCATCGTGATCATCATTTGTTTGGGTCATAAAACTTTTTGTGTTGGTGGTAAAATTGTAAAATCGTTTGACCAATCATCTGTAGCGGTTCTCAGTCACCCAGATCATGGTTATCCCAAAGGAGCTTTTTTAGAAGGCAACTGGACTTCCTTTGTCTTTTCTTTGAAGAAGTTTTGCTTCTCATCCCAGAAGCTTTTCCAGCTCTGACTAGATGGTGGGCAATGGAAGGATTGATACTCCTTGCAGAGAGCTGGTCATTTGCCTTCCTTTTTGAGGGTCGTTGAAGCTCTCCTCCGTTTGTCTGTGTCCTCGGGGGTCACCAGAGTAGTGCTAATGGTTCCTGTAGTCTGCAATTTTTTTCTCTAGAAATCCATTCTTACTCCCACACCATTCGAGGGGTGTTCATCTCAAATCGCATAGCTAAAAGTCTGCAGCGATTGTCAGTCTTCCAGATCACGGTGGTCCCAAAGGTGTTTTTCTTTCAGGGGGCAACTGAACTTTTATTTTTTTTAACACGTTTCCCTTCTCATCCTGAGGAGATAGATAAACATCCAAGTGGCCTCAACGACCCTCAAAAAGGATGGAAATGACCAGCTGTCTGCAAGGAGTATAAATCCTTCCATCCCCCACCATCCAGTCGGAGCTGAGGAAGCTTCTTGAATGAGAAGCGAAACGTCTCCAAAAGAAAAAACAAAGAAGTCCAACTGCCTCCTGAAAAAGCACCTTTGGGACATGGGTCATATGATTTTACAATTCTTTTTTTTTTTTGGTGGCAATCAATAAGTAATTCCACCATCATTAAGCAAGTGCCACCAATATTAAGCAAAGCAAGGGTTTGCTAGGGTCATGATTTTGCCAAAAACTAAAAGTAAAATCGTAAAACATGCCGTGTGGGATGCTGAGGTGGCCTACTTGGTTAGTGCCGAACATATGGTCACGTGTCTGGGGAGTGGGGGGTGGGGCCAAGGGGTAATCATCAGAACCCGAATCCAGAGTAAAGGCTGACAAAGTTTGAGTTTGAGTTTTATTGGATTTATATACCGCCCTACTCCCGAAGGACTCAGGAGTAGGCCTTTTATTGTACAGCCAACAATAAAAATACATACGTACAAAATTTAAAACCAACTAAAAACAGATTAAATGAATTTGGCCCGGACAGAATTAAAACACCCCAATATAATTTAATTTTTTTTTTTTAAATTTAACACTAAAAACGGAGAGTGGTTAGGCCAGGCCCGCCTGGCGAAATAAAAAAGTCTTAAGAGCGCGGCGGAAGGTGGGCAGGTCCGGGATCCTCCGTATCTCTGGGGGGAGCTCATTCCAGATAGTAGGTGCCCCCACAGAGAAAGTTTTCCCCCTGGGGGCCGCCAGCTGACATTGTTTGGCTGACGGCACCTGGAGGAGCCCCTCTCTATGAGAGCGTACTGGCCGGTGGGAGGCTATTGGTGGTAGTAGGCGGTCCTGCAAGTACCCAGGTCCTAAGCCATGGAGCGCTTTAAAGGTAGTAACCAGGACCTTGAAGCGCACCCGGAAGACCACCGGGAGCCAGTGCAGCTCGCGCAGGAGAGGTATCACATGGGAACGCCATGTCGCTCCCATCACCACCCACGCGGCCGGACTCTGCGCCAGTTGGAGCCTCCGGGTGCTCCTCAAGGGGAGCCCCATGTAGAGAGCATTACAGTAATCTAGACGGGAAGTGACAAGGGCGTGAGTGACCGTGAGCAAGGAGTCCCGATCCAGAAAGGAACGTAACTGGTGGATCAGGCGAACCTGATAGAAAATCCTCCCAGCCACGGCCGTCAGATGCCCTTCCAAGGACAGCCGTGAATCCAGGAGGACGCCCAAGTTACGAACCCTCTCCGTGGGGGCCAGTGATTCGCCCCCAATAGTCAGTGATGGCGCCAAAACATTGGGGCTTTCTAAGTGACTGGTTGTAAGTTGAGAATGACCTGTATTTATGTCTCTTTTGGGTTCCTTTTAGGTAATACGCTGATGTACAAAGCTCTGGCTTACGGTATTTTGAAAAATATCTCCGATGTTTTGCAAATATAATCGAAACAAAGACATGGAAGATTCTCAGTCATCCAGGTCATAGTTGTCCCAAGGGTGTTTTTTCAAAAGGCAGCTGGACTTCGTTTCGCCTTGAAGATGTCCTTCAGAACTGAAGAAGCATCTTGGATGAGAAGCAAAAGGTCTTCAAGGAAAATGAAAGCCCGGTTGCCTTTTGAAAAAAGTACCTGTGGGACAAGGACGGCCACTTTTTTAAGATGAAATATCACATTACTAACCAGAGGAAGGAAGGAAGGAAGGAAGGAAGGAAGGAAGGAAGGAAGGAAGGAAAAGACCAAGACAGATGCCATGTGGAAGGAAGGAAGGAAGGAAGGAAGGAAGGAAGGAAGGAAGGAAGGAAGGAAGGAAGGAAGGAAGGAAGGAAGGAAGGAAGGAAGGAAGGAAAAGACGAAGACAGATGCCATGTGGAAGGAAGGAAGGAAGGAAGAGATCAAGACAGATGCCATGTGGAAGGAAGGAAAGAAGGAAGGAAAGAAGGAAGGAAGGAAGGAAGGAAGGAAGGGAGGGAGGAAGGAAGAGATCAAGACAGATGCCATGTGGAAGGAAGGAAGGAAGGAAGGAAGGAAGGAAGGAAGGAAGGAAGGAAGGAAGGAAGGAAGGAAGGAAAAGACCAAGTCAGATGCCATGTGGAAGGAAGGAAGGAAGGAAGGAAGGAAGGAAGGAAGGAAGGGCAATGCACTTAGACATATATACTGCTTCATAATGCTTTACAGCCCACTCTAAGCAGTTTACAGAGTCAGCCTCTTGCCCCTGACAATCTGGATCCTCATTTTACCCACCTCAGAAAGATGGAAGGCTGAGTCAACCTTGAACCTGGTGGGATTTGAACTGCCAAGTTGCAGGTAGCCGGCAGTCAGCAGAAGTAGCCTGCAGTAGTTCTCTAACCACTGCACCACCGTGGCACTCAGTTCCTTTTGCCTCTATTTAATCCTTATCTCTTTATTTCTTCGATATGGCTGCCTAACTAGAGGTGATGTTTCTTCTCTTCCACCAGCTGTACAATACTTTCCCTTGGATTATGCAGCATGTCCCGGGACCTCACCAGAAGGCATTTTCCTCACGTGACCTTGTTCAGTCATTCATAAGAGAGGAGATCAAGAAGCACCAAGAAGCAGACCATCGAGAAAAAGACCAAGACTTCATTCATTTGTACCTGGATGAAATAGAGAAAGTAAGTGGATATTCTTTTGTGTGACTGTTAGACAGCTTATAATATAAAAGCTTTCCAATCTTGGCAACTTCAAGATGGGTGGACTTCAACTCCCAGAATTCCTCAGCCAGCAAGCCGTATAGTAGCCTTGAGTACCGTCTTCTCTGGGGATTGTGACAATGCAGCATCGGAGTGGATGCCAGGGCTCTGAGACCTATAGGAGCAAATGCCTGCCTTTTTTGTCCCTGACTTCCTAAAAGAGAGAAGGTTGCAACTGTTGAAATTGGCAATGTTTGAAAGTCTGTTTATATATACCCTGTTTCCCTGAAAATAAGACCTACCCCAAAAATACACCCTAGCATGTTTTTACATATGTGCCTAATATAAGCCCTAACACCCAAAAAAGCCTTACTTAAGAGCGTGCACAGCTGGCTGACAGCCCGTTCCATCTTTTGCTCGCGGTATGACAGCCATGAGGTGAGGTGGGGGTGGAACTGCCCCACATGTTGGGGCATGGGTGGCCTGGCTGCAGGGGCCCTGAGATAAGCCGGTACAGGCTGCATGGGGCAGCTCCACCCTCTGCCTCATGGCAGTGGCAGCACTGGTATGCTGCATGACCTCCTGTCCAACCACAAGCAAGCAGAAGAAGTGAGCCTCCCATACATTGGGGGAAAAAGTAAGACACCCTTCAAAAATAACCCCTAGTACTTATTTTGAGGCCCAAAAGAAAACAAGACCCGGTCTTATTTTTCGGGTAAACACGGGTATACCACAGAGCAAGCAAAGAGTACAATCACCATGTGCTTTACTGCTCAACTGCTTTAAACTGTAACAGGAAATAGAAAACTCTCCTCGGAACAAATAGAACCATAGATTATAACCATAGATGCAAACTGAACACTGCCATCTCCTAGCTGAATGATTCTGTAACTGTTGCAATACAAAATAGATTCTAACACATATTGCAACAGGCAAGGACTGGAAGGAAGAGATGGCCTTCAAGGTTTCTCAGGTATTCATTTCTCCATTTTTGTTCTGCAGATGAAGAACCAACACAAACCACCCTATGATGAAAAAAACATGGTTCAGAGCATCTTTGATCTCTTCCTGGGGGGGACAGAGACATCAGGCACAACTCTTCACTGGGGATTGTTATATATGGTGCTTTATCCTGACATTCAAGGTGAGAGAAGCATCATGGGATGGATGAGATAGAAGGGACTTTTATAACTCATCTATGCTGCTTGTAGCACCTTCGTCGACAATTGACAATTATTATTGGAAGAATTCTTTAGTTATAGATAGTCCTCAACTTACAATCATAATGGAGCCTACTCCTTATGGTCTCAAGTCATGACATTTGTTAAGCAAGTTGCCCATGCGATTTCCTCGTTTAAGTACCCCAATCCCTCCTCTCCTCCTTGTGGTTGTTAAATGACTGTCTGGGTTATTAATGGATGCCTGGATGCCTCCGGAGTGGCAGAGTCGGTCATAAGGGCAGGTGGATTGCCAAGCACCCAAATTTTGTTCACGTGATCCCAAGGAGCTCCACAGCAAGTGTAACTTCAGGCAGAGGTCATAAGTTACTTTCTTCAGCATCATTGTAATTTCCAACAGTCGCTGAACAAATGGTCATAATTCGAAGACTACCTGTAAATGTCAGGGTTCCGATGGACGTCCTAATTAAATCATGAGCCTCGAGCCAAACTTCAAAAGAAATCCAGTTATTTATTAAGAGCTTCATGTCGGCATGTTCCCAAGTGAAACCAGCTCTGACCCCATGTAATTTATACCACAATCATGACCCTGTTTCCTCCCTTCCCCTCCCCCCCCGGGTGTGTCATCAATCACATTGGCCAACGGAGAAATTTCATGGGTTGTAGAGATCACTCCCCTCTGGCCTCTGTGGGTAACCCTGGGAGACAGCCTTGAGAGAGATAAGTCTGGAATGTTCATCTGTCTTTGGCTGCCATGCTGTTTCATCAGTTTCCCATCCCACTTGCCTATGGCAACTCGAGAGCAGGCCAGGGATGCTTTGCGAGTTGACTCTCAAAATTACTCAAATGTCAAGATGTTATTTCTCATTCTAAATATCAGATGG
This sequence comes from Coluber constrictor foxii, assembly GCA_038048745.1. Taxonomy (NCBI): domain Eukaryota; kingdom Metazoa; phylum Chordata; class Lepidosauria; order Squamata; family Colubridae; genus Coluber; species Coluber constrictor. Next base: position 3,756,615 of record CM075963.1, on the reverse strand, counting down.
CCCAAGCAAGGTTTGACTTTGTCTGTTCAGGCCACTGGCAGGATGAGAACATATAAGGGTGATGGGCATGTGAGGTATTGGGAAAGGCTACCTGTTTACTCTTGGGTAAACTCAGCAAATATTTAGGATGTTCCAAGCACACCTAAGATAACCTCCTTTTAGACCAATGGCAGTGTATGCTTTGATTAACACCTGTTCACCTCTTCTGAAAAGCTCATTACTTATCTATAGATTTTTAATGCAATATAGCCTCATGCAAACTCAAGGATCTTATGCAATATTACACATATGCAATATTACAGGCAAGTTATGCATGCTTCAAAAATTGCTTAGAAGTGGTTTGAAACTTAGGGGAAACACAGTCAATCTCAGTTATTTTCTAAAACAAATAAACCTGTTTCTTAAAAGTATGGTGTTAGGACTATCAGGGACCCTCCAAGACTTTATCAGGGGTCTGTGAAATCCACATTACCAATCGAAATCCAACTTAAGTTGAAAAATAATACAAATCTAAAATCCCATCAAACAATTGTGAGAAGCAGGCGTGCCATCCGATGCCCCAATCTTTATTTTTAATACAGCATATAGCAATAAATACAGAACTCATACAAACAAACGCTTTTGGGGAGTCTGCCATACATTGGGGTGGGGAGGGTAGAGATGGCTCAGTGGTTAAAGATGCTGAGCCTATCAGCTGGAAAACTGACATCCTGGGTTTGAGACCCAAACACTGTGCGACGGGGTGAGCTTCCCTCCACACCTCAGCTCCTGCCCACTGAACAGTTTGAAAACATGCAAATGCAAGTAGATAACTAGGTACCACTTCGACAGGAAGGCAATAGCCAGGGGTGAAATGTAAAATTTGTTACTACCAGTTCTGTGGGCATGGCTTGGTGGGGTGGGGGGGTGAGGTAATGTGATTTGGTGGGCGTGGCCAACTTTTTTTTTTTACCTTTTCAAAGCATTTTTTCTAATGCTTTGAAAAGCCTCTGCCGATCAGGAAACTCAGCTGAGATCGTCAGAGACTTTTGAAAACATTTTTAACCACCTCTTTGGCCAAGAGGTTGCAGAAAAAATTCTTTCAGAAGCTCTGACGATCCCAGCTGAGCCGCACAATCATCAGAGGCTTTTTTTTAATTTTTAAAAGCATTTTTTCAGCCGAAGAGGTTGTAGAAAAAATGCTTTTAAAAGTAAAAAAAAAGCCTCTGATGATCCTACGACTCATATGGGCATGGTGGTGGTGGTGGCAGGGATTTTTGCTACTGGTTCTCCGAACCACTTGCTGCCATCACTGCCGGATCAGACAATCTGGTCCAAACTGGGAGCATTTCACCCCTGGTAATAGTGCTCCCTTACTATACTTTTTTAAAAGCAGGATTTACTCCTGAGACAAGACATTTTAAGAAAAACTTCTTTGAAGGATGGGAAGGAGGCCCCCAACTGAAAGATAAGCTGACCCTCATGGAAGTTGATTTTTTAAATAAAGCACAAAAGGTTTAGTGCTCTACCAGGGGAACCCTAAATCCAGATCCAAATGGAGATGCTAGTTGTGGAAAATGTGTGGGCAAATTCAGAGCACGTTTTGACAGATCGCTTAATGGGCTGAGCAAGATACGTATCAAAATTTGTCTGCTTCACAGCCTCACCCTAACCTCAAGGCGAACAATAGCTGGATGTTTTCTGACTAAACCATGTCATTTGGTAGGTGGAGAGTGAGAAAGTGCCAGGAGAATTTACTAACCCTTATCTTTAATATGCCCTGAACTTAAGTAGGATGTATTTGCTGTCTTGTGTCTCTGATTGGATAAGGACCAGCAATAGCAAATTATAACTTGGTAAAATTTTCTGCTGATTCAAGGGTTGTTGAGAGTTTAGCTGAAGGGAACGGCCTTCGGAATATCATGGCTGAGAACTACCGTATTTTTCAGAAAATAAGACTCACCTTTCCCCCCAAAAAAGAGGGTGAAAATCTGGGTGTGTTTTATACTCTGAATGTAGCCCCGCCCAGCTTCTCAAACGGAGGTTTCAGAGGCTGAAAAAAGCATCAGAAAAGAAGCTTCAGAAAAGAAGCCTCCAAACAGAGCTTCAGAGGCTTTTTTTCTGAAGCTCTGTTTCAGAAATTTCAAAGGCACAAAAAAAAAGCAAAAAAAAGCAAGGCACAGAGCTCACAACCAAGGAATCTGTTGCTAAAATTCACCTCTGGAAACAGCTGATTGGGGGTATTCCGGGAGGCCGATCCACCTGCCAATCAGCTTTTTTTCTTATTTTCCTCCCCAAAGACTAAGATGTGTCTTATACTCGGTGTGTCTTGTACTCCCAAAAATATGGTAACCCTTATTTAGTTTGGTCTAGTGGTTAAGACCAAATTAATGAATGGTTCAATGGTTAAAGGGCTGAGCTTGTCAGCTGGAGAGGTTCGAGGTTGTAGAAAAAAAATTGCCTTTAAAAGCCTCTGGCGATCCCAGCCAAGTTTCCTGATCGTCAGAGGCTTTTAAAAGCATTTTTTTCTGCAATCTCTTCGGCCGAAGAGGTTTAGGAAAAAAAATGTCTTTAAAAGCCTCTGACGATCCCAGCTCATCAGAGGCTTTTAAAAGCATTTTTTTCTGCAACCTCTTAAGGTGTCTCCAACACTAGCAATGTCAAGTTGGGGATGCCCACCCTGGCCACACCCACCCAGCCCCCAAGATCAAACACAAACCTGATGCAGTCCTCAATGAAATCGAGTTTGACACCCTTGGTCTAAATAATTCCCTCCTGCTAGGCTGAGCTTCTCCCATTAATAGACTATGGACAGCTGGGATCACTCCTGGATGCTTATTCAATCCTATCTCTAGTTAATGTGCAAAATGTTTGTTTCTCCACAGCCAAAGTTCAAAAGGAAATAGATACCTTCCTAATACCGGGCCAGCCGATCTGTTACGAGGATCGCAAGAAACTTCCGTACACAAATGCTGTGATTCACGAAATCCAGCGCTTTAGCAACATCATTTCGATTGGAATGCCCAGATACTGCATAAGAGACACAAAAATCCAGAAGTTTCACATTAGAAAGGTAATCGAATCCCTCTGATCTGGAGCCTTCTTTTCTTCTCCTCCCCCTATTGCTGGAAGGAAGCACATGAAATACAGGGAGTCATTGGTTAACGATGGTAATGGGACCAAGGACTCTGTTGTTAAGCACAACGTCACGGGACCACATCCACTTACAGTGGTGGTTCTGGCAATTCCTTTTACACTCATTAGATGAATTCTATGCAGTCGTTAGGTGCAACATCACATGATTGACATCTGTGAACTCCTGTCAACTTTCCTACTGACTTTGCTTGTCAGAAGCTGGCGGTGAAGGTTGCAAACGGCAGGACATTGCGACCGTCATAATTGCGAGCCAGTTGCCAAACACACAAATCACGATTAGTCATTCCGCTGATTCTAAGTATCACAAAATTTCTCTTTAGTTCTAGGTTGCTTCTCTCCTTGATTTCCATCCGTTGTTTCTTGTCCTGCTTTCAGGGGCTTTGGAGGATAGATGGACCCCCTCTTCTCTGTGGCAGCCCTTCAAATATTGGAAGACTGCTATCATGTCTCCCCTGGTCCTTCTTTTCATTAACTAGACATATCCAATTCCTGCAACTGTTCTTCGTATGTTTTATCCTCCAGCCCCTAATCCTCTTTGTTGCTCTTCTCTGTACTCTTTCTAGTCTCAACATCTTTTTTACATCGTGGAGACCAAAATTGGATTCAATATTCCAAGTGTGGCCTTACCAAGGCCTTATAAAGTGGCATTAACACTTCACGTGATCTTGATTTTATCCCTCTGTTAATGATGCCTAGGATGGATGGAACTGACCGTGGGAAGTGTAATGGTTGAGACTTTGAGGATCAGCCATCAGTCCTTGTTTCAGCACTGTTGTAACTTGAAGCAGTTGCTGAACATGCGGTCGTTAACAGAGGACTACCTATGTTTGTATATATTCATAACCGCAGCTGTTCTCCAGAAATGTTGGACTTCAGTATGTTCGAAAAGCTGGAGCACTTCAAGAGAGGTCAAGCACATGGGGGAAAAGAAAGCAGCAATAATGTATTGGCCTTTGTTTCATACCTACAAGGTCATGAGCAAAGCTATTCCCAAGCGTCTAATATTAGGAATAATTATCACCGTTCACTTGTTTTGTGGCTGTTTCCTGCCACGCCTTTTCCCTACTGAAGGGCAGAGAAAATGAGAGCAAGATGTACTCGATGTGCCCAAAATTCAAAGGGGGAGACTGTGTTGTGACATTGAGACCCATATCTCGTACTCCTTGGGGTTATCTATGAAGTGCATCTGTTTCCGATGATCGTCCTTCACTCTGATTTGGCATGTTAGGTCCTCATCAACCGTTATCTGAAACTAAGTTTATTCTTTGTTAATGCTGAAGCGCAAACATTGAAAATATACAAAGTCCTTTCTTGATTTGCGCACACAAAATGGACGTTTGATCTCTTTTGAGTGGAGTTCAGCTGCTGTCACTTCACAGAGACCTATATATCATTTTTATGGCAACAAATCAGAAATGGTTCTAGGATGCTCTCTCCCAGAAGGAATTGTTCCACATCTGGAATACGGCATTCAGTTTTGGTCGCCACGATGTCAAAAAAGATGTTGAGACTCTAGAAAGAGTGCAGAGAAGAGCAACAAAGAAGATTAGGGGACTGGAGGCTAAAACATATGAAGAACGGTTGCAGGAACTGGGTATGTTTAGTTTAATGGAAAGAAGGACTAGGGGTGACATGATAACAGTGTTCCAATATCTCAGGGGCTGCCCCAAAGAAGAGGGAATCAAGCTATTCTCCAAAGCACCTGAGGGCAGGACAAGAAGCAACAGGTGGAAACTAATCAAGGAGAGAAGCAACTTAGAACTAAGGAGAAATTTCCTGACAGCTAGAACAATTAATCAGTGGAACAAATTGCTTCCAGAAGTTGTGAATGCTCCAACACTGGAAGCTTTTAACAAGATGTTGGATAATAATTTGTCTGAAGTGGTGTAGGGTTTCCTGCCTGAGTAGGGGGTTGGATTAGAAGACCTCTGAGGTCCCTTCCAACTCTGTTATTCTAAATTCTAAGCCTATTTGTATTTTTTAGAAGAATGTTCTTTAAAGCTATGTATCGATGATGAAATTTCCTAGGGATTTCTCACTTCGGCCTCCGTGACCAGCAGATATAACCATTTTTTTTCTTCCCTCAGGGTGAAAGGCAAAACTTAAATCCTCCTTCTCTTTTTCACAGGGCTCCACCTTTTTCCCGAACATGGCGTCGGCCTTGTATGATCCCAACGAATGGGAGGCACCTCTCACGTTCGACCCAAACCATTTCCTTGACAAGGACGGGAATTTCACCTGCCCAGAAGCTTTCATCCCGTTTTCTATAGGTGCTCGTTCAACTTGCTAACATTTTCATGGATTCTTTAATGAGGTGCATTAGAGCCCCTGTGGCGCAGTGGTTAGAATGCAGTATTGCAGGCTAATTCTGCTTACTGCCAACTGTCAGCAGGTCAGCAATTCGATACTAACCTCCTCGAGGTTGACTCAGCCTTCCGTCCTTCCGAGGTCGGTAAAATGAGGACCCAGATATGCTGATCCTATAAACCACTTAGAGAGGGCTGTAAAGCACTGTAAAGTGGTATATAAGTTTTAAGTGCTATTGCTATTGACTGTTCCTGTTTCGCCCCTTAGACACTGCTATAAACATATATTTAGCGATGGACATGCCTTCTGATTATGGGGAGCCTGAAAGATAGAGCTACATTGCTCACTGAATAGTAATCTGTACCAAGAGTGTTTTAAATCCCAGAACTCCCAGAATTCCTGAGACACCTGTGAGGGACTTCATCTCCCAGAATTCCTGAGACAGCATGAGGGACTTCATCTCCCAGAATTCCTGAGACAGCCGTGAGGGACTTCAGCTCCCAGAATTCCTGAGACAGCGTGAGGGACTTCAACTCCCAGAATTCCTGAGACAGCCATGAGGGACTTCAGCTCCCAGAATTCCTGAGACAACCATGAGGGACTTCAACTCCCAGAATTCCTGAGACAGCGTGAGGGACTTCAGCTCCCAGAATTCCTGAGACAGCCGTGAGGGACTTCAGCTCCCAGAATTCCTGAGACAGTCGTGAGGGACTTCAGCTCCCAGAATTCCTGAGACAGCGTAAGGGACTTCAACTCCCAGAATCCCTGAGACAGCCGTGAGGGACTTCAGCTCCCAGAATTCCTGAGACAGCCGTGAGGGACTTCAGCTCCCAGAATCCCTGAGACAGCCGTGAGGGACTTCAACTCCCAGAATCCCTGAGACAGCCGTGAGGGACTTCAGCTCCCAGAATTCCTGAGACAGTCGTGAGGGACTTCAACTCCCAGAATTCCTGGGACAGCTCAGGAATTCTGGGAGTTGAAGCCCACAAATCATAAAGGGGCCTTGTTCCCCACTTCTTCCCTAATCAGTCACTGCCAGCACTGATTTGTTGTTTTCCTCTCCATTCCTAGGTCATCGAGCATGTTTGGGAGAAAATTTGGCAAAGACAGAGCTCTTCCTGTTCTTTAGCAACCTTGTGCAAACGTTCAATTTCCACCTGGCCGATGGATCAAAAGATGTAAAACTTGACCCGATCTGGGGAGGCACTTTGAAGCCTCATTCCTTTGAAATCTGTGCAATTCCTCGATAGGCCCATATGTCGTATGTGAATACTGGGACTGGGAATCTAAGCAGCTGGATTTGCCTCCTCCAACTTTTGCCTGAAAATAAAGCAAGTCTCCAGCCCTCCTTGTTGTGGGAGAAAAATATATGCAACCTGGTCTCGTTCTGCAACATGGGTGTCAGCCCCAGCCCTGTGAAGGTACTTGGGGCCACCATTCATGTGGGGATCGCCGTTCTCTGCTACACACTTTTGCCGACAGCCCTTCCTGTGTGTCTGCTCTGCTGGGTTGTCAGCCCCGAGGCATGCCTCTCACTTCAACTTCCCAGCCCATGCTAGATGACATCAGGGTCATACACTGAAGCAGTTTATCCCCATCTGTCACTTTAAGGAAAGACGGGGCAGCCCGGAACAACTGAAGCGGCTTGTGATGGATTGGGGAGGGAGAGAGAGGATACGGGATAATTGGATAACTGAGTGATCGCACTGGGGTGGAGCTGTGTGCTGCTTAAAAGATGATGGAGAGCATGGAGTGTCAGCTCCAACGAAGATTCCTTCCTATAACACTTTAAGGTAGTCAGTTAGTACCGATATCAGGATAAACAAACTTGGTTACTGCTTTTGCGTGCTGAGTTTTTTCCTAGACTTTTGGAACCTGAAAATGGGCTTTTGAATACAGCCAGGCCGGCAGCATCAGCATTGGGTCGTTCTCTATGTTCTTGCCATTTATGTAGTTCCACTTGCTCCCTTCTAATTGAGCTTCTAATCCAGGGGTGTCAAATTCAATTTCATTGAGGGCCGTATCAGGGTTGTGTTTGACCTCGGAGGGCTGGAGTGTATATGGCCATGGTGGGCATGTCAGGGGTGCCTGTAGTGGCCAACTGCTAAGGCAGGACTCTCCTCAGACCTGCCCTCACTCTCATTATAATCCCCTTCCTTCCTTCCTTCCTTCCTTCCTTCCTTCCTTCCTTCCTTCCTTCCTTCCTTCCTTCCTTCCTTCTCCTCTTTTTCCTTTCCTCTTCAATTCTCCTTTCCTCTTCCTTACCCTCTTTCCTTATGCCTTCTGCCATGGAAAATGTAGCCTGGTGGGGGCGCACACGGCCCCTCCGAGCTCCGTTTTTACTGACAGAGGCACCATAGGCCGGTCCTTTGCTGTTTCCAGGCCGGCCCCATGGGCCAGATCTAAGCACCCTATAGGCCAGATTTGGCCTCCGGGCATTGTGTTTGACACCCTCACTTTAATCTGACAATCTGACAAGTCAATTTTTAATGATTTGCAAAAAGGAAGAGAAGCCAGGGGAAAAAAAACACAAAACATTGGAAATGAGTGTTCACCACATAGTTTCTAGGCTTTTTTTTCTGGCAGCCAGCAAACCCTCATCAGTTAGCCACACCCTCATCCCATGTATCCTCCCTGTAAAGGTACAGTATTTGTTTTCTTTCCTTTTCATAGGCTTTATGTGTATTTCTCTTTAGTCAGGTTCTTCCTACGTAAACCAAGATTTTTATGCAGCCCTAGTTCAGTGAAATCACAATCCACTAGTTTCTAGGCTTTTTTTCTGGCAGCCAGCAAACACTCTGCTGCCCATTGGGAGACTAAGGAGACTAAGATAGATCTATTTCGGACTTATAAGTCCTCATCAGTTATGAATATAAAATTTCATAGCATACAGCAAACATCTTGACATTAGTTCAGCCTCCTTGACTATGGAAGAGAATGAGGAAAGCTAAAAGATCTAAAAATAATATAAACAGTATATCTGCAGTCTTCTCCCGGGTGAATCTTCCCCAAAACGAATGCTAATTATTGCTCTCTTCTAGGAGAGATTCTTTTTTCCTGCAACTGGAATTTTTGCTTTCTTTTCATGATCCTTTGGACTTACCAGAGGGATCACCTCAATGGAATTACATCTACATAGAGTTAAATTTAAATTTACCAACAAAGAAATAAGAGGAGACTAGTATAACTATTTCAAGCTATTTAGCTCTCATCAGCTAGCCATACCCTTCTGGGATTCGAATCTACATAGAGGGAAGTAAGCAATGGGGTACCCCAAAGTTCTGTTTTAGGGCCAGTACTGTTCAATATAAACGATTTAGATGAGGGAACAGAAGCGGAACTCACTAGATTTGCAGATGACACTAAACTGGCAGGAATAGCCAACACCCCAGAAGATAGGCTCAAAATCCAGATGGATCTTGACAGACTTGAACACTGGGCCCTATCTAACAAAATTCAATATAGAGCCTGGATAGCTCAACAGACTAAAAGCCTGTTATTAACATTCAGCTGTCTGCAATTATTGCAAGTTCGAATCTCCCCAGGCTCAAGGTTGACTCAGCCTTCAAACCTTTCTAAGGTAGGTCAATTGAGGACCCAGTTTGTGGGGGGCAATAAGCTGATTTTGTATAAAAATATACAAAAGTATGAAGTATTAACGCATTGTAAGCCACCCTGAGTCTCCGGAGAAGGGCGACATATAAATCTAATTTTTTAAAAAATAGAGAAAAGTAAGATTTTATAGTTAAGCAAAAAAAATCAAATGTACAGATACAGATTAGGGTGAAACCTGACTGAACAGCAGTAACTGTGAGAGGGATCTTGGAGTTGAAATAATTTTAATAATAATTTTCTTGAAAAACTATGGGCTGTCCCCAGTAGTGGGTTTCAGTTTCGGCCACATTGGTTCGTTCATGAACACAACTCTTCTGCTCATGCGCAGAAGCTTCTGCACATGCGCAGAGATGTCCGGGTGGGTGGGCGGAGCCTCCCGCTGCTACCAGTTCACCTGATCCAGGGCGAACTGGTAGCAACCCACCACTGGCTGTTCCCTTACACGGCTGGACAAAATCGCCAGGACTTGCTGGTCAAGGATGGGTTCTACTTACCTTTACTACCGGTTTGCAACGGGATCGTGCATGCGCAGATTGCTGATGACGACATCCAGGGTGGTGGGCGAGGCCTCCCGCCAGTTTTACTACTGATACTTGCGAACCGGCCTGAGCCGGTGGCAACCCACCACTGTCGCTGCCTCAACAGAGTGAGGAAAATCCTCTGGAGTGATTCGCACCCAGGTCAGCGCTTCTTTACTCACATACCATCCAGCAGGAAATATAGAAGCATAACCAGCCGAACGAACAGGCTGAAAAATAGCTTTTATCCGTGGGCTGTCAGACTTCTGAACACCACAATCAGGTTTAATTTGATAGACTTACAGGACCAATGCAGCAATGCGCAACATGTTCATACCAATGTAATATAATATAATATAATATAATATAATATAATATAATATAATATAATATAATATAATATAATATAATATAATATAATATAATATAACATAACATAACATAACATAACATAACATAACATAACATAACATAACATAACATAACATAACATAACATAACATAACATAACATAACATAACATAACATAACATAACATAACATATAGGTATATGGGAATGTGTGTTAGTTATTACTTATTTGGGTTTAGAGATTCTATTTCTTTCATCGATTGAGTTATTGAGATGTATTTTGGGTTTCCGGGGGAGGAGGAGAGGGAGAGGGAAAGGGCTGCATCAAGGGAGGCTCATTCAATTTCATTGTACACATTTTAGATTTAGATTTAGATTTTATTGGATTTATATACCGCCCTACTCCCGAAGGACTCAGGGCGGTGTACAGCCAACGATAAAAATACATAAATACGAAATTTAAAACCCAACTAAAAACAGATTAAATAAATTTGGCCCAGACAGAATTAAAACACCCCCAAATAATTTAAAACAGATTAAAATTTAACACTAAAAATGGAGAGAGGTTAGGCCAGGCCCGCCTGGCGAAATAGAAAGGTCTTAAGAGCGCGGCGGAAGGTGTGCAGATCCGGGATCCTCCGTATCACTGGGGGGAGCTCGTTCCAGATAGTAGGTGCCCCCACAGAGAAAGCTACACATGATGTGCATTGACAATAAAGGTTTGATTTGATTTGAATCCTAGCAGACAATCACTTAAATATCAGTCAGCAGTCCCAAAGGAACTTTTTTCAAGAGGCAACTGGACTTTCTGGTTTTTCTTTGAAGATGTTTCACTTCTCATCCAAGAAGCTTCTTCAACTCTGACCGGATGGTGGGGAACGGAAGGATTTATACTCCTTTCGGGCAGCTGGTCAAAGACACCATCTTTGTCAAAATTGAACAGACTCAACAGAAGGAGAGAGATACGACATCATCTATCTCAGTGGTGGGATTCAAGTAATTTAACCACCGGTTCTCTGCCCTAATGATTTCTTCCGTAAAACCACTTTGCCAAACTGCTCAGAAAGTTAACAACCGGTTCTCCCGAAGTGGTGCGAACCGGCTGAATCCTACCACTGATCTATCTCCTGTCTACAACGTGGTCTTTGCAGCAGTTCCGAGAAGGCTGCATGCCCATTTGCAGCACTCAGATGACCCAGATCAACCTCCAAGGACTCTCTAAAAGGAATGCAAAGGACCAGCTGTCTGCAAGGAGTATAAATCCTTCCATTCCCCACCATCCGGTCAGAGCTGAAGAAGCTTCTTGGAGGAGAAGTGAAACGCCTTCAAGGAAAAACCAGAAAGCCCAGTTGCCTCTTGGGAAAAAAAGCATCTTTGGGACAACCATGACATGGATGTTACAGGCATGAGCTAGCAGTGTGCGGCGGCAGCCAAAAAAGCCGATGCAATCCTAGGTTGCATTAACAGAGGCATAGAATCAAGATCACGTGGAATATTAGGACTGCATTAAAAAGCCTTAGTAAGACCAACACTTAGAGTACTGCACCCCAGTTTTGGTCACCACAGGATAAAAAAAGATGCAGAGCCTCTGGAAAGAGTGCAAAAAAGATGATTAGGGGGCTGGAGGCTAACACATACTTGTTTGATTGTTTGTTTCAATTTTTATACCACCCTTCTCCCAGAGGACTCAGGGCGGTATACAGCCAACAATAAAACATGCCCATATACAAAATTTAAAAGCAGTTTAAAAAGCATATTAAATAATTTGGCCCAGTGTATTAAAAATAAACCTGTTAGGGTGTGTGTGCAAGTGTGTGTTGCTTTTGCAACGAGCAGAGCATAAACACACAGGGAAGGAGAGAAACGTGCAGCTCGGGTGAAGAATAGTTTATATACAAAGTGATAAACAGTCTCGGTTTAGTTTAAATCAGTCCAGGGTCATAACCAGTAATATCAGTCCAGCAATACTATCTTCTCTTATTAAAGTAAACAGACTTCAGTAAGCTTTTGGTATACAGTACCAGATAACATGGAGTCTAATAACAGTCCAGTCCAATGCCTCCAAGGATTATCTAACAATCAAAGTAATACATAGCACAACAGAGAAAACAGCGAGAATCAGCAGGAAGAAAGAACGCTTCTCTGTGCTGCTATTTAAACACTATAGCCTAATTACATGGTTCAGCAAGCCCTGATTACATGGCTCAGTTGTTCTTAAAGGAACAGATATATTGCCTGACCAACAAGTTAGGATTAATCTACAAGCTACAACCTAACAAAACCGACAGTTAAAATTCGTGTTTAGGATATCCCGGCTTGTTGGAATATTTATTTATTTATTTATTTATGTGATTTATATGCTGCCATTCTCCCCAAGGACTCAGGGCGGCTTACAAAAACAATCATGAATACAAATCACAATAAACACAATTAAAACACATTAAAATCCATTAAAATCATTCTAAAAAGGCTATATAACCCCACGATCGTAATGTTCTTTAAACAGCCATGTCTTTAATCCCCGGCGGAAGGAGAGGAGGTCAGGGACCGTCCTGAGGTCGGTGGGAAGACTATTCCAGAGGGTCGGGGCTCTGACAGAGAAAGCCCTCCCCCTGGGGGCCGCCAGCCGACATTGCTTGGCTGACGGCACCCGGAGGAGGCCCACTCTATGGGAGCGCACTGGACGGTGGGAGGAAGGCAGGAGGTGGTCCTGTAAGTATAAAAAGTCTTGAGGGCACGGCGAAAGGTGCGTAGGTCAGAGATCATCCGTATCTCTGGGGGCAAATTGTTCCAGAGGGCAGGTGCCCCCACTGAGAAGGCTCTCCCCCTGGGGGTCGCCAATCGACACTGTTTGACCAACGGCACCCTGAGGAGTCCCTTTCTGTGGGAGCATATTGGCCGGTGGGAGGCTATTGGTAGCCGAAGGCAATCTCGTAAGTACCCAGGTCCTAAGCCATGGAGCGCTTTAAAGGTGGTCACCAACACCTTGAACCGCACCCGGAAGACCACTGGGAGCCAGTGCAGCTCGCGCAGAAAGGGTGTTACATGGGTGTGTCATGTCGCTCCCATAATCCCCTGCGCGGCCGCATTCTGGACCAGTTGGAGCCTCCCAGTGCTCTTCAAGGGGAGCCCCATGTAGAAAGCATTACAGTAGTCCAGATAGGTGGTGACAAGGGCATGAGTGACCGTGTGCAAGGAGTCCCGGTCCAGAAAGGGGCGCAACTGGTGAATCAGGCGAACCTGATAAAAAGCCCCCCTGGCCATGGCGGTCACATGATCTTTAAGAGACAGCGGCACATCCAGAAGGACACCCAAGTTGCAAACCCTCTCTGTCTGGGCCAAAATCTCACCCCCAATAGTCAGCTATGGTACCAGCTGGCTATACCGGGACGCCGGGAACCACAGCCATTCGGTCTTGGAGGGGTTGAGTCTGAGTCTGTTTCTCCCCATCCAGATCCGCACGGCCTCCAGACACCGGGACATCACATCAAGTGCATCATTGGGGTGGTCTGGGGTGGAAATGTACAGCTGAGTATCATCAGCGTACTGAGGGAACTTCACCCTAAAACCACGGATGATCTCACCCAGCGGCTTCACATAAATGTTGAACAGGAGGGGCGAGAGGACCGACCCTTGCAGCACCCCACAAACAAGGCGCCTCGAGGTTGACCTCTGACCCCCTGCCAACACAGACTGCGTATGGTCAGAGAGGAAGGAGGAGAACCACCGCATATGAAGAATGGTTCCAAGAATTGAGTTTGTCTAGGCTAGGGAAGAGAAGGACCAGGGGTGACATGATAGCAGTCTTCCAATATTTCAGGGGCTGCCACAAAGAAGAGGGAGTCAAGCTATTCTCCAAAGCACCAGAAGGCAAGACAAGAAGCAATGGATGTGTGAGGTCTAAAAATGCACTTGACTCACCAGAATGCCTAAAAGAGAGAGAGAGAGACTCAGGAAGAGGCTTGGAAAATAACAGCTTTTTTTGTACGAAGAAAGAGCTGAGTGGACTTATTCCACGGCATATAGACAACAACCATGCAAGGAAAAAGCCACACCCGAGAAGAGTGTGACCCCAACATTTTATACCCACATGTAGCCAATCAGACACAAACATTTGTTACCTAGCGTGGGCAATGTCTTGGCCATGTCCCCCTTTATCCATGGAACTTTCTTTGTCCATGTCCTGCCTATGCTTTTCTTATCTTACAGAGCATCCCTTGTATTTATTATTTATTGATTGATTGATTCGATTTATATGCCGCCCTTCTTCGGAGACTCAGGGTGGCTTACAATGCGTTAAGCAACAGTCTTCATACTTTTGTATATACCTGCTTAGTAGGGCTTTCGCCCCCTCCCCAAGCGGTGTTCTTTTTCATACAAAGTCAGCTTATTGGCCCCACAATCCGGGTCCTTATTTTACCTACCTCGGAAGGATGGAAGGCTGAGTCAACCTTGAGCCTGGGGAGATTCGAACTTGCAGTAATTGCAGGCAGCTGGTGCTACTTAACAGCACTTTAGTCTGCTGAGCCACCAAGGCTCTTGTAGCCCTGTGTGTTTGTGCTCCTGGGCAGCCCCCTTCTCTGCCCCTGTTATCTATGGAGCAGAATGTTCCTGGGTAACTATTTGTTCTATCATTCTTATTTACTCACCAAGGACATTCCTAGCTTTGAAGAGAACAACAGAAACGAGAAAGCAGATAGCAAAGGTTACAATTCCTGCTAAGCGAGGGTTACAGAATTAATTCCAAATAAATAATTCCAGAACACAAGCAATTCTTAACAGAAGCAAATAGCAAAGGTTAGATTGATTCCTGTCACTATGTCCCTTCAGATGGAAACTAATCAAGAAGAGAAACAACCTAGAACTAAGGAAAAATGTCCTAACCGTGAGAACAATTAACCATCATTGGAAATTTTTAAGAAGAGACTGGACAGCCCCTTGTCTGGAGTGGTATAAGGTCTCCTGCTTGAGCAGGGGTGGACTAGAAGACCTCCAAGGTCCCTTCCAACTCTGTTATTCTGTCCTATCTTGTTTATTTAAATCCAAACTTGAGAGCCTCCTGATGTAATATCCACGTCTACCACTCGAGGTCACAACATGCTCCTTTTTAAACCTTTTTAAAGCTTTAACTTTTCTCAGACTTTGTGGACAGGCCCTTTCTCAAATTCTCCTTTAGGCAGGCTTTCATATAGCGGTGGGCAATTGAGAAGCTTCTGCTAGGCTTAATGAACGCCTCCTCCCTTCAACCTTCTCCCATCACCTCAGAAATGTGCAGGAATCCTGTAAATACATGCAAAATCTTTATATATATATCAGTGATAGCTAACCTTTTTGCCATCGGGTGCCAAAAGTGGGGGGGAGTGCGGGGGGGGGGTGTCGCTTGCGTGCGTGCCCACACCCATAATTCTATGTGCCCCATGAGTGCGTGTGCAACCCCCCCCGCACTCCCCCCACTTTTGACATGCAATGGCAAGGTAGGCCCAATTTTCACTCTTCCCAGGCTCCAGAGCCTTTCTAGGAGGCTGGGGAGGGCAAAAATGGCCTTCCCCACTCCACCGGAGGCCCTCCGGAGGCTAGGAACAGCCTTTTTCCTGATTTCCGGTGGGCCCAAAAGGCCTGAAAATCAGCTGGCCGGCACATGCATGCATAGCGGAGCTGAGCTTGCGTGCCCACCAATATGGCTCTGTGTGCCACAGGGGGCACGTGTGCCATAGGTTCGCCATCATGGATATAAATAGAATAGAATAGAATAGAATAGAATAGAATAGAATAGAATAGAATAGAATAGAATGGAATGGAATGGAATGGAATGGAATGGAATGGAATGGAATGGAATGGAATGAATGGAATGGAATTCTTTATTGGCCAAGTGTGATTGGACACACAAGGAATTTGTCTTTGGTGCATAGGCTCTCAGTGTACACAAAAGAAAAGATATGTTCATCAAGAATCATAGGTACAACATTTAATGATAGTCATAGGATACAAATAAGCATATATATATTTCCTAGTAATACAAATACAAGGAAACAATCAATATAAATCATAAGGATACAGCAACAAGTTACAGTCATGCAGTCATATAATAAGTGGGAGGAGATGGGTGATAGGAACGATGAGAAGATTAATAGTAATAGTAATGCAGTCTTAGTAAATAGTTTGACAGTGTTGAGGGGATTATTTGTTTAGCAGAGTGATGGTGCTTGGGAAAAAACTGTTCTTGTGTCTAGTTGTTCTCTATAGTGTCGTTTTGAGGGTAGGAGTTGAAACAGTTTATGTCCAGGATGCGAGGGGTCTGTAAATATTTTCCCAGCCCTCTTTTTGACTCGTGCAGTAGAAGGTCCTCCATGGAAGGCAGGTTGGTAGCCATGGTTTTTTCTGCCGTTCTAATTATCCTCTGAAGTCTGTGTCTGTCTTGTTGGGTTGCAGAGCCAAACCAGACAGTTATGGAGGTGCAGATGACAGACTCCATCATTCCTCTGTAGAACTGGATCAGCAGCTCCTTGGGCAGTTTGAGCTTCCTGAGTTGGTGCAGAAAGAACATTCTTTGTTGATGCTTTTTTGATGACATTTTTGATGTTAGGTGTCTGTTTTAGGTCTTGAAATATGACAGAACCTAGAAATATAAAGGTCTCTACTGTTGATACTGTGCTATCTAGTATTGTAAGAGGTGGTAGTATGGGAGGGTTTCTCCTAAAGTCCACCACCATTTCTACGGTTTTGAGTGTGTTCAGTTCCAGATTGTTCCGGTCGCACCTCCCATCTGTATGCGGATTCATCATTGTCTTGAATGAGACCAATCACTGTTGTGACATCTGCAAACTTCAGTAGTTTAATAGATGGATCATCTGAGATGCAGTCATTGTTATACAGAGAGAAGTGGGGAGAGCACACAGACTTGGGGGGCCCCTGTGCTAACTGTACAGGTATCTGATCTGATTCTGCTTAGCTTCACCTGCTGCTTCCTGTCTGTTAGGAAGCTTATGATCCACTTACAAATGTGTTCAGGTACCGCTAGCTGGTTTAGCTTAGTTAGAAGTGTGTCTGGAATGCTGGTATTGAATGCTGAACTAAAGCCTTCAAAGAGGACCCTTGCGTAGGTCTTCGGAGATTCAAGATGTTGTAGGACAGTGTTGGTGAATCTTTTCAGCACCGTGTGGTGAAACGGGAGCGTGCTCACATGCAGACATGCCCGCGTGTCGGTGCCAGCCAGTTTCTGGCATGCATCAGCTCATGAAGGCCAGCTGGCCAGTGCGCATGCATACACTGGAATCCTGAAGAGTGTCAATGAAACGCGCTCCCCCAGTCTGCCACCGAGAACAAGCCAGCGCACCCCCCCTCCTGCCCCTTCTGCCAAGGGAGTAAACCCACTTCTTGGCCAGTGCGCTTCTTACCCCGGTGCCAGACAGACGTTCCTCTGCCAGGACTCAGCTCCTGTACAGCCCCGCCGCCCCAGGAGAGCAGCAGCAGCAAGGTGAGGGATAGGAGCATTCTCGTAACCGAAGCCTTAGTTCCTGGATTCCAGGGGTTGATTTACTACCGGTTCTTTAGGCCTAAATGAGCCCTTTGGAGCAGGAGGGCCCCATGTTCTGGGCAAACGGTCCTCCTTAAACTCAGTGTTTAATTCTGTAGCAGCCTGATACCACTCCTCCAACCGCTGTGGTAAGCCTCAACACATGCATGCCTGTCTCAGTACTCAACCGAGTACCGAGTCCTCTTTTAAAGTGGTGCACTAATAAGCACTCAGGCCATCCCCGTACTTGATCCACCAAGCGGCGGAAGTCCTGTAGTCTTTAACAGGCCGACCCCTTTGTCTAATTCCTAAAAGGTCTCCTTCAGCTTGAAGTGTTACAGTCTCGTCCTTCAAATGTTCTTGCAGAGCACCCAGGAAAAGGCCAAGGTCCCTCAGCTCCACTGCATGGTCTCCATAAAGGCCGGCCACCCACTCTGCAGCCTCATCCTCCATTGCAGTTGTTACTGCCATCCCACTGTCCCACTGGGAGGTATAAAGGTGTCCATACCTGGCCATGTGGTTCAAAATCTGGCCAATAAATAAAGCCACTGTCCCTGACTCTCCATTGAAGGTCGCTCTAATAGCCGATGGATACCAGCGGCCCAGTACTTGTGGAGCTGGTCCCAGTCCAGCCACTGGGTGATGCGTCTGATGGTCTCTGTAGCCCCCAAGGCCCTCCCCACGTAAACCACGATCTTCCCTGCCAACTCGTGCCCATTCCATGGGTGGCCTATGGACCACTGAAGTCAAGGTGTGATGTGACCCAACATGCTGGACACCACCAGAGGACCGGACACCTCTATCTATGCCTCCCATTTGGTGTGGTCGAGGCAAAAGCCAGGGTGTGGGTGGGGTATCATGCCAACCATCTCTTGGCCCCAGACCCCGAAACCCAGCAGCCCCATACAATTCTTGCAGGATCTCAATGGTCTTGCTCAGTGGTGAAATCCAATTTTTTTTACTACCTGTTCTGTGGGTGTGGCTTGGTTGGCATGGTGTGGCTTGGTGGGCGTGGCTTGATGGGCATGGAAAGGGAAGGATACTGCAAAATCTCCATTCCCATCCCACTCTGGGGCCAGCCAGAGGTGGTACTTGCCGGTTCTCCGAGCTACTCAAAATTTCCGCTACTGGTTCTCCAGAACCTGTCAGAACCTGCTGGATTTCACCCTTGGTCTGGCTACCCACAGCTGTGGAGTAGCTCCAGTTGTCCTTCTCTAAGATTCTCTGCTTCCTCCATTGATAAAAATGTGTTCCTGATGGCATCAAGTCAGGACCTGCAGCAGTCGAGACCCGGAGCTCGCCATGCTCCAGAGAGCCCAACCACCATGTCCCAGCAACCCCATGGCCTTCAGGTAGCCTCTCTGACACATCCCATCTAGCATGGGCTGGGAAGTTGAAGGGAGAGGCATGCCTCGGGGCTGATGACCCAGCAGGGCGCACAGGAAGGGTCATCGGCGAAAGTGTGCTGCAGCGGAATGGCGATCCCCACACGAATGGCGGCCCCAGATGGTTCTGGGTAGTGTCAGCTTTGGAAGCCATATTAGGCTGGAAGCTTCAATGCTACCACTTCCTCATGTGTGGGAAAGTAGGAGGGGGGGATTTAGGAGACGGGGTTAGTAGACATAATAGCATTCTTCCTGTCGGTCAAGGTCAGAGGGATCCAGCACCTGGAGAAGGAGAGGTCAAGGGGCTGGATCGAGATGGAATGGACGTTGAGCATGTGATCGACTGAGGACTGAGGGAATGGTTTTGGGGGTATTGATTTACTGAGGGAAAACCCAGACCTCTCAGATTCGGGTTTTCCCAGATGTGCCAGTTTACCTATTCTAGTAAATAGAACTTTGGAAAACGCTTGCTTCCATGTCTTTATTTGGAATTGGGGTTTTCTTGGAATGCTGACAGGTATCTGACCACTATGGAGTTGAGAGTGAGGGGTTTTTACACCTTCTCTTGGGTTTTGCAGTTGACCTTCCTGTGCAAGAACATGTATTCTATTGGCTGTTGTCAGATTCCTATGGGGTCATGTAGGGGTCATGGCTGGCTCTATAGGCAAAAAAAGGAAATGCAAATCCTAGGTGTTTGTCTGAACTAAACTGGTCAAGCTCTGTCTTATTGTTTATCTGAGTTCCCAGGTTTGAAATTTCGACTACTCTGGGATGGTGCAATGAAGGGGCTTGTGTTCTAAAAGGGGGTTGGGCAATTCCTATTGTGGCTTAATGGATTTCCTCCTGTTTTGGATCTTGGGTGAGGAGGGGCTGCTTCTAATCCTACCATTTGGCCTTTGTTCAGACTTTGCTGCAGGGAGTTTCAAAATATCCTGTCTTGAATGGATTTCTGCCTGCGGTATTTGCTTTGCTGATGAATAGAGCTATCTAGATACTTGCCTTCCTCTTTCAATAAGCTCTTTCTCTCTTAAGTGCTGACATCTGTTGTGGGCTATTAAGGAAAGTGGGGCTTGCTTTCTGCCTCTAAAAAAA
This sequence comes from Coluber constrictor foxii, assembly GCA_038048745.1. NCBI lineage: Eukaryota > Metazoa > Chordata > Lepidosauria > Squamata > Colubridae > Coluber > Coluber constrictor. The sequence goes on along the minus strand of CM075963.1, from coordinate 3,736,700 downwards.
CATGTTTCTCCATTTCTCCTTTAGGGAAATATAATATTCTGCCTTTTTTTAAAAAATATTTCCCAAAATATTTCATACTTCTGGGGAGGGGGTTCCCATAACTTCAACTCCCAGAATACCCCAGCCAGCAATGGGGAATTCTGGGGACTAAAGTCCACCCATCTTAAAACGACGAAGGTTGAGAAACATTGCTTTAAGGCAGAAAGCTTGAGCCGAGAGCAAGTTAAGGCAGAAGGTCCCACGAAACAAAAGGCACTGACCGAGAAATCATTGTAAAAGACACATCAGTGATATCTTTGCCCTATATTCATTTAAATCTATTTTAGGATGACCGGCAACGAGGAATGGCACAGAGTTTAAAAGGTTGAGGATGTAAGGTGATTCCTACTAGCGGTTCCTGATTGAGTTCTTTCACTCCTTCGGGTAGCTGCAATTTGAAGCTTCTCAGCAGGTTGGTAAACAAAAGGAAAGACTCTATTCTCGCTAAGTTTTCCCCCACACAGACACGAGCTCCTGCAAAGGAAATATTAGAAAAAACAAGAAAGGGAAGAATTAGACTCATCCCTGAGAGAGCAGTCTTAACATCGATCAAGGGCAAAAATACCGAAGACTAAAATAAATAAATAAATCCAAGATGGACCTGGAAGGAGGGAGTCAAGAATTGCTTTGTACTTTTCACATTGGGGGTGGGGGTGGGGGGGTCTCGAGATTTTCTTTTCCTGTGGCTACTTTCGTAAACTGTGAATCAGCTCCAATTTCTGTGGGAAGAAATATCCATCTGGTTCAGTTCCAAGCCGAGAGAAAGACCCTGGAAATAGGGAGTCTGATTGGAAAGACGGTTTAATGGTGAAGCAGAACCACATGTGATTCTGTGCAGCAGATCGCATGGAGTCGAGAGTGGGGTGGCGGTGGTTTATACCTTCTTTTGGGCTTTGTACTTGAGCTTCCTGTTCCTGTGCAAGAACATGTATTCTATTGGTTATGTAGGGGTCATAGCCGTGGTGGGATTCAGCCGGTTCAGGCCAGTTTGGCTGAATCAGTAGTTAAATTGCTGGTTGGCCCCACCCCTCCCCTTTCAGGAGTCCCCAAGTACCCCATTTTGGCTCCCAGGTAAGTGCAGGGAGGCCTACTAGGCCCAAAATGGGGCATGGGATTGCAGTGCCCCCCCACAGCCCGTTTTCACTCCCAGGAGGCTGCAGAGAGATCTTCTAGGCCCAAAATGGAGTCCGGGGGTGTGGCACGCCCACCTGTGGCCCATCTTTTTTTCCTAGGAGGCTGCAGGGAGGCCTACTAGGCCCAAAACGGTGCATGGGGGGGAGGAGCATCCCTCCCGGGCAGTTTTTGCTCCCAGGGGGGTACAGGAGGCCGAGTGCTGCCTATCACACCCCCTGGCCATGCCCACCATGGACACGCCCAGCCAGCCAGTCATTAGGGCAGAGAAACGGTTGTTAAATTATTTGAATCCCACCACTGGGTCATAGCAGGCTCTATAGGTTGTCTGAGCTCCTAGATTTCATTTAAATTTGCTGGGGGTGATGCAATGAAGGGGCCTGTGTTTGGAAAAGGTGTTGGGCAATTCCTACCATGGCTTAATGGCTTTACCTTGTGTTGGATCTCTAGTGAAGGCTAATCCTACCTGCCTTTGTTTCAAAATATCCTGTCTTGAATGGATTACCAAATCTGCATTTCTAAAAGGTGGCCTTCTCAGTTTGGCCCAATCTTTCTTAATGGGCACCAAAATGTCTGTTGGGGTTATTAAGAAAGACTTGGGGGCTGCTCTCTGTCTCCAAGAGCAGTGGTGAAATCCTGCCAGTTCTGTCCGGCTCACATGAGCCGGTAGCGGCGGTGGCACATGGTTTGTGTTAGGATATGATTTGAGCCTAACAGATTGTCCAGACAATATATGTGTTCTGTGACTAAGTTTTAATGCTGCATCATGCTGTAACGCTGAGTCATGCTATAATTAGTTGTAAACGTATTTAAGAAAGGTACTGTAATGTATTCAGTTGATGATAAGCTGCTATCATCGCGTGTGTGGGTGGATCTGCTACCATCCGGGGTTTGTGAACCAGAGTGAACCAACTACTATTTGTGTGGTTTGGATTTGACCGGTAATGACTTGGACTGTTTAGAAGACTACGAGATTGTTTATTTTCCACTATAAAGAAACCTTTTGATAAACCAGTTTGCACATATCTCTTATTTCATTTCTCTCAGCAACATTTCTCTGTGCACTATACTCTGCTAGTTGCTAACACAACAACAATATCCTTAACAGTTTGGCAAACTGGTAGTGGCGGCAGAGCGACGCTCCGCCCACCAGCAACCACCGGATGCTGTTACTTCCTTGTTTTTAAGCCTCTGCGCATGCGCAAAGCCTTCTGCACATGTACAGAGGGTAAAAAATCAGACGTGACGATGGCGTGCGCACTTCCGAACCGGTAGGGAAGGTAAGTAGATTTCACCCCTGTGCAAGAGCATGTTTCCCCATTCCTCCTTTAGGGAAATATAATATTCTGCCTCTTTAATATTTCCTAAAACATTTCATTCTTCTAGGAGAGGGTTGAGTGCTAACTTTCTACATTTCCTTTTTGTAAATTTCTTTTACAAGTGATCTCACCGTGCAGGCTAATGACAGCTGAGTTCAGATATAGATGAAAAGGTGGACTTGCAGAATATGTTCGTTTCTTGATTGTAGAGTATTAAATCATTATAGGTAGTCCTTGACTTACAACAGTTCATTTAGTGACCCGTTCGAAGTTACAACGGCACTGGAAAAAGTGACCTAGGACCATTTTTCACACATATGAGGGTTGCAGCATCCCCATGATCAAAATTCAGACACTTGGCAACTGGTTCATGTTTATGACGATTGCAGTGTCCCGGGCTCATGGGACCTTCTCACAAGCAAAGTCAACGGGGGAGTCAGATTCACTTAACAACCGTGTGACTAACTTAACAACTGCAGTCATTCGCTTAACAATTGTGGCAACAAAAAGGTTGCAAAATGGGGGGAAAATTCACTTAACAACTGCCTTGCTCAGCAACAGCAATTTTGGACTCAACCATGATCTGGATGACTCAGAGTGTCCACAGACATTTAGTTTCCAAAGTTTTCCCACTGTGGAAAACTCCAACATTTGATTCCCATCTCAGAATCCTGTATCACCCAGTCTGGCAGTCCCCTGACCATAACAGGGCCATGAAGTTTGCTGTTGGGGTTGTTACTTGTTGGTAGTTTTTACAAGGAGCCCAACATTAGGTATTGTGGACACTGGCTGCCATTGGGGGCATCTCTGCTGCCGTTATTAAGGAGCTTCTGACAGCCTATAAGAGATTTGTGAATTATCTTGCTTGGTATGTGTCAGTGGTGGGTTCCTCCCAGTTCGGCCCGATTCGGCCGAGCCGGTAGTAGTGACGATATGGTGTCACTGAATCGGTTCTCTTTGTTTGGGAGCTGGGCTCTACCCCCCTGCCCCCCTGTTATTCTTAGCTTTCATTTGGCCCTGCCCCCAATCTATTCGCTGCCTCCTGAGACCCAGCTGATGGGCTAGAAGGAAAAAAAACCTGTTTAAACTCTTGCCACCAAGCTTCAAAGGGCCGTCCTATAGCTGATCAGTGTTAAAAGGCAGTGTGGTGGTAGACCAGTGTGCTCAAAAAACAAATGGGTAGACCGGTGCCTCCAAAAACAAATGAGTAGACCAGGACACTCCAAAAACAAATAAGTAGACCAGTACAGCTCTGCAAACAGTAAAAAGCCTGGTAGACCAGTACTTCTGCTAAATCCTAAAGAATTGTCACATAACCATCAAGCCATGTTCACAAAATAAGCCATGCCCACAGAACCCCAGACCACCCCAACGATGCCCTTGATGTAATGTCCCGCTGCCTGGAGGCCGTGCGGGTCTGGATGGGGAGAAATAGGCTCAGACTCAACCCTTCCAAGACCGAGTGGCTGTAGCTTCTGGCACCCCGATATAGTCAGCTGGCGCCATCGCTGACTATTGGGGGTGAATCTCTGCCCCCCACAGAAAGAGCTCGCAATCTGGGCATCCTCCTGAATGCGTAGCTGTCTTTAGAAGAGCACATGACAGCCGTGGCCAGGGGGGCTTTTTATCAGGTTCGCCTGATCCGCCAGTTGCAACCTTTTCTGGATTGGGACGCCTTGCACACGGTCACTCATGCCCTTGTCACCTCCCGGCTGGACTACTGTAATGCTCTCTACATGGGGCTCCCCTTGAAGATTACTCGGAGGCTCCAACTGGTCCAGAATGCGGCCACGCAGGTAGTTATGGGCGCAACTCGTTGCACCCATGTGACACCTCTCCTGCGCGAGCTGCACTGGCTCCCAGTGGTCTTCCAGGTGCGATTCAAGGTGTGGGTCACCACCTTTAAAGCGCTCCATGGCTTAGGACCTGGGTATCTTTGACACTGACTTCTGCCACCAGTAGCCTCCCACCAGCCAGTTCGCTCCCACAGAGAGGGGCTCCTCAGGGTGCCATTGGCCAAGTTGTGTCGGCTGGCGACACCCAGGCAGAGGGCCTTCTCTGTGGGTGCTCCTGCCTTTGGAACAAACTGCCCCCGGGAAATACGTAAGATTTCTGATCTCCGTGTGTTTCGCTGCGCTCTTAAAACCCTACCGTTCCGCCAGGCTGGGCTATCCTTGTAAATGATTTTAAATTGGGTGTTTTAATTGGGTTTTAATTCTGAGCCAAAGTTGTTTATTACTTTTAACTGGTTTTTAAATTGATGTATATATATTATGTTTTAATTGGCTGTACACCACCCCAGTGAGTCCTGAGTCCTTCGGGAGGAGGGCGGTATAGAAATAAAATAAAAGAAAGAAAGAAAGAAAGAACCGGTAGTAAAAAATTGTAGAAACCACCCCTGTTTATAACAGAATAACAGAGTTGGAAGGGACCTTGGATGCCTTCTAGGCCAACCCCCTATTCACGCGGGGGGGTTGACCCCCCCCCCGCTCGCACCATTTTAGACAAGGGGTTACGTGATGCTATTCAACCTGTTTGCTTGAGCTAATAATAAACCTGAAAATCCATTTATTTACCGGACTGTTCACTGAAAAAAAAAATCAATAGCCTGGGCACCTGATCACTTCGTGAACACTGGCAAAACAGTATGCAACCTTCACTTTTTAAAATCAAACAGGGCAAAAATTAGGCTTTAATTGCAGACTGTTCAATTCTGGACTTTGATATACGAGGAAAAACTGTCGAGGTATGTCCAATCTTTTGGCTTGCCTGAGCGGCATTGAGTGAAGAAGAATTGTCCTGGGCCACATATAATAACTATATTATTATTATTATTATTATTATTATTATTATTATTATTATTATTATTGAATTTGTATACCGCCCTTCTCCTGAAGGACTCAGGGCAGTGAACAGTCAAGATTAAAATACCTACAATATAAAATTTAAAATAATTTAAGACATAATTAAATCAATTTGGCTTCCCCAATTTAAAACCCCTTTCCCATAAAATTAACCCATTAAAATTCTTTAAGCCAACCCGGTTTGCTGGAATAAAAAAGTCTTCAGGGCCTTGCGGAAAGTACAGAGGTCCAGGATCAGTCATAAGCCTGGGGGTAATTCGTTCCAGAGGGCGGGCGCCCCCACAGAGAACGCTCTATCCATGGGGGCCGCCAGTAGGCATTGTTTGGCTGACGGCAACCTGAGGAGACTCTCTCTGTGGGAGCGTATTGGCCGGCAGGAGGTTATCGATGACAGAAGTGACCCGGTCCCAGATCAGTGACCCGGTCCCAGATTTTCCCTTTCAAGACTGCAGGAGGCCCAGTCAAGGATGTCCCACTCCTTTCTCCTCAATCCTCTTTCTAACCACCAAGAAAATGATTCAGAGTTTACCTGCTCCAAATGGCAGAAATTCTTCTCTCTTCCTAAAATTTCCCTCTTCGTCCAAAAAATGATTTGGATTGAATTCTTCGGGACTCTCCCATTGCTTGGGATCCAGAAGAACCGAACGGAAATCTGCGAGAATTAACGTTCCCTGAAGGGAAGACAATTGACAAGGTTTGAGCCAACTCAATTTTAGCCTTTGGCTACCATTACACTCATCTTACGACAAGGGTCGGCAACCCGTGGCTCTGGAGCCACATGCAACTCTTTCATCCCCCAGCTGCGGCTCCAGAATCAAACCGTGTACCATTACACGCGACTTAGGTGACAATTCAGCACTGCTTCTCTGAATTTGGTGGGGCTAGTTCCTTCTCAATGGTCATCAAAACAACTGTTAACATGATTTTAGATATGTGGGAAACCCTCCACCCCACCCATTAGGAATTGCCCAACACCCTTTCAGAACACGAGCCTCTTCATTGCACCTTCCCCAGAACAGTTCAGACTTCAAAGTCACAGAAACCTATAAAGATCCATCCACTCATTCAACCATTTGGTCAGCTGTCCCAGAATCATATGTGCTTGGTGGGTCTGCTTCATCGATAAAGAGGACCATCCTTTCCAATCAGCTGCCAGCCTCCATTTTATTTCCAGTGTGTGGACCTGGACCTGGATATTTCTTCCCACAGATATTTCTGTCAGGCCTGGAAGCCATCTTTTTCATTGGGCCTTCAGGCCTGCCACATTTTCTACTGTTGGAAACTGGGAAGGGGATTGTATAGAGCCAGGTTGATACATAGTCATAATATCATTCCTTTCTCAGAGAGTCAAGGACATCTTGCCGTACACCTAGAAGGCTGGAACTGGGAGGCACCTCCAGGTGAGATGGTGTTCTGTCTCTGTCTCACACCCCCACCCCCACAGACGGGCCGGAGTTAATAAGCCACACGACAAAGTCTTTGAAGATAAAACTGGGAGCAACCCAGTGGCTGGCTGCCAATTCAGACTTTACTCACACAAAACAAAGATTAGACTGGAAGCATTCTGATAAGGCAGGCAAGGTCCCAGTAATACAAGGATTATTCCAAATGCAGTTAATAAGGCAGGCAGAGTTCCATTAACACAGAGTATGGATTGTTTCTAGTTTTTTGCTCATCACAAACTGAGCCGGCCACCACACCCACATTTATACCCTGTGGGATGTGGTCCATTGACTCAGCTAATCTCTGGCACGCCTCTTCCTCTGCTGCACATACTTCTCCCTGCGCCGCTGTCGAGAATCCAGCCAGCACTTATCTCCTTCGTCGCTGTCCACCTGTGGCTGCGGGGACGTGCTTGGCTCTGGGCCTATCTCTTGGCCTTCGGTGTCCTCCGGAGGCATTGCCAGAGAGGAGGGTCCATGGAGAGGAAGGCCTTGCCCACTCCTCTCCCTCACTCTCAGAGTCTGCATCTGTCGATAGCCCAGGCTCAGGCAATGGAGCCACAACAGATGGTGCTTTGATTGGACCATGTGATGGATATGTGGGTGTCGGGAGGGACTTCAACTTTCCTTTGTGTGGGGAAAACCTGGAAGCTTTCAGATTCGGGTTTTTCCAGATGTGTGTTCTGTCCCCACCTCACACATGCACCCCCACAGACGGCCAAGAGATAATAAGCCAGCACACAAAAGTTTCTTTGATGACCAAGTTGGCAGCAACCCAGTGGCTGGCTGCCAATAGTCCTTTACTTACAACAGGAGGGTTTCTCCTCCATCCAGAAGATCAAAATACAATCACTGAAACTAAGAGATAAGTCCAATAAGTCAGTCCAGGCAATGCAAACACAAAACTCCACGACACAGAGAGGCTTGTTCACTTCCAGTTTTTGCTATCACAGAGTTTGAACGGTGACCGCACCCCCTTTTATACCCTGTGGGATGTGGTCCAGTGACTCAGCCTAATCCCTGGCATGGCTCTTCCTCTGCTGCACGCGCTTATCTCTGCGACGCTGTCGAGGGTCCAGCCAAGACTCATCATCATCATTACTGTCCACCTGCGGCTGCGTGGAAGTGCTCGGCCCCACGCTTATCTCTTGGCCTTTGGAGGACACCAAAGGCATTGCCAGAGAGGAGGGTCCTGGAGAGGGAGGTCTTGCCAACTCCTCTTCTTCACTCTCGGAGTCCTCTCCTGCTGATAATACAGGCTCGAGAGTCGGCGCCACAACAATGTGCCAATATGACATCTCTAATAAAATGGAACTTTGAGGAACTGTCCAGTCTTTACTTAAAAGCCTCCAGTGATGGAGCACCCACAACATCTGAAGGCAAGCCGTCCAGTGATGGGTTCCTCCCGGTTCGGCCCAGTTCGGCCGAGCCAGTAGCAGTGACGATATGACATCACCGAACTGGTTCTCTTTGTTCAGGAGCTGGGCCCTCCTGCCCCCGCCTCCCCATGTCATTCTTAACTTTTATTTGGCCCCGCCCCCAATCTATTCGCTGCCTCCCGATTCCCAGCTGATTGGCTAGAAGGAAAAAAACTGTTTAAACTCTTGCTGTGAGGCTACCTTGGCCACGCCCCCCGATGCAGCCCTCAATGAAATCGAGTTTGACACACCTGTCTTAAAATGTCATGCCCTGACCTTCTTAATCCCATCACTCTGGAGCTGAAGATGTTTTGCTTATGAATAGATGAGATGACTCGATGATCTACAAAGGTCCCTTCCGAGTCTCGTTATCTGTTCTCTTACCTTTGGAATAGAAAGGCCACACACGTTTACATCTTTCACTGTTTTCCTGGGAATACCAAACAATAAGACGTATTTTGAACGCAGAATTTCATGAAGGACGGCTTGAGTGTAAGGCAATTTCCACCGGTCTTCATAACAGATTGAGTCAGAGGAATCCAAAACTGTTTCCATTTCTTTGTAGACTTTATCTGGGTGAAATGTTAGAAAAGGGTATTATTCAGGGGTGAAATGCTCCCGGTTTAGACCGGATTGCTCGATCCGGTAGCGATGGAGGCTGGTGGTTTGGAGAACCAGTAGCAACAATCGCTACCCACCCCACCCCCCATTGCCCAGCTGAGCCGAAGAGGTTATAGAAAAAATGTTTTTAAAAGGAAAAAAAAGCCTCTGCCAATCAGGCAAAGTCAGCTGGGATCATCAGAGGCTTTAAAAAAAAAAAAAGAAAGCCTCTGACGATCAGGCAAGTCAGCTGGGATCGTCAGAGGCTTTAAAAGCATTTTTTTTTTACAACCTCTTCAGCCGACAGAACCGGTAGTAACAAATTTTACATTTCACTACTGGTATTGTTGTATTTGAGCTCAAATAAACCACAGCATTGTAGAGAGTGTTAGGGGCAGTGATGAAATCCAGCAGGTTCTGACAGGTTCTATTAATCTTCTCATCGTTCCCATCACCCATCTCTTTCCACTTATGATTGTATGACTGTAACTTTGTTGCTTGTATCCTTACGATTTATATTCATGTTGTTTCCTGATTGCTTATTTGTCCCCATGACTATCATTAAGTGTTGTACCTGATGATTCTTGATGAACATATCTTTTCTTTTATGTACACTGAGAACATATGCACCAGGACAAATTCCTTGTGTGTCCAATCACACTCGGCCAATAAAAAATTCTATTCTATTCTGTTCTTCTTCTGGAGAACTGGTAGCGGAAATTTTGAGTAGTTTGGAGAACCAGCAAATACCACCTCTGGCTGGCCACAGAGTGGGGTGGGAATGGAGATTTTGCAATATCCTTCCCCTGCCATGCCCACCAAACCGGTAGTAAAAAAAATTGAATTTCACCACTGATTAGAGGAGATCGTTTACGACTGTATAATGTCACTATGCACGACCGTCTTAAAAAGTCCCCAAAAAACAAGGCGCATAAGATTCTCACTCCCATCACCTCACCAAGATCTTCAGAAAAATAGGAGGGGAGATCTGGAATTGGGGGTTTCCTTGGCAGATATTACGTTGCATCCTTCAAGATGAGTCTGGGCACAAGGGACATTCATCTCTATGATGGTTTACAGGTAGTCCTCGACTTACGATCACAATTGAGTCCAAAATTTCTGTTGTTAAGTGAGACATTTGTTAATTTGTTCAGGCCCCATTATATGGCCTTTCTTGTTGAGTGAATTGATAAGTTAGTAACCCAGTTGTTAAATAAATCTGGCTTTCCCATTGGCTTTGCTTGCCAGAAGATGATTTACATGACCTTGGGACACAGCACCGGTCGTAAATATGTGCACGAGCGAACCAGTAGTAAAGGTACGTGAAACCCACCACTGGTTGCGACTGAAAAACGGTCTTAAGTCCCTTTTTTCAGTGCTGTTGTAACTTTGAATGGTCACTAAATGAACCGTTGTAAGTCGAAGACTACCTGTATTCAGCCTTATTTCCCAGACGAGCCAGAACTACCCTTTTTCTTACCTTGGATATTTGGATACGTCACCATGAGGATCAGAGCCCATTGCAGAAAGCTTCCTGTGGTTTCTGTCCCGGCAACAAAAAATTCCATAATGCAATGAGCCATGTTTTCCTTATCGAAGGTTGAGTTGGGCTCATTCTGTTTCTAACAAAAGGAGAGATTTTAGTTAGAAATTTTTATTACTTTGGTGCCTTCTGGGTTATGTAGCTTTAAAGGTAGTAACCAGGACCTTGAAGCGCGCCCGGAAGACCACTGGGAGCCAGTGCAGCTCGCGCAGGAGAGGTGTCACATGGGAATGCCATGTCGCTCCCATCACCACCCGCGCGGCCACACTCTGCGCCAGTTGGAGCCTCCGGGTGCTCCTCAAGGGGAGCCCCATGTAGAGAGCATTACAGTAGTCTAGACGGGAAGTGACAAGGGCGTGAGTGACCATGAGCAAGGAGTCCCGATCCAGAAAGGGACATAACTGGCGGATCAGGCGAACCTGATAGAAAATCCTCCTGGCCATGGCCATCAGATGCCCTTCCAAGGACAGCCGTGAATCCAGGAGGACGCCCAAGTTACGAACCCTCTCCGTGGGGGCCAGTGATTCGCCCCCAATAGTCAGTTATGGTACCAACTGACTATATCGGGACATCGGAAACCACAGCCACTCAGTCTTGGATGGGTTGAGCCTGAGCCTGTTCCTCCCCATCCAGATCCGCATGGCCTCCAGGCACTGGGACATCACTTCAAGGGCATCGTTGGGGTGGTCTGGGGTGGAGATGTACAGCTGAGTGTCATCAGCGTACTGATGGTACTTCACCCCAAAACCACGGATGATCTCATCCAGCGGCTTCACATAAATGTTGAACAGGAGGGGCGAGAGGACCGATCCTTGTGGCACCCCACATATAAGGGGCCTCGGGGTTGACCTCTGCCCCCCTGCCAACACAGACTGCGACCGGTCGGAGAGATAGGAGGAGAACCACCACAACACAGTGCCTCCCACCCCCATCTCTACCAACCGGTGCAGCATGATACCATGGTCGATGGTATCAAAAGCCGCTGAGAAGTCTAACAGGACCAGGACAGAGGAGCATCCCCTGTCCCGAGCCCTCCAGAGATCATCAACCAACGTGACCAATGCTGTTTCCATGCTGTACCCGGGCCTGAAACCCAACTGGAACGGATCTAGATACGTTGCTTTATCCAGGTGCTGGGGAAACTGTTTCGCAACCACGCTCTCAACAACCTTCGCCACAAAGCGAAGGTTGGAGACCGGACGAAAATTTACTAACATTGCCGGGTCCAGGGAAGGCTTCTTGAGGAGAGGCCTCACTACCGCCTCTTTCAAGGCGGCAGGAAAGACACCCTCCCCCAATGAAGCCTTTATAATCCCCTGGAGCCAGCCTCGTGTCGCTTCCCGGGAAGCCAGCACTAACCAGGAAGGACACGGGTCCAATAAACACGTGGTCACGTTCAGTCCACCCAGTATCCTGTCCACATCCTCAGGGGTCACAGGATCAAACTCAGTCCAGATAAAATTCTCAAGACCTGCCCCAGTCCCTTCCCCCGAGACCACCCAGTCGGAGTCCAAATCTTCCCGAATCTGAGTGATTTTGTCATACAGATATTGAACAAAATCCTCGGCTCTACCCTCCAAGGGGTCCTCCCGCGCTTCCTGGTGGAGCAGGGAGCGGGTCACCCTAAACAGGGCAGCCCGGCGATTATCTGATGACGCAATAAGAGCAGCAAAATAGCTACATTTTGCTGCTTTTATCGCCACTAGGTAAGTCCTAATATGGGATCTCACCAGTGTCCGGTCAGATTCAGCAAGACTGGCCCTCCAACTACTCTCTAGGCGTCTTTTCCGGCGCTTCAACTCCCTCAGCTTCTCAGTGAACCAAGGAGCCAAGTGAGATCGACGCCGGGTCAGAGGCCGCAAAGGCACTACCCGATCCAGAGCTCCGGTGGCCGCCCTATCCCAGGCGGCCACCAGGTCTCCGGCCGAGGCGTGTGCCAGAGCCTCAGAGAATGGCCCAAGCTCCATCTGGAACCTATCAGGTTCCATCAGGCGCCTGGGGAGGAACCATCTTACCGGCTCCACCTCCCTGCAGCGGGGTATTGCGGTTCGAAAGTCAAAACGAAGGAGAGAGTGATCTGACCATGACAAGGGTTCGATGACTATGTCCCCTATATCAAGATCTCTCAACCACTGTCCAGAGACAAAAACCAGGTCCAGTGTGTTTCCCCCCGTGTGGGTAGGGCCATGAATTAATTGGGTTAGGTCCATAGCCGTCATGGAAGCCATGAACTCCTGAGCCACCTCAGACATCTCCCCCACGGATGGCAGGTTGAAATCCCCCATGACCATAAGCCTGGGAGTATCAACCGCCACCGCAGCGATGACGGCGAGAAGCTTGGGCAGGGCTGCTGCCACGTGGCAGGGAGCCAGGTACGTGATCAGCAAACCCATCTGAACCCCATGACCCCATTTCACAAGGAGGGATTCACAACCGGCCGTCTGAGGAACAGTGGCCTCCCTCGGTTTCAGACCTTCTCTAATAATAACCGCAACCCCCCCGCCCCTCCCCTGTGACCTCAGCTGATGAAATGCTTGGAAACCCGGCAGGCACATTTCAACGAGGGGCACCTCCCCCCTCGTGGCCCAACCAGGTCTCCGTAACACCTGCCAAGTCCGCACCCCCCTCCTGAACAAGCTCACAGATGAGGGGGGCTTTATTTACTGCAGACCTGGCATTGCACAACATCAGCCGAAGGCCCGGGCCCTGAGGGTCTGTGCAACCTAGGGAGCAGGAGGAGCCTTGGGGGCCGGAACACGCCACCGCTCGTAAACAGCGGGTACATGTTCCCCTGACACGATATGGCCCCCTGCTCCCGCCATATCTACCTCTCCCACCTACAGTAACGATGTTCAATATACTATCCGGATCCGCTCTAATCCCCTCCACGACCCCGGGTCCCACACTCCCCCCACCACTCTTTACGGCTCGACCCAACCCTCCCCTTGGTGAGTTGTCCCCCCTACCCACTATCCCCTCCACCCCCCTCCCGGAAATCTTGGTTACGTAGGAAAAACCTGCCTTAAAGGAAAAACACACATAAAATCTACGAAAAGTAAGAAAATAGATATATAGATATATAGTATTGTATATAAACAAGTTTCTTCTATAAATGAATCCTGCTGACTTATTTAAGTGTGCTGGTTGGATTGCTGCAAACTCTAACAATATTCTAGGAAATATTAAAAAGGCAGAATATTATACATCCCTGGATGAGAAAAGGAGAAATGTGCTCTTGGAAAGCAGCCTCCCCCTTTGTTAATAGCCCCAGAAAGACTGGGCCATCTTATCTACAAGACAAAAGGCCTTCAGCTCCAGAGTGATAGGATTAACCCACAGTCAAGATCCAAACCAGGACAAAGAGTCCACCTCCAGGCCATCGCACTACTCCCTTACCTTTTCTATCTGGAGAAGATAAAGATCCAGGAAATCCTTTGGCTGACGCAGGGCCAAATCTTGGCTGTGTTTCTCTGACTCTTCCTTTACAAGTGACATCCCTGTCTGGACGGATGCTTGTATCTTCTGATGAGGCCCTGGGAGATGTTTCACTAGCCATGGAAACAATTCATAGAACTACAAGAGAAGTAAAAACAAAATCCTATCAGCTCCCTGGTGAGTTAGGTAATGCACGTAGTCTTCGACTTATGACATTTTGTTTATTGAGCGTGCAAAGCTAGAACTTCCATACGGTATCAGAAGGTGAATTGCAATTTGCTCTTCTTGAATTTCAACCCTAGGACAATGCCTTAACTTTCTATCACATTTGCCCAGTCACAAAACAGAGAATTTGCTGTTCACAAAACAGAGAATTTGGAAACCACAGAATTTGTGGTTTCCAAACATTGTTTCCATTGTAGCCCTATATCAAATGTTCAGTGGCAAAGGAGGAGAATGTGGAGCTAACATTGGGCGTTTTTTCTCCAAGAGCATATTATAGTATTAACTTTAAAACTGGAATTAGTCCATGTATCTGCGTAAATTAAAACTTTGGCCTACTTGCCTAGAGGTACAGTATTAATCACTTTAGTACAGTGATCTTCGGAGTACTAATAAGAGACTCAAAAAGTCCTAAGGGACTCAATAAAAAACTGATTACTCACCAATAACAAAGGGGAACCGCCAAATTTTGCATAATTGCTAATGTCTTCCATAATCATCTGGAACTTTGTGTCTTCAGGGGGAAACTGGTATCCCAAACTCAAGAGGGAAATCATATTACAGACGGAATTATTGATGACCAGTAAAGGATCAATTGGCTGCCCTGTAAATGAAATTATAGATTATCATCTTAACAATATGCCAGCTTGGAGGAAGCAGGACTTCATGATCAAGTCAGATTAACAGAGTTGGAAAGGACTCTGTTGGTGTAGGAGACCTGCCTACACCATTTCTGACAAATGGCAGTCCAATCTCTTCTTAAAAGCCTCCAGTGATGAAGCTCCCACAACTTCTGAAGGCAACTTCTGTTCCACGGGTTGATTGTTCTCCATGTCAGAAAAATTCTAACAAGAAATATGATTTGATTGTTGAGGGAGGAGAATTATGCTGGTTCTCTTCCTTCCTTTGGGGCTGATTTCAGTCAATGTCGGTTTTGGGGGATATGTCATTCCCTAGAACCCTTCTCTTTGGGATGTCTCATAGCTCAATGCTGTCTCCCATCTATATATATGAAAGCAAAAACTACTCACACATTAATCATAAAATCTCCAGAACCGTAAAGCCTACAAACTTGACATTTGCCATGTATGTTCCTCTTGGCTTCTAGGTGCTCACTAAGAAAGGATTTGTCGAAATGACCATCAGATCATTAGTATTTCCTATATTATTATAACACACTCTGATGCTAATTAGTTAGACGTCCTACTCCCCCTCCCAACTTGAAATAACTCTGGAGAAAATGGGATAGCATAAGACAGGCTTCTGTGGGGCAAGCCATGGAGAAAAGGGGCTAGAAAGCCTGAGGGAGAGAAGGGGATAGGATAGGAGAGGCGTCTGTGGGGCAAGCCTCATGGAGAGAAGGGGAGAGGACAGGCTTCTGTGGGGCAAGCCTCATGGAGAAAAGGGGCTAGAAAGCCTGAGGGAGAGAAGGGGATAGGATAGGAGAGGCTTCTGTGGGGCAAGCCTCATAGAGAGAAGGGGAGAGGACAGGCTTCTGTGGGGCAAGCCTCATGGAGAAAAGGGGCTAGAAAGCCTGAGGGAGAGAAGGGGATAGGATAGGAGAGGCTTCTGTGGGGCAAGCCTCATAGAGAGAAGGGGAGAGGACAGGCTTCTGTGGGGCAAGCCTCATGGAGAGAAGGGATTAGAAAGCCTGAGATAGGATAGGATAGGAGATGTTTCTGTGTGGCAAGGCTGAGGGAGAGAAGGGGAGAGGAGAGGCTTCTGTGGGGCAAACCTCATGGAGAGAAGGGGCTAGAAAGCCTGAGGGAGAGAAGGGGATAAAATAGAAGACCTTTCTGTGGGGCAAGGCTGAGGGACAAAAGGGGAGAGGAGAGGCTTCTGTGGGGCCAGTCTGAAGGAAAGAAAGGGAAAGGAAAGGTTGATCGTAACTACTCATTAATTTTGATAAATCGAAACTGAAGTATCCATTTGCTTCCAGTATGATTCAGGGTGCTGGATATAACTGTTGTCGTCCACCAGTGGCCTCTGGAGCTGGCAGCAGAGTCAGACAGTGAGGAGGTTGGGGAGGAACATGGGCCAGTCCTGGAGTCTAGTGAGAGATGAGGCTCCCCCTGAAATTTGGGTGGCCGTATTCTTTTGGTGTTCCAGATGGCCAAGCTCTGGCCTAAGTTGGTTGGAATCCTTTGCTGGGTGACCGATACATGGGCTGGATTCATGTTTTGTATTTTTAGTCTGATTATACACCTGCCATTTTGTTTCTTGTGGCGATCTGCACATTGTTGATATGGTGATGGGTGATGACTAAACTGAATGAATGAATGAATGAATGAATGAATGAATGAATGAATGAATGAATTAGGATTGGAGAACAAAACACTTGAAGCCTGCAAATTCATCCCAATCTCCATAGCATCACTGTCAAACTATTTCTTACCCTTTGTGCATGCAAAGAACTCCACCAACTGATGTGCCACCTCTTCTAGTTTACATTCCATGTCTTTCTTCCCAAGTCCCAGCAGGCGGAGAGCACTTACGGTAAAATGTCTCTGCTCTTTCCAGGTGTGACCATTTGAAAATGCAAGTCCTGAGGAAGCAATGTGAGAGTCACAGTTTTTTTTTTAAAAAAAGCCCCATAAGCATGACTTACAAGTTCCACGAATAATTGCAGTGTGTGAGGCAACTGGATAATTATCTAAAACTTCTTGCAACCTTTTTGTTCTTAATTTCCCTTGCACTCTTCCCCACATTCACTCACACGCCTTGTCTGCTATTCCCCATATCTACCAAAGAGTCTCTAGGAGAGGGGTGTCAAACTCAAATTTCATTGAAGGCTCCATCAGGGCTGTGGTTGACTTCGAGGAGCCTGGCAGGCCTGGCCGACTGAGTGGGTGTGGCCAACTAGGTGGGCGTAGCTAGCTTGAGGTCAGGCCTAGAAGCCATCTTTTTTGTTGGGACTTCAGGCCTGCCACATTTCCTACTGTGGGAAACTGTGTTGTGACTCTGACCCTCGAGCCTGTATTATAAGAGGGAGAAGACTCCGAAAGTGAAGGAGAGGAGTTGTCAAAGCCTCCCTCTCCAGGACCCTCCGCTCTGGCAATGCTTCAGGTGTCCTCCGAAGGCCAAGAGATAGGCCAAGAGCCAGGCACTTTGGAGCAGCCGCAGTTGGACAGCGATGAAGATGAGTCTTGGCTGGATCCTCAACAGCATCGCAGAGATAAGCACGCGCAGCAGAGGAAGAGGCATGCCAGGGATTAAGCTGAGTCACTGGACCACACCCCACAAGGGATAAAAGGGGGTGTGGTGGCCATTCAAGCCTTGTGACGAACAAAACTGAAAAGCTAGCAAGTCATTCTGCATTTCTGGAATTTTGTATATGCCCTGCTTGGATTGATTTTTGGACTGGACTTGACTATTCTTTAGCTTTTGTGGACTCACTTTGATGTTTTGGATGGAGGAGAAAAACCTCCCTTTGTAAGTAAAGAATTTTGGCAGACAGCCACTGGGTTGCTGCAAATTCTGTTATCAAAGGAATTCTTGTCTGTTGGTTTATTTAACTCTGGCTGACTGTTGGTGTGCGTGTGTGAGACAGGGACAGAACAAACTGGGAAGGGGGATTGTATGGAGCAGGGTGATATATAGTCATAATAACATTCCTTTTTCAGAGAGTCAAGGACATCTTGCCCTGCACCTGGAAGGCTGGAAGTGGGGGGTATCTCCAGTTGAGATGGTGCTTTGATTGGACCATGTGATGGACATGTGGGTGTTAGGCAGGGACTTGGACTTTCCTTTGGGTGGGGAAAACCTGGAAGCTTTCAGATTCGGGTTTTCCCAGATGTGTCAATATGACATCTCCAGTGGCGGGTTTATACTGGTTTGCCCCGGTTTGAGTGAACTGGTAGAGGCGATGGCGGGAGGCTCCACCCACCCACCCAGATGTCATCACGGACTCCTACACAGAAGCACCATGCACGCTCACAGTTCCATACTAGTAGGGAAGGTAAGTGAAATCCACTACTGGACATCTCTAATAAAATGGAACTTTGAGGAAACTCAATCCTTGGAGTTTTCTTTCATTGGGAGTGTTACTTGGAACCCTGACACTTGATGCCACTCACTGGGCATGGCTGACTGGAAGGGCATGTCCAGCTTAACGCCACTCCGCAAACTGCTTGCATGTTTCCTCTTTGCAGCTGGTAGACTGGGCCGAAGCAACATAGGTTGGCCCCTTACATTTTCGAGGACATTTTCCAGCCCTGTGGCTCAGATGTGATCACATCAGTGGTGGATTTCAAATTTTTTTACTACCGGTTCTGTGGGCGTAGCTTGGTGGGTGTGGCATGGCACAGTGGGCGTGGCATGGTGGGCATGGCAGGGGAAGGTTACTGTAAAGTTTCCACCCCACTCCAGGGGAAGGTTACTGCAAAGTCAGCTGGGACTTGGGAGGCAGAGAGTAGATGGGGGCGGGGCCAGTCAGAATTTTTACTACCGGTCCTCCGAACTACTCAAAATTTCTGCTACCAGTTCTCCAGAATTGGTCAGAACCTGCTGAAACCCACCTCTGCACCACGTCATGCACCATATCCGACCTGAGGGCCTTGTGCTTGACACCCCTGGTCTAGGACAATTCTCCATGGCCAATTCACCATGGGACAAGAGTTTGTTTTTTTGTTTTTTGTTTTAATTTGATTTATATGCCGCCCTTCTCCGGAGACTCAGGGCGGCTTACAATGCGTTAAGCAACACTAATATCGAAGAAATTAAATATGGGATAGAATCATTGAAGAAAGGAGGCTAAAGGACGGACAAAGTGAAATGTGAACGACGAAAAATTAAAATATTTTTAAAAATTATTTTAAATAATTAAATCGAATAGTTGGATTGTCCCGCAGTCAGTTGGCTGCGGTGAGTTGTCCCATTCCTTACTGAAGGGTTCTTTTTGTTGTGGCCAAAAGAGAAGCACGAGGAAACAACAGGTCGATGTTCAGTAAATGACAAAAATTTAACTTTCATACGTTCTGCAAACTAATATCTATGGCAGTAATAGCTAACCTTTTTGCCATCGCGTGCCAGGAGGAGGGGTGGAGGAGGTTCGTGCGTGCGCATGCCCACACCCATAATTCTATGCACCCCACCCTGTGCATGCACATGCAACCCCCCCCTCCCCGCCCCGCTCCTAGCACGCGATGGCCCGGTAGGCTCGTTTTTCTTTCTCACCTGGCTCCAGATCCTCTCTATGCATCTGGGGAGGGTGAAAACAGCCTTCCCCACCCTCTCAGAGGCTCTCCGGAGGCCTGAAATGGCCCATTTCCCAACTTCCAGTTGAACAGGAAGTGACTTTTTTGCTGTCCCCAGACTCTGGAGGCCTCTCTAGGAGACCCTACATCAGGGGTCTGCAACCTTAAACACTCTAGGAGACCCTACATCAGGGGTCTGCAACCTTAAACACTCAAAGAGCCACATTTCCCACGGAAAAAAAAAACACACCGGAGCCACAAAACCTGGGTGGGCGTAGCCAACTCGATGTCACTCACTCCCACCCAGTCACATGACCCCCTAGCCACTCCTACCCAGCCACAAAACCATTCTGTCTCCCCCTCTCCCTATCTCCATCTCTCCCCCCACCCCATGTCTCTCTCCCTCTGTGTCTCTCTCTCCCCTCTCTCTGTATATACGTGTGTTTCTCTCTCTCTTCCCTCCCTTCGGGTGACCGTCCTCCTCCTCTCCACCCCTCTAGGGATGTCCTGGCTGGCTGTGGCTGAGGCAGGAGAGGGCGCATGCATGGGGAGACCCTCCCCAAGTGAGCGCCAAAGCGTCCGCTCGCTTAGGAGGGTCTTAACAGGAGGTGGCTTCTCTCCTGCACTAATGCTCCAGCCATCACCTTTCATTTCATCCTCCACATGCGGCAGCTCTTCAGCCAAGTGCGGAGGGAGCAAACTCCAGCCCGAATAAGGAAGCAAAGGCTGCCTTGCGTGCAAATGTGACATTAAGGCAGGGAAGCTCCGCTTCTGCACTCACCTCCTCCTCCCACTCTTGTGACACCCTGGCCAGCTGTGGCTGAGCAGGGAGACCCTCCTTAAGCGAGCCACTGCCCACCCCGTGCACACCTTTCCTAAGCTTTGTTGCTTGCTTGAGGAGGGTCTCTCCCCTGTGTGTGCATGCTCCCGGCTCAGCCACAGCCAGGGTGTCACAAGAGTGGGAGGAGGAGATCTGGTGATGGCCAGATCATTAGTGCAGGAGAAAAGCCGCGTCCTGCTAAGACCCTCCTAAGCAAGCTGCCACCCACCCCGTACGTGTCTTTGCTGCACTTTGGCATTTACTTGAGAAGGGTCTCCCTGTACATGTGCATGCTCCTGGCTCAGGGGAGGGAGCAGAGTGCAGGAGTGAAGCTGCCCTGTACCTGCCTTTGTGCAGCCTTTGCTTCCTGCCACTTTGGGCTGGAGTCAAAAAAAGAAATAAGACGGGTGAGGGGCGGGGCCAACCAGTGATGGGACAGGGAGCCATGGCAGAGGGCCCAAAGAGCTGCATGCAGCTCCGGAGCCGCGGGTTGCCGACCCCTGCCCTACATCATTTCTGACAGAGGGCAGTCCAGTCTCTTCTTGAAAGCCTCCAGTGATGAAGCTCCCACAACTTCCGTTCCATTGGTAGATTTCTTTCACTGCCAGAAAATTCCTCCTTATTTCCAGATTGAATCTCTGCTTGTTCAGTTTCCATCCATTATTCCTTGTCTGGCTTTCAGGTGCTTTGGAAAATAGGCTGACCCCTTCCTCTATGCCCACAGAACCGGTAGGGAAAATTTTTGAATTTTACCACTCCCTTCCAACTCTGTTAATCTGTTAATCTTAACCAGTATTATTTATTTAGCGTATGGCTGGTCACACACAGTATTAAAACACTTCATTTTTATAGGTTAAAAACAATTAAAACAATAAAAAAAGCAGTAAGAAAACCTAAAAGGAAAACAGAAATAACATTTCAAAGTTTGATGTCGAGTTTGGAGATCCAGTCAGTAGCTGCCGTTGTTACTCAGAGGAAGTCCCTAGAATCTCCTGGATACCTTCTGTTAGGGCATTCCCTCACTATATGCTGGATAGTCTGTCGAGGGCCCCCGCAATCACATTGTGCTGAAGGCGTCTTTCCCCATTTATACAGAGAGTCGGCACACACCCCATGAGTTGTTCTAATTCTATTATATGTCACCCATATGTGATGGGGTAGGCTAAATCCTGGAGGTATACTACTAGGACTGATATGCTCGGAGACATCTTGGGGGGAACAGCTACTCCACGCTTCCATCCACTTTTGTGTGGTGTTCTGATGATCGGCCATCAACTTAAGCGCTGTCAAGAGTGGTGGATTTCTTGACTTTAATCGACATCTTAAGAGATCAGGAATGTATCCATGTATGGGTAGAGAGGAATTTAACAGGATCTTACTATACTCCCGAATGAGAGTTTCTTGTCGTCGTAAGTGCGGGGGGAGTATGTGACTAAGAACTGGTAACCAGTAACTAGGTGTAGATTTTATGTACCCAGTAATTAGCCTCATTGTACGGTTAAGTTGAACATCAATAAGTCCTGTATGTGAGCTGTTTATCCATACAGGGGCACAGGATTCCGCTGCAGAGTAGCAAAGCCCGAGGGCTGGACATCGAAGGGTTGGGGCTGAAGCTCCCCAAGTTGTTCCGCATAGTTTTTGTAGGATGTTATTTCTGCTGTTAACCTTGGCAGCCATATTCTGAATATATTTCCTAAAGGACAGGGTCCTGTCTAAAGTAACCCCCAGGTATTTTGGTGTCTTAATCTTAATCAGTTAAAATGCCTTACTGAAGTCCAAGTAAATTCTATCCATAGAATTTCTCTGGTCCCTTCACTTTGTCTCACTGTCAAAGACGGTGATAGGATTTGTCTGACGTGATTGTTTTTGACAAACCCATGTTGGCTCCTGGTTATGACTTTGCCTGCCTGTAAGTGATCACAGATTTGTTGCTTTCTGTGTTTCAAGGGTTTCCTTGTAAGATTGGGGGGTGGGGGGCAGGGTGATCTTCCAGCCATACTGAGTTTTTATCCAGATGGTGCACTTTGACAGATTTCAAGAAGGAAAGATTCACTTGAGGTTTAGTAAAATTCAATTGAAGTTTCATAAAATAAAGCAAGATAAATAAATCTGGGGCATTTCTTCAGCCTTAAAGCAGAAAAAGAGAACAGCAATTGATTTATACAAACCTGTCTAGAGAGAAGCATTTCAGCAACTGATTTATACAAACCTGTCTAGAGAGAAGCATTTCAGTACCAAATCATAAGCTATCAGGGGTGGGTTCTACTTACCTTTACTATCGGTTTGCAATGGGATCATGCAGATCGCCAATGATGACATCTGGGGCAGTATGTGGGGCCTCCCACCAGTTTTACTACCAATTCTTGCAAACCGGGGCAATCCATTAAGCAAAATTTCACATCCTGAAAAAAAAATCCATCCAAAGGCATCTCCCAGTCAAATACTCCCTTCGGCTTCACCATGCTTGAACTTAATATCGGGAACAAATAATATTCTTTTTGTCTTACGTTTCTCCAGTTAAATGACCATAAAATCAGGAGTGAAATTCAACAGTTCTATCCAGTTCCGGCGAACTGGTAGCGGCGGCTGTGGGAGGCTCTGCCCACCCATGCAGACATCATCATGTCGCTTTTTTGCAACATTTTAAGCCTCTGCGCATGCGCAGAAGATGGTGAGCACGAGTGGGGTGAGCACGCATCTGGTACGCCACATTTAGGAACCATAGGGAAGGTAAGTGAATTTCACCCCTGCGTAAAATACCTTGGTCTTCAGAAGAACTTACCTTTACCTCTACATATTTTTAAAAGAAAAGTTGAAAGGGGCCGATCAGCAAAAGCTTGCGAATGGTTGATCAGGCTTTCCTTCACTGCATGAAATCCAGAAATTACTACCACAGGTTGATGCCACAACCACACTGTGTAAATGTCTCCGTATTGCTTGTTCAGCTGACATTTGGGACAGAAAAAAGAGAAAACAGCTGGGACTTTATAGCAGGCAGATGAACCTTCATCACCTTTATATGACAGGAACTAGAATTAGTATCCCATTTCCCATGTGACACCCCCTCGCCATCTATTTCTGGAACGGAAATTGGATTAAATGGCAAGGAATAGTTCCATAGAAATTGGAATTTCCTTTCTGACCAGTTTGGGTCCCGTCTCTATTTTCCTAAGCCATTTAGGTCCTGGATTGCATAAAAGAGAAACACCCATGAGCTCCAGGTAAGCATGGCACTGGCATTACTTCAAACATAATAAATATTCAAACGTTTCTAAGATATGCAACAAAGCAGTAGGTTTTCAGGCACTGCACGCCAAAACTAGTTCTTGTCCTCATTAAGCAAATAAGTTCTCATGCTAAGCTTCTCTATCTTAGTGATTCTTGAAGAAGACTCAGTCACCCACGCTCTGGCCATTTCCCATTGGATATTGCAACACATTCTACGTGGTGCTACTCTTTTGAAAATATGTGATGCAGAATGGGGCTGTGTGGGCAATCTTAGAAGCCCAAAGAATGGTGCATAAAATACAGGGGTGAAATGCTAACAGTTTGGACTGGTTCGGGAGAACTGGTAGAAGAGATTGGGGCTGGTTTGTCGAACTAGTAGCAATCGTTGGCTGGCCCCGCCCCCGAACCAGTCTGCAGCCCGCAGTCCTGCCATGCTTCCCTGCCTTCCACCTGGCCTTCCCGGCATCCCTGTGGCTAGCTTGCAAAGGCAGGCAAGTGGAAAGCCATGTGGAAGGCAGGCAAGCATGGCAGGGCTGCGGGGAAGGGAGCTGCGGGGAAGGGAGCCTACCATGCTTGCCTGCCTTCCATGCTGCCTTCCTGGCAGTCTCCCACCCCCGCTTGTCTTCCGAGGTCTGTCCCAGCCAGTGGGTGGATAGGTACCCCTTCATTTTGCTGAAGAGCAGGTCAGCTCACTTGTAGTCACGCAGCTGGCTGGAGCAGAACATGGTGTGGGCACAGAGGCATATGCAAACCCTGCTGAAGCCACCCTGGTTGAGCAATTGCCGCACCTCTCCATCTCTCTCACCATCCTCCCTCCCCGCCTGACTGCAGATATCCGCCTGCCCAAAGCAACCTCCTGAAGCAACCCCACCGCCATTTGCTTTTGTTTCATGACAAGACAAGGAAGAAATGGGATGTCTGCAGCCCACCTTCCCTCCCGGAGCACTGCCGCACCGTGTCGGTGTGCTTGCCAGCCTCAGCTGCAGCGCTGCTCCAACCAGCCAGCCCAAACCCAAGCTAGGCTGGCTGCTTTGTCCCCACCAGCGGCTCTTAATCCTTTCTGGATTAACACCCCTGAAAGCCCCCCTCCTTTCAATTGTTTTTTAACATTGTTTTTAATCAACCCTGCCTTCCTTTAAATTTCAACTCTTATGTACTGTTTTTATGTTTTGAAATTTTATTGTACACTGCCCAGAGTCACTCTGGGGGAAAGGTGGATGGTTTCAAAATTAGATAGATCAAAGATGTGGGGACCACTTAGATAGCTAAGTAGGAAGGTAAGTAAGTATGTAGATAATAGATGGATGGATAGATAGCAATAGCAATAGCACTTAGACTTATATGCTGCTTCAAAGTGTTTTACAGCCCTCTCTAAACGGTTTACATAGTCAGCCTCTTGCCCCCAACAATTTGGCTCTTCATTTTACCCACCTCGGAAGGATGGAAGGCTGAGTCAACCTTGAGCCTGGTGAGAGTTGAACTGCCAAATTGTAGGCAGCCAGCAGTCAGTAGAAGTAGCCTGCAGTACTGCACTCTAGCCCAGGAGTAGCTTCTACTTACCTTTACTACCAGTTCGCAATGGGAGTGCACATGCGCTTCTACGCATGTATAGATCATCAATTATTATTGTCCAGAGCCTCCTGCCGCTTTTACAACCATTTCTAAAGAATCAGACCGAACCGGGAGCAACACACCACTGCTCTAACCACTGCGCCACCGTGGCTTAGATAGATAGAAGGATAGAAAGAGAGACAGACAGAGAGAAATACCTTAGTGAAAATATCCTTGGAAAGCTTGGTCCCAATCCGCCAGAGTCCACCAATGAGAGGAAGAGGAAGAGGGCCAGGAGGGTAATGTCTGCTGGACCACAGCAGTTTTATAAAATCCAGGATCAGAAATCCCACCAGCACAGTAGTGAGAACTTCCCAGATCTCGGCCATTCCTCAGCTTTTTCTTCTGTTTTCTGCTGCAATCTGAATCTGTCCTTGATTCAGCTGCAAATTGTTCATTTTGTGCCAAGTTGTGTTTTTGAGCATTTCAAAATCCTGGTCTGGATCTTGGAATTGGTCTGATCCAAATCTTTCTATTTCAGAGACAGAAAATCGAGTTCTGCATATAAACTCAGAACATTTCAACTAAAGCAAGAGCAAACCTTTATCTTAAAAATATGAAAAGTAAAACAATAGTGAAAACTCGACTTTTTGTCCATAGTGCAGAAGAATATTCTCTGTAGTGTCATGGAGCTGATTTGGAACACTGATTTCTCTAGAAATCTCAAGTTTTTCTGACGTCCCTGGAATTAAAGTCATAATACAATTTGACTTTACTCTGAGGCTTGAGTTTCCTCAAAGTTCCATTTTATTAGAGATGTCATATTGGCACATCTCGGAAAATCCGAATCTAAAAGTTTCCAGGTTTTCCCCACCCAACGGAATATTCAAGTCCCTGCCCAACACCCAGAAGTCCATCACATGGTCCAATCCAAACACCGTCCCAACTGGAGATGCCTCCCAGTTCCAGCCGTCCAGGTGCAGGGCAAGATGGTCTTGAGTCCAGGGGTTGGGGACCTCTGAATTAACTGACAGGCAGGACAGGATTAACAATATTTATACTGGGGTGTCCAAGTTCTACAGACCACAACTGTATTCACCAATCAAGTTGCAGGCTGCCGAGGTGGCGCAGTACTGCAGGCTACTTCAGCTGACTGTTAGCTGCAGTTCAGCAGATCGAATCTCAGTGGCTCAAGTTTGACTCAGCCTTCTATCCTTCTGAGGTGGGTAAAATGAGGACCCAGATTGTTGGGGACAAGAAGTTGACTCTGTAAACTGCTTAGAGAGGAGTGTGACGCACTATGAAGTGGTATATAGGTCTAAGTCAGCGGTGGGTTCCTCCCGGTTTGGCCCAATTCTCCTGAGCCAGTATCAGTGACGATATGACTTCACCAAACCGGTTCTGCCCCCTGTGCCCCCCACCCCCTACGCCCTCCCCACCCACCCCCGGCATTATTCTTATCTTTAATTTGGCCCCACCCCCAATCTATTGCTGCCTCCTGAGTCCCAGCTGATGGGTAGAGGGAAAAAAAACTGTTTAAACTCTTGCCGCGGGGCTTCAAAGGGCCGCCCTACAGCTGATCACTGTTAAAAGAAAACAAATGAGTAGACCAGTGCCTGCAAAAATACATGAGTAGACCGGTGCCTGCAAAAATAAATGGGTAGACCAGTGCCTGCAAAAATAAATGGGTAGATCGGTACAGCTCTGCAAGCAGTTAAAAGTCTGGTAAACCAGTACCTCTGCTAAATCCGAAATAATTGTCAAATGACCATCAAGCCACGCCCACAAAATAAGCCACGTCCACAGAACCGGTAGTAAAATAATTTAGAACCCACCCCTGGTCTAAGTGCTATTGCTATTTGACATTTGCAAAAAGGGGCTAATGCCTCAGCAACATAAAATTGACATAATGTGGGACTATTCAACATTCCTTGTGGTAAAACCATCCAGTGATAGCATTTATTAGGTTCTGAGTGGTTCATCGTAGGTTCTGTAAATGCAAACTTTTCCTGATCAGAGGGACATAAAAGAATGGAAAAGAAACAATCCTTTAAGTCGATGACCATCACCTCATGATCTTGGGGAATCAGATCAGGATTTGGTCTCCCGCACTGCAAGGGGCCCATAGGTTGAATACATGCATTCACAGCTCGAAGATCATGTAAAAAATGTCATTTGCCACTTTTCTTTTTTATCACAAACACAGGTATATTCCATGGACTAGTGGATGGCACAACATGATCTGCAAGCAGCTGATCTTGTACTAACTGGTGGAGAGCCGTTAATTTTTTGTGTGACACGGGCCATTGATCAATCCACACCGGCTCTTTAACCATCCAAGTCAGCGGGAGGGCAGTAATTTCAGTCCTCCAAAGTGAGGGTGGCCCCCAATTTACAGAGCAGGTCACGCCCCCAAAGGCTGACATGAATATCTAATATGAAAGGGCGGACCTGTATGACCAAATCTGAATTAGGCAAGTGAGCTGAAATAAATTCTGCACTTTGACGTGCACTTTGTCGACCCCCCCCCCACACACACACTTGGACAGGGCTCAGTTGGCCAGGCAGCAGGCCACTGCTTGGCAGAGATCACTGAAACATCCACTCCAGTGTCCAAAATCCCCTCAAAGGGCTTACTCTGCAACATAATGATTTGACGGGGCCGTTGGGATGTTATCGGCTACCGATCCGGAAGCGATGGAGGCGGGTGGTTTGGAGAACCGGTAGCAAAAATCCCTGCGCCCCCCCACCCCCACCCCCCATGCCTAGCTTAGCCGCACGATCATCAGAGGCTTTTTTTTTACTTTTAAAAGCATATTTTCTACAACCTCTTCCGATGAAAAAAATGCTTTAAAAGTAAAAAAAAAAAAGCCTCTGATGATCGCGCGGCTCAGCTGGGATCATCAGCGGCTTTTCAAAGCATTTTTTTCTGCAACCTGTTGGCCAAAGAGGTGGTTTAAAAAATGCTTTGAAAAGTCTCTGACGATCCCAGCTGAGTTTCCTGATCAGTAGAGAGATATTTTTTAAAAAGCCTCTCTGACGATCCCAGCTGAGTTGCCTGATCGGCAGAGGCTTTTCAAAGCATTAGAAAAAATGCTTTGAAAAGTTAAAAATAAAAGTTGGTCCCGCCTACCCAGTCACATAACCCCCCCCAAGCCACACCCACAGAACCGGTAGTAACAAATTTTACATTTCACCCCTGTCATACATTATTGATTATCTACAGTTATTCTCCCATATACTCATTTATATTTAGTTTAGTTAATTAGTTAGTTAGTTTATTACATTTCTATACCATTCTTCTCCCGAAGGACTCAGGGCAGTTTACAGCCATGTTAAAATAACTCAAGACAAAAATTAAAACAATTAAATAATTTAAAACAATTTGGCCGTTATTTAAAACCTCTCACTAAAACCCCTTTACAACCAATTAAACCCCCTTTAAAATTTATCTATTCGGTCAGGCCGGCTTGATGAAACAAAAGTCTTCAGAGCCCAACGGAAGGCGCAGATGTCGGGAATCCTTCTTATATCCGGGGGCAGTTCATTCCATAGGGCAGGACCCCCCACAGAGAAGGCTCTCCCCCTGGGGGTCACCAGCTGACATTGTTTGGCCGACGGCACCCTGAGGACGCCCTCTCTGTGAGAGCGTATCGGACAGTGGGAGACATTTGGTAGAAAAAGGTGATCCTGTAAGTATCTTGGTCCTAAGCCATGGAGCGCTTTGAAGATGGTGACTAGCATATTTACATATATTACTTGCATCACATTTCAGGTTTAAAAATCCTGATTATTTTCTGTTCCAACTCCCATCTCTCACCATGGCTGTGAAGAATTTTAGGGCTTGTGCTTGTTTCAGACCTGGTTGGAAGCTCACAGAAGGTGACATCAAACCTCTGAAAATAATTGGCATAGAAAACTGGATACTGTAAAAGGGTGAAATATTTTAGGAAATATTTTAAAAAAGGCAGAATATTATATTTCCCAATGGGAGAAATGGAGAAACATTTTTTTAAAGCAACACCCACTTTCTTAATAGCCCCAGCAAATATTTTGTGCCCATTGGGAAAGACTGGGCCAGCCTATCTACAAAACAATAGACCTTCAGCTCCAGGATGATGGGATTATCATTCAGGGCAAAGCCATTCAGCCACAATAAGCCCTTTATTGCATCAGCGGACCAAGCTTCAACCAAGCTTGACTCAGACAACCTGATGTCAGTGTTCCAATACTGACATAGAAGCAATGAGGAAAAAAGTTTGACATTTCACCTAAAAAAGCTTTCGGTGAATTCAGTCTCCTGGGAGATGTATGGGAGGGGTGACATTCCTGTGTGCTGAAGAGACAGATAAGAGAGTGATCTGGAAGACAGCCAATGGAGAGCAGTGAATGGGGAAGGAATAGGAGGGGTTTTGGATGGAGAGGCCAGTACTGTCTGCATGGTTGTCGGGCACGGCTGAATCGCTCAATAAAGAGAATATTTCCTAAAGTTTGATGCTTGGAAATTAACTTTATTTTGAGGATGAAACCGAAACTTTGACACCTATAAAGTTAGTTATGATGCCTACAACAGCCAATAGAATACATGTTCTTGCACAGGAAGAGGAAGTTCAAGTGCAAAGTCCAAAAGAAGGTATAAATACTCTCTCAACTCCATGTGGTCAGCTACCCAGAACCATATGCCTGGTGATTCTGGAAACCCTCTTTCCAATAAGCCTCCAGCCTCCATTTTTTTTCCAGTGCCTTTCGCCCAGCTTGCAACTTAACCAGATGGATATTTCTTCCAACAATTACATGGAGCAATCACTCTGTTGACCCTTTGCTATCCCATGGGATATAACCCTTCCATCTTTGATATCTCCTATCAAAACTTCCCCGTTTCCTTCTTCTGTCCAAATTCACCCCCAGGGAACAAAAGCAAGCAAGAGTTGCGTGATAGATCTGATTCCAGACAGACAAGAAAATCATTTAAAACAGTGTTTTTTAAACCATTTTAAAATGTATAGACTTCAACTCCCAGAATACCCCAGCCAGCAATGGGGAATTCTCGGAACTGAAGTCCACCCATCTTAAAAACGACAAAGGTTGAGAAACACTTCTTTAGGGCAGAGAAAGCTTGAGCGGAGAGCAAGTTAAGGTAGAAGGTCCCGCGAAAAGAAAGGGAATGACCGAGAAATCATTGTAAAAGCCACATTAGTGATATCTTCACCCTATATTCCTTTAAATCTAATTTAGGATGACTGACAACGAGGAATGGCACAGAGTTTAAAAGGTTGAGGATGTAAGGCGAGTCCTACTAGTGGTTCCTGATTGAGTTCTTTCACTCCTTCAGGGAGCTGCCATTTGAAGCTTCTCAGCAGGTTGGTAAACAAAAGGAAAGACTCTATTCTCGCTAAGTTTTCCGCCACACAGACACGAGCTCCTGCAAAGGAAATATTCGAAAGAAACAAGAAAGGGAAGAATTAGACTCATCCCTGAGAGAGCAGTCTTGACATCAATCAAAGGCCAACATACCAAAGACTAAATAAATAAATAAATAATACATCCAAGATGGGCCTGGAGGGAGGGAGGAAGCCAAGAATTGCTTTGTGCATTTCACATTTTTGGCATCTCTGAGATTTTGTGCCAATTTCCTAAATTTAATTTTTGTAAATTTCTTGTCTGGGCAAGTGACCCTACCGTACAGTCTAATGACAGCTGAGTTCAGATATAGATGAAAAGGTGGAACTACAGAATATGTTCGTTTCTTGATTGCAGAGTACTAAATCATTGTAGGTAGTCCTTGACTTACAACGGTTCATTTAGTGACCGTTTGAAGTTACAACGGCACTGGAAAAAGTGACCTAGGACCGTTTTTCACACATATGACGGTTGCTCATAAGTCCTTTTTTTCAGTGCCATCATAACTTTGAACGGTCACTAAATGAACTCTTGTAAGTCGAGGACTATCTGTAGTTAATATATTTGAAGAGTAAACTTTATTTTTTATATTTTTTATTACAATATTGTGGGGCCATAGCTGTCCAGGGCATTATGTGGCCCATGGGCCACTGCTGTAGACCGTTATCCTGGAAGATTCAGTTTCTCCATTGCCAGAGATCCCATTGGCTCTAACAGAGAGGTCAGAAACTGGACTTCAAAAGAGCACCAAAGGAATCGATCCAAACCCGGTCCCAGATTTTCCCTTTCAAGATTACGGGAGGCCCAGTCAAGGATGTCCCATTCCTTTCTCCTCAATCCTCTTTCGAACCACCAGGAAAATGATTCAGAGTTTACCTGCTCCAAATGGCAGAAATTCTTCTCTCTTCCTAAAATTTCCCTCTTTGTCCAAAAAATGATTTGGATTGAATTCTTCAGGACTCTCCCATTGCTTGGGATCCAGAAGAACCGAACGGAAATCTACAAAAATTAAAGTTTCCTGAAGGGAAGACAATTGACAAGGTTTGAGCCAACTCAATTTTAGCCTTTGACTACCATTACACTCATTTTAAGCCAAGGGTCGGCAACCCGTGGCTCTGGAGCCACATGCAGCTCTTTCATCCCTCAGCTGTGGCTCCAGACCGAACCGGCTGATCCAACACTGGTTGGTCCCGCTCCTTGCCCCTCCCCTCCCAGTCACTCCTTGCCTGGCCTGAGAAGATAAAGGCAACTGCAGGGGATGGAGACTCGCTCCGGTACATTTGCACTCAAGACAGCCCTCACCTCTCACCGCTTCAGGCTCGGAGCTGTAAACCATGTGCGGGAAGCAGTACGGCAGAGAGAAGCGGACAGGGCTGATTCTCCAGCACTTCATCTCTTGCTGGGTCTCACAGGTGCTTTTTCTAGCATTAGTTAGTGCTGGGCGCACCTCGGTTGCTCGGGGAGACACGCAACCTGCTCTCTGCCCCGAGACACTGGCCTGAGCCACCTGCAGTCAAAGCCGCTGCTGTTGCTGTGTCTGTGGCCCACCCACTGCTCTCACAGCACCTTGCACAACACAGTGAAATTTAGTGCTCTTCACAATGGGAGAGGCGGGGTCCCCTCCCCTTCCTGGAGTCCCTTATGACATAGAGCCACAATGCGACACTGCCCCATTCACCCCTGACAACAGCAGTGGAGACAGAGAGAGACAGAGAGAGAACAAGAGACACACACACACAGAGAGAAGAGACACACAAAGAGACAGAAAGACGCAGAAAGAGAGACACAGAAAGAGAGAGAGAGAGAGAGAGACAGAGAAGTGAACAATATTTTTACAGAACGATAGATATGTTGAGGCTTTTGAGGCAAGTGGCCGGGAGGCAATTTCATAAATGGAACACACTATAGTTTTTTATACATAACATAAAGGTAAAAAACGATATATGCAGTATTATCTTCATTTTAGATGAAGGGTTTTGTGGCTTCCGGTGTTTTCTTTTCTGTGTGAAATGGGTCCAAATGGCTCTTTGAGTGTTAAAGGTTGCAGACCCCTGTCTTAGGCGACAACCCAACATTGCTTCTCTGAATTTGGTGGGGCTAGTTCCTTCTCAAAACAACTACGCCGTTAATATGATTTTAGATATGTAGGAAGACCCCCTTCCCCACCCCAGAAGAATGACATATTTTGGGAAATATAGAAAAAGGAAGATAAGAATATTTCCCCTAAAGGAAAAATAGGTAAAAAATTGTAAGGGAGGCAGAAACCAACAACAGTCACCCTGCCCTCAAGCAGAAACTGTGGAGGTCAGCTTTCAGAAATGCAGATTTGGTAATCCATTCTAGACAGGATATTTCAAAACTCCTCCTCCTAACAAAGGCAGAATGGTAGGATTAGAACAAGCAGCCCCTCATCCAAGATCCAACACAGGACCAAAGCCATTAGCCTCAATAGGAATTGCCCAACACCCTTTCAGAACACAATCAGCCTCCAGCCTCCATTTTATTTCCAGTGCCTTTCTCCTGGCATGGAACTGGACCTGGATATTTCTTCCAACAGATATTTTTGCATGAAGACAATCAATCAATCAATCTATCTATCAGAATAGTGACCTTGGAGGTATTTTGGTCTAGTCCCCTGCTCAAACAGAAGATCCTATACCCGTGATGGTGAACCTATGGCACATGTGCCGGAAGTGGCACGCAGAGCCTTTTCTCTGGACACGTGAGCCATTGGCTATTGCTCTTCCGGGTTCCGGTGCACCGGCTAGCTGGTCTTCACGCACGTGGGAGTGCCGAAACTGGAAGAATAGCTGCATGTGCATGTGGGGAAGATGATCTTCCAGTTTGC
The DNA here is from genome assembly GCA_038048745.1 of Coluber constrictor foxii. Lineage (NCBI taxonomy): Eukaryota > Metazoa > Chordata > Lepidosauria > Squamata > Colubridae > Coluber > Coluber constrictor. The sequence goes on along the minus strand of CM075963.1, from coordinate 3,703,645 downwards.
AGTGTTCCCATGTGCACTGGCAATAATCTAACCGTGAGGTGACAAGGGCATGCGTGACCGTGAGGAGAGCCTCCCGATCCAAGTAGGGTCGCAATTGGTGCACCAGGCAAACCTATGCGTAGGTCCCCCTACCCACAGCTGTCAGATGTTGCTCTAATCTTAGCTGTGAGTCTAGGAGGACAACCAAATTGTGAACCCGTTCTGAGGAGGACAATTTTTCCTCCCCCAGAACCAAGGATGGACAGACAACATAGTCTTTAGGAGGCAATACTCACAGCCACTCGGTCTTGTCAGGGTTAAGTCTGAACCTGTTGACTCCCATCCAGAACCTCACAGCCTCCAGGCACTGGCCCATCACATCCACCGCATCACTGAACTGACACAGGGTAGAGATATACAGCTGGGTATCATCAGCGTATTGCTGATACCTCACCCCGTATCGTCGGATGATCTCACCCAGTGGCTTCATGTAGATGTCTGTGGGGGCACCCGCCCTATGGAACGAGCTGCCTCCTGAAATTCGTTTGATCCTGGACCTCCGCGCTTTCCGAAAGGCCCTTAAGACTTATTTATTCCAACAAGCCAGCCTTGCTTGATTGATTTTAATGGGTTTTTTAAATTTTTGGTATTATTAATTTCTGGGGTTTTCAATTGGGTATTTTAATTGGGTTTGAGACTTATTTTGGAACGCCGACGATTTAATCTAATTTTAAATTTTTTAATATTTGTATTATATGTGTTTTAATTTGGCTGTTCATCACCCTGAGTCCCCCTCCCGGGGAGAAGAGCGGTATATAAATTGAAATAAATAAATAAAATAAATAAAATAGGAGGGGAGAGAGGACCGACCCCTGAGGCACCCCACAAATGAGGGGCCTAGGGGTCGACCTCTGTCATCCCACCAACACTGACTGTGATCGACCAGAGAGATAGGAGGAGAACCACCATAACACGATGCCTCCCACTCCCAGATCCCTTAGTCGTTCCAGAAGGATACCAGGGTCAATGGTATCGAAAGCCGCTGAGAGGTCAAATAGCACCAAGATGGAGGAATGGCACCCATCTCGGGCTCGCCAAAGATCATCCATCAGCATGACCAAAGAAATTTCCTTGCTGTAGCCAGGCGTGAGGCCAGACTGAAAAAGGTTTAGATTCAGTTTCCTCTAATGACCACAGGAGCTGAAGTGCCACCACTTTCTCTACAACCTTTCCCACAAAGGGTAGGTTGGAGACTGGACGAAAGTTCTTTAATTCTGCTAGATCCAGGGAAGGCCTCTTGAGGCGGGGCCTTACAACCACCTCCTTTAATGGTTGCGGGAAGGCCCCTTCCCTCAAGGACACATTAACTAAAGCCTGGAGCCAGCCTCGTGTCACCTCCCTGCTGGCCAAAACCAGCCTGGAAGGGCACGGGTCCAACAAACAAGTGGAGGAACTCATTGCTCCTACAGCCTTGTCCACTTCCTCAGGAGTCACAGGCTCAAACTCATCCCACACAATGGGACTAAGACCTGCCTCCGTCATCTCAGTCAGAATTGCCCAATCAGAGTCCAGGTCCATCCGAATCTGAGTGACTTTATCCAACAGAAACTGAAGAAACTCCTCAAACTACCCTGCAAGGGCTCCCCTACATTAAGGAGGGAGCGAGTCACCCTGATAGGGCAGCTGGGCGCAAAAAGCCTCCAGTGATGGAGCATCCACAACTTTTCAAGGCAAGCAGTTCCACTAGTTAATTGAGAAGAAAGAATGCATGTGTGATTACGTATACACATATACGTAAATTATAAAGTTCCTCGTTTCTTAGATTTTTTTTGCGTGTCTGAAAGAAGTTGCTCTAAGGATTTATGTCATAAAGTGGAAATGTTTGATGCTCGTTTCATTTGATGATCCTGAAGGCCAGACATGGAATAATGGATGGAAACAGATCAAGGAAATATTCAACCTAGAAATAAGAATAATTTTTTTTCTGACGGTGAGAACAATCAACCCATGGATCAGAAGTTGCCTTCAGAAATTGTGGGAGCTTCATCACTGGAGGCTTTCAAGAAGAGACTGGACTACCCTTTGTCAGAAATGATGTAGGTCTCCTACTTGAGCGGGGTGGGAGGGTTGGACTAGATGACCAACAAGGTCCCTTCCAACTCCATTATTCTGTTATCTGTTCTCTTACCTTTGGAATAGAAAGGCCACACACGTTTACATCTTTCACTGTTCTCCTGGGAGTACCAATTAAAACGTATTTGTAACGCAGAATTTCATGAAGGACGGCATGAGTGTAAGGCAATTTCCTCCGGTCTTCATAACAAATGGAGTCAGAGGAACCCAAAACAGTTTCCATTTCTTTGTAGACTTTATCTGGGTGAAATGTTAGAAAAAGGTAAATAAACCACAGTATTGTAGAGGGTGTTAGGGGAGATCCTTTACGACTGTATAATGTCACTGTGCATGACCTTCTGAAATAGTACCGAAAAAACAAGGCGCATAAGATCCTCATTCCCATCACCTCACCAAGATCTTCAGAAAAATGGAAGGGGAGTCCTGGAATTGGGGACTTCCTTGACAGATATTATGTTGCATCCTGCAAGGTGAATCTGGGCACAGGGGACATTCATCTCTATGATGGTTTACATGTAGTCCTCGACTTACAATCACAACTGAGCCCAAAATTTCTGGTGTTAAGTGAGACATTGGTTAATTTGTTCAGGCCCCATTATATGACCTTTTTTGTTGAGTGAATTGATAAGTTAGTAACCCAGTTGTTAAGTGAATCTGGCTTCCCCATTGACTTTGCTTGCCAGAAGATGATTTACATGACCTTGGGACACAGCAACGGTTGTAAATATGTGCACGAGCGAACCGGTAGCAAAGGTACGTGAAACCCACCATTGGTTGCGACTGAAAAACGGTCTTAAGTCCCTTTTTTCAGTGCTGTTATAACTTTGAATGGTCACTAAATGAACCGTTGTAAGTTGAAGACTACCTGTATTCAGCCTTATTTCCCAGACGAGCCAGAACTACCCTTTTTCTTACCTTGGATATCTGGATACGTCGCCATGAGGAACAGAGCCCATTGCATAAAGGTTCCTGTGGTTTCTTTCCCGGCAGCAAAAAATTCCAAAATGCAAATAGCCATGTTTTCATTATCAAAGGTTGAGTTGGGCTCATTCTGTTTCTAACAAAAGGAGAGATTTTAGTTAGAATTATTTATTTCTTTGGTGCCTTGAAGTCAGTCTTGACTTTTGGTGATTGCTTGACAAGTCCCTGCAGTTTTCTTGCTGAAAGTCATTTGCCATGGCCTGCTTCCTAGATCTGAAACAGAATGGCTGCCCCCCAAATCACCCAACTGGCTTTTTGTTGTTAGAAGGAAAATCCATCTGGTTCAGTTCCAAGCTGGGAGAAAGACCCTGGAAACAACATGGAGGCTGATTGGAAAGAAAAGTTTATTGATGAAGCAGGGTTCTGGGCAGTGGTGAAATCTGAACTGGTTTGCTACCAGTTCGCTGGAGATGCAAGCAGGCTGTGCACATGTGCACAGTCCACACCAAATGCCCATTGAATGTGCATGAGCAGTACGCACCAAAAGGAGGCTTGGGAATGTAAGTAGAACAGCAAGTGGGGGATCAGCTGTGCCACGCAATTTAGCTTTGCTAGAAAGCAGGATTTCCTGCTTTCTAGCAAAGCTAAACCGCGCAGCACAGCTGATCGTCGGAAATATCAGTCCGATTGAACTGGTAGTTTTTATCACTACCGGTTTGCCCAAAGGGGAGAGAACCAGTAGCATTTCACCCCTGGTTCTGGGGCAGCTGACCAATTGGTTTGATCAGGTTCAGAGATGCTGCTGGGTGAGAGGTTGTGCAACCTCTGAAATGCCCTTGGGAGATTGTGCAATGTAATGAACTCTGTGTCTTCTGCTGAATGGTAGTGGGTTAATCTTATTACAGTAGGACCTCGGGTCACGAACGCTTCTGACTATGACCAAATTGGGTTCCGAGCAAAAAATTCACAAAATTTTTGAATCTGATCACGAACATATATTCAGGTGGCAATCAAATGCGGCCGCTGCCAATTTCCCCTTCTGTGTAGATTCCCCTTCCGCGCCATTTATTTATTTTTTTTGGTAAGCGCATGTGCTTCTGGTCTCGACCAAATCAGGTTGCAACCGAAGTTTTGGAATGAATTACGGTCGTGACTAGAAGTTCTACTGTATGTCCTAAATGGTCGTGTCCTGTTCTTAGAATTTGAGTGAAGGAGGAGAATGTAAATTTGTAATCCCCTCGCTGGAGGTGAAGGTCTTTTGTTTCAATCTTTCTTAATTGGCGCAAAATATCTGCTGGGCGCTATTAAGAAAGACTGAGTTTGCTTCCCGTCTTTAAGAGTATTTTTCTCCATGTTTCCTTTAGGGAAATATAATATTCTGCCTTTCTCTGTTAGGGAAATATAATATTCTGCCTTTTTAATATTTCCCAAAATATTTAATATTTTCCAAAATATTCCATTCTTCTATGAGGGGGAGGAGGCTTCCCACAGTGTCTAAAGTGGGACTAAAACTCAATCTCTAAAACTCTCTTGTCTTAAACCCTGTACTGAACATGCTCTTTTAATTAGAATTAAGTATGTGCAAAATCTATTTTTTCTGGGAATGGAACGTTCTAGAGAAACCTGAAACTTTCTACCTTTTCTCTAGACCTTGCCAATCCAGCTATTCTCATCCAAAATAAAGGCTAATTTCCCAGAAACAAATCCTATACACTAGAAGTAGTTGATGAAACATGGGACTGTTTCAGCAGTGGAATCCATGTGAGATATCATGAACTGCTTCCAAATCAAAGATTAGCTTCAGGAAATCACTGATCCAGGTTGGCATGGAATGGAGAAGTAATAGAATGTTTTGCAGTTCTCTGGAATGTCCCATTCTCAAATAGACATTCCCAAATGTGTATCCCTATTTAACACATACATGCCACACTGAAGATTGTCTGATCATTGTGCTGTTCTCATGACATGACATTAAACAGTCACTTTTCTGTGTTTTGAATAGTAAACCCCTTATAGAAATGAGTTCCAAAATGGGACTAATACAAGGAGTAGTTGTTAAGTGGGGGTGTTGGAATATACTGGCAAACCTGTGGCATACATGGCACAGGTGGCACGCAAATGATTGGCACGCATGACATCACCAGCTGCTCTTCTGGGTTCCGTCGCATGCGTGCACGCCAGCTAGCTGGTCTTCATGCATGTGCATGCTGGAATCCAAAAGAGACTAGCTAGCCAGCACACATGCACGGAACAGAACCTGGAAGAGAGCAGCTGCCTGGCACACATCTGTATCATGTAACCCAGAAGTGAAGCTGGCTGCCACACACATGCGCACGTGCTCCAGTTTTGGCACTCGGTGCCAAAAAGGTTAACTATCACTAAACTACAGCAATATTCATTAGAGACAATAGATGGCAGTGCTTATAAGTTTGTAGCTCCATCTATGGTATACTAATCTATGTGTTTTCTCTTAATAAAGTTTCCTGCTTCCTTGCTGCAGTTAAGCAGAAAAGCACATGGGGAGTGTGCATTATCTGTTCTGAAGGGCTAAATACAGAATTTCAAACAGATTCTTATCTTTTAATTAATTTACAAGAAGCCAAGAGATGTAAATTCTAATGACAGTATTAAAGTTAATTGAACTTAAAAGAAGGTGTGTCTGTATGCATAAACAAACAAACAAACAAACATCCATCCATACAAAACAGGCAGTTTTTAACCCAGGTTAAGAACTTGAATAGCCCTGAATAGCCCATGTTCTCAAAGGCTCAAAAAAGCCTCTTGACATATCTGTGGATCCCAGCAGGCATGACTAAAATTCCCAGAAGATCCTTACCTTTTCTATCTGGAGAAGATAAAGATCCAGGAAATCCTTTGGCTGACGCAGGGCCAAATCTTGGCTGTGTTTCTCTGACTCTTCCTTTATAAGCGAGATCCCTGTCTGGATGGATGCTTGTATCTTCTGATGAGGCCCTGGGAGATGTTTCACTAGCCATGGAAACAATTCATAGAACTACGAGAGAAGTAAAAACAAAATCCTATCAGCTCCCTGATGAGTTAGGTAATGCAGGTAATCCTTGATTTACAACAGTTCATTTAAGAGCCCTGGTGGTGCAGCAGACTAAGCTGCTGTTAAGTAGCACCAGCTGCCTGCAATTACTGCAAGTTCAAATCCCACCAGGCTCAAGGTTGGCTCAGCCTTCCATCCTTTCCTAGGTGGGTAAAATGAGGACCCAGATTGTTGGGGGCAAGAGGCTGACTCTTTAAACCGCTTAGAGAGGGCTGGAAAGTACTGTAAAGTGGTATATAAGTCTAAGTGCTATTGCTAAAAAAGGATTAACCCACCACCATTAGAATAGCAAAGGACACAAGTCTCACCACATTGCACAACCCCCTAGGAGCATTTCAGACATTGCACAATCCCCAAGCAGTTCTCAGAACCCTATAAAAATCCATGTACTCATCAAACCAATTCATCAGCTGTCCCAGAACTCCATGCTGTTGTTAGTTTTGCTCCTCAATAAACAGAGACCTCCTTTCCTTGCGGCCAGACTCCATTTTATTTCCAGTGCCTTTCTCCTGGCTTAGAACCATTACAGATGAAAAATAACCAATTCATAAAATAAACAAGTAGGAACAATTTAACTTTGGAAGGCAATGTGGAGCTAACATTGGGCGTTTTGCCTCTAAGAACAGATGATAGTATTAGCTTTAAAACTGAAATTAGTTTGTCTATCTGCGTAATTTAAAACTTTGGTCTATTTGCCTAGATGTAAGACCACTTTCGTACAGTAGTCTTCGGAATACTAATAAGAGACTTAGAAAGTTCTAAGGGACTCAGTAAGAAACTGATTACTCACCAATAAGAAAGTGGAACCTCCAAATTTGCTATAATTACTAATGTATTCTAATATCATCTGGAACTTTGTGTCTTCAGGGGATAACCGGTATCCAAAACTCAAGAGGCAAATCATATTACAGATTGAATTATTGATGGACGGTAAAGGATCAATTGGCTGCCCTGTAAATGAAATTATACATTATCATATTAAAAACGCACCAGCTTGGAGGAGCAAGACCTCATGAGGAACTGAGAGAGAGGGTTAGATTGCAGCCAGCGACAATCGCCAATCGCCCGGTGCGTTCCCACAGACAAGGCCTCCTCAGGGTGCCGTCCGCTAGACAGTGTCTGCTGGTGACCCCCAGGGGGAGAGCTTTCTCTGCGGGCGCACCCACTTTCTGGAACCAACTTCCTTTGGAGCTCCGGATGGCTCTTGACCTTCGCTCGTTCCGCCACGATTTGAAGATCTGGCTGTTCCGCAGCTTGGACTGACGGGGATTTCTTAATCAATCTTAACTTTAAAACACTTTAGACTTTCGACCTTAACTTTAAAATTAAAACTGAATTTTAATTCTCACTGTTTTAATGAGGGATTATGCATTTTTATCGTTGTGAGCTGCCCTGAGTCCTTGGAGATAGGGCGGCATATAAATAATAAATAAATAAATAAATAAATAGGATTTAATTGTTAAAGGATGGGAATAAAGCCGGTTCTTTTTGTGAGAAAGGGGCTTGGTATCACAGTACTGATTCGAACTGCTGAACTGCTGACCTTTTGATCGACAAGCTCAGAGTCTTAGCCACTGAGCCACCATGCCCCATTTTCGATATAGTTCAAATCCCTAGTGCCGTGTCACGGGGTGAGCTTCATGCCGGCCATGTAACTACGGCAATGTCTTCAGACAGCACTGGCTCTTGGGCTTTGAAACAGAGATGAGCACTGCCCCCTAGAATCAGGAATGACTAGCACATATGTGCAAGGGGAACCTTTACCTTTATCACAATACTGGGCAAATGAGGTTGTTGAGATTTGTCCTATTTTGGGAGGGTTTGCAGGTTTGGATGGGGAGGAACTATTTCCAATTCAATCACATCAAGTCTGATGTTAGGGCCACTTAGATCTAGAGATACACTGTCTTTACCTTGGGTAGAGTAGCAGTTCCCTGTGCAAGAATAGGATGTAAATGGGGGCTCTTCCTGGACATCCAGGACATCCAAGGAACAGGTGGCAACTGTCTCCTGAAAGGTCATTGCAAAGCTTCAACTGGTGTTCTGGTTGCAACTTTTCTTAGAACAGGAGGTCCTTCTAATAGTCATCTATGCTCTAGTCATCTCACAGCTTGATTACTGCATGGTATTCTATCTGGGGCTGCCCTTGAACCCTACCCAGAAGCTTCAGTTGGTTCACAATTTAGCTACACAGTCAGTTATGGACATACCTCGGTGCACCCGTAGACACCTCTGTTGGCAAACTGAACTATCCATTTGCTTCCAGGTATGATTCAGGGTGCTGGATATAACCTATAAAGCAGGGATCGCCTGATCCGGTAGCGATGGCGGTGGGTGGTTTGGAGAACTGCTAGCAAAAATCCCTGCGCAACCCCCCCCCCCCATGCTCAGCTGAGTCGCACGATCATCAGAGGCTTTTTTTTTTTACTTTTAAAAACATTTCTTCTACAACCTCTTCCGATGACAAAATGCTTTTAAAAGTTAAAAACAAAAGCCTCTGATGATCGTGCAGCTCAGCTGGGATCCTCAGAAGCTTTTCAAAGCATTTTTTTCTGCAACTTCTTGGTCGAAGAGGTGGTAAAAAAAATGTTTTGAATAGTCTCTGAGGATCCCAGCTGAGTTGCCCGATCGGCAGAGAGGCTTTTCAAAGCATTTTTTAAAAAGCCTCTCTGACAATCCCAGCTGAGTTGCCTGATCGCCAGAGGCTTTTCAAAGCATTAGAAAAAATGCTTTGAAAAGTTTTTTTTAAAAAAGTTGGCCATGCCCACCCAGTCACATTACCACCACCACCAAGCCACGCCCACAGAACTGATAGTAACAAATTTTAGATTTCACCCCTGCTATAAAGCCTTACATGGCATAGGGATTGGTTAGGTGAGGGAATGCATATCTCCTGGGTATGTCTGCCAAGCCACTTCTCTCCAGCATGGTTGGCATTGGGTTTTTGAGTTAAGCAGCACCATCTACTAGGAAATGTTCCTTCTTTGCACCAGCCTTCTAGAATGAGGTTCCCCGTCAAATCCGGGTAGGTCCCGTTCTTTTGGTGTTCCAGAAGGCTTTAAAGATCTATCCAGCTCTGGGCTAAGTTGGTTGGACTTCTTTACATTTCATATTTTTAGTGTGATTACAATTTTGCTGTTTTATTTCACTTTGTGAGCTACCCAAAACTGATATGGTGACAGGTGATGCTTTCCATTGAATGAATCAATGAATGAATTTAGCATTGGAAAACAAAACAAAACAAAACAAAAAACACAGAAAAACAGAGTCATGCAATTTCTCCCCAATCTCCCATATCCTCAAAGTACTCCTACCCTTGGCGCGTGCAAAAGTCTCCACCAACTGATGTGCCATCTCTTCTAGTTTACTCTCCATGTCTGCCTTCCCCAGTCCCAACGTGCGTAGAGCATTTAAGGTAAAACGTCTCTGCTCTTTCCAGTTGTGTCCATTGGAAAATGAAATGCCTAAGGAATCAATGAGAGATTCACATTTTTAAAAAGCCCCATAAACATGACTTACAAGTCCCACAAATAATTGCAGCGTGCGAGGCAGCTGGATGGCTATCAGAAACTTCTTGCAACTTTTTTGTTCTTAGTTTCCCTTGAAATGGAGCTGCATATCTCCACCCCAGATCACCCTGGGGATGCCCTTTCCATGATGTCCCGCTGCCTGGAAGGGGTGCGGGCCTGGATGGGAAGAAACAGGCTCAGACTCGACCCATCCAAGACTGAGTGGCTGTGGATGCCGGCATCTCGGGATCTAGTGACTCCATCACTAGTGATGGGAGGGGAGGCACTTGCTCCCTCCAATAGGGTCCGCAATCTGGGTGTCCTCCTGGATTCTCGGCTGTCTTTAGAAGATCACTTGACAGCCATAACCAGGGGGGCTTTCGCACAGTATGCCTGGTGTGCCAGTTGCACCCTTTTCTAGACCAGGATGCCCTCGCAACCGTCACTCATGCCCTTGTTACTTCTCGGTTGGACTACTGTAATGCCCTCTACATGGGGCTGCCCTTGGGATACACCCGGAGGCTTCAGTTACTCCAGAATGCAGCTGCGCAGGTTGTTACGGGAGCCTCTCGTTACTCCCATGTAACACCTCTCCTGTGCGAGCTGCATTGACTGCCGGTGGTCCTCCGGGTTCGTTTCAAGGTGCTGGTGCTCACCTATAAAGCCCTATATGGCTTAGGCCCAGGGTACTTGCAGGAGCATCTCCTGCCATCCTCCCATCGTCTTGTGCGCTCTCATAGAACGGGCCTCCTCAGGGTGCTGTCAGTCAAACAATATTGGCTGGCAGCCCCCAGGAGGAGAGTGTTCTCTGTGGGAATGCCGACCCTCTGGAACGGTTTGCCCACTGGGCTTAGGACAGCCCCCGACCTCCTCTCCTTCTGCCACGAACTGAAAACGTGGCTCTTTCATCAAATGGACTGACCCGTTGAGGGGTTTTTACATTGTAATAATTTTAATTAATTTTAATTGGATTTTAATTCATACTTAACTCATATTGTCAATTTTTTTATCCTGTAAGCCGCCCTGAGTCCTTTGGGAGAAGGGCGGCATATAAATCGCAATAATAATTAAATAAATAAAATAAACTCTTTCCCACATTCACTTGCACACCTTGTCTGCTCTTTCCCAAAAAGGGTCTAGGACCGTGGTGATGAACCTATGGCACATGTGCCACCGGTGGCACATGTAGCCGTATCAGTGGGCACGCGTGCCGGCCAGCTGATTTTCGGGCCTTCTGGGCCAACCAGAAGTAGGGAAACAGGCTGTTTCCTGACTCCGGAGGGTCTGGGGGAGGGAGGCCTGTTTTTCTTTCTCACCTGGCTCCAGATTCTTTCTATGCAACTGGGGAGGCCAAAAACAGCCTTCCCCACCCACTCGGAGGCCCTCCAGAGGCCCCAAAAATGAAATAAAAATAGAAATAGCTGTAATCTATAAACTCCTATATCTATGGTCTATTTAACAGAACAGAGTTGGAAGCTTTGCTAGCTGGGGAACTCTGGGAGTTGAAGTCTTAAAGTTGCCAAGGTTGGAGATCCCTGTTCTATTCCAACCACCTGCTCAGACAGGAACCCCTACACCTGTATGGCAAAGCTATGGCACGCATGCCACAGGTGGCACGTGGAGTCACATCAGTGGGCACGTGAGCTCAGTTCCGGTGAGCACAGCTGATTTTCGGGCCTTTTGGGCCTTTCTAGGATCCTGGGGAGGGTGAAAATGGCCTTCCCCAACTCTGGAACTCGGCAAAGAGACCGTTTCTGGCCTCCGGAGGTCCGGAGGGCGAAGGAGGCCATTTTTGCCTTCCCTAGGCTCCAAGAAAGCCTCTGGAGCCTGGGGAGAGTGAAAAACGGGCCTTCCGTTCTCACCGGAAGTCAGCAAATTGGCCGTTTCTGGCCTCTGGAGGGCTCCCAGAGGCCGGAAACAGTCTGTTTGCCAAGTTCCAGAATTGGGGAAGGCTGTTTTTGCTCTCCCCAGGCTCCTAGAAAGCCTCTGGAGCCTGGGGAGGGAAAAAAAACAGGCCTACCGGGCCTACCGAGCCATCACGTGCCAAAAGCAGGGGGAGCATTGGGGGGGCGGGGCGCATAGAATTATGGGTGTGCGCACATGCGCGCAACCCTCCGCGCTCCCCCTGCTTTTGGCCCGCGATGGCAAAAAGGTTATCCATCACTGCCCTATACCATTTCAGACAAATGGTTGTCCTATGTCTTCTTAAAAACTTACAGTGTTAGAGCACTTACAACTTCTGGAGGTAAATTGTTCCACTGTTTAATTGTTCTAATTGGCAGGAAATTCCACCTTAGGTGTAGGTAGTTTCTCTCCTTGATTACTCTCCATCCATTTTGTCCAGCCCTCAGGTGCTTTGGCGAATAGCTTTAGTCCCTCTTCTTTGTGGCAACTTCTGAGATTTTGGAGGACTGCTATCATATCACCCCCTAGTCCTTCTTTTCATTAAACTATACGTACCCAATTCCAGCAACCATTCTTTATATGGTTTAGTCTCCAGTCCCCTAATCATCTTTACGGCTCTTCTCTGCACTCTTTCTAGAGTCTCCACATCCTTTTTATATTGTGGTGACCAAAACTCGATGCCGTATTCCAAGTGTGGTCTTACCAAGGCCTTATAAAGCGGTATTAACACTTCACGTGATCTTGATTCTATCCCTGTATTAATGCGACCGAGAATTGGCTTGGCTTTTTGGCAGGTGCATCACGTTGCTGGCTCGTATTTAAGGGATTGTCCACTAGGATGCCAAAATCCCTCTCAGGGTTACTGCTGTAGAGTCAGGTACCATCTATTCTATGTGCCAGAACCTTACTTTTCTCACCATTCAATTTCATGTTGTTAGATAGGGCCCAGTGTTCAAGTCTGTCAAGCTCCTTCTCTACCTTGAGCCTATCTTCTGGAGTCTTGGCTATTCCTGCCAGCTTGGTGTTGTCTGCAAATTTGATGAGTTCCCCTTCTATCCCCTCATCTAGATCATTTTTGAAGATACTGAACAGTACTAGACCTACTACAGTCTTGGGGCACTGCATGCTTCCCTCCATGAAGATGTAATTCCGTTTAGGATTACACGGTGAGTGCGGTTGGTCAGCCAGTTACGAATCCATCTGGTGCTGATGCGTCCAACTCACATTTCTCTCTCTGAACTGGAGGCAACCCACCACTGATGACTACCAAGCAAAATTTCACATCCTGAAAAACAACCCCATCCAAAGGCATCTTTGTTGTAAATCAGAGGTCCAGGCTTTTGCTCTGTGTGAAGATGTCTCTCCCGCTCTAGCAGAGAGCTTTATTTTTTATACAGCTTTTACAGGCAGACAAAAAGAAAGGGCAGCAATAGCATCCTAATTGGTAAAAACTATTCACCCCCTCTCAAGATGCCATCCTCTCTGAAGGTGAGGTGAGATAATCCAGATCAAAGCCAAAATGAGATCATAGGAGCAGGCAAGACCCACAGTGCATGAGCTAAGGCAGTGTGCTGCTTAAAGCTTGGCACTACGACATTTGACCTACCTCTACACATCTCCCAGTCAAATGCTTCCTTGAGCCTCATCATGCTTGAAGTTAATATGGGGAACAAATAATATTCTTCTTGTCTTACGTTTCTTCAGTGAAATGACGATAAAATACCTTGGTCTTCAGAAGAACTTACCTTTACCTCTACATATTTTTAAAAGAAAAGATGAAAGGGGCCGATCAGCAAAATCTTGCGAACGGTTAATCAGGCTTTCCTTCACTGCATGAAATCCAGAAATTACTACCACAGGTTGATGCCACAACCACACAGTGTAAATGTCTCCATATTGCTTGCTCAGCTGACATTTGGGACAGAAAAAAAAGAGAAAACGGCTGGGACCTTATAGCAGGCAGATGAACCTTCATCACCTTTATATGACAGGAACTAGAATTAGTATCCCATTTCCCATGTGACACCCCCTCGCTATCTATTTCTGGAACAGTTTGGATTAAATGGCAAGGAATAGTTCCATAGAAATTGGAATGTACCCAAATTGTAACCCGACATGTTGGAAATGTAGACAAGCCCCAGGAACATTTTATCATCTTTGGTGGCTCTGTCCAAAAATAAAAAAATTCTGGACGAAAATTGGAAAATGGATAACAGAAATAACAGAAGAAAAGATAGACCTAAAGCCCGAAATCTTTTTATTAGGTATCTTTAAAAAAGAAATTAAAAAAGAAATAAAATATATCATACTACATATAATTACAGCAGCAAGATTAACCCTAGCCCAGTCTTGGAAATTAGAAAAGTTGCCAACAGAAGAACAAATAATCCATAAAATATATAGGTGTGCAGAGATGGATAGATTAACTCTAAAATTAAAAAACAAGGAAGACTCACACTACTATCAAATTTGGAATAGATGGTATGAATGGATTGACAGACAAGGGGGAAAAAACAGATGATAAATACATCAAGAGACCAAAGTTAGTAAAGTTACACCGTCAACATAAATATATCATAGCAAGTGAAGATAAATGTATATATATGATTATATATTGAAATGTTATAGATAGAAAACTTTTGCTTAGTAATATAAGAACATAAGTAATATTGAAATGTACTTTGTTTTTAGTCTTAAGATTGTTTTTGTCTTTTTTATCTTTTATCTGTTTATATCAAATAAAGTTGGTTTTAAAACTCAAAAAAAAAGAAAAAAAGAAATTGGAATCTCCTTTCCGACCAGTTTGGGTCCCGTCTCTATTTTCCTAAGCCATTTAGGTTCTGGATTGCATAAAAGAAAAACACCCATGAGCTCCAGGTAAGCAGGGCACTGGCATTACTTCAAACATAATAAATATTCAAATCTTTCTAAAGTATGCAACAAAGCAGTAGGTTTTCAGGCACTGCACGCCAAACCTAGTTCTTGTCCTCATTAAGCAAATAAGCTCTCATGCTAAGCTTCTCTATCTCAGTGAATCTTGAAGAAGACTCAGTCACCCACGCTCTGGCCATTTCCCATTGGATATTGCAACACATTCTACGTGGTGCTACTCTTTTGAAAATATGTGATGCAGAATGGGGCTGTGTGGGCAATCTTAGAAGCCCAAAGAACATTGCATATAATACAGGGGTGAAATGCTAACAGTTTGGACCGGTTCGGGAGAACCGGTAGTGGAGATTGGGGCTGGTTTGCCTAACCAGTAGCAATCGCTGACTGGCACTGCCCCCGAACCAGTCTGCAGCCTGTAGTCCTGCCTTCCACCCGGCCTTCCCAGCACCTCTGTGGCCAGCTTGCAAAGGCAGGCAAGCGGAAAGCCATGTGGAAGGCAGGCAAGCATGGCAGAGCTGCGGGGAAGGGAGCTGCGGGGAAGGGAGCCTACCATGCTTGCCTGCCTTCCATGCTGCCTTCCTGGCAGTCTCCCACCCCCGCTTGTCTTCCGAGGTCCGTCCCGGCCAGTGGATGGATGGGTACCCCTTCATCTTCCCGAAGAGCAGGTCAGCTCACTTGTAGTCACGCAGCTGGCTGGAGCAGAACATGGTGCGGGCAAAGAGGCATATGCAACCCCCGCTGAAGCCATCCTGGTTGAGCAATTGCCGCACCTCTCCATCTCTCTTACCATCCTCCCTCCCCGCCTGACTGCAGATATCCGCCTTCCCGAAGCAACCTCCTAAAGCAACCCCACCGCCATTTGCTTTTGTCTCACGACAAGACAAGGAAGAAAGTGAAAGGCAACGGTGCTCCAGGAGAGCAGGTGAGCTGCAGACATGTTCAGCATGTGCAACAGTCCCGGGATGTCTGTGGCCCACCTTCCCTCCCGGAGCACTGCCGCACCGTGTCGGTGTACTTGCCAGCCTCAGCTGCAGCGCTGCTCCAACCAGCCAGCCCAAACCCAAGCTGGACTGGCTGCTTTGTCCCCACCAGCAGCTCTTTCTGGATTAACACCCCTGAAAGCCCCCCTCCTTTCAATTATTTTTTAACATTGTTTTTAATCAACCTTGCCTTCCTTTAAATTTCAACTCTTATATTTTGAAATTTTATTGTACGCTGCCCAGAGTCACTTTGGGGGAAAGGTGGACGGTTTCAAAATTAGATAGATCAAAGATGTGGGGACCACTTAGATAGCTAAGTAGGAAGGTAAGTAGGTAGGTATGTAGATGATAGATGGATGGATAGATAGCAATAGCAATAGCATTAGCAATAGCAATAGCAATAGCAATAGCAATAGCAATAGCACTTAGACTTATATGCCGCTTCACAGTGCTTTCCAGCCCTCTCTAAGCGGTTTACAGAGTCAGCCTCTTGCCCCCAACAATTTGGCTCTTCATTTTACCCACCTCGGAAGGCTGAGTCAACCTTGAGCCTGGTGAGAGTTGAACTGCCAAATTGTAGGCAGCCAGCAATCAGTAGAAGTAGCCTGCAGTACTGCACTCTAGCCCAGGAGTACCTTCTACTTACCTTTACTACCAGTTCGCAATGGGAGTGCACATGCGCTTCTACGCATGTATAGATCATCAATTATTATTGTCCAGAGCCTCCTGCCGCTTTTACTACCGGTTCTAAAGAATCAGACCGAACCGGGAGCAACACACCACTGCTCTAACCACTGCGCCACCGTGGCTTAGATGGATAGAAGGATAGAAAGAGAGACAGACAGACAGACAAATACCTTAGTGACAATATCCTTGGAAAGCTTGGTCCCAATCCGCCAGAGTCCACCAATGAGAGGAAGAGGAAGAGGGCCAGGAGGGTAATGTCTGCTGGACCACAGCAGTTTTAGAAAATCCAGGATCAGAAATCCTACCAGCACAGTAGTGAGAACTTCCCAGATCTCAGCCATTCCCCAGCCTTTCTTCTGTTTTCTGCTGCAATTTGAATCTGTCCTTGATTCAGCTGCAAATTGTTCATTTTGTGCCAAGTTGTTTTTTGAGCATTTCAAAATCCTGGACTGGATCTTGGAATTGATCTGATCCAAATCTTTCTATTTCAGAGACAGAAAATCGAGTTCCGCATATAAACTCAGAACATTTCAACTAAAGCAAGAGCAAACCTTTATCTTAAAAGTATGAAAAGTAAAACAATAGTGAAAACTAGATGTTTTTTCCATAGTGCAGAAGAATATTCTCTGTAGCGTCATGGAGCTGATTTGGAAGACTGATTTCTCTAGAAATCTCAAGTTTTTCTGAGGCCCATGGAATTAAAGTCATAATATAATTTAACTTTACTCCGAGGCTTGATTTTCCTCAAAGTTCCATTTTATTAGAGATGTCATATTGGCACATCTTGGAAAATCCGAATCTAAATCCGATTCCAGGTTTTCTCCACCCAAAGGAATGTTCAAGTCCCTGCCCAACACCCAGAAGTCCATCACATGGTCCAATCCAAGCACTGTCCCAACTGGAGATGCCTCCCAGTTCCAGCCGTCCAGGTGCAGGGCATGATGACCTTGAGTCCAAGAGTTGGGGACCTCTGAATTAACTGACGGGCAGGACAGGATTAATAAAATTTATACTGGGGTGTCCAACTTCTACGGACCACAACTGTATTCACCAATCAAGTTGCAGGCTGCCGAGGTGGTGCAGTACTGCAGGCTACTTCAGCTGACTGTTAGCTGCAGTTCAGCAGATCGAATCTCAGTGGCTCAAGTTTGACTCAGCCTTCTATCCTTCTGAGGTGGGTAAATTGAGCCCCAGATTGTTGGGAACAAGAAGTTGACTCTGTAAACTGCTTAGAGAGGAGTGTGACGCACTATGAAGTGGTATATAGGTCTAAGTCAGCGGTGGGTTCCTCCCGGTTCGGCCCAATTCTCCTGAGCCAGTATCAGTGACGATATGACTTCACCAAACCGGTTCTGCCCCCTGTGCCCCCCACTCCTACGCCCTCCCCACCCACCCCCCGCATTATTCTTATCTTTAATTTGCCCCCACCCCCAATCTATTGCTGCCTCCTGAGTCCCAGCTGATGGGTAGAGGGAAAAAAACTGTTTAAACTCTTGCCGCGGGGCTTCAAGGGGCCGCCCTACAGCTGATCACTGTTAAAAGAAAACAAATGAGTAGACCAGTGCCTGCAAAAATACATGAGGAGACCGGTGCCTGCAAAAATAAATGGGTAGACCGGTGCCTGCAAAAATACATGAGTAGACCAGTGCCTGCAAAAATAAATGGGTAGATCGGTACAGCTCTGCAAGCAGTTAAAAGCCTGGTAAACCAGTACCTCTGCTAAATCCGAAATAATTGTCAAATGACCATCAAGCCACGCCCACAAAATAAGCCACGTCCACAGAACCGGTAGTAAAAAAATTTAGAACCCACCCCTGGTCTAAGTGCTATTGCTATCTACATCAGCTCATTTTTCCAGAATAACATAAAATTGAAAAATGAAGGGGAACTGATATTTTTTAATTAGCCTTTCATGCCTCTTGAAGAAAAAGAATTTACAGAAGCATAAAATAGTTAGCTTTGACATGTTTATTTGCAAGTATAAATTTTAGCAAATTCATCTAAAATGACAACAGTCCATATCAATTCAATACTTCCCCTCTAATATTAAAAAGCCCTATTTGTCAGTATGTGTCTTTGGATCTCCCTTGTGTGGCCATTGCAAAAACTGCAGCTTAGCGGGAATATAATTAAAGGTTTCTTGACCACATGGAAGAAAACCATCCTTGCGGTAGCCAAACATGAGCAAAATGAAAGGAAGCCTCTTCAAAAGCTGTACAATTTAAAACAGGTGACAGTGAGGATTTTTGCTTGAAGAAGTACAATTAACCGTTTTTACACAGGTTACATTTTCAGGGACCGCCACCACTGGAGTATGCAAATCAATTGTGTTAGGAGGTGGATCATATGCAGCTACCCCATAACTAGTTATAGTTTTATAGTTATAGTGCCCTTCTAACAAATACCTACCCAAACCAGTAAGGTTCTGATTTACAGTAGTAGGGGTACAAACAGGGATTAAACATGTAGAAAGCAAATTTTCCATATCATAAGCTTCAGACAAACCAAAGGCATCAGTTTGTGTGATGTTTGCAAGCTGCACCCATAGGTTTTGTTTCATCCATTGTTCGAGAGAATGTTTAGGTGGGATGACAGCTGCTGATGCCAAAGTATAGTTATTTATAATCAAGCACAAAACAAATTATGACTAAGGAATTGGCAGTTAAAACCGCAAAAATGGCAGGGCACAAATTCTCGGGTGTTTGTTCCACTTGTTGCTGCTACAGCACTGCCTGCACTTTGGTGGTCAAATTCTTCACACCTCCCCGTGTCACTGGATGACTGGCATAACGGGATCAGGTTGGTTGCCGAGCTCTCTGTAGAGTCACCTTTGCCATCTCTGGGATAGGGTTGAGGGGTTGGTGCCATGACATCCTTGGCTGGATGAACACAACGTGCTGGTATCCACAAAAGTCCTGTAGATGTAAGCACAGCAACATAGCCCCACCCCCAAGTAATTAAAGAAATCGGTCCTAACTATGTTTTGTCTGGTAATGCTCTATAATATGCGAGAGAAGACAAACTTGTTTTTTGTTGAAAATGCCTCTGATAAGCAGTCGAATTAGAAATTGAAAAATTCAATTGATTCAAAGTAAATAAAACTTTTGTAACCTGTTGTGTTACCCATGACAAATTTGGGACCCGAGAGCCCTCTTTTTTTATCTGTTTGTGAAGGCAGTCCTTAAAGGACCTATTAGCATGTTCCACAATGGCTTGACCTGTGGAATTATAGGGAAGACCATGAGTAACAACAACATTCCAGGTTGTATAAAATTTCAAAAAAGCCTGTGAAGAATAGGCAGGTCCATTATCTGTTTTTAAAGAAGAGGGCTTGCCCAGAGCTGTAATGGCCAAAAAGAGATGAGAAATAACATGATCAGCTGTTTCCCCTTGTTGAGGGGTAGTCCAAATTGCTCCAGAATAGGTATCAATAGATAAATGAATATATTTCCAAGGAGCCAAAGAAGGAACACGGGTAATATCCATTTGCCGTAATTGATTAGAGGTGAGACCACGAGGATTAACTCCTGTGTCCCCTGAAGGGGATGCCCCAGAACATTGGGGACAGGATGAAACAAATTGCTTAGTTTGCTCCAGTGGAATGGGGCAAGCTTGTGCCAGCCCGCTGGCATTTTGATGAAAAAAATGACTAAAAAATGCATCTGTAAACAAGGTAGGTACAATATGAACAGCAGCATCAGCATGACTGTTGCCTTCAGAAAGAGGCCCAGGAAGGGATGAATGACTGTGTATGTGAGAGACAAAGTACAAATGCTTCCGGTCTTGTAGTAATTGCTGTAAAGTGAGAAAAAAGGCCATAAGATTGGAGTCATCCTGGACGTGATATAAGCACCTAGAAGATTAAAAATAAGTTGACACACATACTGAGAGTCAGAGATCAGATTAAAAGGCTGTTGAGTAAAAGTGTGGAAAGCTAAAATAGCCGCAGACAATTCTGAGCGTTGAGGTGAAGACTGTCCTGCAGTGTAGTAACTTTCCAGATGTCATCATGAGGATCTTTGTTAGCAATTACTCCTCTCGTTCATCCTCCATCAGAAAAAACAGTAAGAGCTTGCGATAGTGGAGAAGGAGAAAGCAATGAGCGAACAGGAAAGGAGGAAGTCATTAAAAAAGTAAACCTAGGATCTTTAGGGAAATTATATGAAATATAACCTACATAGTCAGTTAGAGCACACCAAAGAGATAAATTATTCCGAAAATAAAAGTGAAAGTCAGATTTTGAAATAGGAAGAACAATATTTATTAAATCAGTTCCATTTCTTCGACAGGCTCGAGTTTGCCCCAAGATTATAAATTCAGCAGTAGCTTGGATAAAAGGCAAAACATTTTGAATTGGTGTATGAAGCAAATAAAGCCATTCAGTACAATATACTTTTTGCTGTTCTAAAACAGCCAATACTCCCATGGGTAGTTTACTAGTAGGAAATATTAACAGAGGTAACCGACAATCTCTATGAGGGATTTGATCCACAAACTGAGTATCAAAATGTTATTAATTTTCTCAACTGTATCACATACTACTATAATTAAATCTGGCTTTTTTCCTTTAGTCAATAATTCAAATAATGGACTAAGTAAATGCATAGGTAAAGAAAAATTTGGGCAGACCCAATTAATAGTACCCAGTAATTGTTGCAAATTTACTAAGGAAATAACTTTGGGAACTTTAAATGAGGAAAAGCCAGAGCCGAAAAAGACTGCAACATTTTATGTCCTAAATACAGATAAGGAGCAGTTGCACTTTTTCTGAGGCAATTTGCAATCCAAAGACACATAAATCATTTTGTATTTCAGAAAGCCAATTAGGTTGTATTTTTGGTGCTCCAATTAAAATGCCATCCATATAATGATATACCAAAACCAATGGATGATGTTTGCAAAAAGGGGCTAATGCCTCAGCAACATAAAATTGACATAATGTGGGACTATTCAACATTCCCTGTGGTAAAACCATCCAGCGATAGCGTTTATTAGGTTCTGAGTGGTTCACTTTAGGTACTGTAAATGCAAATTTTTCCTGATCAGGGGGACATAAAGGAATGGAAAAGAAACAATCCTTTAAGGACCATCACCTCATGATCTTGGGGAATCAGATTAGGATTTGGTGTCCTGCACTGCAAGGGGCCCGTAGCTTGAATACATGCATTCACGGCTCGGAGATCATGTAAAAAATGTCATTTGCCACTTTTCTTTTTTATCACAAACACAGGTATATTCCATGGACTAGTGGATGGCACAACATGACCTGCAAGCAGCTGATCTTGTACTAACTGGTGGAGAGCCGTTAATTTTTTGTGTGACATGGGCCATTGATCAGTCCACACCGGCTCTTTAACCATCCAAGTCAGCGGGAGGGCAGTAATTTCAGTCCTCCAAAGTGAGGGTGGCCCCCAATTTACGTCACGCCCCCAAAGGCTGATATGAATATCTAATATGAAAGGGCGGACCTGTATGACCAAATCTGAATTAGGCAAGTGAGCTGAAATAAATTCTGCACTTTGACGTGCACTTTGTCGACCCCCCACCCTCCACACACTTGGACAGGGCTCAGTTGGCCAGGCAGCAGGCAGAGATCACTGAAACATCCGCTCCAGTGTCCAAAATCCCCTCAAAGGGCTTACCCTGCAACACAATGATCTGACGGGGCCGTTGGGATGTTATCGGCTACCGATCCAGTAGTGATGGAGGCGGGTGGTTTGGAGAACCGGTAGCAAAAATCCCTGCGCCCCCCCCCATGCCTAGCTGAGCTGCACGATCATCAGAGGCTTTTTTTTTTACTTTTAAAAGCATTTTTTCTATCACCTCTTCCGATGAAAAAAATGGTTTTAAAAGTAAAAAAATAAAAGCTTCTGATGATCGCGCGGCTCAGCTGGGATCATCAGAGGCTTTTCAAAGCATTTTTTCCTGCAACCTCTTGGCCGAAGAGGTGGTTTAAAAAATGCTTTGAAAAGTCTCTGAAGATCCCAGCTGAGTTTCCTGATCGGTAGAGAGATATTTTTTACAAAGCCTCTCTGACGATCCCAGCTGAGTTGCCTGATCGGGAGAGGCTTTTCAAAGCATTAGAAAAAATGCTTTGAAAAGTTAAAAAAAAAAGTTGGTCACGCCTATCCAGTCACATAACCACCGCCCCCCAAGCCACGCCCACAGAACCAGTAGTAACAAATTTTACATTTCACCCCTGTCATATTTTATTGATTATCTACAATTATTCTCCCAATATACTCATCTATATTTAGTTTAGTTAGTTAGTTAGTTAGTTAGTTAGTTAGTTAGTTAGTTTACTACATTTCTATACCACCCTTCTCCGAAGGACTCAGGGCAGTTTATAGCCATGTTAAAATAACTCAACACAAAAATTAAAACAATTAAATAATTTAAAACAATTTGGCCGTTATTTAAAACCCCTCACTAAAACCCCTTTACAACCAATTAAACCCCCTTTAAAATTTATCTATTCGGTCAGGCCAGCTTGATGAAACAAAAGAGTCTTCAGAGCCCGACGGAAGGCGCGGAGGTCGGGAATCCTTCTTATATCCGGGGGCAGTTCATTCCATATGGCAGGACCCCCCACAGAGAAGGCTCTCCCCCTGGGGGTCACCAGCCGACATTGTTTGGCCGACGGCACCCTGAGGAGGCCCTCTCTGTGAGAGCGTATCGGACAGTGGGAGACATTCGGTGGCAGAAAGTGATCCTGTAAGTATCTTGGTCCTAAGCCATGGAGCGCTTTGAAGATGGTGACTAGCATATTTACATATATTACTTGCATCACATTTCAGGTGTAAAAATCCTGATTATTTTCTGTTGCAATTCCCACCTCTCACCATGGCTGTGAAGAATTTTAGGGCTTGTGCTTGTTTCAGACCTGGTTGGAAGCTCACAGAAAGTGGCATCAAACCTCTGAAAATAATTGGCGTAGAAAACTGGATACTGTAAAAGGGTGAAATATTTTAGGAAATATTTAAAAAAAGGCAGAATGTTATATTTCCCAATGGGAGAAATGGAGAAACATTCTTTTAAAGCAACACCCACTTTCTTAATAGCCCCAGCAGATATTTTGTGCCCATTGGGAAAGACTGGGCCAGCCTATCTACAAAACAATAGACCTTCAGCTCCAGGATGATGGGATTATCCTTCAGGGCAAAGCCATTCAGCCACAATAAACCTGTTTATTGCATCAGCGGACCAAGCTTCAACCAAGCTTGACTCAGACAACCTGATGTCAGTGTTCCAATACTGACATAGAAGCAATGAGGAAAAAAGTTTGACATTTCACCTAAAACAGCTTTCGGTGAATTCAGTCTCCTGGGAGATGTATGGGAGGGGTGACATTCCTGTGTGCTGAAGAGACAGATAAGAGAGTGATCTGGAAGACAGCCAATGGAGAGCAGTGAATGGGGAAGGAATAGGAGGGGTTTTGGATGGAGGGGCCAGTACTGTCTGCATGGTTGTCAGGCACGGCTGCATCGCTCAATAAAGAGAATATTTCCTAAAGTTTGATGCTTGGAAATTAACTTTATTTTGAGGATGAAACCGAAACTTTGACACCTATAAAGTTAGTTATGATGCCTACAACAGCCAATAGAATACATGTTCTTGCACAGGAACAGGAAGTTCAAGTGCAAAGTCCAAAAGAAGGTATAAATACTCTCTCAACTCCATGTGGTCAGCTACCCAGAACCATATGCCTGGTGATTCTGGAAACCCTCTTTCCAATAAGCCTCCAGCCTCCATTTTGTTTCCAGTGCCTTTCTCCCAGCTTGCAACTTAACCAGATGGATATTTCTTCCAACAATTACATGGAGCAATCACTGTGTTGGCCCTTTGCTATCCCATGGGATATAACCCTTCCATCTTTGATATCTCCTATCAAAACTTCCCCGTTTCCTTCTTCTGTCCAAATTCACCCCCAGGGAACAAAAGCAAGCAAGAGTTGCGTGATAGATCTGATTCCAGACAGACAAGAAAATCATTTAAAACAGTGTTTTTTAAACCATTTTAAAATGTATAGACTTCAACTCCCAGAATACCCCAGCCAGCAATGGGGAATTCTCGGAACTGAAGTCCACCCATCTTAAAAACGACAAAGGTTGAGAAACACTTCTTTAGGGCAGAGAAAGCTTGAGCGGAGAGCAAGTTAAGGTAGAAGGTCCCGCGAAAAGAAAGGGAATGACCGAGAAATCATTGTAAAAGCCACATCAGTGATATCTTCACCCTATATTCCTTTAAATCTAATTTAGGATGACCGGCATCGATCAACGGCACAGAGTTTAAAAGGTTGAGGATGTAAGACGAGTCCTACTAGCGGTTCCTGATTGAGTTCTTTCACTCCTTCAGGTAGCTGCCATTTGAAGCTTCTCAGCAGGTTGGTAAACAAAAGGAAAGACTCTATTCTCGCTAAGTTTTCCGCCACACAGACACGAGCTCCTGCAAAGGAAATATTCGAAAGAAACAAGAAAGGGAAGAATTAGACTCATCCCTGAGAGAGCAGTCTTGACATCGGTCAAAGGCCAACATACCAAAGACTAAATAAATAAATAATACATCCAAGATGGGCCTGGAGGGAGGGAGGGAGCCAAGAATTGCTTTGTGCATTTCACATTTTTGGCATCTCTGAGATTTTGTGCCAATTTCCTAAATTTAATTTTTGTAAATTTCTTGTCTGGGCAAGTGACCCTACCGTACAGTCTAATGACAGCTGAGTTCAGATATAGATGAAAAGGTGGAATTATAGAATATGTTCGTTTCTTGATTGCAGAGTACTAAATCATTGTAGGTAGTCCTTGACTTACAACGGTTCATTTAGTGACCGTTTGAAGTTACAACGGCACTGGAAAAAGTGACCTAGGACCGTTTTTCACACATATGACGGTTGCTCATAAGTCCTTTTTTTCAGTGCCATCATAACTTTGAACGGTCACTAAATGAACTCTTGTAAGTCGAGGACTATCTGTAGTTAATATATTTGAAGAGTAAACTTTATTTTTTATATTTTTTATTACAATATTGTGGGGCCATAGCTGTCCAGGGCATTATGTGGCCCATGGGCCACTGCTGTAGACCATTATCCTGGAAGATTCAGTTTCTCCATTGCCAGAGATCCCATTGGCTCTAACAGAGAGGTCAGAAACTGGACTTCAAAAGAGCACCAAAGGAATCGATCCAAACCCGGTCCCAGATTTTCCCTTTCAAGATTACGGGAGGCCCAATCAAGGATATCCCACTGCTTTCTCCTCAATCCTCTTTCTAACCACCAGGAAAATGATTCAGAGCTTACCTGCTCCAAATGGCAGAAATTCTTCTCTCTTCCTAAAATTTCCCTCTTTGTCCAAAAAATGATTTGGATTGAATTCTTCGGGACTCTCCCATTGCTTGGGATCCAGAAGAACCGAACGGAAATCTACAAAAATTAAAGTTTCCTGAAGGGAAGACAATTGACAAGGTTTGAGCCAACTCAATTTTAGCCTTTGACTACCATTACACTCATTTTAAGCCAAGGGTCGGCAACCCGTGGCTCTGGAGCCACATGCAGCTCTTTCATCCCTCAGCTGTGGCTCCGGACCGAACCGGCTGATCCAACACTGGTTGGTCCCGCTCCTTGCCCCTCCCCTCCCAGTCACTCCTTGCCTGGCCTGAGAAGATAAAGGCAACTGCAGGGGATGGAGACAGAGAGAGACAGAGAGAGAACAAGAGAGACACAGAGAGAGAGAGACAGGGAGACAGAGACACACACAGAGAGACAGACAGACACACACACACACAGAGACACTGAGACACACACACAGAGAGAGAAGAGACACACAGAGAGACAGAAAGACACAGAAAGAGAGACACAGAAAGAGAGAGAGAGAGAGAGAGACAGAGAAGTGAACAATATTTTTACAGAACTATAGATATGTTGAGGCTTTTGAGGCAAGTGGCCGGGAGGCAATTTCATAAATGGAACACACTATAGTTTTTTATACATAACATAAAGGTAAAAAACGATATATGCAGTATTATCTTCATTTTAGATGAAGGGTTTTGTGGCTTCCGGTGTTTTCTTTTCTGTGTGAAATGGGTCCAAATGGCTCTTTGAGTGTTAAAGGTTGCAGACCCCTGTCTTAGGCGACAACCCAACATTGCTTCTCTGAATTTGGTGGGGCTAGTTCCTTCTCAAAACAACTACGCCATTAATATGATTTTAGATATGTAGGAAGACCCCCTTCCCCACCCCAGAAGAATGACGTATTTTGGGAAATATAGAAAAAGGAAGATTAGAATATTTCCCCTAAAGGAAAAATAGGGAAAAAATTGTAAGGGAGGCAGAAACCAACAACAGTCACCCTGCCCTCAAGCAGAAACTGTGGAGGTCAGCTTTCAGAAATGCAGATTTGGTAATCCATTCTAGACAGGATATTTCAAAACTCCTCCTCCTAACAAAGGCAGAATGGTAGGATTAGAACAAGCAGCCCCTCATCCAAGATCCAACACAGGACCAAAGCCATTAGCCTCAATAGGAATTGCCCAACACCCTTTCAGAACACAATCAGCCTCCAGCCTCCATTTTATTTCCAGTGCCTTTCTCCTGGCATGGAACTGGACCTGGATATTTCTTCCAACAGATATTTTTGCATGAAGACAATCAATCAATCAATCAATCTATCAGAATAGTGACCTTGGAGGTATTTTGGTCTAGTCCCCTGCTCAAACAGAAAATCCTATACCCGTGATGGTGAACCTATGGCACATGTGCCGGAAGTGGCACGCAGAGCCTTTTCTCTGGACACGTGAGCCATTGGCTATTGCTCTTCCGGGTTCCGGTGCACCGGCTAGCTGGTCTTCACGCACGTGGGAGTGCCGAAACTGGAAGAATAGCTGCATGTGCATGTGGGGAAGATGATCTTCCAGTTTGCAGTGTTCCCATGTGCACTGGCAATAATCTAACCGTGAGGTGACAAGGGCATGCGTGACCGTGAGGAGAGCCTCCCGATCCAAGTAGGGTCGCAATTGGTGCACCAGGCAAACCTATGCGTAGGTCCCCCTACCCACAGCTGTCAGATGTTGCTCTAATCTTAGCTGTGAGTCTAGGAGGACAACCAAATTGTGAACCCGTTCTGAGGAGGACAATTTTTCCTCCCCCAGAACCAAGGATGGACAGACAACATAGTCTTTAGGAGGCAATACTCACAGCAACTCGGTCTTGTCAGGGTTAAGTCTGAGCCTGTTGACTCCCATCCAGAACCTCACAGCCTCCAGGCACTGGCCCATCACATCCACCGCATCACTGAACTGACACAGGGTAGAGATATACAGCTGGGTATCATCAGCGTATTGCTGATACCTCACCCCGTATCGTCGGATGATCTCACCCAGTGGCTTCATGTAGATGTCTGTGGGGGCACCCGCCCTATGGAACGAGCTGCCTCCTGAAATTCGTTTGATCCCGGACCTCCGCGCTTTCCGAAAGGCCCTTAAGACTTATTTATTCCAACAAGCCAGCCTTGCTTGATTGATTTTAATGGGTTTTTTAAATTTTTGGTATTATTAATTTCTGGGGTTTTCAATTGGGTATTTTAATTGGGTTTGAGACTTATTTTGGAACGCCAACGATTTAATCTAATTTTAAATTTTTTAATATTTGTATTATATGTGTTTTAATTTGGCTGTTCATCACCCTGAGTCCCCCTCCCGGGGAGAAGGGCGGTATATAAATTGAAATAAATAAATAAAATAAATAAAATAGGAGGGGAGAGAGGACCGACCCCTGAGGCACCCCACAAATGAGGGGCCTAGGGGTCGACCTCTGTCATCCCACCAACACTGACTGTGATCGACCAGAGAGATAGGAGGAGAACCACCATAACACGGTGCCTCCCACTCCCAGATCCTTTAGTCGTTCCAGAAGGATACCAGGGTCAATGGTATCGAAAGCCGCTGAGAGGTCAAATAGCACCAAGATGGAGGAATGGCCCCCATCTCGGGCTCGCCAAAGATCGTCCATCAGCATGACCAAAGAAATTTCCTTGCTGTAGCCAGGCGTGAGGCCAGACTGAAAAGGGTTTAGATAATCCGTTTCCTCCAATGACCACAGGAGCTGAAGTGCCACCACTTTCTCTACAACCTTTCCCACAAAGGGTAGGTTGGAGACTGGACGAAAGTTCTTTAATTCTGCTAGATCCAGGGAAGGCCTCTTGAGGAGGGGCCTTACAACCACCTCCTTTAATGGTTGCGGGAAGGCCCCTTCCCTCAAGGACACATTAACTAAAGCCTGGAGCCAGCCTCGTGTCACCTCCCTGCTGGCCAAAACCAGCCTGGAAAGGCACGGGTCCAACAAACAAGTGGAGGAACTCATTGCTCCTACAGCCTTGTCCACTTCCTCAGGAGTCACAGGTTCAAACTCATCCCACATAATAGGACTAAGACCTGCTCCTGTCATCTCGGTCGGAATTGCCCAATCAGAGTCCAGGTCCATCTGAATCTGAGTGACTTAACAGAAACTGAAGAAACTCCTCAAACTACCCTGCAAGGGCTCCCCTACATTAAGGAGGGAGCGAGTCACCCTGATAGGGCAGCTGGGCGCAAAAAGCCTCCAGTGATGGAGCATCCACAACTTTTCAAGGCAAGCAGTTCCACTAGTTAATTGAGAAGAAAGAATGCATGTGTGATTACGTATACACATATACGTAAATTATAAAGTTCCTCGTTTCTTAGATTTTTTTTTGCGTGTCTGAAAGAAGTTGCTCTAAGGATTTATGTCATAAAGTGGAAATGATTGATGCTCGTTTCATTTGATGATCCTGAAGGCCAGACATGGAATAATGGATGGAAACAGATCAAGGAAATATTCAACCTAGAAATAAGAATAATTTTTTTTCTGACGGTGAGAACAATCAACCCATGGATCAGAAGTTGCCTTCAGAAATTGTGGGAGCTTCATCACTGGAGGCTTTCAAGAAGAGACTGGACTACCCTTTGTCAGAAATGATGTAGGTCTCCTACTTGAGCGGGGTGGGAGGGTTGGACTAGATGACCAACAAGGTCCCTTCCAACTCCATTATTCTGTTATCTGTTTTCTTACCTTTGGAATAGAAAGGCCACAGACGTTTACATTTTTCACTGTTCTCCTGGGAGTACCAATTAAAACGTATTTGGAACGCAGAATTTCATGAATGACGGCATGAGTGTAAGGCAATTTCCTCCGGTCTTCATAACAAATGGAGTCAGAGGAACCCAAAACAGTTTCCATTTCTTTGTAGACTTTATCTGGGTGAAATGTTAGAAAAAGGTAAATAAACCACAGTATTGTAGAGGGTGTTAGGGAAGATCCTTTATGACTGTATAATGTCACTGTGCATGACCTTCTGAAATAGTACCGAAAAAACAAGGCGCATAAGATGCTCACTCCCATCACCTCACCAAGATCTTCAGAAAAATGGAAGGGGAGTCCTGGAATTGGGGACTTCCTTGACAGATATTATGTTGCATCCTGCAAGGTGAATCTGGGCACAGGGGACATTCATCTCTATGATGGTTTACATGTAGTCCTCGACTTACAATCACAACTGAGCCCAAAATTTCTGGTGTTAAGTGAGATATTGGTTAATTTGTTCAGGCCCCATTATATGACCTTTTTTGTTGAGTGAATTGATAAGTTAGTAACCCAGTTGTTAAGTAAATCTGGCTTCCCCATTGGCTTTGCTTGCCAGAAGATGATTTACATGACCTTGGGACACAGCAACGGTTGTAAATATGTGCACGAGCGAACCGGTAGCAAAGGTACGTGAAACCCACCATTGGTTGCGACTGAAAAACGGTCTTAAGTCCCTTTTTTCAGTGCTGTTATAACTTTGAATGGTCACTAAATGAACCATTGTAAGTCGAAGACTACCTGTATTCAGCCTTATTTCCCAGACGAGCCAGAACTACCCTTTTTCTTACCTTGGATATCTGGATACGTCGCCATGAGGAACAGAGCCCATTGCATAAAGGTTCCTGTGGTTTCTGTCCCGGCAACAAAAAATTCCATAATGCAAATAGCCATGTTTTCATTATCAAAGGTTGAGTTGGGCTCACTCTGTTTCTAACAAAAGGAGAGATTTTAGTTAGAATTATTTATTTCTTTGGTGCCTTGAAGTCAGTCTTCACTTTTGGTGATTGCTTGACACGTCCCTGCAGTTTTCTTGCTGAAAGTCATTTGCCATGGCCTGCTTCCTAGATCTGAAACAGAATGGCTGCCCCCCAAATCACCCAACTGGCTTTTTGTTGTTAGAAGGAAAATCCCTCTGGTTCAGTTCCAAGCTGGGAGAAAGACCCTGGAAACAACATGGAGGCTGATTGGAAAGAAAAGTTTATTGATGAAGCAGGGTTCTGGGCAGTGGTGAAATCCGAACCCGTTTGCTATCAGTTCGGTGGAGATGCAAGCATGCTGTGCGCACGTTCGCAGTCCACACCAAATGCGTGCTGCATCTGCATGAGCAGTGTGCACCAAACCCACGCTGCACTTGCGCATACGCAGTACGCACCAAAAGGAGGCTTGGGAATGTAAGTAGAACAGCAAGTGGGGGATCAGCTGTGCCACGCAATTTAGCTTTGCTAGAAAACAGGATTTCCTGCTTTCTAGCAAAGCTAAACCGCGCAGCACAGCTGATCGTCGGAAATATCAGTCCGATTGAACTGGTAGTTTTTATCACTACCGGTTTGCCCAAAGGGGAGAGAACCAGTAGCATTTCACCCCTGGTTCTGGGGCAGCTGACCAATTGGTTTGATGAGTACATGGTTTTTATCAGGTTCAGAGATGCTGCTGGGTGAGAGGTTGTGCAACCTCTGAAATGCCCTTGGGAGATTGTGCAATGTAATGAACTCTGTGTCTTCTGCTGAATGGTAGTGGGTTAATCTTATTACAGTAGGACCTCGGGTCACGAACGCTTCTGACTATGACCAAATTGGGTTCCGACCAAAAAATTCACAAAATTTTTGAATCTGATCACGAACATATATTCAGGTGGCAATCAAATGCGGCCGCGGCCAATTTCCCCTTCTGTGTTGATTCCCCTTCTGCGCCATTTATTTATTTTTTTTGGTAAGCGCATGTGCTTCTGGTCTCGACCAAATCAGGTTGCAACCGAAGTTATGGAATGAATTACGGTCGTGACTAGAAGTTCTACTGTATGTCCTAAATGGTCGTGTCCTGTTCTTAGAATTTGAGTGAAGGAGGAGAATGTAAATTTGTAATCCCCTCGCTGGAGGTGAAGGTCTTTTGTTTCAATCTTTCTTAATTGGCGTAAAATATCTGCTGGGGGCTATTAAGAAAGACTGAGTTTGCTTCCCGTCTTTAAGAGTATTTTTCTCCATGTTTCCTTTAGGGAAATATAATATTCTGCCTTTCTCTGTTAGGGAAATATAATATTCTGCCTTTTTAATATTTCCCAAAATATTTAATATTTTCCAAAATATTCCATTCTTCTATGAGGGGGAGGAGGCTTCCCACAGTGTCTAAAGTGGGACTAAAACTCAATCTCTAAAACTCTCTTGTCTTAAACCCTGTACTGAACATGCTCTTTTAATTAGAATTAAGTATGTGCAAAATCTATTTTTTCTGGGAATGGAACGTTCTAGAGAAACCTGAAACTTTCTACCTTTTCTCTAGACCTTGCCAATCCAGCTATTCTCATCCAAAATAAAGGCTAATTTCCCAGAAACAAATCCTATACACTAGAAGTAGTTGATGAAACACGGGACTGTTTCAGCAGTGGAATCCATGTGAGATATCATGAATTGCTTCCAAATCAAAGATTAGCTTCAGGAAATCACTGATCCAGAAGTAATAGAATGTTTTGCAGTTCTCTGGGATGATCCATTCTCAAATAGAATGTGTATCCCTATTTTACACATACATGCCACACTGAAGATTGTCTGATCATTGTGCTATTCTCATGACATGACATTAAACAGTCACTTTTCTGTGTTTTGAATAGTAAACCCCTTATAGAACTGAGATACAAAATGGGACTAATACTAGGAGTAGTTGTTAAGTGAGGGTGTTGGAATATACAGTGCTCATATATTCTGGGCAACAAGTACAGCCATGATGGCGAACCTATGGCACGCATGCCAGAAAGGTTAACCATTACTGAACTACAGCAATATTCATTAGAGACAATAGATGGCAGCGCTTATAAGTTTGTAGCTCCATCTATGGTATACTAATCTATGTGTTTTCTCTTAATAAAGTTTCCTGCTAACTTGCTGCAGTTAAGCGGAAAAGCACATGGGGAGTGTGCATTATCTGTTCTGAAGGGCTATATACAGAATTTCTAACAGGTTCTTATCTTTTAATTTGCATCTCTTGGCTTTACAAGAAGCCAAGAGACGTAAATTCTAATGATAGTATTAAAGTTAATTGAACTTAAAAGAAGGTGTGTCTGTGTGCATAAACAAACAAACAAACAAACATACATACATACATACAAACAGGCAGTTTTTAACACAGGTTAAGAACTTGAATAGCCCTGAATAGCCCATGTTCTCAAAGGCTCAAAAAAGCCTCTTGACATATCTGTGGATCCCAGCGGGCATGACTAAAATTCCCAGAAGATCCTTACCTTTTCTATCTGGAGAAGATAAAGATCCAGGAAATCCTTTGGCTGACGCAGGGCCAAATCTTGGCTGTGTTTCTCTGACTCTTCCTTTATAAGCGAGATCCCTGCCTGGATGGATGCTTGTAACTTCTGATAAGCCCCTGGGAGATGTTTCACTAGCCATGGAAACAGTTCACCAAACTATAGGAGAAGTAAAAACAAAATCCTATCAGTTCCCTGGTGAGTTAGGTAATGGAGGGAGTCCTCGACTTACAACAGTTCATTTAAGAGCCCTGGTGGCGCAGCGGACTACTAAAGTGCTGTTAAGTAGCACCAGCTGCCTGCAATTACTGCAAGTTCAAATCTCACCAGGCTCAAGGTTGACTCAGCCTTCCATCCTTCCGAGGTAGGTAAAATGAGGATCCAGATTATTGGGGGCAAGAGGCTGACTCTTTAAACCGCTTAGAGAGGGCTGGAAAGTACTGTAAAGTGGTATATAAGTCTAAGTGCTATTGCTAAAAAAGGATTAACCCCACCACCATTAGAATAGCAAAGGACACAGGTCTCACTACATTGCACAACCCCCTAGGAGCATTTCAGACATTGCACAATCCCCTAGCAGTTCTCAGAACCCTATAAAAATCCATGTACTCATCAAACCAATTCATCAGCTGTCCCAGAACTACATGCTGTTGTTAGTTTTGCTCCTCAATAAACAGAGACCTCCTTTCCTTGCGGCCAGACTCCATTTTATTTCCAGTGCCTTTCTCCTGGCTTAGAACCAGACTGGATTTTTCTTCCAACACTCCCTTCTGAAACTCTGCTTTATGTCTTGTTAGAACTGTTTCTTTGTTAGATTTCTGGAAGCAGGTGAGGAAAGCTTCGTGAGTTGACACTGCTCTTTCTATGCTCTTTTCTTCCAGGAGTGTAAGTGGACTTCCGTAGCAGTCCCTCCTCCCATTTTTCTCACCATCCATCCATCCATCCATCCATTCAACCATCCATCCATCCCTCCCGCCAAACAACTAAACAACTAACCACCACCCACCCACCACCCATCCATCCATCCAACCATCCACCCATCCAATCAAACAACCACTACCCACCCATCCAACCATCCAACCAACCAACTATCCAGTTAACCAACCAACCAACCAATCAGAGGTGGACCTCAAATCTTCCAGTTGAACTTCCATGGAGTATCAGAAGGTGAATTTCAACTTGCTCTTCTTGAGGGTCAACCCTAGTACAATGCCTTAACCTTCCATCACATTTGCCCAGTCACAAAACAGAACATTTCCTATGTGGTTTCTAAACATTCTTTTACTATATCAAATGTTCAGTGACAAAGGAGGAGAGGCCTCTGAAAAGCTGTTCCAAATCTCTGGCTGACACGTTAAGTGACCTACGACCGTGAACTCTCCTTACATTACAGATGAAAAATAACCAATTCATAAAATAAACAAGTAGGAACAATTTAACTTTGGACGGCAATGTGGAGCTAACATTGGGCATTTTGCCTCTAAGAACAGATGATAGTATTAGCTTTAAAACTGAAATTAGTTTGTCTATCTGCGTAATTTAAAACTTTGGTCTATTTGCCTAGATGTAAGACCACTTTCGTACAGTAGTCTTCGGAATACTAATAAGAGACTTAGAAAGTTCTAACGGACTCAATAAGAAACTGATTACTCACCAATAAGAAAGCGGAACCTCCAAATTTGCTGTAATTACTAATGTATTCTAATATCATCTGGAACTTTGTGTCTTCAGGGGGTAACCAGTATCCAAAACTCAAGAGGCAAATCATATTACAGACTGAATTATTGATGGGCGGTAAAGGATCAATTGGCTGCCCTGTAAATGAAATTATACAATATTATGTTAACAACGCACCAGCTTGGAGGAGCAAGACCTCATGATGAACTGAGAGAGAGGGTTAGAAATAGGATTTAATTGTTAAGGGATGAGGTTGTTAAGATTTGTCCTATTTTAGGAGGGTTTGCAGGTTTGGATGGGAGGAACTATTTCCAACTCAATCACATCAAGTCTGATGTTAGGGCCACTTAGATCTAGAGATACACTGTCTTTACCTTGGGTGGAGTAGCAGCTCCCTGGGCAAGAATAGGGTGTAAAGGGGGCTCTTCCTGGACATCCAGGACATCCAAGGAACAGGTGGCAACTGTCTCCTGAAAGGTCTAAGTTTCTAAGTTGGTTGGAATTCTTTACATTTCATATTTTTAGTGTGATTACAATTTTGCTGTTTTATTTCACTTTGTGAGCTACCCAAAACTGATATGCTGACAGGTGCTGCTTACCATTGAATGAATCAATGAATGAATTTAGCATTGGAAAACAAAACAAAACAAAACAACAAACACAGAAAAACAGAGTCATGCAATTTCTCCCCAATCTCCCACATCCTACCCTTGGCGCGTGCAAAAGTCTCCACCAACTGATGTGCCACCTCTTCTAGTTTACTCTCCATGTCTGCCTTCCCCAGTCCCAACGTGCGTAGAGCATTTATGGTAAAACGTCTCTGCTCTTTCCAGTTGTGTCCATTGGAAAATGAAATGCCTAAGGAATCAATGCGAGATTCATATTTTAAAAAAGCCCCATAAACATGACTTACAAGTCCCACAAATAATTGCAGCGTGCGAGGCAGCTGGATGGCTATCCAAAGCTTCTTGCAACTTTTTTGTTCTTAGTTTCCCTTGAAATGGAGCTGCATATCTCCACCCCAGATCACCCTGGGGATGCCCTTTCCATGATGTCCCGCTGCCTGGAAGGGGTGTGGGCCTGGATGGGAAGAAACAGGCTCAGACTCGACCCATCCAAGACTGAGTGGCTGTGGATGCCGGCATCTCGGGATCTAGTGACTCTGTCACTAGTGATAGGAGGAGAGGCACTTGCTCCCTCCAATAGGGTCCGCAATCTGGGTGTCCCCCTGGATTCTCGGCTGTCTTTAGAAGATCACTTGACAGCCATAACCAGGGGGGCTTTCGCACAGGTACGCCTGGTGTAACAGTTTCACCCTTTCCTAGACCGGGATGCCCTCGCAACAGTCACTCCTGCCTTTGTTACTTTTTCGTTGGACTACTGTAATGCCCTCTACATGGGGCTGCCCTTGGGATGCACCCGGAGGCTTCAGCTTCTCCAGAATGTAGCCGCGCAGGTTGTTACGGGAGCCTCTCGTTACTCCCATGTAACACCTCTCCTGTGCGAACTGCATTGACTGCCAGTGGTCCTCCAGGTTCGTTTCAAGGTGCTGGTGCTCACCTATAAAGCCCTACATGGCTTAGGCCCAGGGTACTTGCAGGAGCATCTCCTGCCATCCTCCCATCGTCTTGTGCGCTCTCATAGAACGGGCCTCCTCAGGGTGCTTTCAGTCAAACAATATTGGCTGGTGGCCCCCAGGAGGAGAGTGTTCTCTGTGGGAATGCCGACCCTCTGGAACGGTTTGCCCACTGGGCTTAGGACAGCCCCCGACCTCCTCTCCTTCCACCGTGAACTGAAAATGTGGCTCTTTCATCAAATGGACTGACCCGTTGAGGGGTTTTTACATTGTAATAATTTTAATTAATTTTAATTGGATTTTAATTCATACTTAACTCATATTGTCAATTTTTTTATCCTGTAAGCCACCCTGAGTCCTTTGGGAGAAGGGCGGCATATGAATCGCAATAATAATTAAATAAATAAATAAAATTAACTCTTTCCCACATTCACTCGCACGCCTTGTCTGCTCTTTCCCAAAAAGAGTGTAGGACCGTGATGATGAACCTATGACACATGTGCCACCGGTGGCACATGTAGCCATATCAGTGGGCACACCAGCTCAGCTCTGGCACGCGTGCCGGCCAGCTGATTTTCAGGCCTTCTGGGCCAACCAGAAGTAGGGAAACAGGCTGTTTCCTGACTCCGGAGGGTCTGGGGGAGGGAGGCCTGTTTTTCTTTCTCACCTGGCTCCAGATTCTTTCTATGCAACTGGGGAGGCCAAAAACAGCATTCCCCACCCACTCGGAGGCCCTCCAGAGGCCCCAAAAATGAAATAAAAATAGAAATAGCTGTAATCTATAAACTCCTATATCTATTGTCTATTTAACAGAACAGAGTTGGAAGCTTTGCTAGCTGGGGAACTCTGGGAGTTGAAGTCTTAAAGTTGCCAAGGTTGGAGATCCCTATCTATTCCAACCACCTGCTCAGACAGGAACCCCTACACCTGTATGGCAAAGCTATGGCACGCATGCCACAGGTGGCACGTGGAGTCACATCAGTGGGCATGTGAGCTCAGTTCCGGTGTGCACAGCTGATTTTCGGACCTTTTGGGCCTTTCTAGGATCCTGGGGAGGGCGAAAATGGCCTTCCCCAACTCTGGAACTCGGCAAAGAGACCGTTTCTGGCCTCCAGAGGGCCTTTGGAGGGGGGGGAGCCCATTTTTGCCCTCCCTAGGCTCCAAGAAAGCCTCTGGAGCCTGGGGAGAGTGAAAAATGGGCCTTCCGTTCCCACCGGAAGTCAGCAAACTGGCCGTTTCTGGCCTCTGGGGGGCTCCCAGAGGCCGGAAACAGTCTGTTTGCCAAGTTCCAGATTTGGGGAAGGCTGTTTTTGCTCTCCCCAGGCTCCTAGAAAGCCTCTAGAGCCTGGGGAGTGAAAAAAAAAACAGGCCTACCGGGCCCTCCGAGCCATCACGTGCCAAATACAGGGGGAGCATTGGGGGGGTGGGCGCATAGAATTATGGGTGTGCGCACACATGCACAACCCTCCGCGCTCCCCCTGCTTTTGGCCCGCGATGGCAAAAAGGTTATCCATCACTGCCCTATACCATTTCAGACAAATGGTTGTCCTATGTCTTCTTAAAAACTTACAGTGTTAGAGCACTTACAACTTCTGGAGGTAAATTGTTCCACTGTTTAATTGTTCTAATTGGCAGGAAATTCCACCTTAGGTGTAGGTAGTTTCTCTCCTTGATTACTCTCCATCCATCTTGTCCAGCCCTCAGGTGCTTTGGCGAATAACTTTAGTCCCTCTTCTTTGTGGCAACTTCTGAGATTTTGGAGGACTGCTATCATATCACCCCCTAGTCCTTCTTTTCATTAAACTATACGTACCCAATTCCAGCAACCATTCTTTATATGGTTTAGTCTCCAGTCCCCTAATCATCTTTACGGCTCTTCTCTGCACTCTTTCTAGAGTCTCCACATCCTTTTTATATTGTGGTGACCAAAACTCGATGCCGTATTCCAAGTGTGGTCTTACCAAGGCCTTATAAAGCGGTATTAACACTTCACGTGATCTTGATTCTATCCCTGTATTAATGCGACCGAGAATTGGGTTGGCTTTTTGGCAGCTGCATCACGTTGCTGGCTCCTATTTAAGGGATTGTCCACTAGGATGCCAAAATCCCTCTCAGGGTTACTGCTGTAGAGTCAGGTACCATCTATTCTATGTGCCAGAACCTTACTTTTCTCACCATTCAATTTCATGTTGTTAGATAGGCCCCAGTGTTCAAGTCTGTCAAGCTCCTTCTCTACCTTGAGCCTATCTTCTGGAGTCTTGGCTATTCCTGCCAGCTTGGTGTTGTCTGCAAATTTGATGAGTTCCCCTTCTATCCCCTCATCTAGATCATTTTTGAAGATATTGAACAGTACTAGACCTACTACAGAGTCTTGGGGCACTGCATGCTTCCCTCCATGAAGATGTAATTGCATTTAGGATTACACGGTGAGTGCGGTTTGTCAGCCA
Source organism: Coluber constrictor foxii (assembly GCA_038048745.1). Lineage (NCBI taxonomy): Eukaryota > Metazoa > Chordata > Lepidosauria > Squamata > Colubridae > Coluber > Coluber constrictor. The sequence goes on along the minus strand of CM075963.1, from coordinate 3,665,253 downwards.
GTTACGAATCCATCTGGTGCTGATGCTGTCCAACTCACATTTCTCTCTCTTATCAAGTAGTAGATTGTAGTCTACTTTATCAAATGCCTTCCTGAAGTCCAAGTAAATTATATCCACACCATTTCTCTGGTCCACTAATTTTGTCACGCTGTCAAAGAATATCATAACTTTTGCCTCTAGGTGTTTACTGATTCATTGCTTTGTGTGTTTCAAGAGTTTCCTTGCAAGACTGGAATATATCTTCCAGCCATACTGAGTTTTATTCTGATGGTGCGCTTTGGCAGTTTTCTAGAAGGAAAGTTTCATTTGAGGTTTAGTAAAGTTCAATTCAAGTTTCATAAATAAAACAAGATTAATAAATTTTGGGCAGTCCTTTAGGTTTGAAGTAGACAAAGAGAACAGCAATTGATTTACACAAACCTGCTCTCTGAACAGAAGCATTTCAGAACCAAAGGACACAGCTACCAGGGGTGGGATCTGCTTACCTTTACTACCAGTTCGCAACTGCATTGCCCAGATCACCGATGATGACATCTGGGTCAGGCAGTGGGGCCTCCCGCCAGTTTTACTACCGGTTCCTGTGAACTGGTCTGAACTGGAGGCAACCCACCACTGATGACTACCAAGCAAAATTTCACATCCTGAAAAAAAACCCATCCAAAGGCATCTTTGTTGTAAATCAGAGGTCCAGGCTTTTGCTCTGTGTGAAGATGTCTCTCCCGCTCTAGCAGAGAGCTTTATTTTTTATACAGTTTTTACAGGCAGACAAAAAGAAAGGGCAGCAATAGCATCCTAATTGGTAAAAACTATTCACCCCCTCTCAAGATGCCATCCTCTCTGAAGGTGAGGTGAGATAATCCAGATCAAAGCCAAAATGAGATCATAAAAGCAGGCAAGACCCACAGTGCATGAGCTAAGGCAGTGTGCTGCTTAAAGCTTGGCACTACGACATTTGACCTACCTCTACACATCTCCCAGTCAAATGCTTCCTTGAGCCTCATCATGCTTGAAGTTAATATGGGGAACAAATAATATTCTTCTTGTCTTACGTTTCTTCAGTGAAATGACGATAAAATACCTTGGTCTTCAGAAGAACTTACCTTTACCTCTACATATTTTTAAAAAAAAAGATGAAAGGGGCCGATCAGCAAAATCTTGCGAACGGTTAATCAGGCTTTCCTTCACTGCATGAAATCCAGAAATTACTACCACAGGTTGATGCCACAACCACACAGTGTAAATGTCTCCATATTGCTTGCTCAGCTGACATTTGGGACAGAAAAAAAAGAGAAAACGGCTGGGACCTTATAGCAGGCAGATGAACCTTCATCACCTTTATATGACAGGAACTAGAATTAGTATCCCATTTCCCATGTGACACCCCCTCGCTATCTATTTCTGGAACAGTTTGGATTAAATGGCAAGGAATAGTTCCATAGAAATTGGAATGTACCCAAATTGTAACCCGACATGTTGGAAATGTAGACAAGCCCCAGGAACATTTTATCATCTTTGGTGGCTCTGTCCAAAAATAAAAAAATTCTGGACGAAAATTGGAAAATGGATAACAGAAATAACAGAAGAAAAGATAGACCTAAAGCCCGAAATCTTTTTATTAGGTATCTTTAAAAAAGAAATTAAAAAAGAAATAAAATATATCATACTACATATAATTACAGCAGCAAGATTAACCCTAGCCCAGTCTCGGAAATTAGAAAAGTTGCCAACAGAAGAACAAATAATCCATAAAATATATAGGTGTGCAGAGATGGATAGATTAACTCTAAAATTAAAAAACAAGGAAGACTCACACTACTATCAAATTTGGAATAGATGGTATGAATGGATTGACAGACAAGGGGGAAAAAACAGATGATAAATACATCAAGAGACCAAAGTTAGTAAAGTTACACCGTCAACATAAATATATCATAGCAAGTGAAGATAAATGTATATATATGATTATATATTGAAATGTTATAGATAGAAAACTTTTGCTTAGTAATATTAGAACATAAGTAATACTGAAATGTACTTCGTTTTTAGTCTTAAGATTGTTTTTATAACTTTTCTCTTTTTTATCTTTTATCTGTTTATATCAAATAAAGTTGGTTTTAAAACTCAAAAAAAAAAAAGTAATTGGAATCTCCTTTCCGACCAGTTTGGGTCCCGTCTCTATTTTCCTAAGCCATTTGGTCCTGGATTGCATAAAAGAGAAACACCCATGAGCTCCAGGTAAGCATGGCACTGGCATTACTTCAAACATAATAAATATTCAAATGTTTCTAAAGTATGCAACAAAGCAGTAGGTTTTCAGGCACTGCACGCCAAAACTAGTTCTTGTTCTCATTAAGCAAATAAGTTCTCATGCTAAGCTTCTCTATCTTAGTGAATCTTGAAGAAGACTCAGTCACCCACGCTCTGGCCATTTTCCATTGGATATTGCAACACATTCTACGTGGTGCTACTCTTTTGAAAATATGTGATGCAGAATGGGGCTGTGTGGGCAATCTTAGAAGCCCAAAGAACATTGCATATAATACAGAGGTGAAATGCCAACAGTTTGGACCGGTTCGGGAGAACCGGTAGTGGAGATTGGGGCTGGTTTGCCTAACCAGTAGCAATCGCTGACTGGCACTGCCCCCGAACCAGTCTGCAGCCTGTAGTCCTGCCTTCCACCCGGCCTTCCCAGCACCTCTGTGGCCAGCTTGCAAAGGCAGGCAAGCGGAAAGTCATGTGGAAGGCAGGCAAGCATGGCAGAGCTGCGGGGAAGGGAGCCTACCATGCTTGCCTGCCTTCCATGCTGCCTTCCTGGCAGTCTCCCACCCCCGCTTGTCTTCCGAGGTCCGTCCCGGCCAGTGGATGGATGGATACCCCTTCATCTTCCCGAAGAGCAGGTCAGCTCACTTGTAGTCACGCAGCTGGCTGGAGCAGAACATGGTGCGGGCAAAGAGGCATATGCAACCCCCGCTGAAGCCATCCTGGTTGAGCAATTGCCGCACCTCTCCATCTCTCTTACCATCCTCCCTCCCCGCCTGACTGCAGATATCCGCCTTCCCGAAGCAACCTCCTAAAGCAACCCCACCGCCATTTGCTTTTGTCTCACGACAAGACAAGGAAGAAAGTGAAAGGCAACGGTGCTCCAGGAGAGCAGGTGAGCTGCAGACATGTTCAACATGTGCAACAGTCCCGGGATGTCTGTGGCCCACCTTCCCTCCCGGAGCACTGCCGCACCGTGTCGGTGTGCTTGCCAGCCTCAGCTGCAGCGCTGCTCCAACCAGCCAGCCCAAACCCAAGCTAGGCTGGCTGCTTTGTCCCCACCAGCAGCTCTTTCTGGATTAACACCCCTGAAAGCCCCCCTCCTTTCAATTATTTTTTAACATTGTTTTTAATCAACCTTGCCTTCCTTTAAATTTCAACTCTTATATTTTGAAATTTTATTGTACGCTGCCCAGAGTCACTTTGGGGGAAAGGTGGACGGTTTCAAAATTAGATAGATCAAAGATGTGGGGACCACTGAGATAGCTAAGTAGGAAGGTAAGTAGGTAGGTATGTAGATGATAGATGGATGGATAGATAGCAATAGCAATAGCATTAGCAATAGCAATAGCAATAGCACTTAGACTTATATGCCGCTTCACAGTGCTTTCCAGCCCTCTCTAAGCGGTTTACAGAGTCAGCCTCTTGCCCCCAACAATTTGGCTCTTCATTTTACCCACCTCGGAAGGCTGAGTCAACCTTGAGCCTGGTGAGAGTTGAACTGCCAAATTGTAGGCAGCCAGCAATCAGTAGAAATAGCCTGCAGTACTGCACTCTAGCCCAGGAGTACCTTCTACTTACCTTTACTACCAGTTCGCAACGGGAGTTCATGCGCACGTCTGCGCATGCACAGATCATCAATTATTATTGTCCGGAGCCTCCTGCCGCTTTTACTACCGGTTCTAAAGAACCAGACAGAACCGGGAGCAACACACCATTGCTCTAATCACTGCGCCACCGTGGCTTAGATGGAGAGATGGATAGAAAGAGAGACAGACAGACAGACAAATACCTTAGTGAAAATATCCTTGGAAAGCTTGGTCCCAATCCGCCAGAGTCCACCAATGAGAGGAAGAGGAAGAGGGCCAGGAGGGTAATGTCTGCTGGACCACAGCAGTTTTATAAAATCCAGGATCAGAAATCCCACCAGCACAGTAGTGAGAACTTCCCAGATCTCAGCCATTCCCCAGCCTTTCTTCTCTTTTCTGCTGCAATTAGAATCTGTCCTTGATTCAGCTGCAAATTGTTCATTTTGTGCCAAGTTGTTTTTTTGAGCATTTCAAAATCCTGGTCTGGATCTTGGAATTGATCTGATCCAAATCTTTCTATTTCAGAGACAGAAAATCAAGTTCTGCATATAAACTCAGAACATTTCAACTAAAGCAATTGCAAACCTTTATCTTAAAAGTATGAAAAGTAAAACAATAGTGAAAACTAGATGTTTTTTCCATAGTGCAGAAGAATATTCTCTGTAGCGTCATGGAGCTGATTTGGAAGACTGATTTCTCTAGAAATCTCAAGTTTTTCTGAGGCCCATGGAATTAAAGTCATAATATAATTTAACTTTACTCCGAGGCTTGATTTTCCTCAAAGTTCCATTTTATTAGAGATGTCATATTGGCACATCTCGGAAAATCCGAATCTAAATCCGATTCCAGGTTTTCTCCACCCAAAGGAATGTTCAAGTCCCTGCCCAACACCCAGAAGTCCATCACATGGTCCAATCCAAACACTGTCCCAACTGGAGATGCCTCCCAGTTCCAGCCGTCCAGGTGCAGGGCATGATGACCTTGAGTCCAGGAGTTGGGGACCTCTGAATTAACTGACGGGCAGGACAGGATTAACAAAATTTATACTGGGGTGTCCAACTTCTACTGACCACAACTGTATTCACCAATCAAGTTGCAGGCTGCCGAGGTGGCGCAGTACTGCAGGCTACTTCAGCTGACTGTTAGCTGCAGTTCAGCAGATCGAATCTCAGTGGCTCAAGTTTGACTCAGCCTTCTATCCTTCTGAGGTGGGTAAATTGAGGACCCAGATTGTTGGGAACAAGAAGTTGACTCTGTAAACTGCTTAGAGAGGAGTGTGACGCACTATGAAGTGGTATATAGGTCTAAGTCAGCGGTGGGTTCCTCCCGGTTCGGCCCAATTCTCCTGAGCCAGTATCAGTGACGATATGACTTCACCAAACCGGTTCTGCCCCCTGTGCCCCCCACTCCTACGCCCTCCCCACCCACCCCCCGCATTATTCTTATCTTTAATTTGGCCCCACCCCCAATCTATTGCTGCCTCCTGAGTCCCAGCTGATGGCTAGAGGGGAAAAAAACTGTTTAAACTCTTGCCGCGGGGCATCAAAGGGCCGCCCTACAGCTGATCACTGTTAAAAGAAAACAAATGAGTAGACCAGTGCCTGCAAAAATACATGAGTAGACCGGTGCCTGCAAAAATAAATGGGTAGATCGGTACAGCTCTGCAAGCAGTTAAAAGCCTGGTAAACCAGTACCTCTGCTAAATCCGAAATAATTGTCAAATGACCATCAAGCCACGCCCACAAAATAAGCCACGTCCACAGAACAGGTAGTAAAAAAATTTAGAACCCACCCCTGGTCTAAGTGCTATTGCTATCTACATCAGCTCATTTTTCCAGAATAACATAAAATTGAAAAATGAAGGGGAACTGATATTTTTTAATTAGCCTTTCATGCCTCTTGAAGAAAAAGAATTTACAGAAGCATAAAATAGTTAGCTTTGACATGTTTATTTGCAAGTATAAATTTTAGCAAATTCATCTAAAATGACAACAGTCCATATCAATTCAATACTTCCCCTCTAATATTAAAAAGCCCTATTTGTCAGTATGTGTCTTTGGATCTCCCTTGTGTGGCCATTGCAAAAACTGCAGCTTAGCGGGAATATAATTAAAGGTTTCTTGACCACATGGAAGAAAACCATCCTTGCGGTAGCCAAACATGAGCAAAATGAAAGGAAGCCTCTTCAAAAGCTGTACAATTTAAAACAGGTGACAGTGAGGATTTTTGCTTGAAGAAGTACAATTAACCGTTTTTACACAGGTTACATTTTCAGGGACCGCCACCACTGGAGTATGCAAATCAATTGCGTTAGGAGGTGGATCATATGCAGCTACCCCACAACTAGCTATAGTTTTATAGTTATAGTGCCCTTCTAACAAATACCTACCCAAGCCAGTAAGGTTCTGATTTACAGTAGTAGGGGTACAAACAGGGATTAAACATGTAGAAAGCAAATTTTCCATATCATAAGCTTCAGACAAACAAAAGGCATCAGTTTGTGTGATGTTTGCAAGCTGCACCCATAGGTTTTGTTTCATCCATTGTTCGAGAGAATGTTTAGGTGGGATGACAGCTGCTGATGCCAAAGTATAGTTATTTATAATCAAGCACAAAACAAATTATGACTAAGGAATTGGCAGTTAAAACCGCAAAAATGGCAGGGCACAAATTCTTGGGTGTTTGTTCCACTTGTTGCTGCTGCAGCACTGCCTGCACTTTGGCGGTCAAATTCTTCACACCTCCCCGTGTCACTGGATGATTGGCATAACGGGATCGGGTTGGTTGCCGAGCTCTCTGTAGAGTCACCTTTGCCATCTCTGGGATAGGGTTGAGGGGTTGGTGCCACGACATCCTTGGCTGGACGAACACAACGTGCTGGTATCCACAAAAGTCCTGTAGATGTAAGCACAGCAACATACCCCCACCCTTGCTACTCCTTGCTACTGAGAGCATGCGCAAGATGGCGGTTGCATCCTGAACGCTGGGAGGAGGACGAAATGGGCTGGCGGCTTTAGGGGCGCTGCGGGGGTTGCAGCCCATCGGCAACCCCCCCACCCAGCCAGCGGAACACTTGGTCATCACGCTGAGGGGTTTTTTAGCCCCCAGCGTGGCTTGTAGAACCTTTTCGCCGTCGCCATCGGCTCAGCAGGAGCGGGAGGCGCTGCGAGAGATGGCGGCGAGAGAGAGATGGCGACGAGCATCAGCGAGCAGCGGCTGCAAAGAGCGGTGAGCTACGACGGCAGAAATGGCAAGCTGGCGGCTTTAGGGGCGTTGTGGGAGTGGCAGTCCATCAGCAACCCCCCGCCCAGCCAGCAGAATATACGGTCGGCGCGCTGGGGGGGGGGGTTTTAGCCCCAGCGTGTCTCTTGGAATTGCCGTTGGGCTGGAAGAAATGGGAGGTGCCTCGAGAAGAGGGCGACATGAGAAGAAGGAGAGGAACAAGTGAAATGGTGGCGAGCGGCGTCGGGACGAGATGGTGCCTGGCTGGGGCGAGAGGGCAGCCAGCAGCCAGGCCCGCTGGTGCCCAGGCACCCTGGAGGAGGAGGTGGTGGCAGAGTGCCTGGAGGAGGAGAGAGTGGATTGCCGGAGCCATTGGCAGAGGCCAGCGAACTTGTCAGCAGGGGGGTGGGATCTCATTTTGGCCCTGTATTTATTAACCCCTACTATGCCTGTATATTGTCCATATGCCCCCGGAGCTCTCTTCTAGATTAGACCTACCGACCACCTCCCAGACACATTGACTATCTTGCTCTTTTGACTATCTTGCTGCTTGACTATTTTATTATCTTTTACTATCTTACTATGACCGTTTGGCTGATTGGCCGGATTGGAGACCATGGCAGTCATCGGAGGACTTTGGAGCCGGTTCTTTACATTATCTACCTCGAGGGGGTGTTGCATTTTTAGGACAGTATGGCCGGACCTCTGTGAGAGAGTGGCCCTGCCTTGTTTCAACTTACTGGACCTTTGCAACGAACCACAGTGAGAGGGTGGTTTGACACCCCCCAGCAGGACTGGGCAGAACTTAACAACTCCATTGCTACTGTGGGAGGGTAGCGAGGACCCTCCGGATAGACTGGTCCGCTCCTGGACATTGTTTTATCTCTGCGGAAGCCATGTTTTATCGTCCTCTATGTTTCTTATATATTGTTCTGGATGTATTTAAGGTCCACGCTTCTTGCCCTGCGAGATTCCCCCCTCTCGCAGGCCTGGCCCTCCACACTATCGAGGGCCTACCTTAATGACGGGTCCTGGGACCCCGAGAGGTGGCATGTGGCAAAAAAGGGGTTGAGAGGGTTTTTAAATCGGTTTTTAAGAATTTTAAGGGGCTCTGGGGTGGGGGTGGGAGAGGGTTTGGGGGGGAACCCAAATGGGAAAAGGACAGGCTCGGTATTGGGTGTTACGGAGGGTGTAGACTCTGGAGGTAAGAGGGCTCCTAGAGAGCCCCCTGTCGAGGGTTGGGCTATAGAAACATTGTGTGGGAGGGGCAGATATGGCGTGAGCGGGGGACCGTATCATGTGAAGGGGGCACGCACTCGCTGTCTTCGAGCGGTTGCATGCCCCGGTCCCCGGAGCTATTCCCGTTCCCCAGGTTGTTCGGAGTCTCAGGACCCGAGGCTCCGGTTGCTGTTATGCAATGCCAGGTCCGTTGTAAATAAGGCCCCCCTCATCTGTGACCTTCTTCAAGAGGGGGGTGCGGACCTGGCTGGTATTACTGAGACCTGGTTGGGCCGCGAGGGTGGGGTTCCCCTCGTGGAGATGTGCCCGCCAGGTTTCCTTGCATTTCACCAGCCGAGAGCTCAGGGCAGGGGTGGGGGAGTGGCGGTCATTATTAAGGAAGGTCTGGATCCGAGGGAGGCCACTGTTCCTCAGATAGCCGGGTGTGAGTCCATCTTCGTGAGGTGGGGTCCTGGTGGGCAGATGGGTTTGTTAGTCACGTACCTGGCTCCCTGCCACGTGGCAACGACCCTGCCCGAGCTCCTCAATGTTGTAGCCGATGTGGTGATTGGCACCCCCAGGCTTATGGTCATGGGGGATTTCAATCTGCCATCTATCGGCGAAACATCTGAGATAGCTCGGGAGTTCATGGCTTCCATGACGGCCATGGACCTGACCCAGGTAATTCAGGGCCCAACTCACATTGGTGGACACACCCTGGACCTAGTTTTTGTCTCTGGACAGTGGTTGAGTGGTCTTGATATTGGGGATATAGGCTTAGAACCCTTGTCATGGACTGACCACTCGCTCCTTCGGCTCGACTTTCTGACCGCTGTACCCCACCGCAGGGAGGCGGAACCGACCAGATGGTTCCGCCCCAGGCGCCTGATGGATCCTGATAGGTTCCAGACGGAGCTTGGGCCATTCCCTGAGACACTGACACACGACTCGGCCGAGGACCTGGTGGCTGCCTGGAATAGAGCGGCCGGTGGGGCCTTGGACCGTGTCGTGCCTTTGCGGCCTCTGACCCGGTGCCAAACCAACTTAGCTCCTTGGTTCACCGAGGAGCTGAGGGAGATGAAGCGCCGGAAAAGACGCCTAGAGAGTGGTTGGAGGGCCAGCCGCTCCGAATCTGACTTGACACTAGTAAGAGCTCATATTAAGACTTACTTAGTGGCGATAAAAACGGCCAAGTCTAATTACTTTGCCGCTCTTATCGCGTCATCAGATAATCGCCCAGCCGCCCTGTTTAGGATGACCCGCTCCCTCCTCCATTCGGGAGCGCGGGAGGATCCCTTACAGGGACGTGCTGAGGATTTTGTTCAATATCTGGATGATAAAATAACTCAGATTCGGGACGACCTGGCCGCCGACTGGGTGGGTTCAGGCGGGGTGACTAAGCCAGGTCTTGAGAGTGTTATCTGGGCTGAGTTCGATCCTGTGGCTCCCGAGGACGTGGACAGGATTCTGGGAAGACTGAACGCAACCACATGTTTACTGGACCCGTGTCCCTCCTGGTTGGTGCTGGCCTCCCGGGAGGTTACACGAGGCTGGCTCCAGGAGATTATAAACGCTTCTTTGAGTGAGGGTGTCCTTCCGCCTGCCTTGAAAGAGGCGGTGGTGAGGCCCCTCCTCAAGAAGCCCTCCCTGGACCCAGCTGTTTTAGCAAACTACCGTCCTGTCTCCAACCTTCCCTTCCTGGCGAAGGTTGTTGAGAGTGTGGTGGCGTGGCAGCTCCCCCGATACCTGGATGAAGCCGTCTATTTAGACCCGCTCCAGTCCGGCTTCAGGTCTGGGTACAGCACCGAAACGGCATTGGTCGCGTTGGTGGATGATCTCTGGAGGGCCCGGGGTAGGGGGTACTCCTCTATCCTGGTGCTGTTAGACCTCTCAGCGGCTTTTGATACCATCGACCATGGTATCATATTGCACCGGTTGGAGGGACTGGGGGTGGGGGGCACCGTCTTACGGTGGTTCTCCTCCTACCTCTCCAACCGGTCGCAATCTGTGTTGACAGGGGGGCAGCGGTCGACCCCGAGGCGCCTGGTATGTGGGGTGCCGCAAGGGTCGGTCCTCTCGCCCCTCCTGTTCAACATTTATGTAAAGCCGCTGGGTGAGATCATCCGTGGTTTTGGGGTGGAGTTCCATCAGTACGCTGATGATACTCAGCTGTACATTTCCACCCCAGACCACCCCAACGATGCCGTGGAAGTGATGTCCCAGTGCCTTGAAGCTGTGCGGGTCTGGATGGGGAGAAACAGGCTTCGACTCAACCCCTCCAAGACCGAGTGGCTGTGGCTGCCGGCGTCCCGATATAGCCAGCTGACTCCATCGCTGGTTATTGGGGGCGAGTCATTGGCCCCCATGGAAAGGGTTCGCAACTTGGGCGTCCTCCTGGACTCACGGCTGTCTTTAGAGGATCATATGACGGCCGTGGCCAGGGGGGCTTTTTATCAGGTCCACCTGATTCGCCAGCTGCGACCCTTTCTAGATCGGGACTCCCTACGCACAGTCACTCATGCTCTTGTCACTTCCCGTCTGGACTACTGTAATGCTCTCTACATGGGGCTCCCCTTGGGGTGCACCCGGAGGCTCCAACTGGTGCAGAATGCGGCCACGCGGGGGATTATGGGAGCGACGGGACGCTCCCACGTGACACCTCTCCTGCGCGAGCTGCATTGGCTGCCGGTGGACTTTCGGGTGCGTTTCAAGGTGTTGGTAATCACCTTTAAAGCGCTCCATGGCTTAGGGCCAGGGTACTTACGGGACCGCCTTCTGCCGCCAATTGCCTCCCACCGGCCGGTTCGCTCCCACAGAGTGGGCCTCCTCAGGGTGCCGTCAGCCAGACAATGCCGGCTGGCGACCCCCAGGGGGAGAGCCTTCTCTGTGGCAGCACCCACCCTTTGGAATGATCTGCCTCCAGAGTTAAGAATAATCTCTGACCTCCCAACCTTTCGGCGGGCTTTAAAAACCCATCTCTTTCAGCTCGCCGGCCTAGCCTGATCCCTATAACATTTTAGTATTTTTAGAGTTGTATTTTAAATATGTTAATTTTTAAATTTTATGGCCATTTATATTATTATTTTAAGAAATTTTAACTTGTGTATGTTTATATGTTGTTCTTAATTGGCTGTACACCGCCCTGAGTCCGCAAGGAGAAGGGCGGTATATAAATCCAAATAAACTAAACTAAACTAAACCCCCAAGTAATTAAAGAAATCGGTCCTAACTATGTTTTGTCTGGTAATGCTCTATAATATACCAGAGGAGACAAACTTGTTTTTTGTTGAAAATGCCTCTGATAAGCAGTCGAATTAGAAATTGAAAAATTCAATTGATTCAAAGTAAATAAAACTTTTGTAACCTGTTGTGTTACCCATGACAAATTTGGGACCCAAGAGCCCTCTTTTTTTATCTGTTTGTGAAGGCAGTCCTTAAAGGACCTATTAGCATGTTCCACAATGGCTTGACCTGTGGAATTATAGGGAAGACCATGAGTAACAACAACATTCCAGGTTGTACAAAATTTCAAAAAAGCCTGTGAAGAATAGGCAGGTCCATTATCTCTTTTTAAAGAAGAGGGCTTGCCCAGAGCTGTAATGGCCAAAAAGAGATGAGAAATAACATGATCAACTGTTTCCCCTTGTTGAGGGGTAGTCCAAATTGCTCCAGAATAGGTATCAATAGATAAATGAATATATTTCCAAGGAGCCAAAGAAGGAACATGGGTAATATCCATTTGCCATAATTGATTAGAGGTGAGACCACGAGGATTAACTCCTGTGTCCCCTGAAGGGGATGCCGCAGAACATTGGGGACAGGATGAAACAATTTGCTCAGTTTGCTCTAGTGGAATGGGGCAAGCTTGTGCCAGCCCCCTGGCATTTTGATGAAAAAAATGACTAAAAACTGCATCTGTAAACAAGGTAGGTAAAATATGAACAGCAGCATCAGCATGACTGTTGCCTTCAGAAAGAGGCCCAGGAAGAGATGAATGACTGTTTATGTGAGAGACAAAGTACAAATGCTTCCAGTCTTGTAGTAATTGCTGTAAAGTGAGAAATAAGGCCATAAGATTGGAGTCATCCTGGACATGATAGAAGCACCTAGAAGATTAAAAATAAGTTGACACACATACTGAGAGTCAGAGATCAGATTAAAAGGCTGTTGAGTAAAAGTGTGGAAAGCTAAAATAGCCGCAGACAATTCTGAGCGTTGAGGTGAAGACTGTCCTGCAGTGTAGGAAACTTTCCAGATGTCGTCATGAGGATCTTTGTAAGCAATTACTCCTCTCGTTCATCCTCCATCAGAAAAAACAGTAAGAGCTTGCAATAGTGGAGAAGGAGAAAGCAATGAGCGAACAGGAAAGGAGGAAGTCATTAAAAAAGTAAACCTAGGATCTTTAGGGAAATGATATAAATATAACCTACATAGTCAGTTAGAGCACACCAAAGAGATAAATTATTCCGAAAATAAAAGTGAAAGTCAGATTTTGAAATAGAAAGAACAATATTTATTAAATCAGTTCCATTTCTTCGACAGGCTTCAGTTTGCCCCAAGATTATAAATTCAGCAGTAGCTTGGATAAAAGGCAAAACATTTTGAATTGGTGTATGAAGCAAATAAAATATACTTTTTGCTGTTCTAAAACAGCCAATACTCCCATGAGTAGTTTACTAGTAGGAAATATTAACAGAGATAACTGACAATCTCTATGAGGGATTCGATCCACAAACTGAGTATCAAAATGTTATTAATTTTCTCAACTGTAGCACATACTACAGATGGAACTATAATTAAATCTGGCTTTTTTCCTTTAGTCAATAATTCAAATAATGGACTAAGTAAATGCATAGGTAAAGAAAAATTTGGGCAGACCCAATTAATAGTACCCAGTAATTGTTGCAAATTTACTAAGGAAATAACTTTGGGAACTTTAAATGAGGAAAAGCCAGAGCCGAAAAAGACTGCAACATTTTATGTCCTAAATACAGATAAGGAGCATGCAGTTGCACTTTTTCTGAGGCAATTTGCAATCCAAAGACACATAAATCATTTTGTATTTCAGAAAGCCAATTAGGTTGTATTTTTGGTGCTCCAATTAAAATGCCATCCATATAATGATATACCAAAACCAATGGATGACATTTGCAAAAAGGGGCTAATGCCTCAGCAACATAAAATTGACATAATGTGGGACTATTCAACATTCCCTGTGGTAAAACCATCCAGCGATAGCGTTTATTAGGTTCTGAATGGTTCACCGTAGGTCCTGTAAATGCAAATTTTTCCTGATCAGAGGGACATAAAGGAATGGAAAAGAAACAATCCTTTAAGGACCATCACCTCATAATCTTGGGGAATCAGATTAGGATTTGGTGTCCCGCACTGCAAGGGGCCCGTAGCTTGAATACATGCATTCACGGCTCGGAGATCATGTAAAAAATGTCATTTGCCACTTTTCTTTTTTATCACAAACACAGGTATATTCCATGGACTAGTGGATGGCACAACATGACCTGCAAGCAGCTGATCTTGTACTAACTGGTGGAAAGCCATTAATTTTTTGTGTGACACGGGCCATTGATCAGTCCAAAAAATTCCTTTTTTACCCATGCTTGATCATGGGAGGAAAAGTCCTACATTATTTTCTGTTAAAGGACCTGATAATTGGGATGGAATTACTTGAACCTCCCCAGGAAATTTAAAATTCACTTCCTCCTGCAGGATTAAATCAATACCAGCACAACCTTTTGTAGCTGCAGGAGTATTTTCTATTGTTGATTTATTGTCTCTGTTTGGACTGGGGTCAGAGACCAGCCCGGCCGGAATTTCCCAACCCCGAGCGACATTCGCTTGCCCAATGATAACCTTTCTGACACTTTGGGCATTTTGTTTTTGGCTTCGTTCCCTGATGAAAGGGAGAGTGAGATGTTGTGGACATACAACCCCTCCCCTGGATTTTGACACTCTCTTTTAAAATGACCCGGTTTTCCACAATTATAACATTTTCCTTGAGGTTTGCTTCCTTGTGGTAAAGCAGCTGCTAACAAATTGGTTTGATAAAAGAATGTTCCTATATCTTGACATGCTTTAATCATATCTGCCAAATCAGGATCTTTTCCCAACCTAACAATTGCTCTTAAGCATTCAGAAGTGGCGTTGTCTTTTGCCAGCCTCATCAACAACTCATTTTGAGCTTCAGGATTGTCTATCTGTCACCATAAAGCATCCTGTAATCTGTTAATAAAACCAGGATATGGTTCATTAGCCTTCTGCCTGATGTTAGAGAAGGCTGGTTGAGGCGTGCCAGAAACAGGCACTTTTCCGAAGGCTCGATAAGCACATTCAGAAGAAACTTGCAAAGTAGCTGCTGGCAGAATAACCTGAGCATCCACTGGAGCAAAAGGACCAGATCCATACAATTGATCAGGAATAAATGCTCCTCCCAAGTGGAGGGCACGCATGGCACATTGATCTTTAAAATCACTATCCCAAACTACATATTGCGCTGGAGTAAGCAACATGCAAAAGATAGTTTTCCAATCTTCAGGTACTAAAATATGATTTCTCAGCAAGGCTTCTAATATTCCCTGTATATACTGTATTTTCCTGTGTATAAGACTACTTTCTAACACACAAAAATCTTCTCAAAAGTCAGGGGTCGTCTTTTACCCGGGTCTCATTCTCCTGTAACCAGGCAGACCAGCCCGAAAGGCTCTGACAAGCCTTAAATGGCTCTGAGGAGGGTCGTCTTATACGCCCAGTCGTCTTATACGCCGGAAAATACGGTAAGTACTTCCCAACCCCATATCTCTTAATTCCTTTTCTAAGGACAAAATTCTACTATTTGAGCCCCATTCTGATCTAATTGGCCCGTAACATGCACTAGACGAACAGAAAGCATATCAGCAATTTCTTCTACATTCTCTCCCCCCCCCACCCTTTCTAACTGTTTCTCTAAAATCTGCCTAATGGGGGTGTACAGTGGCCATGGGGATGCAATATAACCAGCTCCTTCAGAAGGAGCTAATGGTTCAATTAAAGATGGTTTTGAGGGAACAATTTTAATTTTATCATAATCAGGGGGAGGGCTTGTAGTTAATTGTTGCCCTTCCAAAGCTTTAGAGCCATATTTTTCTATTGCTTGACAGCACTGATACCATTGATGTAATATTTTCACAGGAGCCCAAGGTTCAAGATGTAATGTATGTCCTATCCTTGTCCAGTCCCGTAAACAAAGTGACCCCCGTTCTGGGTACTAGGGACAATATTTCCCTATCTCAACTATCAGTTGTCTTATGTCAGTCTCGCACGTAGAGACGCCAGATTTGTGGAAAAGGAATCTGAGTTCCTGCACATGCATTTGCTGATATTGAGATAGATTGCAACCCATCACTTACCACTAGGGATCCCTTAGGATGAAAGGTGCACCAGGGGTCTATTCCAGACGATGATAAGGATGTTAAGATGTTGCTCCCCATGGAGGGTGTCCCTGTTCGGGCGCCATATGTTGTAAATCAGAGGTCCAGGCTTTTGCTCTGTTCCAAGATGTCTCCCCCACTTTCGAAGAGAGCTTTATTTTTACAGAGTTTTTCACAGGCAGATAAAAGGAAGGAAACAACAGTGTACTAATTCAGGGCAAAGCCATTCAGCCACAATAAGCCTGTTTATTGCATCAGCGGACCAAGCTTCAACCAAGCTTGACTCAGACAACCTGATGTCAGTGTTCCAATACCGACATAGAAGCAATGAGGAAAAAGGTTTGACATTTCACCTAGAAAAGCTTTCGGTGAATTCAGTCTCCTGGGAGATGTATGGGAGGGGTGACATCCCTGTGTGCTGAAGAGACAGATAAGAGAGAGTGATCTGGAAGACAGCCAATGGAGAGCAGTGAATGGGGAAGGAATAGGAGGGGTTTTGGATGGAGGGGCCAGTAGTGTCTGCATGGTTTTCGGGCACGGCTGCATCGCGGCTGCATCGCTCAATAAAGAGAATATTTCCTAAAGTTTGATGCTTGGAAATTAACTTTATTTTGAGGATGAAACCGAAACTTTGACACCTATAAAGTTAGTTATGATCCCTACAACAGCCAATAGAATACATGTTCTTGCACAGGAACAGGAAGTTCAAGTGCAAAGTCCAAAAGAGGGTATAAATACTCTCTCAACTCCATGTGGTCAGCTACCCAGAACCATATGCCTGGTGATTCTGGAAACCCTCTCTCCAATAAGCCTCCAGCCTCCATTTTTTTTCCAGTGCCTTTCTCCCAGCTTGCAACTGAACCAGATGGATATTTCTTCCAACAATTACATGGAGCAATCACTGTGTTGACCCTTTGCTATCCCATGGGATATAACCCTTCTATCTTTGATATCTCCTATCAAAACTTCCCCGTTTCCTTCTTCTGTCCAAATTCACCCCCAGGGAACAAAAGCAAGCAAGAGTTGCGTGATAGATCTGATTCCAGACAGATAAGAAAATCATTTTAAACAGTGTTTTTTAAACCATTTTAAAATGTATAGACTTCAACTCCCAGAATACCCCAGCCAGCAATGGGGAATTCTCGGAACTGAAGTCCACCCATCTTAAAAACGACGAAGGTTGAGAAACACTTCTTTAGGGCAGAGAAAGCTTGAGCGGAGAGCAAGTTAAGGCAGAAGCTCCCACGAAAAGAAAGGGAATGACCGAGAAATCATTGTAAAAGCCACATCAGTGATATCTTCGCCCTATATTCCTTTAAATCTAATTTAGGATGACCGGCATCGATCAACGGCACAGAGTTTAAAAGGTTGAGGATGTAAGGCGAGTCCTACTAGTGGTTCCTGATTGAGTTCTTTCACTCCTTCGGGTAGCTGCAATTTGAAGCTTCTCAGCAGGTTGGTAAACAAAAGGAAAGACTCTATTCTCCCTAAGTTTTCCGCCACACAGACACGAGCTCCTGCAAAGGAAATATTCGAAAGAAACAAGAAAGGGAAGAATTAGACTCATCCCTGAGAGAGCAGTCTTGACATTGGTCAAAGGCCAACATACCAAAGACTAAATAAATAAATAAATAAATAAATAATACATCCAAGATGGGCCTGGAGGGAGAGAGCCAAGAATTGCTTTGTGCATTTCACATTTTTGGCATCTCTGAGATTTTGTGGCAATTTCCTAAATTTAATTTTTGTAAATTTCTTCTCTGGGCAAGTGACCCTACCGTACAGTCTAATGACAGCTGAGTTCAGATATAGATGAAAAGGTGGAATTACAGAATATGTTCGTTTCTTGATTGCAGAGTACTAAATCATTGTAGGTAGTCCTTGACTTACAACGGTTCATTTAGTGACCGTTTGAAGTTACAACGGCACTGGAAAAAGTGACCTAGGACCGTTTTTCACGCATATGACGGTTGCTCATAAGTCCTTTTTTTCAGTGCCATCATAACTTTGAACGGTCACTAAATGAACTCTTGTAAGTCGAGGACTATCTGTAGTTAATATATTTGAAGAGTAAACTTTATTTTTTATATTTTTTATTACAATATTGTGGGGCCATAGTTGTCCAGGGCATTACGTGGCCCATGCTGTAGACCGTTATCCTGGAAGATTCAGTTTCTCCATTGCCAGAGATCCCATTGGCTCTAACAGAGAGGTCAGAAACTGGACTTCAAAAGAGCACCAAAGGAATCGATCCAAACCCGGTCCCAGATTTTCCCTTTCAAGATTACGGGAGGCCCAGTCAAGGATGTCCCACTCCTTTCTCCTCAATCCTCTTTCGAACCACCAGGAAAATGATTCAGAGTTTACCTGCTCCAAATGGCAGAAATTCTTCTCTTTTCCTAAAATTTCCCTCTTTGTCCAAAAAATGATTTGGATTGAATTCTTCAGGACTCTCCCATTGCTTGGGATCCAGAAGAACCGAACGGAAATCTACAAAAATTAAAGTTTCCTGAAGGGAAGACAATTGACAAGGTTTGAGCCAACTCAATTTTAGCCTTTGACTACCATTACACTCATTTTAAGCCAAGGGTCGGCAACCCGTGGCTCTGGAGCCACATGCAGCTCTTTCATCCCTCAGCTGTGGCTCCAGACCGAACCGGCTGATCCAACACTGGTTGGTCCCGCTCCTTGCCCCTCCCCTCCCAGTCACTCCTTGCCTGGCCTGAGAAGATAAAGGCAACTGCAGGGGATGGAGACTCGCTCCGGTACATTTGCACTCAAGACAGCCCTCACCTCTCACCGCTTCAGGCTCGGAGCTGTAAACCATGTGCGGGAAGCAGTACGGCAGAGAGAAGCGGACAGGGCTGATTCTCCAGCACTTCATCTCTTGCTGGGTCTCACAGGTGCTTTTTCTAGCATTAGTCAGTGCTGGGCGCACCTCGGTTGCTCGGGGAGACACGCAACCTGCTCTCTGCCCCGAGACACTGGCCTGAGCCACCTGCAGTCAAAGCCGCTGCTGTTGCTGTGTCTGTGGCCCGCCCACTGCTCTCACAGCACCTTGCATAACACAGTGAAATTTAGTGCTCTTCACAATGGGAGAGGCGGGGTCCCCTCCCCTTCCTGGAGTCCCTTATGACATAGAGCCACAATGCGACACTGCCCCATTCACCCCTGACAACAGCAGTGGAGACAGAGAGAGACAGAGAGAGAACAAGAGACACACACACACAGAGAGAAGAGACACACAAAGAGACAGAAAGACACAGAAAGAGAGACACAGAAAGAGAGAGAGAGAGAGAGAGAGAGAGACAGAGAAGTGAACAATATTTTTACAGAACTATAGATATGTTGAGGCTTTTGAGGCAAGTGGCCGGGAGGCAACTTCATAAATGGAACACACTATAGTTTTTTATACATAACATAAAGGTAAAAAACGATATATGCAGTATTATCTTCATTTTAGATGAAGGGTTTTGTGGCTTCCGGTGTTTTCTTTTCTGTGTGAAATGGGTCCAAATGGCTCTTTGAGTGTTAAAGGTTGCAGACCCCTGTCTTAGGCGACAACCCAACATTGCTTCTCTGAATTTGGTGGGGCTAGTTCCTTCTCAAAACAACTACGCCATTAATATGATTTTAGATATGTAGGAAGACCCCCTTCCCCACCCCAGAATAATGAAATATTTTGGGAAATATAGAAAAAGGAAGATTAGAATATTTCCGCTAAAGGAAAAATAGGGAAAAAATTTGTAAGGGAGGCAGAAACCAACAACAGTCACCCTGCCCTCAAGCAGAAACTGTGGAGGTCAGCTTTCAGAAATGCAGATTTGGTAATCCATTCTAGACAGGATATTTCAAAACTCCTCCTCCTAACAAAGGCAGAATGGTAGGATTAGAACAAGCAGCCCCTCACCCAAGATCCAACACAGGACCAAAGCCATTAGCCTCAATAGGAATTGCCCAACACCCTTTCAGAACACAATCAGCCTCCAGCCTCCATGTTATTTCCAGTGCCTTTCTCCTAGCATGGAACTGGACCTGGATATTTCTTCCAACAGATACTTTTGCATGAAGACAATCAATCAATCAATCTATCTATCAGAATAGTGACCTTGGAGGTATTTTGGTCTAGTCCCCTGCTCAAACAGAAGATCCTATACCCTGTTGTGGCCCCGTCCTCTGAGCCTATCCCTTTGGAGGAAGGCAGCTCTGAGCAGGAGGAAGAGGAGCCAGCCAGATCTCCCAGCCCTCCCCCTCTGGCACCGGCTCAGGTGCCAGCTGAAAGAGAGCCAAGTAGTGGGGAAACAGGTGCCTCAGATGAGAGTGAGGGAGAGACGTCATTCCTGGACGCACGCCAAAGAAGGCGAGAGAAAAGGGTACTGCAGCTGAGACGTATGAGGAAATGCTGAGTCATTGGATTGGAGTCATGGGATCAATGACTCACTGGACCACACCCAGAAGCATATGTATATAAGACAGTACGGTGGGTTACGAAGTTCGTGACGAACAAAGCTAAACAAACGGAGCAACCTCGTAGTCTTGGAAGCTAGATGAACGGCAAAGCTACGTAGGAGATTTGCTTGTTTGTGTAAACCAATAAAGTCCTTGGCAGACGGTGTGCATATCGCTGCCAAGGTTGAGATAAGAACTGCGGAGTGTGCCAAGTGATTATTAACCCTCGGCTGGCTGTGTTTTTGTGGGTCTCTGAAGGGGGGGGACAGATCATCTTGTTCGTCACCCAAAACTCCATCGTTAACCCACGATGGACCAACAGCTGCAGCAGCAGGTACAGCAGATGCTGGAGGCCAATCAACTTCTGCAACAGCAAGTAGCACAGCTAACTGCACAACTTGCTTTGGGAAATGCTCCTGTAGCAGCTCCACCTGCTCCCCTTCCCCGTCCAAGATGCCCAGTGAACATGCCAGATAAGTTTTCTGGACAGCAGGAAATGTTCCCGGCCTTCTTGGGACAGTGCCAGCTGTACATGGCAATGCGGCCGGAGGATTTTCCGGATGACCGGGTTCGGGTGGCTTTTATTATCAGCTCCCTCTCTGGCACTGCCGCCCGATGGGCCACGCCCCTGTTGCTGCAAGACAGCCCCTTGCTTCTGGACTATCAGGGTTTTTTGCAACACCTGCGTACCATGTTTGAGGACCCCCTCCGGGTGCAGACGGCAGCGAGGCGCATCAAGGACCTTCGCCAAGGCAAGCGCCCCCTGCAGGACTATATTGCGGAGTTCCGATTGCTAGGCCAGGATTCGGCCTGGAATGAGGCGGCGCTGATGGATGCCTTCCAGGACGGCCTCTGCAATGAGATGCAGGACGAGCTGGTTCGGGTGGAGGCGCCACAGACCCTGGACGCGCTGGTGACCCAATGCCTGCGCATCGATGCCCGCCTACAACGGCGACGGCCCCGTAGGGCTCTTCCGGAACCACCCACAGTGCCGGCACCCCCGCGTTTCGTACCAACAGCGCCCCGGACCGTACCGCGTTTGGTGGCGACGGCTGAGGAGCCCATGGAGCTCGGAGCAGCCAGACCTCAACTGACGGCCCAGGAGCGGATGCGGAGACGCCAAGGGGGGTTGTGCCTCTATTGCGGCGAGGCTGGACATTTCGCCGCCTCGTGTCCCCGGAAGCGGAGTGGATCGCTCAAGTCTGTTCCGGAGCCTCGGCGTGACCAGCCGGGAAACGGGTCAGGCCTGGCTTAGGGGAAACTCTGGGTCAGGCAGGTGACCATGCCCCGCCGGAGGCGGCGGCTGTGGACTGTGAGCCCCCTCGGCACCTGATTTTGAACACCCGGGTGTTGTTGGCTAACCGGTCGGAGGGGCTCCAGGCGCACGCGCTGGTGGACTCGGGGGCCACCACGAACTTTATGGACCAGGCCTTTGTGGCCCATTACAAGGTTCCCTTGGTTCCAGTGGACCCTCCGTTGAGGGTCGAAACTATTGATGGGCGGGAACTTGTGGCGGGGCCCATCAACTTTGCTACTCAGCCCTTGCGCCTTGCCATTGGGAACCATGAGGAGGCGATCCAGTTTTATGTGACGGCGGACCTGCACTTCCCCTTGGTCCTGGGGATGGCCTGGCTTCGGGCGCACGACCCTCAGGTGGCGTGGTCGAGAAATGCCATCTCGTTCCCCAGCCTGCAGTGTGTCGACCACCTTCGCCACACCTGTGCCGGCCAGGACGTCGCTGCCCCGAACGTCTCCTTGCCTCCGGAGCTGACATCCTTCGCCGACGTGTTCAGCGAGAAGGAGGCGGATCGCTTGCCCCCGCACCGACCCTACGACTGCGCGGTGGACTTGATGCCCAACGCGCCCCTGCCCTCGGGACGCCTGTACTCCATGTCGGAGCCCGAGCTGGCCGCCTTACGGGACTTTCTGGACAAGAACCTGGCCCGTGGGTTCATCCGGCCTTCGACCTCCCCGCTCTCGGCCCCAGTCCTCTTCGTGAAAAAGAAGACGGGGGACTTGCGCCTGTGTTGCGACTACCGGCGCTTGAATGCCATCACGGTACGGAATCGCTATCCCCTGCCGCTGATTCCGGAGCTGATGGAGAGGTTGCGGGAGGCTTCGATTTTCACCAAGCTCGACCTCCGGGGAGCCTACAACCTGGTGCGGATGCGAGAGGGGGACGAGTGGAAAACGGCATTTGGCACCCGATACGGACACTTTGAATATACCGTCATGCCGTTCGGGTTGACCAACGCCCCCGCGGTCTTCCAGCACTTGATGAACGACGTGTTCCGGGACATGCTGGATCGGTTCGTGGTGATCTACCTGGATGATATTTTGATCTATTCCCGGACCCCGGAGAGTCACCTCCAGCATGTCTGCCAGGTCCTGCAGCGCCTGCGGGAGCACCAGCTCTATGCGAAGTTGGAGAAATGTTACTTCTTCCAGACTTCCATAGAGTTCCTCGGGCACATCATCACCCCCGAGGGCATCGCGATGGACCCACACAAGGTGGCGGCCTTGCGCAGTTGGGAACCCCCGCGTCGGGTGAAGGACGTCCAGCGTCTGTTGGGATTCGCCAACTACTACCGGACCTTCATCCCGGGCTTTGCCACCCTGACCGTGCCGTTGACCCAGCTCCTTCGGAAGAAGGTTCCATTCCAGTGGGGGCCCCCGCAGCAGCAGGCCTTCGAGGTTCTCAAGCAGGCCTTTGTCACGGAGCCGGTCCTGAAGCACCCCGATCCACACCGTCCGTTCGTGGTTGAGACAGACGCGTCCAACGTGGCGATTGGAGCGGTGCTGCTACAGGCTCCGGTGGATGGCGGCACTCTTTTTCCCTGCGCTTACTACTCCCGGAAACTCACTCCTTCCGAGCGCAACTACACCATCTGGGAAAAGGAGTTGCTGGCTATCAAGGCCGCGTTCGAGGCTTGGCGACATCACCTCGAGGGGGCCCGACACCAGGTGGAGGTGCGGACGGACCATCGGAACCTGGAGCACCTCACCACGGCCAGGAATTTGAACCAGCGGCAGATCCGGTGGTCGTTGTTTTTCGCCCGGTTCAACTTCCACGTCACATACATTCCGAGCCACCTCAACCAGAGGGCGGACGCGCTATCCCGTAAACCGGAATACTTTTGCCCCAAGGACTCCCTTTCCCCCCGGACGGTGCTGCCAGCGGACTCCTTGGCCGCGGTCCAGGAACCGGTGGACCTGCGGACTCAGGTGCTGGAAGCGCAGCGACGGGACGACTGGTCGCAGCAGCGGAGAGCGGACGTCGGCCCCGCGTCCCCATGGACCGTGGAGGAGGGCTTGCTCAGGCACCGGGGTCGGCTGTACGTGCCCACAAGTCCGCTCCGAGCCCTCGTCATGAACCAGTGCCATGACAACCCCACGGCGGGACACTTCGGCTTCTTTAAGACCTTGAACCTAGTGACACGGACTTTTTGGTGGCCTCGGGTACGGCACGATGTGCACGCCTACGTGACATCCTGTGTGCCATGCCGACAGGCCAAAGCCGCGTCCGGCCCCCCTCCTGGACTCCTCCAGCCCCTGCCAACACCGGAGAGACCATGGGGAGCCATCTCCATGGACTTCCTGACTGACCTGCCCCTGTCCGCTACATTCACGACCGTCCTTGTGGTGGTGGATGCGCTCACGAAGATGGCACATTTCATCCCGTGCCGCGGCCTGCCCTCGGCTCGTACCACGGCTCGCCTGTTCCTGCAACACATCTTCCGCCTCCACGGCCTGCCGGACCGGGTGGTTTCGGATCGCGGGGCCCAGTTCACGGCCCGCTTCTGGAAAAGCCTGATGGCTGCGCTGGAGGTGCAGGTGTGCCTGTCGTCGTCACACCATCCGGAGACTGACGGGGGCACGGAGAAGGTCATTGGCATACTGGAGCAGTACCTCCGCTGTTTTGTCAACCAACAGCAGGACAACTGGGCCGAGTACCTTCCCCTGGCGGAGTTCGCTTTTAACAACTCCCAACATACCTCCACCCAGATGACACCGTTCCATGCCAACGTCGGGTACCATCCACGGTTTTTTCCGTTGACCATCATGGACTCCCCTGTTCCTGAGACCCGGGACTTCCTCTCGGAGCTGCAGGCGGTGCAGCAACTGGTGCGGCGACAGCTGATCCGGGCGAAAGAGGACTATAAACGGTTCGCCGATCGCGGCCGCCGGGCGACGCCACCGCTGGAAGTTGGAGATCGGGTTTGGCTGTCCACGAAACACCTCCCCACGGACCAGCCGGTGAGGAAACTGGCCCACCGCTTTATCGGTCCCTTCCCCATCGAGGCGGTCATCAACCCGGTGGCCTATCGGTTGACTCTACCCCGCTCCATGCGGCTCCACCCCGTTTTTCATCGGTCCCTCCTGGTCCCTGAGACTCCCACTAGCCGTCTCCGCCGCCCGCCGCCGCCTGCCCCCCCAGCCGCAGCCGACGAGGACGACGCCTCGACGTATGAGGTGGACAGTATTCGGGACTCCCGTTGGCTGAAGGGGCGCTTCCAATACCTCATCGCTTGGAAAGGGTACGGGGCCGAGGATTTCACCTGGGTGGACGCATCTGCCGTTCAGGCCCCTGACCTGGTGCGGGCTTTCCACGAACAGTTCCCATCCCGACCCCATCCCGACCGTCAGACCCGGGGGAAGGGCCCTGCGGTGGGGGATAGTGTTGTGGCCCCGTCCTCTGAGCCTATCCCTTTGGAGGAAGGCAGCTCTGAGCAGGAGGAAGAGGAGCCAGCCAGATCTCCCAGCCCTCCCCCTCTGGCACCGGCTCAGGTGCCAGCTGAAAGAGAGCCAAGTAGTGGGGAAACAGGTGCCTCAGATGAGAGTGAGGGAGAGACGTCATTCCTGGACGCACGCCAAAGAAGGCGAGAGAAAAGGGTACTGCAGCTGAGACGTATGAGGAAATGCTGAGTCATTGGATTGGAGTCATGGGATCAATGACTCACTGGACCACACCCAGAAGCATATGTATATAAGACAGTACGGTGGGTTACGAAGTTCGTGACGAACAAAGCTAAACAAACGGAGCAACCTCGTAGTCTTGGAAGCTAGATGAACGGCAAAGCTACGTAGGAGATTTGCTTGTTTGTGTAAACCAATAAAGTCCTTGGCAGACGGTGTGCATATCGCTGCCAAGGTTGAGATAAGAACTGCGGAGTGTGCCAAGTGATTATTAACCCTCGGCTGGCTGTGTTTTTGTGGGTCTCTGAAGGGGGGGGACAGATCATCTTGTTCGTCACCCAAAACTCCATCGTTAACCCACGATGGACCAACAGCTGCAGCAGCAGGTACAGCAGATGCTGGAGGCCAATCAACTTCTGCAACAGCAAGTAGCACAGCTAACTGCACAACTTGCTTTGGGAAATGCTCCTGTAGCAGCTCCACCTGCTCCCCTTCCCCGTCCAAGATGCCCAGTGAACATGCCAGATAAGTTTTCTGGACAGCAGGAAATGTTCCCGGCCTTCTTGGGACAGTGCCAGCTGTACATGGCAATGCGGCCGGAGGATTTTCCGGATGACCGGGTTCGGGTGGCTTTTATTATCAGCTCCCTCTCTGGCACTGCCGCCCGATGGGCCACGCCCCTGTTGCTGCAAGACAGCCCCTTGCTTCTGGACTATCAGGGTTTTTTGCAACACCTGCGTACCATGTTTGAGGACCCCCTCCGGGTGCAGACGGCAGCGAGGCGCATCAAGGACCTTCGCCAAGGCAAGCGCCCCCTGCAGGACTATATTGCGGAGTTCCGATTGCTAGGCCAGGATTCGGCCTGGAATGAGGCGGCGCTGATGGATGCCTTCCAGGACGGCCTCTGCAATGAGATGCAGGACGAGCTGGTTCGGGTGGAGGCGCCACAGACCCTGGACGCCCGTGATGGCGAACCTATGGCACATGTGCCGGAAGTGGCATGCAGAGCCTTTTCTCTGGACACGTGAGCCATCGGCTATTGCTCTTCCGGGTTCCGGCACACCAGCTAGCTGGTCTTCACGCACATGGGAGCACCGAAACTGGAAGAATAGCTGCATGTGCATGTGGGGAAGATGATCTTCCAGTTTCCAGTGTTCCCATGTGCACTGGCAATAATCTAACCGTGAGGTGACAAGGGCATGCGTGACCGTGAGGAGAGCCTCCCGATCCAAGTAGGGTCGCAATTGGTGCACCAGGCAAACCTATGCGTAGATCCCCCTACCCACAGCTGTCAGATGTTGCTCTAATCTTAGCTGTGAGTCTAGGAGGAAAACCAAATTGTGAACCCGTTCTGAGGAGGACAATTTTTCCTCCCCCAGAACCAAGGATGGACAGACAACATAGTCTTTAAGAGGCAATACTCACAGTCACTCGGTCTTGTCAGGGTTAAGTCTGAGCCTGTTTACTCCCATCCAGACCCTCACAGCCTCCAGGCACTGGCCCATCACATCCACCGCATCACTGACCTGACATGGGGTAGAGA
The DNA here is from genome assembly GCA_038048745.1 of Coluber constrictor foxii. Classification (NCBI taxonomy): domain Eukaryota; kingdom Metazoa; phylum Chordata; class Lepidosauria; order Squamata; family Colubridae; genus Coluber; species Coluber constrictor. The sequence goes on along the minus strand of CM075963.1, from coordinate 3,638,632 downwards.
TATACAGCTGGGTATCATCAGCGTATTGCTGATACCTCACCCCGTATCGTCGGATGATCTCACCCAGTGGCTTCATGTAGATGTCTGTGGGGGCACCCGCCCTATGGAACGAGTTGCCTCCTGAAATTCGTTTGATCCCGGACCTCCGCGCTTTCAGAAAGGCCCTTAAGACTTATTTATTCCAACAAGCTGGCCTTGCTTGATTGATTTTAATGGGGTTTTTAAATTTTTGGTATTATTAATTTCTGGGGTTTTCAATTGGGTATTTTAATTGGGTTTGAGACTTATTTTGGAACGCCGACGATTTAATCTAATTTTAATTTTTTTAATATTTGTATTATATGTGTTTTAATTTGGCTGTTCATCACCCTGAGTCCCCCTCCCGGGGAGAAGGGTGGTATATAAATTGAAATAAATAAATAAAATAAATAAAATAGGAGGGGAGAGAGGACCGACCCCGAGGCACCCCACAAATGAGGGGCCTAGGGGTCGACCTCTGTCATCCCACCAACACTGACTGTGAAAGACCAGAGAGATAGGAGGAGAACCACCATAACACGGTGCCTCCCACTCCCAGATCCCTTAGTCGTTCCAGAAGGATACCAGGGTCAATGGTATCGAAAGCCGCTGAGAGGTCAAATAGCACCAAGATGGAGGAATGGCCCCCATCTCGGGCTCACCAAAGATCATCCATCAGCATGACCAAAGAAATTTCCTTGCTGTAGCGAGGCGTGAGGCCAGACTGAAAAAGGTTTAGATTCAGTTTCCTCCAAGGACCACAGGAGCTGAAGTGCCACCACTTTCTCTATAACCTTTCCCACAAAGGGTAGGTTGGAGACTGGACGAAAGTTCTTTAATTCTGCTAGATCCAGGGAAGGCCTCTTGAGGAGGGGCCTTACAACCACCTCCTTTAATGGTTGCGGGAAGGCCCCTTCCCTCAAGGACACATTAACTAAAGCCTGGAGCCAGCCTCGTGTCACCTCCCTGCTGGCCAAAACCAGCCTGGAAGGACACGGGTCCAACAAACAAGTGGAGGAACTCATTGCTCCTACAGCCTTGTCCACTTCCTCAAGAGTCACAGGCTCAAACTCATCCCACACAATGGGACTAAGACCTGCCTCCGTCATCTCAGTCAGAATTGCCCAATCAGAGTCCAGGTCCATCCGAATCTGAGTGACTTTATCCAACAGAAACTGAAGAAACTCCTCAAACTACCCTGCAAGGGCTCCCCTACATTAAGGAGGGAGCGAGTCACCCTGATAGGGCAGCTGGGCGCAAAAAGCCTCCAGTGATGGAGCATCCACAACTTTTGAAGGCAAGCAGTTCCACTAGTTAATTGAGAAGAAAGAATGCATGTGTGATTACGTATACACATATACGTAAATTATAAAGTTCCTCGTTTCTTAGATTTTTTTGCGTGTCTGAAAGAAGTTGCTCTAAGGATTTATGTCATAAAGTGGAAATGTTTGATGCTCGTTTCATTTGATGATCCTGAAGGCCAGACATGGAATAATGGATGGAAACAGATCAAGGAAATATTCAACCTAGAAATAAGAATAATTTTTTTTCTGACGGTGAGAACAATCAACCCATGGATCAGAAGTTGCCTTCAGAAGTTATGGGAGCTTCATCACTGGAGGCTTTCAAGAAGAGACTGGACTACCCTTTGTCAGAAATGATGTAGGTCTCCTACTTGAGCGGGGTGGGAGGGTTGGACTAGATGACCAACAAGGTCCCTTCCAACTCCATTATTCTGTTATCTGTTCTCTTACCTTTGGAATAGAAAGGCCACACACGTTTACATCTTTCACTGTTCTCCTGGGAGTACCAATTAAAACGTATTTGTAACGCAGAATTTCATGAAGGACGGCATGAGTGTAAGGCAATTTCCTCCGGTCTTCATAACAAATGGAGTCAGAGGAACCCAAAACAGTTTCCATTTCTTTGTAGACTTTATCTGGGTGAAATGTTAGAAAAAGGTAAATAAACCACAGTGTTGTAGAGGGTGTTAGGGGAGATCCTTTACGACTGTATAATGTCACTGTGCATGACCTTCTGAAATAGTACCGAAAAAACAAGGCGCATAAGATCCTCACTCCCATCACCTCACCAAGATCTTCAGAAAAATGGAAGGGGAGTCCTGGAATTGGGGACTTCCTTGACAGATATTATGTTGCATCCTGCAAGGTGAATCTGGGCACAGGGGACATTCATCTCTATGATGGTTTACATGTAGTCCTCGACTTACAATCACAACTGAGCCCAAAATTTCTGTTGTTAAGTGAGACATTGGTTAATTTGTTCAGGCCCCATTATATGACCTTTTTTGTTGAGTGAATTGATAAGTTAGTAACCCAGTTGTTAAGTGAATCTGGCTTCCCCATTGACTTTGCTTGCCAGAAGATGATTTACATGACCTTGGGACACAGCAACGGTTGTAAATATGTGCACGAGCGAACCGGTAGCAAAGGTACGTGAAACCCACCATTGGTTGCGACTGAAAAACGGTCTTAAGTCCCTTTTTTCAGTGCTGTTGTAACTTTGAATGGTCACTAAATGAACCATTGTAAGTCGAAGACTACCTGTATTCAGTCTTATTTCCCAGACGAGCCAGAACTACCCTTTTTCTTACCTTGGATATCTGGATACGTCACCATGAGGAACAGAGCCCATTGCAGAAAGCTTCCTGTGGTTTCTGTCCCGGCAACAAAAAATTCCATAATGCAAATAGCCATGTTTTCATTATCAAAGGTTGAGTTGGGCTCACTCTGTTTCTAACAAAAGGAGAGATTTTAGTTAGAATTATTTATTTCTTTGGTGCCTTGGAGTCAGTCTTGACTTTTGGTGATTGCTTGACAGGTTCAGAGATGCTGCTGGGTGAGAGGTTGTGCAACCTCTGAAATGCCCTTGGGAGATTGTGCAATGTAGTGAGTTCTGTGTCTTCTGCTGAATGGTAGTGGGTTAATCTTATTACAGTAGGACCTCTGGTCACGAACGCTTCTGACTATGACCAAATTGGGTTCCGAGCAAAAAATTCACAAAATTTTTGAATCTGGTCACAAACATATATTCAGGTGGCAATCAAATGCGGCCACGGCCAATTTCCCCTTCTGTGTTGATTCCCCTTCTGTGCCATTTATTTATTTTTTTGGTAAGCGCATGTGCTTCTGGTCTCGACCAAATCAGGTTGCAACCGAAGTTATGGAATGAATTACGGTCGTGACTAGAAGTTCTACTGTATGTCCTAAATGGTCATGTCCTGTTCTTAGAATTTGAGTGAAGGAGGAGAATGTAAATTTGTAATCCCATCACTGGAGTTGAAGGTCTTTTGCTTCAATTTTTCTTAATTGGCGCAAAATATATGATGGGGGCTATTAAGAAAGACTGAGTTTGCTTCCTGTCTTTAAGGGTATTTTTCTCCATGTCTCCTTTAGAGAAATATAATATTCTGCTTTTCTCTGTTAGGGAAATATAATATTCTGCCTTTTTAATATTTCCCAAAATATTTAATATTTTCCAAAATATTCCATTCTTCTATGAGGGGGAGGAGGCTTCCCACAGTGTTTTAAGCGGGACTAGAACTCATTCTCCTGGTTTCTAACCTTGTCTTAACTCCTGTAGTGAACATGCTCTTTTAATTAGAATTAAGTATGTGCAAAATCTATTTTTTCTGGGAATGGAACATTCTAGAGAAACCTGAAACTTTCTACCTTTTCTCTAGACCTTGCTAATCCAGCTATTCCCATCCAAAATAAAGGCTAATTTCCCAGAAACAAATCCTATACACTAGAAGTAGTTGATGAAACACGGGACTGTTTCAGCAGTGGAATCCATGTGAGATATCATGAACTGCTTCCAAATCAAAGATTAGCTTCAGGAAATCACTGATCCAGGTTGGCGTGGAATGGAGAAGTAATAGAATGTTTTGCAGTTCTCTGGAATGTCCCATTCTCAAATAGACATTCCCAAATGTGTATCCCTATTTAACACATACATGCCACACTGAAGATTGTCTGATCATTGTGCTGTTCTCATGACATGACATTAAACAGTCACTTTTCTGTGTTTTGAATAGTAAACCCCTTATAGAAGTGAGATCCAAAATGGGACTAATACAAGGAGTAGTTGTTAAGTGGGGGTGTTGGAATATACAGTGCTCATATATTCTGGGCAACAAGTACAATCATGATGGCGAACCTATGGCACACATGCCAGAAAGGTTAACCATTACTGAACTATAGCAATATTCATTAGAGACAACAGACGGCAGAGCTTATAAGTTTGTAGCTCCATCTATAGTATACTAATCTATGTGTTTTCTCTTAATAAAGATTCCTGCTTCCTTGCTGCAGTTAAGCAGAAAAGCACATGGGGAGTGTGCATTATCTGTTCTGAAGGGCTATATACAGAATTTCTAACAGGTTCTTATCTTTTAATTAATTTACAAGAAGCCAAGAGATGTAAATTCTAATGATAGTATTAAAGTTAATTGAACTTAAAGGTGTGTCTATGTCCATAAACAAACAAGCATACATACATACATACGTACATACAAAACAGGCAGTTTTTAACACAGGTTAAGAACTTGAATAGCCCTGAATAGCCCATGTTCTCAAGGCTCAAAAAAGCCTCTTGACATATCTGTGGATCCCAGCAGGCATGACTAAAATTCCCAGAAGATCCTTACCTTTTCTATCTGGAGTAGATAAAGATCCAGGAAATCCTTTGGCTGACGCAGGGCCAAATCTTGGCTGTGTTTCTCTGACTCTTCCTTTACAAGTGCCATCCCTGTCTGGACGGATGCTTGTATCTTCTGATGAGGCCCTGGGAGATGTTTCACTAGCCATGGAAACAATTCATAGAACTACGAGAGAAGTAAAAACAAAATCCTATCAGCTCCCTGATGAGTTAGATAATGCAGGTAATCCTTGATTTACAACAGTTCATTTAAGAGCCCTGGTGGTGCAGCAGACTAAGCTGCTGTTAAGTAGCACCAGCTGCCTGCAATTACTGCAAGTTCAAATCCGACCAGGCTCAAGGTTGACTCAGCCTTCCATCCTTTCCTAGGTGGGTAAAATGAGGACCCAGATTGTTGGGGGCAAGAGGCTGACTCTGTAAACCAGTTAGAGAGGGCTGGAAAGTACTGTAAAGTGGTATATAAGTCTAAGTGCTATTGCTAAAAAAGGATTAACCCACCACCATTAGAATAGCAAAGGACACAAGTCTCACTACATTGCACAACCCCCTAGGAGCATTTCAGACATTGCACAATCCCCTAGCAGTTCTCAGAACCCTATAAAAATCCATGTACTCATCAAACCAATTCATCAGCTGTCCCAGAACTCCATGCTGTTGTTAGTTTTGCTCCTCAATAAACAGAGACCTCCTTTCCTTGCGGCCAGACTCCATTTTATTTCCAGTGCCTTTCTCCTGGCTTAGAACCATTACAGATGAAAAATAACCAATTCATAAAATAAACAAGTAGGAACAATTTAACTTTGGAAGGCAATGTGGAGCTAACATTGGGCGTTAGCTTTAAAATTGGAATTAGTTTGTCTATCTGCGTAATTTAAAACTTTGGTCTATTTGCCTAGATGTAAGACCACTTTCGTACAGTAGTCTTCGGAATACTAATAAAAGACTTAGAAAGTTCTAAGGGACTCAATAAGAAACTGATTACTCACCAATAAGAAAGTGGAACCTCCAAATTTGCTATAATTACTAATGTATTCTAATATCATCTGGAACTTTGTGTCTTCAGGGGATAACCGGTATCCAAAACTCAAGAGGCAAATCATATTACAGATTGAATTATTGATGGACGGTAAAGGATCAATTGGCTGCCCTGTAAATGAAATTATACATTATCATATTAAAAACGCACCAGCTTGGAGGAGCAAGACCTCATGAGGAACTGAGAGAGAGGGTTAGATTGCAGCCAGCGACAATCGCCAATCGCCCGGTGCGTTCCCACAGACAAGGCCTCCTCAGGGTGCCGTCCGCTAGACAGTGTCTGCTGGTGACCCCCAGGGGGAGAGCTTTCTCTGCGGGCGCACCCACTTTCTGGAACCAACTTCCTTTGGAGCTCCGGATGGCTCTTGACCTTCGCTCGTTCCGCCACGATTTGAAGATCTGGCTGTTCCGCAGCTTGGACTGACGGGGATTTCTTAATCAATCTTAACTTTAAAACACTTTAGACTTTCGACCTTAACTTTAAAATTAAAACTGAATTTTAATTCTCACTGTTTTAATGAGGGATTATGCATTTTTATCGTTGTGAGCTGCCCTGAGTCCTTGGAGATAGGGCGGCATATAAATAATAAATAAATAAATAAATAAATAAATAAATAAATAAATAGGATTTAATTGTTAAAGGATGGGAATAAAGCCGGTTCTTTTTGTGAGAAAGGGGCTTGGTATCACAGTACTGATTCGAACTGCTGAACTGCTGACCTTTTGATCGACAAGCTCAGAGTCTTAGCCACTGAGCCACCATGCCCCATTTTCGATATAGTTCAAATCCCTAGTGCCGTGTCACGGGGTGAGCTTCATGCCGGCCATGTGACTACGGCAATGTCTTCAGAAGGCACTGGCTCTTGGGCTTTGAAACAGAGATGAGCACTGCCCCCTAGAATCAGGAATGACTAGCACATATGTGCAAGGGGAACCTTTACCTTTATCACAATACTGGCCAAATGAGGTTGTTGAGATTTGTCCTATTTTGGGAGGGTTTGCAGGTTTGGATGGGGAGGAACTATTTCCAACTCAATCACATCAAGTCTGATGTTAGGGCCACTTAGATCTAGAGATACACTGTCTTTACCTTGGGTGGAGTAGCAGTTCCCTGTGCAAGAATAGGGTGTAAAGGGGGCTCTTCCTGGACATCCAGGACATCCAAGGAACAGGTGGCAACTGTCTCCTGAAAGGTCATTGGAAAGCTTCAACTGGTGTTCTGGTTGCAACTTTTCTTAGAACAGGAGGTCCTTCTAATAGTCATCTATGCTCTAGTCATCTCACAGCTTGATTACTGCATGGTATTCTATCTGGGGCTGCCCTTGAACCCTACCCAGAAGCTTCAGTTGGTTCACAATTTAGCTACACAGTCAGTTATGGACATACCTCGGTGCACCCGTAGACACCTCTGTTGGCAAACTGAACTATCCATTTGCTTCCAGGTATGATTCAGGGTGCTGGATATAACCTATAAAGCAGGGATCGCCTGATCCGGTAGCGATGGCGGTGGGTGGTTTGGAGAACTGCTAGCAAAAATCCCTGCGCAACCCCCCCCCCCCCATGCTCAGCTGAGTCGCACGATCATCAGAGGCTTTTTTTTTTTACTTTTAAAAACATTTCTTCTACAACCTCTTCCGATGACAAAATGCTTTTAAAAGTTAAAAACAAAAGCCTCTGATGATCGTGCAGCTCAGCTGGGATCCTCAGAAGCTTTTCAAAGCATTTTTTTCTGCAACTTCTTGGTCGAAGAGGTGGTAAAAAAAATGTTTTGAATAGTCTCTGAGGATCCCAGCTGAGTTGCCTGATCGCCAGAGGCTTTTCAAAGCATTAGAAAAAATGCTTTGAAAAGTTTTTTTAAAAAAAAGTTGGCCATGCCCACCCAGTCACATTACCACCACCACCAAGCCACGCCCACAGAACTGATAGTAACAAATTTTAGATTTCACCCCTGCTATAAAGCCTTACATGGCATAGGGATTGGTTAGGTGAGGGAATGCATATCTCCTGGGTATGTCTGCCAAGCCACTTCTCTCCAGCATGGTTGGCATTGGGTTTTTGAGTTAAGCAGCACCATCTACTAGGAAATGTTCCTTCTTTGCACCAGCCTTCTAGAATGAGGTTCCCCGTCAAATCCGGGTAGGTCCCGTTCTTTTGGTGTTCCAGAAGGCTTTAAAGATCTATCCAGCTCTGGGCTAAGTTGGTTGGACTTCTTTACATTTCATATTTTTAGTGTGATTACAATTTTGCTGTTTTATTTCACTTTGTGAGCTACCCAAAACTGATATGGTGACAGGTGATGCTTTCCATTGAATGAATCAATGAATGAATTTAGCATTGGAAAACAAAACAAAACAAAACAAAAAACACAGAAAAACAGAGTCATGCAATTTCTCCCCAATCTCCCATATCCTCAAAGTACTCCTACCCTTGGCGCGTGCAAAAGTCTCCACCAACTGATGTGCCATCTCTTCTAGTTTACTCTCCATGTCTGCCTTCCCCAGTCCCAACGTGCGTAGAGCATTTAAGGTAAAACGTCTCTGCTCTTTCCAGTTGTGTCCATTGGAAAATGAAATGCCTAAGGAATCAATGTGAGATTCACATTTTTAAAAAGCCCCATAAACATGACTTACAAGTCCCACAAATAATTGCAGCGTGCGAGGCAGCTGGATGGCTATCCAAAGCTTCTTGCAACTTTTTTGTTCTTAGTTTCCCTTGAAATGGAGCTGCATATCTCCACCCCAGATCACCCTGGGGGTGGGGCGCATAGAATTATGGGTGTGCGCACATGCGCGCAACCCTCCGCGCTCCCCCTGCTTTTGGCCCGCGATGGCAAAAAGGTTATCCATCACTGCCCTATACCATTTCAGACAAATGGTTGTCCTATGTCTTCTTAAAAACTTACAGTGTTAGAGCACTTACAACTTCTGGAGGTAAATTGTTCCACTGTTTAATTGTTCTAATTGGCAGGAAATTCCACCTTAGGTGTAGGTAGTTTCTCTCCTTGATTACTCTCCATCCATTTTGTCCAGCCCTCAGGTGCTTTGGCGAATAGCTTTAGTCCCTCTTCTTTGTGGCAACTTCTGAGATTTTGGAGGACTGCTATCATATCACCCCCTAGTCCTTCTTTTCATTAAACTATACGTACCCAATTCCAGCAACCATTCTTTATATGGTTTAGTCTCCAGTCCCCTAATCATCTTTACGGCTCTTCTCTGCACTCTTTCTAGAGTCTCCACATCCTTTTTATATTGTGGTGACCAAAACTCGATGCCGTATTCCAAGTGTGGTCTTACCAAGGCCTTATAAAGCGGTATTAACACTTCACGTGATCTTGATTCTATCCCTGTATTAATGCGACCGAGAATTGGCTTGGCTTTTTGGCAGGTGCATCATGTTGCTGGCTCGTATTTAAGGGATTGTCCACTAGGATGCCAAAATCCCTCTCAGGGTTACTGCTGTAGAGTCAGGTACCATCTATTCTATGTGCCAGAACCTTACTTTTCTCACCATTCAATTTCATGTTGTTAGATAGGGCCCAGTGTTCAAGTCTGTCAAGCTCCTTCTCTACCTTGAGCCTATCTTCTGGAGTCTTGGCTATTCCTGCCAGCTTGGTGTTGTCTGCAAATTTGATGAGTTCCCCTTCTATCCCCTCATCTAGATCATTTTTGAAGATACTGAACAGTACTAGACCTACTACAGTCTTGGGGCACTGCATGCTTCCCTCCATGAAGATGTAATTCCGTTTAGGATTACACGGTGAGTGCGGTTGGTCAGCCAGTTACGAATCCATCTGGTGCTGATGCGTCCAACTCACATTTCTCTCTCTGAACTGGAGGCAACCCACCACTGATGACTACCAAGCAAAATTTCACATCCTGAAAAACAACCCCATCCAAAGGCATCTTTGTTGTAAATCAGAGGTCCAGGCTTTTGCTCTGTGTGAAGATGTCTCTCCCGCTCTAGCAGAGAGCTTTATTTTTTATACAGCTTTTACAGGCAGACAAAAAGAAAGGGCAGCAATAGCATCCTAATTGCTAAAAACTATTCACCCCCTCTCAAGATGCCATCCTCTCTGAAGGTGAGGTGAGATAATCCAGATCAAAGCCAAAATGAGATCATAGGAGCAGGCAAGACCCACAGTGCATGAGCTAAGGCAGTGTGCTGCTTAAAGCTTGGCACTACGACATTTGACCTACCTCTACACATCTCCCAGTCAAATGCTTCCTTGAGCCTCATCATGCTTGAAGTTAATATGGGGAACAAATAATATTCTTCTTGTCTTACGTTTCTTCAGTGAAATGACGATAAAATACCTTGGTCTTCAGAAGAACTTACCTTTACCTCTACATATTTTTAAAAGAAAAGATGAAAGGGGCCGATCAGCAAAATCTTGCGAACGGTTAATCAGGCTTTCCTTCACTGCATGAAATCCAGAAATTACTACCACAGGTTGATGCCACAACCACACAGTGTAAATGTCTCCATATTGCTTGCTCAGCTGACATTTGGGACAGAAAAAAAAGAGAAAACGGCTGGGACCTTATAGCAGGCAGATGAACCTTCATCACCTTTATATGACAGGAACTAGAATTAGTATCCCATTTCCCATGTGACACCCCCTCGCTATCTATTTCTGGAACAGTTTGGATTAAATGGCAAGGAATAGTTCCATAGAAATTGGAATGTACCCAAATTGTAACCCGACATGTTGGAAATGTAGACAAGCCCCAGGAACATTTTATCATCTTTGGTGGCTCTGTCCAAAAATAAAAAAATTCTGGACGAAAATTGGAAAATGGATAACAGAAATAACAGAAGAAAAGATAGACCTAAAGCCCGAAATCTTTTTATTAGGTATCTTTAAAAAAGAAATTAAAAAAGAAATAAAATATATCATACTACATATAATTACAGCAGCAAGATTAACCCTAGCCCAGTCTTGGAAATTAGAAAAGTTGCCAACAGAAGAACAAATAATCCATAAAATATATAGGTGTGCAGAGATGGATAGATTAACTCTAAAATTAAAAAACAAGGAAGACTCACACTACTATCAAATTTGGAATAGATGGTATGAATGGATTGACAGACAAGGGGGAAAAAACAGATGATAAATACATCAAGAGACCAAAGTTAGTAAAGTTACACCGTCAACATAAATATATCATAGCAAGTGAAGATAAATGTATATATATGATTATATATTGAAATGTTATAGATAGAAAACTTTTGCTTAGTAATATAAGAACATAAGTAATATTGAAATGTACTTTGTTTTTAGTCTTAAGATTGTTTTTGTCTTTTTTATCTTTTATCTGTTTATATCAAATAAAGTTGGTTTTAAAACTCAAAAAAAAAGAAAAAAAGAAATTGGAATCTCCTTTCCGACCAGTTTGGGTCCCGTCTCTATTTTCCTAAGCCATTTAGGTCCTGGATTGCATAAAAGAAAAACACCCATGAGCTCCAGGTAAGCAGGGCACTGGCATTACTTCAAACATAATAAATATTCAAATGTTTCTAAAGTATGCAACAAAGCAGTAGGTTTTCAGGCACTGCACGCCAAAGTAGTTCTTGTTCTCATTAAGCAAATAAGTTCTCATGCTAAGCTTCTCTATCTTAGTGATTCTTGAAGAAGACTCAGTCACCCACGCTCTGGCCATTTCCCATTGGATATTGCAACACATTCTACGTGGTGCTACTCTTTTGAAAATATGTGATGCAGAATGGGGCTGTGTGGGCAATCTTAGAAGCCCAAAGAACATTGCATATAATACAGGGGTGAAATGCTAACAGTTTGGACCGGTTCGGGAGAACCGGTAATGGAGATTGGGGCTGGTTTGCCTAACCAGTAGCAATCGCTGACTGGCACTGCCCCCGAACCAGTCTGCAGCCTGTAGTCCTGCCTTCCACCCGGCCTTCCCAGCACCTCTGTGGCCAGCTTGCAAAGGCAGGCAAGCGGAAAGCCATGTGGAAGGCAGGCAAGCATGGCAGAGCTGCGGGGAAGGGAGCTGCGGGGAAGGGAGCCTACCATGCTTGCCTGCCTTCCATGCTGCCTTCCTGGCAGTCTCCCACCCCCGCTTGTCTTCCGAGGTCCGTCCCGCCCAGTGGATGGATGGGTACCCCTTCATCTTCCCGAAGAGCAGGTCAGCTCACTTGTAGTCATGCAGCTGGCCAGAACAGAACATGGTGCAGGCAAAGAGGGATATGCAACCCCCGCTGAAGCCATCCTGGTTGAGCAATTGCCGCACCTCTCCATCTCTCTTAACATCCTCCCTCCCCGCCTGACTGCAGATATCCGCCTTCCCGAAGCAACCTCCTAAAGCAACCCCACCGCCATTTGCTTTTGTCTCACGACAAGACAAGGAAGAAAGTGAAAGGCAACGGTGCTCCAGGAGAGCAGGTGAGCTGCAGACATGTTCAGCATGTGCAACAGTCCCGGGATGTCTGTGGCCCACCTTCCCTCCCGGAGCACTGCCGCACCGTGTCGGTGTACTTGCCAGCCTCAGCTGCAGCGCTACTCCAACCAGCCAGCCCAAACCCAAGCTGGACTGGCTGCTTTGTCCCCACCAGCAGCTCTTTCTGGATTAACACCCCTGAAAGCCCCCCTCCTTTCAATTATTTTTTAACATTGTTTTTAATCAACCTTGCCTTCCTTTAAATTTCAACTCTTATATTTTGAAATTTTATTGTACGCTGCCCAGAGTCACTTTGGGGGAAAGGTGGACGGTTTCAAAATTAGATAGATCAAAGATGTGGGGACCACTTAGATAGCTAAGTAGGAAGGTAAGTAGGTAGGTATGTAGATGATAGATGGATGGATAGATAGCAATAGCAATAGCAATAGCATTAGCAATAGCAATAGCAATAGCAATAGCAATAGCAATAGCAATAGCACTTAGACTTATATGCCGCTTCACAGTGCTTTCCAGCCCTCTCTAAGCGGTTTACAGAGTCAGCCTCTTGCCCCCAACAATTTGGCTCTTCATTTTACCCACCTCGGAAGGCTGAGTCAACCTTGAGCCTGGTGAGAGTTGAACTGCCAAATTGTAGGCAGCCAGCAATCAGTAGAAGTAGCCTGCAGTACTGCACTCTAGCCCAGGAGTAGCTTCTACTTACCTTTACTACCAGTTCGCAATGGGAGTGCACATGCGCTTCTACGCATGTATAGATCATCAATTATTATTGTCCAGAGCCTCCTGCCGCTTTTACTACCGGTTCTAAAGAATCAGACCGAACCGGGAGCAACACACCACTGCTCTAACCACTGCGCCACCGTGGCTTAGATGGATAGAAGGATAGAAAGAGAGACAGACAGACAGACAAATACCTTAGTGACAATATCCTTGGAAAGCTTGGTCCCAATCCGCCAGAGTCCACCAATGAGAGGAAGAGGAAGAGGGCCAGGAGGGTAATGTCTGCTGGACCACAGCAGTTTTAGAAAATCCAGGATCAGAAATCCTACCAGCACAGTAGTGAGAACTTCCCAGATCTCAGCCATTCCCCAGCCTTTCTTCTGTTTTCTGCTGCAATTTGAATCTGTCCTTGATTCAGCTGCAAATTGTTCATTTTGTGCCAAGTTGTTTTTTGAGCATTTCAAAATCCTGGACTGGATCTTGGAATTGATCTGATCCAAATCTTTCTATTTCAGAGACAGAAAATCGAGTTCCGCATATAAACTCAGAACATTTCAACTAAAGCAAGAGCAAACCTTTATCTTAAAAGTATGAAAAGTAAAACAATAGTGAAAACTAGATGTTTTTTCCATAATGCAGAAGAATATTCTCTGTAGCGTCATGGAGCTGATTTGGAAGACTGATTTCTCTAGAAATCTCAAGTTTTTCTGAGGCCCATGGAATTAAAGTCATAATATAATTTAACTTTACTCCGAGGCTTGATTTTCCTCAAAGTTCCATTTTATTAGAGATGTCATATTGGCACATCTCGGAAAATCCGAATCTAAATCCGATTCCAGGTTTTCTCCACCCAAAGGAATGTTCAAGTCCCTGCCCAACACCCAGAAGTCCATCACATGGTCCAATCCAAGCACTGTCCCAACTGGAGATGCCTCCCAGTTCCAGCCGTCCAGGTGCAGGGCATGATGACCTTGAGTCCAGGAGTTGGGGACCTCTGAATTAACTGACGGGCAGGACAGGATTAACAAAATTTATACTGGGGTGTCCAACTTCTACGGACCACAACTGTATTCACCAATCAAGTTGCAGGCTGCCGAGGTGGTGCAGTACTGCAGGCTACTTCAGCTGACTGTTAGCTGCAGTTCAGCAGATCGAATCTCAGTGGCTCAAGTTTGACTCAGCCTTCTATCCTTCTGAGGTGGGTAAATTGAGCCCCAGATTGTTGGGAACAAGAAGTTGACTCTGTAAACTGCTTAGAGAGGAGTGTGACGCACTATGAAGTGGTATATAGGTCTAAGTCAGCGGTGGGTTCCTCCCGGTTCGGCCCAATTCTCCTGAGCCAGTATCAGTGACGATATGACTTCACCAAACCGGTTCTGCCCCCTGTGCCCCCCACTCCTACGCCCTCCCCACCCACCCCCCGCATTATTCTTATCTTTAATTTGCCCCCACCCCCAATCTATTGCTGCCTCCTGAGTCCCAGCTGATGGCTAGAGGGGAAAAAAACTGTTTAAACTCTTGCCGCGGGGCTTCAAGGGGCCGCCCTACAGCTGATCACTGTTAAAAGAAAACAAATGAGTAGACCAGTGCCTGCAAAAATACATGAGGAGACCGGTGCCTGCAAAAATAAATGGGTAGACCAGTGCCTGCAAAAATACATGAGTAGACCAGTGCCTGCAAAAATAAATGGGTAGATCGGTACAGCTCTGCAAGCAGTTAAAAGCCTGGTAAACCAGTACCTCTGCTAAATCCGAAATAATTGTCAAATGACCATCAAGCCACGCCCACAAAATAAGCCACAAAATTGAAAAATTGAAATTAAAATTGAAAAATGAAGGGGAAGTGATATTTTTTAATTAGCCTTTCATGCCTCTTGAAGAAAAAGAATTTACAGAAGCATAAAATAGTTAGCTTTGACATGTTTATTTGCAAGTATAAATTTTAGCAAATTCATCTAAAATGACAACAGTCCATATCAATTCAATACTTCCCCTCTAATATTAAAAAGCCCTATTTGTCAGTATGTGTCTTTGGATCTCCCTTGTGTGGCCATTGCAAAAACTGCAGCTTAGCGGGAATATAATTAAAGGTTTCTTGACCACATGGAAGAAAACCATCCTTGCGGTAGCCAAACATGAGCAAAATGAAAGGAAGCCTCTTCAAAAGCTGTACAATTTAAAACAGGTGACAGTGAGGATTTTTGCTTGAAGAAGTACAATTAACCGTTTTTACACAGGTTACATTTTCAGGGACCGCCACCACTGGAGTATGCAAATCAATTGCGTTAGGAGGTGGATCATATGCAGCTACCCCACAACTAGTTATAGTTTTATAGTTATAGTGCCCTTCTAACAAATACCTACCCAAACCAGTAAGGTTCTGATTTACAGTAGTAGGGGTACAAACAGGGATTAAACATGTAGAAAGCAAATTTTCCATATCATAAGCTTCAGACAAACCAAAGGCATCAGTTTGTGTGATGTTTGCAAGCTGCACCCATAGGTTTTGTTTCATCCATTGTTCGAGAGAACGTTTAGGTGGGATGACAGCTGCTGATGCCAAAGTATAGTTATTTATAATCAAGCACAAAACAAATTATGACTAAGGAATTGGCAGTTAAAACCGCAAAAATGGCAGGGCACAAATTCTCGGGTGTTTGTTCCACTTGTTGCTGCTACAGCACTGCCTGCACTTTGGTGGTCAAATTCTTCACACCTCCCCGTGTCACTGGATGACTGGCATAACGGGATCAGGTTGGTTGCCGAGCTCTCTGTAGAGTCACCTTTGCCATCTCTGGGATAGGGTTGAGGGGTTGGTGCCACGACATCCTTGGCTGGACGAACACAACGTGCTGGTATCCACAAAAGTCCTGTAGATGTAAGCACAGCAACATAGCCCCACCCCCAAGTAATTAAAGAAATCGGTCCTAACTATGTTTTGTCTGGTAATGCTCTATAATATGCGAGAGAAGACAAACTTGTTTTTTGTTGAAAATGCCTCTGATAAGCAGTCGAATTAGAAATTGAAAAATTCAATTGATTCAAAGTAAATAAAACTTTTGTAACCTGTTGTGTTACCCATGACAAATTTGGGACCCGAGAGCCCTCTTTTTTTATCTGTTTGTGAAGGCAGTCCTTAAAGGACCTATTAGCATGTTCCACAATGGCTTGACCTGTGGAATTATAGGGAAGACCATGAGTAACAACAACATTCCAGGTTGTATAAAATTTCAAAAAAGCCTGTGAAGAATAGGCAGGTCCATTATCTCTTTTTAAAGAAGAGGGCTTGCCCAGAGCTGTAATGGCCAAAAAGAGATGAGAAATAACATGATCAGCTGTTTCCCCTTGTTGAGGGGTAGTCCAAATTGCTCCAGAATAGGTATCAATAGATAAATGAATATATTTCCAAGGAGCCAAAGAAGGAACATGGGTAATATCCATTTGCCATAATTGATTAGAGGTGAGACCACGAGGATTAACTCCTGTGTCCCCTGAAGGGGATGCCCCAGAACATTGGGGACAGGATGAAACAATTTGCTCAGTTTGCTCTAGTAGAATGGGGCAAGCTTGTGCCAGCCCCCTGGCATTTTGATGAAAAAAATGACTAAAAAAATGCATCTGTAAACAAGGTAGATAAAATATGAACAGCAGCATCAGCATGACTGTTGCCTTCAGAAAGAGGCCCAGGAAGAGATGAATGACTGTTTATGTGAGAGACAAAGTACAAATGCTTCCGGTCTTGTAGTAATTGCTGTAAAGTGAGAAATAAGGCCATAAGATTGGAGTCATCCTGGACGTGATATAAGCACCTAGAAGATTAAAAATAAGTTGACACACATACTGAGAGTCAGAGATCAGATTAAAAGGCTGTTGAGTAAAAGTGTGGAAAGCTAAAATAGCTGCAGACAATTCTGAGCGTTGAGGTGAAGACTGTCCTGCAGTGTAGGAAACTTTCCAGATGTCGTCATGAGGATCTTTGTAAGCAATTACTCCTCTCGTTCATCCTCCATCAGAAAAAACAGTAAGAGCTTGCGATAGTGGAGAAGGAGAAAGCAATGAGCGAACAGGAAAAGAGGAAGCCATCCATATAATGATATACCAAAACCAATGGATGACATTTGCAAAAAGGGGCTAATGCCTCAGCAACATAAAATTGACATAATGTGGGACTATTCAACATTCCCTGTGGTAAAACCATCCAGCGATAGCGTTTATTAGGTTCTGAGTGGTTCATCGTAGGTTCTGTAAATGCAAACTTTTCCTGATCAGAGGGACATAAAAGAATGGAAAAGAAACAATCCTTTAAGTCGATGACCATCACCTCATGATCTTGGGGAATCAGATTAGGATTTGGTCTTCCGCACTGCAAGGGGCCCATAGGTTGAATACATGCATTCACAGCTCGAAGATCATGTAAAAAATGTCATTTGCCACTTTTCTTTTTTATCACAAACACAGGTATATTCCATGGACTAGTGGATGGCACAACATGATCTGCAAGCAGCTGATCTTGTACTAACTGGTGGAGAGCCGTTAATTTTTTGTGTGACACGGGCCATTGATCAATCCACACCGGCTCTTTAACCATCCAAGTCAGCGGGAGGGCAGTAATTTCAGTCCTCCAAAGTGAGGGTGGCCCCCAATTTACAGAGCAGGTCACGCCCCCAAAGGCTGACATGAATATCTAATATGAAAGGGCGGACCTGTATGACCAAATCTGAATTAGGCAAGTGAGCTGAAATAAATTCTGCACTTTGACGTGCACTTTGTCGACCCCCCCCCCACACACACTTGGACAGGGCTCAGTTGGCCAGGCAGCAGGCCACTGCTTGGCAGAGATCACTGAAACATCCACTCCAGTGTCCAAAATCCCCTCAAAGGGCTTACTCTGCAACACAATGATTTGACGGGGCCGTTGGGATGTTATCGGCTACCGATCCGGTAGCGATGGAGGCGGGTGGTTTGGAGAACCGGTAGCAAAAATCCCTGCGCCCCCCCACCCCCACCCCCCATGCCTAGCTTACCCGCACGATCATCAGAGGCTTTTTTTTTTACTTTTAAAAGCATTTTTTCTACAACCTCTTCCGATGAAAAAATGCTTTAAAAGTAAAAAAAAAAAGCCTCTGATGATCGCGTGGCTCAGCTGGGATCATCAGAAGCTTTTCAAAGCATTTTTTAAACCACCTCTTCGGCCAAGAGGTTGCAGAAAAAAATGCTTTGAAAAGTCTCTGACAATCCCAGCTGAGTTTCCTGATCGGTAGAGAGATATTTTTTAAAAAGCCTCTCTGACGATCCCAGCTGAGTTGCCTGATCGGCAGAGGCTTTTCAAAACATTAGAAAAAATGCTTTGAAAAGTTAAAAAAAAAAGTTGGTCACGCCCACCCGGTCACATAACCCGCCCCCAAGCCACGGCCACAGAACCGGTAGTAACAAATTTTACATTTCACCCCTGTCATACATTATTGATTATCTACAGTTATTCTCCCATATACTCATTTATATTTAGTTTAGTTAGTTAGTTAGTTAGTTAGTTTATTACATTTCTATACCACCCTTCTCCGAAGGAGTCAGGGCAGTTTATAGCCATGTTAAAATAACTCAAGACAAAAATTAAAACAATTAAATAATTTAAAACAATTTGGCCGTTATTTAAAACCTCTCACTAAAACCCCTTTACAACCAATTAAACCCCCTTTAAAATTTATCTATTCGGTCAGGCCAGCTTGATGAAACAAAAGTCTTCAGAGCCCAACGGAAGGCGCAGATGTCGGGAATCCTTCTTATATCCGGGGGCAGTTCATTCCATAGGGCAGGACCCCCCACAGAGAAGGCTCTCCCCCTGGGGGTCACCAGCTGACATTGTTTGGCCGACGGCACCCTGAGGACGCCCTCTCTGTGAGAGCGTATCGGACAGTGGGAGACATTTGGTAGAAGAAGGTGATCCTGTAAGTATCTTGGTTCTAAGCCATGGAGCGCTTTGAAGATGGTGACTAGCATATTTACATATATTACTTGCATCACATTTCAGGTTTAAAAATCCTGATTATTTTCTGTTCCAACTCCCATCTCTCACCATGGCTGTGAAGAATTTTAGGGCTTGTGCTTGTTTCAGACCTGGTTGGAAGCTCACAGAAGGTGACATCAAACCTCTGAAAATAATTGGCATAGAAAACTGGATACTGTAAAAGGGTGAAATATTTTAGGAAATATTTTAAAAAAGGCAGAATATTATATTTCCCAATGGGAGAAATGGAGAAACATTTTTTTTAAAGCAACACCCACTTTCTTAATAGCCCCAGCAGATATTTTGTGCCCATTGGGAAAGACTGGGCCAGCCTATCTACAAAACAATAGACCTTCAGCTCCAGGATGATGGGATTATCATTCAGGGCAAAGCCATTCAGCCACAATAATCCCGTTTATTGCATCAGCGGACCAAGCTTCAACCAAGCTTGACTCAGACAACCTGATGTCAGTGTTCCAATACTGACATAGAAGCAATGAGGAAAAAAGTTTGACATTTCACCTAAAAAAGCTTTCGGTGAATTCAGTCTCCTAGGAGATGTATGGGAGGGGTGACATCCCTGTGTGCAGAAGAGACAGATAAGAGAGAGTGATCTGGAAGACAGCCAATGGAGAGCAGTGAATGGGGAAGGAATAGGAGGGGTTTTGGATGGAGGGGCCAGTACTGTCTGCATGGTTGTCGGGCACGGCTGAATCACTCAATAAAGAGAATATTTCCTAAAGTGTGATGCTTGGAAATTAACTTTATTTTCAGGATGAAACCGAAACTTTGACACCTATAAAGTTAGTTATGATGCCTACAACAGCCAATAGAATACATGTTCTTGCACAGGAACAGGAAGTTCAAGTGCAAAGTCCAAAAGAAGGTATAAATACTCTCTCAACTCCATGTGGTCAGCTACCCAGAACCATATGCCTGGTGATTCTGGAAACCCTCTTTCCAATAAGCCTCCAGCCTCCATTTTGTTTCCAGTGCCTTTCTCCCAGCTTGCAACTTAACCAGATGGATATTTCTTCCAACAATTACATGGAGCAATCACTGTGTTGACCCTTTGCTATCCCATGGGATATAACCCTTCCATCTTTGATATCTCCTATCAAAACTTCCCCGCTTCCTTCTTCTGTCCAAATTCACCCCCAGGGAACAAAAGCAAGCAAGAGTTGCGTGATAGATCTGATTCCAGACAGACAAGAAAATCATTTAAAACAGTGTTTTTTAAACCATTTTAAAATGTATAGACTTCAACTCCCAGAATACCCCAGCCAGCAATGGGGAATTCTCGGAACTGAAGTCCACCCATCTTAAAAACGACGAAGGTTGAGAAACACTTCTTTAGGGCAGAGAAAGCTTGAGCAGAGAGCAAGTTAAGGTAGAAGGTCCCGCGAAAAGAAAGGGAATGACCGAGAAATCATTGTAAAAGCCACATTAGTGATATCTTCACCCTATATTCCTTTAAATCTAATTTATGATGACCGGCATCGATCAACGGCACAGAGTTTAAAAGGTTGAGGATGTAAGACGAGTCCTACTAGCGGTTCCTGATTGAGTTCTTTCACTCCTTCAGGTAGCTGCCATTTGAAGCTTCTCAGCAGGTTGGTAAACAAAAGGAAAGACTCTATTCTCGCTAAGTTTTCCGCCACACAGACACGAGCTCCTGCAAAGGAAATATTCGAAAGAAACAAGAAAGGGAAGAATTAGACTCATCCCTGAGAGAGCAGTCTTGACATCAATCAAAGGCCAACATACCAAAGACTAAATAAATAAATAAATAAATAAATAAATAAATAAATAAATAAATAATACATCCAAGATGGGCCTGGAGGGAGGGAGGAAGCCAAGAATTGCTTTGTGCATTTCACATTTTTGGCATCTCTGAGATTTTGTGCCAATTTCCTAAATTTAATTTTTGTAAATTTCTTGTCTGGGCAAGTGACCCTACCGTACAGTCTAATGACAGCTGAGTTCAGATATAGATGAAAAGGTGGAATTACAGAATATGTTCGTTTCTTGATTGCAGAGTACTAAATCATTGTAGGTAGTCCTTGACTTACAACGGTTCATTTAGTGACCGTTTGAAGTTAGAACGGCACTGGAAAAAGTGACCTAGGACCGTTTTTCACACATATGACGGTTGCTCATAAGTCCTTTTTTTCAGTGCCATCATAACTTTGAACGGTCACTAAATGAACTCTTGTAAGTCGAGGACTATCTGTAGTTAATATATTTGAAGAGTAAACTTTATTTTTTATATTTTTTATTACAATATTGTGGGGCCATAGTTGTCCAGGGCATTACGTGGCCCATGGGCCACTGCTGTAGACCGTTATCCTGGAAGATTCAGTTTCTCCATTGCCAGAGATCCCATTGGCTCTAACAGAGAGGTCAGAAACTGGACTTCAAAAGAGCACCAAAGGAATCGATCCAAACCCGGTCCCAGATTTTCCCTTTCAAGATTACGGGAGGCCCAGTCAAGGATGTCCCACTCCTTTCTCCTCAATCCTCTTTCGAACCACCAGGAAAATGATTCAGAGTTTACCTGCTCCAAATGGCAGAAATTCTTCTCTCTTCCTAAAATTTCCCTCTTTGTCCAAAAAATGATTTGGATTGAATTCTTCAGGACTCTCCCATTGCTTGGGATCCAGAAGAACCGAACGGAAATCTACAAAAATTAAAGTTTCCTGAAGGGAAGACAATTGACAAGGTTTGAGCCAACTCAATTTTAGCCTTTGACTACCATTACACTCATTTTAAGCCAAGGGTCGGCAACCCGTGGCTCTGGAGCCACATGCAGCTCTTTCATCCCTCAGCTGTGGCTCCAGACCGAACCGGCTGATCCAACACTGGTTGGTCCCGCTCCTTGCCCCTCCCCTCCCAGTCACTCCTTGCCTGGCCTGAGAAGATAAAGGCAACTGCAGGGGATGGAGACTCGCTCCGGTACATTTGCACTCAAGACAGCCCTCATCTCTTGCTGGTTCTCACAGGTGCTTCTTCTGGCATTAGTTAGTGCTGGGCGCACCTCGGTTGCTCGGGGAGACACGCAACCTGCTCTCTGCCCCGAGACACTGGCCTGAGCCACCTGCAGTCAAAGCCGCTGCTGTTGCTGTGTCTGTGGCCCGCCCACTGCTCTCACAGCACCTTGCATAACACAGTGAAATTTAGTGCTCTTCACAATGGGAGAGGCGGGGTCCCCTCCCCTTCCTGGAGTCCCTTATGACATAGAGCCACAATGCGACACTGCCCCATTCACCCCTGACAACAGCAGTGGAGACAGAGAGAGACAGAGAGAGAACAAGAGAGACACAGAGAGAGAGAGACAGGGAGACAGAGACACACACAGAGAGACAGACAGACACACACACACACAGAGACACTGAGACACACACACAGAGAGAGAAGAGACACACAGAGAGACAGAAAGACACAGAAAGAGAGACACAGAAAGAGAGAGAGAGAGAGAGAGACAGAGAAGTGAACAATATTTTTACAGAACTATAGATATGTTGAGGCTTTTGAGGCAAGTGGCCGGGAGGCAATTTCATAAATGGAACACACTATAGTTTTTTATACATAACATAAAGGTAAAAAACGATATATGCAGTATTATCTTCATTTTAGATGAAGGGTTTTGTGGCTTCCGGTGTTTTCTTTTCTGTGTGAAATGGGTCCAAATGGCTCTTTGAGTGTTAAAGGTTGCAGACCCCTGTCTTAGGCGACAACCCAACATTGCTTCTCTGAATTTGGTGGGGCTAGTTCCTTCTCAAAACAACTACGCCGTTAATATGATTTTAGATTTTAGAACTCTTTTAATTTGCGCATGCCCAAGATGGCGACCTGCATCTAGGGCTCCGTTCTGAGGATGGGTCACCTGGCTGGCGTTAGAGGGTCCAGGGGGGTTGCGGATCATCGGCGACCCCCCGCCCAGCCAGCGGAGCTTTCTGCCAGCACGCTGGTGGGTTTGTAGCCCACCAGCGTGTTTCTAAAGGTCCCCGCCGCTTGCGCCGTCTCCGGGCTCCAAAACAGCTGAGAGGCGCTGCGGAGATGGCGGCGCGGCGGGGGAGCAACGCGGAGCGGCAAAATGGACTAGAGCGGCGGCGAGGGGCGGCGAGTGGCGGCGAGTGGCTAGCGGCGGCTGCGGTGAGAGGGCAGCCGCTGCGAAGCCCCAGTAGGCCCCAGCAAGCCCAGCAAGCCCCAGCAGGCCCCAGTAGGCCTCCGGAGGTTCCCGCCGCCCAAAAAACAGCTGGGCGGCGCTGGGCGGCGCTGCGGAAGATGGCGGCGCCGCAGGGAAGGTTGAAGAGCGTATGGCGAGCGGCGACGACGGTGAGGGGGCGTTTGCAGCTGGTGGCGGTCTGAGGGCGCTGGTGGATGTGGTGAAGCCCTCAGCATTCCCCCCCCCATCCCGCCTGTCTTCCGCTGGCCCTCCAACCCCAACTCCATGTCCATCTATCAGTAATTTGGGCTTGACTCTGGCTCCTTTTGGCCTTGCTTAGCAGTATTCCATCTCTGCTAGTTGGCCCTCCGTTGGCCCCTTAAATCTTTAATTCAAGCTGCTCTTCCATTATCTGCTTCTGCTTGGACTCCTGGCCTCTTTACCATCTTCGTGCAGTATTCCATCGTCCGCTGGCTGGCCATCAGAAGACAGGCCAGCTCACGGGAGGAACTGTGGAGCCGATTCTGTTTTCCACCTTGAGGGGGTGCCACATCGCAGGATGAATTCGCCGGGCCACGGTGAGAGAGTGGCCCTGGACTTTCCAACGCGCCTGCTGATTGGACCACCGTGAGAGGGTGGTCTGGACACCCCCTCCAGACAGAATGCAGAGACTCCTTGGCCGCTACCGTGAGAGGGTAGCGGCGTTTTTTCTCCTGACTGAGCTGGTTCCTGCTTCAGGACATTCGAACTATGATCATGGACCTCTGCCATGCCACTATTTTCCGGCCCATTTCTGCTGGATGCTTTCGAGGTCGACGCTTCTTGCCCTGCGAGATTCCCCCCCTCTCGCGGGTTTGGCCCTCCACACTATCGAGGGCCTACCTTAATGACGGGTTTTGGGACCCCGAGAGGTGGCATGTCGCGAAGAGGGGATTGAGGGGTTTTTAAAGAAATCTTTTAAGGGGTGTTTTAGGGGGTTCTGGGGTGGGGGAGGGAGAGGGTTTGGGGGGAAACCCGGGAGGGAAAGGGACAGGCCCGACAGTCTTTGATGCCACGGGGGGTTTAGTTTCTGGAGGCAAGAGGGCTCTAAATGAGCCCTCGGTTGAGGGTGGGGTGATAACTACGTTATGTGGGAGGGGCAGATATGGCGAGAGCAGGGGACCATATCATGTGCGGGGGGCGCGCACTCGCTGTCTTCGAGCAATTGCGCGCCCCGGTCCCCGGAGCTATTCCTGTTCCCCGGGTTGTTTAGAGTCTCAGGACCCGGGGCTCCGGTTGTTGTTGTGCAATGCGAGGTCCGTGGTAAACAAGGCCCCCCTCATATGTGATCTTCTTGAAGAGGGGGGCGCGGACCTGGCCGGTATTACCGAGACCTGGTTGGGCCACGAGGGGGGAGTTCCCCTCGTGGAGATGTGTCCACCGGGTTTCCTTGCATTCCACCAGCCGAGAGCCCAGGGCAGGGGTGGGGGAGTAGCGGTCATTATTAAGGAAGGTCTGGGTCCGAGGGAGGCCACTGTACCTCAGATAGCCGGGTGTGAGTCCGCCTTTGTGAGATGGGGTCCCGGTGGGCAGATGGGTCTGTTAGTCACGTACCTGGCTCCCTGCCACGTGGCAACGACCCTGCCCGAGCTTCTCAATGTTATAGCCGAGGTGGCGGTTGATACCCCCAAGCTAATAGTTATGGGGGATTTCAACCTGCCATCTATCGGCGAGACATCTGAGGTGGCTCGGGAGTTCATGGCTTCCATGACGGCCATGGACCTGACCCAGGTAATTCAGGGCCCGACTCACATTGGTGGACACACCCTGGACTTGGTTTTTGTCTCTGGTCAGTGGCTGAGTGGTCTTGATATTGGGGATATATGTGTTGCACCCTTGTCATGGACTGACCACTCGCTCCTTCGTCTTGACTTTCTGACCGTTACACCCCATCGCAGGGAGGCGGAAGCAACTAGGTGGTTCCGCCCCAGGCGCCTGATGGATCCTGATAGGTTCCAGACGGAGCTTGGGCCATTTCCTGAGACACTGACACGCGACTCGGCTGAGGACCTGGTGGCTGCCTGGGATAGGGCAGCCGGTGGGGCCTTGGACCGGGTCGCGCCTTTGCGGCCTCTGACCCGGCGCCGAACTCACTTATCTCCTTGGTTCACCGAGGAGCTGAGGGAGATGAAGCGCCGGAAAAGACGCCTAGAGAGTGGTTGGAGGGCTAGTCGCTCTGAATCCGACTTAACACTAGTAAGAGCTCATATTAAGACTTACTTAGTGGCAATAAAAGCGGCGAAATCTAATTATTTCACCACTCTTATTGCATCATCAGATAATCGCCCAGCCACCCTGTTTAGGGTGACCCGCTCCCTCCTCCATCTGGGAGCGCAGGAGGATCCCTTGCAGGGTCGTGCTGAGGATTTTGTTCAATATCTGGATGATAAAATAACTCAGATTCGGGATGAGCTGGCCTCTGACTGGGTTAGTTCGGGCGAGGTGACGGAGCCCAGTCTTGAGAGTGTTATCTGGGCTGAGTTCGATCCTGTGGCTCCTGAGGACGTGGACAGGATCCTGGGGAGACTGAACGCTACCACATGTTTATTGGACCCGTGTCCCTCCTGGTTGGTGCTGGCCTCCCGGGAGGTTACACGAGGCTGGCTCCAGGAGATTATAAATGCTTCTCTGAGTGAGGGTGTCCTTCCGCCTGCCTTGAAGGAGGCGGTGGTGAGGCCCCTCCTCAAGAAGCCCTCCCTGGACCCAGCTGTTTTAGCTAATTACCGTCCTGTCTCCAACCTTCCCTTTTTAGCGAAGGTTGTTGAGAGTGTGGTGGCGCGGCAGCTCCCCCGGTACCTGGATGAAGCTGTCTATTTAGACCCGCTCCAGTCCGGCTTCAGGTCTGGTTACAGCACCGAAACGGCATTGGTCGCGTTGGTGGATGATCTCTGGAGGGCCCGGGGTAGGGGGTACTCCTCTATCCTGGTGCTGTTAGACCTCTCAGCGGCTTTTGATACCATCGACCATGGTATCATGTTGCGCCGGTTGGAGGGATTGGGGGTGGGGGGCACCGTTCTGCGGTGGTTCTCCTCCTACCTCTCCGACCGGTTGCAATCGGTGTTGACAGGGGGGCAGCGGTCGACCCCGAGGCGCCTAGTGTGCGGGGTGCCACAAGGGTCGGTCCTCTCGCCCCTTCTGTTCAACATTTATGTAAAGCCGCTGGGCGAGATCATCCGTGGTTTTGGGGTGGAATTCCATCAGTACGCTGATGACACTCAGCTGTACATTTCCACCCCAGACCACCCCAACGATGCCGTGGAAGTGATGTCCCAGTGCCTTGAAGCTGTGCGGGTCTGGATGGGGAGAAACAGGCTTCGACTCAACCCCTCCAAGACTGAGTGGCTGTGGCTGCCGACGTCCCGATATAGCCAACTGACTCCATCGTTGGTTATTGGGGGTGAATCATTGGCCCCCACGGAAAGGGTGCGCAACTTGGGCGTCCTCCTGGATCCACGGCTGTCATTAGAGGATCATACGACAGCTGTGGCCAGGGGGGCTTTTTATCAGGTCCGCCTGATACGCCAGTTGCGCCCCTTTCTAGATCGGGACTCCCTGCGTACAGTCACTCAGGCGCTCGTCACGTCTCGCTTGGACTACTGTAATGCTCTCTACATGGGGCTCCCCTTGGGATGCATCCGGAGGCTTCAACTGGTACAGAATGCGGCCGCGCGGGGGATTATGGGAGCGACAGGGCGCTCCCATGTGACACCTCTCCTGCGTGAGCTGCATTGGTTGCCGGTTGATTTCCGGGTGCGTTTCAAGGTGTTGGTAATCACCTTTAAAGCGCTCCATGGCTTAGGACCAGGGTACTTACGGGACCGCCTTCTGCCACCTATTGCCTCCCACCGGCCGGTTCGCTCCCACAGAGAGGGCCTCCTCAGGGTGCCGTCAGCCAGACAATGCCGGCTGGCGACCCCCAGGGGGAGAGCCTTCTCTGTGGTAGCCCCCACCCTCTGGAACGATCTCCCTCCAGATCTAAGAACTATCACTGACCTCCGGACCTTTCGTCGGGCGTTGAAGACTTATTTCTTCCAACTTGCCGGACTTGCCTGATCCCTCCTATTTTTAAAAATATTTTTAAAATTTTTTTTAAATATTTAAATTTTAAATTATTTTAAATTATTTAATTTTTAGAGTTTTAGTGTTTTATTGATATATCAGCCTAAATTTATATAGACTTTTAGTACGTTTTAACTCACTGTATTGTTATTGGTTTTAAATTGGCTGTTCACCGCCCTGAGTCCGGAAGGAGAAGGGCGGTATAGAAATTTGATTAATAAATAAATAAATAAATAGATATGTAGGAAGACCCCCTTCCCCACCCCAGAAGAATGACATATTTTGGGAAATATAGAAAAAGGAAGATTAGAATATTTCCGCTAAAGGAAAAATAGGGAAAAAATCGTAAGGGAGGCAGAAACCAACAACAGTCACCCTGCCCTCAAGCAGAAACTGTGGAGGTCAGCTTTCAGAAATGCAGATTTGGTAATCCATTCTAGACAGGATATTTCAAAACTCCTCCTCCTAACAAAGGCAGAATGGTAGGATTAGAACAAGCAGCCCCTCACCCAAGATCCAACACAGGACCAAAGCCATTAGCCTCAATAGGAATTGCCCAACACCCTTTCAGAACACAATCAGCCTCCAGCCTCCATTTTATTTCCAGTGCCTTTCTCCTGGCATGGAACTGGACCTGGATATTTTTTCCAACAGATACTTTTGCATGAACACAATCAATCAATCAATCTATCTATCAGAATAGTGACCTTGGAGGTATTTTGGTCTAGTCCCCTGCTCAAACAGAAGATCCTATACCCGTGATGGCGAACCTATGGCACATGTGCCGGAAGTGGCATGCAGAGCCTTTTCTCTGGACACGTGAGCCATCGGCTATTGCTCTTCCGGGTTCCGGCACACCAGCTAGCTGGTCTTCACGCACATGGGAGCACCGAAACTGGAAGAATAGCTGCATGCGCATGTGGGGAAGATGATCTTCCAGTTTGCAGTGTTCCCATGTGCACTGGCAATAATCTAACCGTGAGGTGACAAGGGCATGCGTGACCGTGAGGAGAGCCTCCCGATCCAAGTAGGGTCGCAATTGGTGCACCAGGCAAACCTATGTGTAGATCCCCCTATCCACAGCTGTCAGATGTTGCTCTAATCTTAGCTGTGAGTCTAGGAGGACAACCAAATTGTGAACCCGTTCTGAGGAGGACAATTTTTCCTCCCCCAGAACCAAGGATGGACAGACAACATAGTCTTTAAGAGGCAATACTCACAGCCACTCGGTCTTGTCAGGGTTAAGTCTGAACCTGTTGACTCCCATCCAGACCCTCACAGCCTCCAGGCACTGGCCCATCACATCCACCGCATCACTGAACTGACATGGGGTAGAGATATACAGCTGGGTATCATCAGCGTATTGCTGATACCTCACCCCGTATCGTCGGATGATCTCACCCAGTGGCTTCATGTAGATGTCTGTGGGGGCACCCGCCCTATGGAACGAGTTGCCTCCTGAAATTCGTTTGATCCCGGACCTCCGCGCTTTCAGAAAGGCCCTTAAGACTTATTTATTCCAACAAGCTGGCCTTGCTTGATTGATTTTAATGGGGTTTTTAAATTTTTGGTATTATTAATTTCTGGGGTTTTCAATTGGGTATTTTAATTGGGTTTGAGACTTATTTTGGAACGCCGACGATTTAATCTAATTTTAAATTTTTAAATATTTGTATTATATGTGTTTTAATTTGGCTGTTCATCACCCTGAGTCCCCCTCCCGGGGAGAAGGGTGGTATATAAATTGAAATAAATAAATAAAATAAATAAAATAGGAGGGGAGAGAGGACCGACCCCTGAGGCACCCCACAAATGAGGGGCCTAGGGGTCGACCTCTGTCATCCCACCAACACTGACTGTGATCGACCAGAGAGATAGGAGGAGAACCACCATAACACGATGCCTCCCACTCCCAGATCCCTTAGTTGTTCCAGAAGGATACCAGGGTCAATGGTATTGAAAGCCGCTGAGAGGTCAAATAGCACCAAGATGGAGGAATGGCCCCCATCTCGGGCTCGCCAAAGATCATCCATCAGCATGACCAAAGAAATTTCCTTGCTGTAGCGAGGCGTGAGGCCAGACTGAAAAAGGTTTAGATTCAGTTTCCTCCAATGACCACAGGAGCTGAAGTGCCACCACTTTCTCTACAACCTTTCCCACAAAGGGTAGGTTGGAGACTGGACGAAAGTTCTTTAATTCTGCTAGATCCAGGGAAGGCCTCTTGAGGAGGGGCCTTACAACCACCTCCTTTAATGGTTGCGGGAAGGCCCCTTCCCTCAAGGACACATTAACTAAAGCCTGGAGCCAGCCTTGTGTCACCTCCCTGCTGGCCAAAACCAGCCTGGAAGGACACGGGTCCAACAAACAAGTGGAGGAACTCATTGCTCCTACAGCCTTGTCCACTTCCTCAAGAGTCACAGGCTCAAACTCATCCCACACAATGGGACTAAGACCTGCCTCCGTCATCTCAGTCAGAATTGCCCAATCAGAGTCCAGGTCCATCCGAATCTGAGTGACTTTATCCAACAGAAACTGAAGAAACTCCTCAAACTACCCTGCAAGGGCTCCCCTACATTAAGGAGGGAGCGAGTCACCCTGATAGGGCAGCTGGGCGCAAAAAGCCTCCAGTGATGGAGCATCCACAACTTTTGAAGGCAAGCAGTTCCACTAGTTAATTGAGAAGAAAGAATGCATGTGTGATTACGTATACACATATACGTAAATTATAAAGTTCCTCGTTTCTTAGATTTTTTTGCGTGTCTGAAAGAAGTTGCTCTAAGGATTTATGTCATAAAGTGGAAATGTTTGATGCTCGTTTCATTTGATGATCCTGAAGGCCAGACATGGAATAATGGATGGAAACAGATCAAGGAAATATTCAACCTAGAAATAAGAATAATTTTTTTTCTGACGGTGAGAACAATCAACCCATGGATCAGAAGTTGCCTTCAGAAGTTGTGGGAGCTTCATCACTGGAGGCTTTCAAGAAGAGACTGGACTACCCTTTGTCAGAAATGATGTAGGTCTCCTACTTGAGCGGGGTGGGAGGGTTGGACTAGATGACCAACAAGGTCCCTTCCAACTCCATTATTCTGTTATCTGTTCTCTTACCTTTGGAATAGAAAGGCCACACACGTTTACATCTTTCACTGTTCTCCTGGGAGTACCAATTAAAACGTATTTGTAACGCAGAATTTCATGAAGGACGGCATGAGTGTAAGGCAATTTCCTCCGGTCTTCATAACAAATGGAGTCAGAGGAACCCAAAACAGTTTCCATTTCTTTGTAGACTTTATCTGGGTGAAATGTTAGAAAAAGGTAAATAAACCACAGTGTTGAAGAGGGTGTTAGAGGAGATCCTTTATGACTGTATAATGTCACTGTGCATGACCTTCTGAAATAGTACCGAAAAAACAAGGCGCATAAGATCCTCATTCCCATCACCTCACCAAGATCTTCAGAAAAATGGAAGGGGAGTCCTGGAATTGGGGACTTCCTTGACAGATATTATGTTGCATCCTGCAAGGTGAATCTGGGCACAGGGGACATTCATCTCTATGATGGTTTACATGTAGTCCTCGACTTACAATCACAACTGAGCCCAAAATTTCTGGTGTTAAGTGAGACATTGGTTAATTTGTTCAGGCCCCATTATATGACCTTTTTTGTTGAGTGAATTGATAAGTTAGTAACCCAGTTGTTAAGTAAATCTGGCTTCCCCATTGGCTTTGCTTGCCAGAAGATGATTTACATGACCTTGGGACACAGCAACGGTTGTAAATATGTGCACGAGCGAACCGGTAGCAAAGGTACGTGAAACCCACCATTGGTTGCGACTGAAAAACGGTCTTAAGTCCCTTTTTTCAGTGCTGTTGTAACTTTGAATGGTCACTAAATGAACCATTGTTAAGTCGAAGACTACCTGTATTCAGCCTTATTTCCCAGACGAGCCAGAACTACCCTTTTTCTTACCTTGGATATCTGGATACGTCGCCATGAGGAACAGAGCCCATTGCATAAAGCTTCCTGTGGTTTCTGTCCCGGCAACAAAAAATTCCATAATGCAAATAGCCATGTTTTCATTATCAAAGGTTGAGTTGGGCTCACTCTGTTTCTAACAAAAGGAGAGATTTTAGTTAGAATTATTTATTTCTTTGGTGCCTTGGAGTCAGTCTTGACTTTTGGTGATTGCTTGACAGGTTCAGAGATGCTGCTGGGTGAGAGGTTGTGCAACCTCTGAAATGCCCTTGGGAGATTGTGCAATGTAGTGAGTTCTGTGCCTTCTGCTGAATGGTAGTGGGTTAATCTTATTACAGTAGGACCTCTGGTCACGAACGCTTCTGACTATGACCAAATTGGGTTCCGAGCAAAAAATTCACAAAATTTTTGAATCTGGTCACAAACATATATTCAGGTGGCAATCAAATGCGGCCACGGCTGATTTCCCCTTCTGTGTTGATTCCCCTTCTGCCCCATTTATTTATTTTTTTGGTAAGCGCATGTGCTTCTGGTCTCGACCAAATCAGGTTGCAACCGAAGTTATGGAATGAATTACGGTCGGGACTAGAAGTTCTACTGTATGTCCTAAATGGTCATGTCCTGTTCTTAGAATTTGAGTGAAGGAGGAGAATGTAAATTTTTAATCCCTTCGCTGGAAGTGAAGGTCTTTTGCTTCAATTTTTCTTAATTGGCGCAAAATATATGCTGGGGGCTATTAAGAAAGACTGAGTTTGCTTCCCATCTTTAAGGGTATTTTTCTCCATGTCTCCTTTAGGGAAATATAATATTCTGCCTTTCTCTGTTAGGGAAATATAATATTCTGCCTTTTTAATATTTCCCAAAATATTTAATATTTTCCAAAATATTCCATTCTTCTATGAGGGGGAGGAGGCTTCCCACAGTGTCTAAAGCGGGACTAGAACTCATTCTCTTGGTTTCTAACCTTGTCTTAACCCCTGTAGTGAACATGCTCTTTTATTTAGAATTAAGTATGTGCAAAATCTATTTTTTCTGGGAATGGAACGTTCTAGAGAAACCTGAAACTTTCTACCTTTTCTCTAGACCTTGCCAATCCAGCTATTCTCATCCAAAATAAAGGCTAATTTCCCAGAAACAAATCCTATACACTAGAAGTAGTTGATGAAACACGGGACTGTTTCAGCAGTGGAATCCATGTGAGATATCATGAACTGCTTCCAAATCAAAGATTAGCTTCAGGAAATCACTGATCCAGGTTGGCGTGGAATGGAGAAGTAATAGAATGTTTTGCAGTTCTCTGGAATGTCCCATTCTCAAATAGACATTGCCAAATGTGTATCCCTATTTAACACATACATGCCATACTGAAGATTGTCTGATCATTGTGCTGTTCTCATGACATGACATTAAACAGTCACTTTTCTGTGTTTTGAATAGTAAACCCCTTATAGAACTGAGATCCAAAATGGGACTAATACAAGGAGTAGTTGTTAAGTGGGGGTGTTGGAATATACTGGCGAACCTGTGGCACACATGGCACAGGTGGCACACAAAGCTCCCTCGATGGGCACGCATGACATCGCCAGCTGCTCTTCTGGGTTCCGTCGCATGCGTGCACGCCAGCTAGCTGGTCTTCATGCATGTGCATGCTGGAATCCAAAAGAGACTAGCTAGCCAGCACACATGCATGCAACAGAACCTGGAAGAGAGCAGCTGGCTGGCACACATCTGTATCATGTAACCCAGAAGTGAAGCTGGCTGCCACACACATGCGCACGTGCTCCAGTTTTGGCACTCGGTGCCAAAAAGGTTAACTATCACTAAACTACAGCAATATTCATTAGAGACAATAGATGGCAGTGCTTATAAGTTTGTAGCTCCATCTATGGTATACTAATCTATGTGTGTTGTCTTAATAAAGTTTCCTGCTTCTTTGTTGCAGTTAAGCAGAAAAGCACATGGGGAGTGTGCATTATCTGTTCTGAAGGGCTATATACAGAATTTCTAACAGGTTCTTATCTTTTAATTAATTTACAAGAAGCCAAGAGATGTAAATTCTAATGATAGTATTAAAGTTAATTGAACTTAAAGGTGTGTCTATGTCCATAAACAAACAAGCATACATACATCCATCCATACAAAACAGGCAGTTTTTAACATAGGTTAAGAACTTGAATAGCCCTGAATAGCCCATGTTCTCAAAGGCTCAAAAAAGCCTCTTGACATATCTGTGGATCCCAGTGGCATGACTAAAATTCCCAGAAGATCCTTACCTTTTCTATCTGGAGTAGATAAAGATCCAGGAAATCCTTTGGCTGACGCAGGGCCAAATCTTGGCTGTGTTTCTCTGACTCTTCCTTTACAAGTGCCATCCCTGTCTGGACGGATGCTTGTATCTTCTGATGAGGCCCTGGGAGATGTTTCACTAGCCATGGAAACAATTCATAGAACTACGAGAGAAGTAAAAACAAAATCCTATCAGCTCCCTGATGAGTTAGATAATGCAGGTAATCCTTGATTTACAACAGTTCATTTAAGAGCCTTGGTGGTGCAACAGACTAAGCTGCTGTTAAGTAGCACCAGCTGCCTGCAATTACTGCAAGTTCAAATCCCACCAGGCTCAAGGTTGGCTCAGCCTTCCATCCTTTCCTAGGTGGGTAAAATGAGGACCCAGATTGTTGGGGGCAAGAGGCTGACTCTGTAAACCAGTTAGAGAGGGCTGGAAAGTACTGTAAAGTGGTATATAAGTCTAAGTGCTATTGCTAAAAAAGGATTAACCCACCACCATTAGAATAGCAAAGGACACAAGTCTCACTACATTGCACAACCCCCTAGGAGCATTTCAGACATTGCACAATCCCCTAGCAGTTCTCAGAACCCTATAAAAATCCATGTACTCATCAAACCAATTCATCAGCTGTCCCAGAACTCCATGCTGTTGTTAGTTTTGCTCCTCAATAAACAGAGACCTCCTTTCCTTGCGGCCAGACTCCATTTTATTTCCAGTGCCTTTCTCCTGGCTTAGAACCATTACAGATGAAAAATAACCAATTCATAAAATAAACAAGTAGGAACAATTTAACTTTGGAAGGCAATGTGGAGCTAACATTGGGCGTTTTGCCTCTAAGAGCAGATGATAGTATTAGCTTTAAAACTGAAATTAGTTTGTCTATCTGCGTAATTTAAAACTTTGGTCTATTTGCCTAGATGTAAGACCACTTTCGTACAGTAGTCTTCGGAATACTAATAAGAGACTTAGAAAGTTCTAAGGGACTCAGTAAGAAACTGATTACTCACCAATAAGAAAGTGGAACCTCCAAATTTGCTATAATTACTAATGTATTCTAATATCATCTGGAACTTTGTGTCTTCAGGGGATAACCGGTATCCAAAACTCAAGAGGCAAATCATATTACAGATTGAATTATTGATGGACGGTAAAGGATCAATTGGCTGCCCTGTAAATGAAATTATACATTATCATATTAAAAACGCACCAGCTTGGAGGAGCAAGACCTCATGAGGAACTGAGAGAGAGGGTTAGATTGCAGCCAGCGACAATCGCCAATCGCCCGGTGCGTTCCCACAGACAAGGCCTCCTCAGGGTGCCGTCCGCTAGACAGTGTCTGCTGGTGACCCCCAGGGGGAGAGCTTTCTCTGCGGGCGCACCCACTTTCTGGAACCAACTTCCTTTGGAGCTCCGGATGGCTCCTGACCTTCGCTCGTTCCGCCGCGATTTGAAGATCTGGCTGTTCCGCAGCTTGGACTGACGGGGATTTCTTAATCAATCTTAACTTTAAAACACTTTAGACTTTCGACCTTAACTTTAAAATTAAAACTGAATTTTAATTCTCACTGTTTTAATGAGGGATTATGCATTTTTATCGTTGTGAGCTGCCCTGAGTCCTTGGAGATAGGGCGGCATATAAATAAAAAATAAATAAATAAATAAATAAATAAATAGGATTTAATTGTTAAAGGATGGGAATAAAGCCGGTTCTTTTTGTGAGAAAGGGGCTTGGTATCACAGTACTGATTCGAACTGCTGAACTGCTGACCTTTCGATCGACAAGCTCAGAGTCTTAGCCACTGAGCCACCATGCCCCATTTTCGATATAGTTCAAATCCCTAGTGCCGTGTAACGGGGTGAGCTTCATGCCGGCCATGTGACTACGGCAATGTCTTCAGACAGCACTGGCTCTTGGGCTTTGAAACAGAGATGAGCACTGCCCCCTCGAATCAGGAATGACTAGCACATATGTGCAAGGGGAACCTTTACCTTTATCACAATACTGGCCAAATGAGGTTGTTGAGATTTGTCCTATTTTGGGAGGGTTTGCAGGTTTGGATGGGGAGGAACTATTTCCAACTCAATCACATCAAGTCTGATGTTAGGGTCACTTAGATCTAGAGATACACTGTCTTTACCTTGGGTGGAGTAGCAGTTCCCTGGGCAAGAACAGGGTGTAAAGGGGGCTCTTCCTGGACATCCAGGACATCCAAGGAACAGGTGGCAACTGTCTCCTGAAAGGTCATTGCAAAGCTTCAACTGGTGTTCTGGTTGCAACTTTTCTTAGAACAGGAGGTCCTTCTAATAGTCATCTTTGCTCTAGTCATCTCACAGCTTGATTACTGCATGGTATTCTATGTGGGGCTGCCCTTGAACCCTACCCAGAAGCTTCAGTTGGTTCACAATTTAGCTACACAGTCATTTATGGACATACCTCGGTGCCACTGTAGACACCTCTGTTCGCAAACTGAACTATCCATTTGCTTCCAGGTATGATTCAGGGTGCTGGATATAACCTATAAAGCAGGGGTGAAATGCTCCCGGATCGGACCGGATCGCCTGATCCGGTGCGATGGCGGTGGGTGGTTTGGAGAACCGGTAGCAAAAATCCCTGCGCAACCCCCCCATGCTCAGCTGAGTCGCATGATCATCAGAGGCTTTTTTTTTTTACTTTTAAAAACATTTCTTCTACAACCTCTTCCGATGACAAAATGCTTTTAAAAGTTAAAAAAAAAAGCCTCTGATGATCGCACAGCTCAACTGGGATCCTCAGAAGCTTTCCAAAGCATTTTTTTCTGCAACTTCTTGGTCGAAGAGGTGGTAAAAAAAATGTTTTGAAAAGTCTCTGAGGATCCCAGCTGAGTTGCCCGATCGGCAGAGAGGCTTTTCAAAGCATTTTTTTAAAAGCCTCTCTGACAATCCCAGCTGAGTTGCCTGATCGCCAGAGGCTTTTCAAAGCATTAGAAACAAGTAGCACCATCTACTAGGAAATGTTCCTTCTTTGCACCTGCCTTCTAGAATGAGGTTCCCCGTAAAATACGGGTAGGTCCCGTTCTTTTGGTGTTCCAGAAGGCTTTAAAGATCTATCCAGCTCTGGGCTAAGTTGGTTGGAATTCTTTACATTTCATATTTTTAGTGTGATTACAATTTTGCTGTTTTATTTCACTTTGTGAGCTACCCAAAACTGATATGGTGACAGGTGATGCTTTCCATTGAATGAATCAATGAATGAATTTAGCATTGGAAAACAAAACAAAACAAAACAAAAAACACAGAAAAACAGAGTCACGCAATTTCTCCCCAATCTCCCATATCCTCAAAGTACTCCTACCCTTGGCGCGTGCAAAAGTCTCCACCAACTGATGTGCCACCTCTTCTAGTTTACTCTCCATGTCTGCCTTCCCCAGTCCCAACGTGCGTAGAGCATTTATGGTAAAACGTCTCTGCTCTTTCCAGTTGTGTCCATTGGAAAATGAAATGCCTAAGGAATCAATGCGAGATTCACATTTTTAAAAAGCCCCATAAGCATGACTTACAAGTCCCACAAATAATTGCAGCGTGCGAGACAGCTGGATGGCTATCCAAAGCTTCTTGCAACTTTTTTGTTCTTAGTTTCCCTTGAAATGGAGCTGCATATCTCCACCCCAGATCACCCTGGGGATGCCCTTTCCATGATGTCCCGCTGTCTGGAAGCGGTGCAGGCCTGGATGGGAAGAAACAGGCTCAGACTCGACCCATCCAAGACTGAGTGGCTGTGGATGCCGGCATCTCGGGATCTAGTGACTCTGTCACTAGTGATAGGAGGGGAGGCACTTGCTCCCTCCAATAGGGTCCGCAATCTGGGTGTCCTCCTGGATTCTCGGCTGTCTTTAGAAGATCACTTGACAGCCATAACCAGGGGGGCTTTCGCACAGGTATGCCTGGTGTGCCAGTTGCACCCTTTTCTAGACCAGGACTTTTCTAGACGGCCCTCACAACCGTCACTCATGCCCTTGTTACTTCTCGGTTGGACTACTGTAATGCCCTCTACATGGGGCTGCCCTTGAGATACACCCGGAGGCTTCAGTTACTCCAGAATGCAGCTGCGCAGGTTGTTACGGGAGCCTCTCGTTACTCCCATGTAACACCTCTCCTGTGCGAACTGCATTGACTGCCGGTGGTCCTCCGGGTTCGTTTCAAGGTGCTGGTGCTCACCTATAAAGCCCTACATGGCTTAGGCCCAGGGTACTTGCAGGAGCATCTCCTGCCATCCTGCCATCGTCCGGTGCGCATCACAGAGCGGGCCTCCTCAGGGTACTGTCAGTCAAACAATATCGGCTGGCAGCCCCCAGGGGGTGAGTGTTCTCTGTGGTAGCGCTGACCCTCTGGAATGGTTTGCCCACAGAGTTTAGGACGGCCCCCGACCTCCTCTCCTTCCACCGCGAACTGAAGATGTGGCTCTTTCATCAAATGGATTGACCCGTTGAGGGGTTTTTACATTGTAATAATTTTAATTAATTTTAATTGGATTTTAATTCATACTTAACTCACATTGTCAATTTTTTTTATCCTGTAAGCCGCCCTGAGTCCTTCAGGAAAAGGGTGGCATATGAGTCGCAATAATAATTAAATAAATAAATGAAATAAACTCTTTCCCATATTCACCCGCACACCTTGTCTGCTCTTTCCCAAAAAGGGTCTAGGACCATGATGATGAACCTATGGCACATATGCCACAGGTGGCACACGTAGCCATCTCAGTGGGCACACCAACTCAGCTCTGGTCAGCTGGCCAGCTGGCCAGCTGATTTTCGGGCCTTCTGGGCCAACCAGAAGTAGGGAAACAGGCTGTTTCCTGCCTCCAGAGGGTCTGGGGGAGTGTTGTGGCCCCGTCCTCTGAGCCTATCCCTTTGGAGGAAGGAAGCTCTGAGCAGGAGGAAGAGGAGCCAGCCAGATCTCCCAGCCCCCCCCCCTCTGGCACCGGCTCAGGTGCCAGCTGAAAGAGAGCCAAGTAGTGGGGAAACAGGTGTCTCAGATGAGAGTGAGGGAGAGACGTCATTCCTGGACGCACGCCAAAGAAGGCGAGACAAAAGAGTACTGCAGCTGCGGCATATGAGGAAATCCTGAGTCATTGGATTGGAGTCACAGGATCAATGACTCACTGGACCACACCCAGAAGCCTATCTATATAAGACAGTACGGTGGGTCACGAAGTTTGTGACGAACAAAGCTAAACAAACGGAGCAACCTTGTAGTCTTGGAAGCTAGATGAACGGCAAAGCTACGTAGGTGATTTTCTTGTTTGTGTAAACCAATAAAGTCCTTGGCAGAAGGTGTGCATATCGCTGCCAAGGTTGAGATAAGAACTGCGAAGTGTGCCAAGTGATTCTTAACCCTCGGCTGGCTGTGTTTTCGTGGGTCTCTGAAGGGGGGGGACAGATCAGGGAGGGAGGCCCATTTTTCTTTCTCACCTGGCTCCAGATTCTTTCAATGCAACTGGGGAGGCCAAAAACAGCCCTCCCCACCCCCTTGGAGGCCCTCCAGAGGCCCAAAAAATAAAATAAAAATAGAAATAGCTGTAATCTATAAATTCCTATATCTATTGTCTATTTAACAGAACAGAGTTGGAAGCTTTGCTGGCTGGGGAACTCTGGGAATTGAAGTCTTAAAGTTAGAGATCCCTGTTCTATTCCAACCACCTGCTCAGACAGGAACCCCTATACCTATGATGGCATAGCTATGGCAGCATGCCACAGGTGGCACGTGGAGTCAATCAGTGGGCACGTGAGCTCAGCTCCGGTGTGCACAGCTGATTTTCGGGCCTTTTGGGTCTTTCTAGGATCCTGGGGAGGGCGAAAATGGAGGTCGGAAACAGTCTGTTTGCCAAGTTCCAGAATTGGGGAAGGCTGTTTTTGCTCTCCCCAGGCTCCTAGAAAGCCTCTGGAGCCTGGGGAGCGAAAAAAAAACAGGCCTACCGGGCCTACCGAGCCATCACGTGCCAAAAGCAGGGGGAGCATTGGGGGGGGTGGGGCGCATAGAATTATGGGTGTGCGCACATGCGCGCAACCCTCCGTGCTCCCCCTGCTTTTGGCCCGCGATGGCAAAAAGGTTATCCATCACTGCCCTATACCATTTCAGACAAATGGTTGTTCTATGTCTTCTTAAAAACTTACACTGTTAGAGCACTTACAACTTCTGGAGGTAAATTGTTCCACTGTTTAATTGTTCTAATTGGCAGGGAATTCCACCTTAGGTGTAGGCAGTTTCTCTCCTTGATTACTTTCCATCCATTGCTTCTTGTCCATCACTCAGGTGCTTTGGCGAATAGCTTTAGTCCCTCTTCTTTGTGGCAACTTCTGAGATTTTG
The DNA here is from genome assembly GCA_038048745.1 of Coluber constrictor foxii. NCBI lineage: Eukaryota > Metazoa > Chordata > Lepidosauria > Squamata > Colubridae > Coluber > Coluber constrictor. Next base: position 3,598,883 of record CM075963.1, on the reverse strand, counting down.
GAGGACTGCTATCATATCACCCCCTAGTCCTTCTTTTCATTAAACTAAAGGTACCCAATTCCAGCAACCATTCTTTATATGGTTTAGTCTCCAGTCCCCTAATCATCTTTACGGCTCTTCTCTGCACTCTTTCTAGAGTCTCCACATCTTTTTTATATTGTGGTGACCAAAACTGGATGCCATATTCCAAGTGTGGTCTTACCAAGGCCTTATAAAGCGGTATTAACACTTCACGTGATCTTGATTCTATCCCTGTATTAATGCGACCGAGAATTGGGTTGGCTTTTTGGCAGCTGCATCACATTGCTGGCTCATATTTAAGGGATTGTCCACTAGGATGCCAAAATCCCTCTCACGGTTACTGCTATAGAGTCAGGTACCATCTATTCTATGTGCCAGAACCTTACTTTTCTCACCATTCAATTTCATGTTGTTAGATAGGGCCCAGTGTTCAAGTCTGTCAAGCTCCTTCTCTACCTTGAGCCTATCTTCTGGAGTCTTGGCTATTCCTGCCAGCTTGGTGTTGTCTGCAAATTTGATGAGTTCCCCTTCTATCCCCTCATGTAGATCATTTTTGAAGATATTGAACAGTACTAGACCTACTACAGAGTCTTGGAGCACTGCATGCTTCCCTCCATGAAGATGTAATTCCATTTAGGATTACACGGTGAGTGCGGTTTGTCAGCCAGTTACGAATCCATCTGGTGCTGATGCGTCCAACTCACATTTCTCTCTCTGAACTGGAGGCAACCCACCACTGATGACTACAAAGCAAAATTTCACATCCTGAAAAACAACCCCATCCAAAGGCATCTTTGTTGTAAATCAGAGGTCCAGGCTTTTGCTGTGTGTGAAGATGTCTCTCCCGCTCTAGCAGAGAGCTTTATTTTTTATACAGTTTTTACAGGCAGAAAAAAAGAAAGGGCAGCAATAGCATCCTAATTGGTAAAAACTATTCACCCCCTCTCAAGATGCCATCCTCTCTGAAGGTGAGATGAGATAATCCAGATCAAAGCCAAAATGAGATCATAGGAGCAGGCAAGACCCACAGTGCATGAGCTAAGGCAGTGTGCTGCTTAAAGCTTGGCACTACGACATTTGACCTACCTCTACACATCTCCCAGTCAAATGCTTCCTTGAGCCTCATCATGCTTGAAGTTAATATGGGGAACAAATAATATTCTTCTTGTCTTACGTTTCTTCAATGAAATGATGATAAAATACCTTGGTCTTCAGAAGAACTTACCTTTACCTCTACATATTTTTAAAAGAAAAGATGAAAGGGGCCGATCAGCAAAATCTTGCGAACGGTTAATCAGGCTTTCCTTCACTGCATGAAATCCAGAAATTACTACCACAGGTTGATGCCACAACCACACAGTGTAAATGTCTCCATATTGCTTGCTCAGCTGACATTTGGGACAGAAAAAAAAGAGAAAACGGCTGGGACCTTATAGCAGGCAGATGAACCTTCATCACCTTTATATGACAGGAACTAGAATTAGTATCCCATTTCCCATGTGACACCCCCTCGCCATCTATTTCTGGAACAGTTTGGATTAAATGGCAAGGAATAGTTCCATAGAAATTGGAATTTCCTTTCTGACCAGTTTGGGTCCCGTCTCTATTTTCCTAAGCCATTTAGGTCCTGGATTGCATAAAAGAGAAACACCCATGAGCTCCAGGTAAGCATGGCACTGGCATTACTTCAAACATAATAACTATTCAAATCTTTCTAAAGTATGCAACAAAGCAGTAGGTTTTCAGGCACTGCACACCAAACTAGTTCTTGTCCTCATTAAGCAAATAAGTTCTCATGCTAAGCTTCTCTATCTTAGTGAATCTTGAAGAAGACTCAGTCACCCACGCTCTGGCCATTTCCCATTGGATATTGCAACACATTCTACGTGGTGCTACTCTTTTGAAAATATGTGATGCAGAATGGGGCTGTGTGGGCAATGTTAGAAACCCAAAGAACGGTGCATATAATACAGGGGTGAAATGCTAACAGTTTGGACCGGTTCGGGAGAACTGGTAGAAGAGATTGGGGCTGGTTTGTCGAACTGGTAGCAATCGCTGGCTCACTCCACCCCTCAACCAGTCTGCAGCCCACAGTCCTGCCATGCTTCCCTGCCTTCCACCCGGCCTTCCTGGCACCTCTGTGGCCAGCTTGCAAAGGCAAGCAAGCGGAAAGCCATGTGGAAGGCAGGCAAGTATGGCAGAGCTGCAGGGAAGGGAGCTGCGGGGAAGGGAGCCTACCATGCTTGCCTGCCTTCCATGCTGCCTTCCTGGCAGTCTCCCACCCCCGCTTGTCTTCCGAGGTCCGTCCCGGCCAGTGGATGGATGGGTACCCCTTCATTTTCCCGAAGAGCAGGTCAGTTCACTTGTAGTCACGCAGCTGGCCAGAACAGAACATGGTGCGGGCAAAGAGGCATATGCAACCCCCGTTGAAGCCATCCTGGTTGAGCAATTGCCGCACCTCTCCATCTCTCTTACCATCCTCCCTCCCCGCCTGACTGCAGATATCCGCCTTCCCGAAGCAACCTCCTGAAGCAACCCCACCGCCATTTGCTTTTGTCTCACGACAAGACAAGGAAGAAAGTGAAAGGCAACGGTGCTCCAGGAGAGCAGGTGAGCTGCAGACATGTTCAGCATGTGCAACAGTCCCGGGATGTCTGTGGCCCACCTTCCGTCCCGGAGCACTGCCGCACCGTGTCGGTGCGCTTGCCAGCCTCAGCTGCAGCGCTGCTCCAACCAGCCAGCCCAAACCCAAGCTGGACTGGCTGCTTTGTCCCCACCAGCAGCATTTTCTGGATTAACACCCCTGAAAGCCCCCCTCCTTTCAATTATTTTTTAACATTGTTTTTAATCAAGCTTGCCTTCCTATAAATTTCAACTCTCATATTTTGAAATTTTATTATACGCTGCCCAGAGTCACTTTGGGGGAAAGGTGGACGGTTTCAAAATTAGATAGATCAAAGATGTGGGGACCACTTAGATAGCTAAGTAGGAAGGTAAGTAGGTAAGTATGTAGATGATAGATGGATGGATAGATAGCAATAGCAATAGCATTAGCAATAGCAATAGCACTTAGACTTATATGCCGCTTCACAGCGCTTTCCAGCCCTCTCTAAGCAGTTTACAGAGTCAGCCTCTTGCCCCCAACAATTTGGCTCTTCATTTTACCCACCTCGGAAGGATGGAAGGCTGAGTCAACCTTGAGCCTGGTGAGAGTTGAACTGCCAAATTGTAGGCAGCCAGCAATCAGTAGAAGTAGCCTGCAGTACTGCACTCTAGCCCAGGAGTACTTTCTACTTACCTTTACTACCAGTTCGCAACGGGAGTGCATGCGCACATCTGCGCATGCACAGATCATCAATTATTATTGTCCGGAGCCTCCTGCCGCTTTTACTACCGGTTCTAAAGAACCAGACAGAACCGGGAGCAACACACCACTGCTCTAATCACTGCGCCACCGTAGCATAGATGGATAGATGGATAGAAAGAGGGACAGACAGACAGACAAATACCTTAGTGAAAATATCCTTGGAAAGCTTGGTCCCAATCCGCCAGAGTCCACCAATGAGAGGAAGAGGAAGAGGGCCAGGAGGGTAATGTCTGCTGGACCACAGCAGTTTTATAAAATCCAGGATCAGAAATCCCACCAGCACAGTAGTGAGAACTTCCCAGATCTCAGCCATTCCCCAGCCTTTCTTCTGTTTTCTGCTGCAATTTGAATCTGTCCTTGATTCAGCTGCAAATTGTTCATTTTGTGCCAAGTTGTTTTTTTGAGCATTTCAAAATCCTGGTCTGGATCTTGGAATTGATCTGATCCAAATCTTTCTATTTCAGAGACAGAAAATCGAGTTCTGCATATAAACTCAGAACATTTCAACTAAAGCAAGAGCAAACCTTTATCTTAAAAGTATGAAAAGTAAAACAATAGTGAAAACTAGATGTTTTTTCCATAGTGCAAAAGAATATTCTCTGTAGCGTCATGGAGCTGATTTGGAAGACTGATTTCTCTAGAAATCTCAAGTTTTTCTGAGGCCCATAGAATTAAAGTCATAATATAATTTAACTTTACTCCGAGGCTTGATTTTCCTCAAAGTTCCATTTTATTAGAGATGTCATATTGGCACATCTCGGAAAATCCGAATCTAAATCCGATTCCAGGTTTTCTCCACCCAAAGGAATGTTCAAGTCCCTGCCCAACACCCAGAAGTCCATCACATGGTCCAATCCAAACACTGTCCCAACTGGAGATGCCTCCCAGTTCCAGCCGTCCAGGTGCAGGGCATGATGACCTTGAGTCCAGGAGTTGGGGACCTCTGAATTAACTGACGGGCAGGACAGGATTAACAAAATTTATACTGGGGTGTCCAACTTCTACGGACCACAACTGTATTCACCAATCAAGTTGCAGGCTGCCAAGGTGGTGCAGTACTGCAGGCTACTTCAGCTGACTGTTAGCTGCAGTTCAGCAGATCGAATCTCAGTGGCTCAAGTTTGACTCAGCCTTCTATCCTTCTGAGGTGGGTAAATTGAGGACCCAGATTGTTGGGAACAAGAAGTTGACTCTATAAACTGCTTAGAGAGGAGTGTGACGCACTATGAAGTGGTATATAGGTCTAAGTCAGCGGTGGGTTTCTCCCGGTTCGGCCCAATTCTCCTGAGCCAGTATCAGTGATGATATGACTTCACCAAATCGGTTCTGCCCCCTGAGCCCCCCACCCCCTACGTCCTCCCCACCCACCCCCCGCATTATTCTTATCTTTAATTTGCCCCCACCCCCAATCTATTGCTGCCTCCTGAGTCCCAGCTGATGGGTAGAGGGAAAAAAAACTGTTTAAACTCTTGCCGCGGGGCTTCAAAGGGCCGCCCTACAGCTGATCACTGTTAAAAGAAAACAAATGAGTAGACCAGTGCCTGCAACAATACATGAGTAGACCGGTGCCTGCAAAAATAAATGGTAGACCAGTGCCTGCAAAAATACATGAGTAGACCAGTGCCTGCAAAAATAAATGGGTAGATCGGTACAGCTCTGCAAGCAGTTAAAAGCCTGGTAAACCAGTACCTCTGCTAAATCCGAAATAATTGTCAAATGACCATCAAGCCACGCCCACAAAATAAGCCACAAAATTGAAAAATTGAAATTAAAATTGAAAAATGAAGGGGAACTGATATTTTTTAATTAGCCTTTCATGCCTCTTGAAGAAAAAGAATTTACAGAAGCATAAAATAGTTAGCTTTGACATGTTTATTTGCAAGTATAAATTTTAGCAAATTCATCTAAAATGACAACAGTCCATATCAATTCAATACTTCCCCTCTAATATTAAAAAGCCCTATTTGTCACTATGTGTCTTTGGATCTCCCTTGTGTGGCCATTGCAAAAACTGCAGCTTAGCGGGAATATAATTAAAGCTTTCTTGACCACATGGAAGAAAACCACCCTTGCGGTAGCCAAACATGAGCAAAATGAAAGGAAGCCTCTTCAAAAGCTGTACAATTTAAAACAGGTGACAGTGAGGATTTTTGCTTGAAGAAGTACAATTAACCATTTTTACACAGGTTACATTTTCAGGGACCGCCACCACTGGAGTATGCAAATCAATTGTGTTAGGAGGTGGATCATATGCAGCTACCCCACAACTAGCTATAGTTTTATAGTTATAGTGCCCTTCTAACAAATACCTACCCAAGCCAGTAAGGTTCTGATTTACAGTAGTAGGGGTACAAACAGGGATTAAACATGTAGAAAGCAAATTTTCCATATCATAAGCTTCAGACAAACCAAAGGCATCAGTTTGTGTGATGTTTGCAAGCTGCATCCATAGGTTTTGTTTCATCCATTGTTCGAGAGAATGTTTAGGTGGGATGACAGCTGCTGATGCCAAAGTATAGTTATTTATAATCAAGCACAAAACAAATTATAACTAGGGAATTGGCAGTTAAAACCGCAAAAATGGCAGGGCACAAATTCTCGGGTGTTTGTTCCACTTGTTGCTACTGCAGCACTGCCTGCACTTTGGTGGTCAAATTCTTCACACCTCCCCGTGTCACTGGATGACTGGCATAACGGGATCGGGTTGGTTGCCGAGCTCTCTGTAGAGTCACCTTTGCCATCTCTGGGATAGGGTTGAGGGGTTGGTGCCACGACATCCTTGGCTGGACGAACACAACGTGCTGGTATCCACAAAAGTCCTGTAGATGTAAGCACAGCAGCATAGCCCCGCCCCCAAGTAATTAAAGAAATCGGTCCTAACCATGTTTTGTCTGGTAATGCTCTATAATATACCAGAGGAGACAAACTTGTTTTTTGTTGAAAATGCCTCTGATAAGCAGTCGAATTAGAAATTGAAAAATTCAATTGATTCAAAGTAAATAAAACTTTTGTAACCTGTTGTATTACCCATGACAAATTTGGGACCCAAGAGCCCTCTTTTTTTATCTGTTTGTGAAGGCAGTCCTTAAAGGACCTATTAGCATGTTCCACAATGGCTTGACCTGTGGAATTATAGGGAAGACCACGAGTAACAACAACATTCCAGGTTGTACAAAATTTCAAAAAAGCCTGTGAAGAATAGGCAGGTCCATTATCTGTTTTTAAAGAAGAGGGCTTGCCCAGAGCTGTAATGGCCAAAAAGAGATGAGAAATAACATGATCTGCTGTTTCCCCTTGTTGAGGGGTAGTCCAAATTGCTCCAGAATAGGTATCAATAGATAAATGAATATATTTCCAAGGAGCCAAAGAAGGAACATGGGTAATATCCATTTGCCATAATTGATTAGAGGTGAGACCACGAGGATTAACTCCTGTGTCCCCTGAAGGGGATGCCCCAGAACATTGGGGACAGGATGAAACAAATTGCTCAGTTTGCTCTAGTGGAATGGGGCAAGCTTGTGCTAGCCCCCTGGCATTTTGATGAAAAAAATGACTAAAAAATGCATCTGTAAACAAGGTAGGTAAAATATGAACAGCAGCATCAGCATGACTGTTGCTTTCAGAAAGAGGCCCAGGAAGGGATGAATGACTGTGTATGTGAGAGACAAAGTACAAATGCTTCCGGTCTTGTAGTAATTGCTGTAAAGTGAGAAATAAGGCCATAAGATTGGAGTCATCCTGGACGTGATATAAGCACCTAGAAGATTAAAAATAAGTTGACACACATACTGAGAGTCAGAGATCAGATTAAAAGGCTGTTGAGAAAAAGTGTGGAAAGCTAAAATAGCCACAGACAATTCTGAGCGTTGAGGTGAAGACTGTCCTGCAGTGTAGGAAACTTTCCAGATGTCGTCATGAGGATCTTTGTAAGCAATTACTCCTCTCGTTCATCCTCCATCAGAAAAAACAGTAAGAGCTTGCGACAGTGGAGAAGGAGAAAGCAATGAGCGAACAGGAAAGGAGGAAGTCATTAAAAAAGTAAACCTAGGATCTTTAGGGAAATGATATGAAATATAACTTACATAGTCAGTTAGAGCACACCAAAGAGATAAATTATTCCGAAAATAAAAGTGAAAGTCAGATTTTGAAATAGAAAGAATAACATTTATTAAATCAGTTCCATTTCTTCGACAGGCTTCAGTTTGCCCCAAGATTATAAATTCAGCAGTAGCTTGGATAAAAGGCAAAACATTTTGAATTGGTGTATGAGGCAAATAAAGCCATTCAATACAATATACTTTTTGCTGTTCTAAAACAGCCAATACTCCCATGGGTAGTTTACTAGTAGGAAATATTAACAGAGATAACTGACAATCTCTATGAGGGATTCGATCCACAAACTGAGTATCAAGATGTTATTAATTGTCTCAACTGTAGCACATATTACAGATGGAACTATAATTAAATCTGGCTTTTTTCCTTTAGTCAATAATTCAAATAATGGACTAAGTAAATGCATAGGTAAAGAAAAATTGGGCAGACCCAATTAATAGTACCCAGCAATTGTTGCAAATTTATTAAGGAAATAACTTTGGGAACTTTAAATGAGGAAAAGCCAGAGCCGAAAAAGACTGCAACATTCTATGTCCTAAATACAGATAAGGAGCATGCAGCTGCACTTTTTCTGAGGCAATTTGCAATCCATAGACACATAAATCATTTTGTATTTCAGAAAGCCAATTAGGTTGTATTTTTGGTGCTCCAATTAAAATGCCATCCATATAATGATATACCAAAACCAATGGATGACATTTGCAAAAAGGGGCTAATGCCTCAGCAACATAAAATTGACATAATGTGGGACTATTCAACATTCCCTGTGGTAAAACCATCCAGCGATAGTGTTTATTAGGTTCTGAATGGTTCACCGTAGGTACTGTAAATGCAAATTTTTCCTGATCAGGGGGACATAAAGGAATGGACAAGAAACAATCCTTTAAGGACCATGACCTCATGATCTTGGGGAATCAGATTAGGATTTGGTGTCCTGCACTGCAAGGGGCCAGTAGCTTGAATACATGCATTCACGGCTCGGAGATCATGTAAAAAATGTCATTTGCCACTTTTCTTTTTTATCACAAACACAGGTATATTCCATGGACTAGTGGATGGCACAACATGACCTGCAAGCAGCTGATCTTGTACTAACTGGTGGAGAGCCGTTAATTTTTTGTGTGACACGGGCCATTGATCAGTCCAAAAAATTCCTTTTTTACCCATGCTTGATCATGGGAGGACAAGTCCTACATTATTTTCTGTTAAAGGACCTGATAATTGGGATGGAATTACTTGAACCTCCCCAGGAAATTTAAAATTCACTTCCTCCTGCAGGATTAAATCAATACCAGCACAACCTTTTGTAGCTGCAGGAGTATTTTCTATTGTTGATTTATTGTCTCTGTTTGGACTGGGGTCAGAGACCAGCCTGGCCGGAATTTCCCAACCCTGAGTGACATTCGCTTGCCCAATGATAACCTTTCTGACACTTTGGGCATTTTTTTTTTGGCTTTGTTCCCTGATGAAAGGGAGAGTGAGATGTTGTGGACATACACCCCCTCCCCTGGATTTTGACACTCTCTTTTAAAATGACCAGGTTTTCCACAATTATAACATTTTCCTTGAGGTTTGCTTCCTTGTGGTAAAGCAGCTGCTAACAAATTGGTTTGATAAAAGAATGTTCCTATATCCTGACATGCTTTAATCATATCTGCCAAATCAGGATCTTTTCCCAACCCAACAATTGCTCTTAAGCATTCAGAAGTGGCGTTGTCTTTTGCCAGCCTCATCAACAACTCATTTTGAGCTTCAGGATTGTCTATCTGTCACCATAAAGCATCCTGCAATCTGTTAATAAAACCAGGATATGGTTCATTAGCCTTCTGCCTGATGTTAGAGAAGGCTGGTTGAGGCGTGCCAGAAACAGGCACTTTTCCGAAGGCTCGATAAGCACATTCAAAAGAAACTTGCAAAGTAGCTGCTGGCAGAATAACCTGAGCATCCACTGGAGCAAAAGGACCAGATCCATACAATTGATCAGGAATAAATGCTCCTCCCAAGTGGAGGGCATGCATGGCACATTGATCTTTAAAATCACTATCCCAAACTACATATTGCGCTGGAGTAAGCAACATGCAAAAGATAGTTTTCCAATCTTCAGGTACTAAAATATGATTTCTCAGCAAGGCTTCTAATATTCCCTGTATATACTGTATTTTCCTGTGTATAAGACTACTTTCTAACACACAAAAATCTTCTCAAAAGTCAGGGGTCGTCTTTTACCTGGGTCTCATTCTCCTGTAACCAGGCAGACCAGCCCAAAAGGCTCTGACAAGCCTTAAATGGCTCTGAGGAGGGTCGTCTTATACGCCCAGTCGTCTTATACGCCGGAAAATATGGTAAGTACTTCCCAACCCCATATCTCTTAATTCCTTTTCTAAGGACAAAATTCTACTATTTGAGCCCCATTCTGATCTAATTGGCCAGTAACATGCACTAGACGAACAGAAAGCATATCAGCGATTTCTTCTACATTCTCTCCCCCCCCCCACCCTTTATAACTGTTTCTCTAAAATCTACGTAATGGGGGTGTACAGTGGCCATGGGGATGCAATATAACCAGCTCCTTCAGAAGGAGCTAATGGTTCAATTAAAGATGGTTTTGAGGGGACAATTTTAATTTTATCATAATCAGGGGGAGGGCTTGTAGTTAATTGTTGCCCTTCCAAAGCTTTAGAGCCATATTTTTCTATTGCTTGACAGCACTGATACCATTGATGAAATATTTTCACAGGAGCCCAAGGTTCAAGATGTAATGTATGTCCTATCCTTGTCCAGTCCCGTAAACAAAGTGACCCCCATTCTGGGTACTAGGGACAATATTTCCCTATCTCAACTATCAGTTGTCTTATGTCAGTCTCGCACGTAGAGACGCCAGATTTGTGGAAAAGGAATCTGAGTTCCTGCACATGCATTTGCTGATATTGAGATAGATTGCAACCCATCACTTACCACTAGGGATCCCTTAGGATGAAAGGTGCACCAGGGGTCTATTCCAGACGATGATAAGGATGTTAAGATGTTGCTCCCCATGGAGGGTGTCCCTGTTCGGGCGCCATATGTTGTAAATCAGAGGTCCAGGCTTTTGCTCTGTTCCAAGATGTCTCCCCCACTTTCGAAGAGAGCTTTATTTTTACAGAGTTTTTCAGAGGCAGATAAAAGGAAGGAAACAACAGTGTACTAATTCAGGGCAAAGCCATTCAGCCACAATAAGCCCGTTTATTGCATCAGCGGACCAAGCTTCAACCAAGCTTGACTCAGACAACCTGATGTCAGTGTTCCAATACCGACATAGAAGCAATGAGGAAAAAGGTTTGACATTTCACCTAGAAAAGCTTTCGGTGAATTCAGTCTCCTGGGAGATGTATGGGAGGGGTGACATCCCTGTGTGCTGAAGAGACAGATAAGAGAGAGTGATCTGGAAGACAGCCAATGGAGAGCAGTGAATGGGGAAGGAATAGGAGGGGTTTTGGATGGAGGGGCCAGTACTGTCTGCATGGTTTTCGGGCACGGCTGCATCGCGGCTGCATCGCTCAATAAAGAGAATATTTCCTAAAGTTTGATGCTTGGAAATTAACTTTATTTTGAGGATGAAACCGAAACTTTGACACCTATAAAGTTAGTTATGATCCCTACAACAGCCAATAGAATACATGTTCTTGCACAGGAAAAGGAAGTTCAAGTGCAAAGTCCAAAAGAGGGTATAAATACTCTCTCAACTCCATGTGGTCAGCTACCCAGAACCATATGCCTGGTGATTCTGGAAACCCTCTCTCCAATAAGCCTCCAGCCTCCATTTTTTTCCAGTGCCTTTCTCCCAGCTTGCAACTGAACCAGATGGATATTTCTTCCAACAATTACATGGAGCAATCACTGTGTTGACCCTTTGCTATCCCATGGGATATAACCCTTCTATCTTTGATATCTCCTATCAAAACTTCCCCAGTTCCTTCTTCTGTCCAAATTCACCCCCAGGGAACAAAAGCAAGCAAGAGTTGCGTGATAGATCTGATTCCAGACAGATAAGAAAATCATTTTAAACAGTGTTTTTTAAACCATTTTAAAATGTATAGACTTCAACTCCCAGAATACCCCAGCCAGCAATGGGGAATTCTCGGAACTGAAGTCCACCCATCTTAAAAACGACGAAGGTTGAGAAACACTTCTTTAGGGCAGAGAAAGCTTGAGCGGAGAGCAAGTTAAGGCAGAAGCTCCCACGAAAAGAAAGGGAATGATCGAGAAATCATTGTAAAAGCCACATCAGTGATATCTTCGCCCTATATTCCTTTAAATCTAATTTAGGATGACCGGCATCGATCAACGGCACAGAGTTTAAAAGGTTGAGGATGTAAGGCGAGTCCTACTAGTGGTTCCTGATTGAGTTCTTTCACTCCTTCGGGTAGCTGCAATTTGAAGCTTCTCAGCAGGTTGGTAAACAAAAGGAAAGACTCCATTCTCCCTAAGTTTTCCCCCACACAGACACGAGCTCCTGCAAAGGAAATATTCGAAAAAAACAAGAAAGGGAAGAATTAGACTCATCCCTGAGAGAGCAGTCTTGACATCGGTCAAAGGCCAACATACCAAAGACTAAATAAATAAATAATACATCCAAGATGGGCCTGGAGGGAGAGAGCCAAGAATTGCTTTGTGCATTTCACATTTTTGGCATCTCTGAGATTTTGTGCCAATTTTCTAAATTTAATTTTTATAAATTTCTTGTCTGGGCAAGTGACCCTACCGTACAGTCTAATGACAGCTGAGTTCAGATATAGATGAAAAGGTGGAATTACAGAATATGTATGTTTCTTGAAAATATATTTGAAGAGTAAACTTTATTTTTTATATTTTGTATTACAATATTGTGGGGCCATTGTTGTCCAGGGCATGACGTGGCCCATGGGCCACTGCTGTAGACCGTTATCCTGGAAGATTCAGTTTCTCCATTGCCAGAGATCCCATTGGCTCTAACAGAGAGGTCAGAAACTGGACTTCAAAAGAGCACCAAAGGAATCGATCCAAACCCGGTCCCAGATTTTCCCTTTCAAGATTACGGGAGGCCCAGTCAAGGATGTCCCACTCCTTTCTCCTCAATCCTCTTTCGAACCACCAGGAAAATGATTCAGAGTTTACCTGCTCCAAATGGCAGAAATTCTTCTCTCTTCCTAAAATTTCCCTCTTTGTCCAAAAAATGATTTGGATTGAATTCGTCAGGACTCTCCCATTGCTTGGGATCCAGAAGAACCGAACGGAAATCTACAAAAATTAAAGTTTCCTGAAGGGAAGACAATTGACAAGGTTTGAGCCAACTCAATTTTAGCCTTTGACTACCATTACACTCATCTTAAGCCAAGGGTCGGCAACCCGTGGCTCTGGAGTCACATGCAGCTCTTTCATCCCTCAGCTGTGGCTCCAGACCGAACCGGCTGATCCAACACTGGTTGGTCCCGCTCCTTGCCCCTCCCCTCCCAGTCACTCCTTGCCTGGCCTGAGAAGATAAAGGCAACTGCAGGGGATGGAGACTCGCTCCGGTACATTTGCACTCAAGACAGCCCTCACCTCTCACCGCTTCAGGCTCGGAGCTTTAAACCATGTGCAGGAAGCAGTACAGCAGAGAGAAGCGGACAGGGCTGATTCTCCAGCACTTCATCTCTTGCTGGGTCTCACAGGTGCTTTTTCTAGCATTAGTTAGTGCTGGGCGCACCTCGGTTGCTCGGGGAGACACGCAACCTGCTCTCTGCCCCGAGACACTGGCCTGAGCCACCTGCAGTCAAAGCCGCTGCTGTTGCTGTGTCTGTGGCCCGCCCACTGCTCTCACAGCACCTTGCATAACACAGTGAAATTTAGTGCTCTTCACAATGGGAGAGGCGGGGTCCCCTCCCCTTCCTGGAGTCCCTTATGACATAGAGCCACAATGCGACACTGCCCCATTCACCCCTGACAACAGCAGTGGAGACAGAGAGAGACAGAGAGAGAACAAGAGACACAGAGAGAGAGAGAGACAGGGAGACAGAGACACACACAGAGAGACAGACAGACACACACACACACAGAGACACTGAGACACACACACAGAGAGAGAAGAGACACACAGAGAGACAGAAAGACACAGAAAGAGAGACACAGAAAGAGAGAGAGAGAGAGAGAGAGAGACAGAGAAGTGAACAATATTTTTACAGAACTATAGATATGTTGAGGCTTTTGAGGCAAGTGGCCGGGAGGCAATTTCATAAATGGAACACACTATAGTTTTTTATACATAACATAAAGGTAAAAAACGATATATGCAGTATTATCTTCATTTTAGATGAAGGGTTTTGTGGCTTCCGGTGTTTTCTTTTCTGTGTGAAATGGGTCCAAATGGCTCTTTGAGTGTTAAAGGTTGCAGACCCCTGTCTTAGGTGACAACCCAACATTGCTTCTCTGAATTTGGTGGGGCTAGTTCCTTCTCAAAACAACTACGCCGTTAATATGATTTTAGATATGTAGGAAGACCCCCTTCCCCACCCCAAAGAATGAAATATTTTGGGAAATATAGAAAAAGGAAGATTAGAATATTTCCGCTAAAGGAAAATTAGGGAAAAAATCGTAAGGGAGGCAGAAACCAACAACAGTCATCCTGCCCTCAAGCAGAAACTGTGGAGGTCAGCTTTCAGAAATGCAGATTTGGTAATCCATTCTAGACAGGATATTTCAAAACTCCTCCTCCTAACAAAGGCAGAATGGTAGGATTAGAACAAGCAGCCCCTCACCCAAGATCCAACACAGGACCAAAGCCATTAGCCTCAATAGGAATTGCCCAACACCCTTTCAGAACACAATCAGCCTCCAGCCTCCATTTTATTTCCAGTGCCTTTCTCCTGGCATGGAACTGGACCTGGATATTTCTTCCAACAGATACTTTTGCATGAAGACAATCAATCAATCTATCTATCTATCAGAATAGTGACCTTGGAGGTATTTTGGTCTAGTCCCCTGCTCAAACAGAAGATCCTATACCCGTGATGGCGAACCTATGGCACATGTGCCGGAAGTGGCATGCAGTGCCTTTTCTCTGGACACGTGAGCCATCGGCTATTGCTCTTCCGGGTTCCGGCACACCAGCTAGCTGGTCTTCACGCACATGGGAGCACCGAAACTGGAAGAATAGCTGCATGCGCATGTGGGGAAGATGATCTTCCAGTTTCCAGTGTTCCCATGTGCACTGGCAATAATCTAACCGTGAGGTGACAAGGGCATGCGTGACCGTGAGGAGAGCCTCCCGATCCAAGTAGGGTCGCAATTGGTGCACCAGGCAAACCTATGTGTAGATCCCCCTATCCACAGCTGTCAGATGTTGCTCTAATCTTAGCTGTGAGTCTAGGAGGAAAACCAAATTGTGAACCCGTTCTGAGGAGGACAATTTTTCCTCCCCCAGAACCAAGGATGGACAGACAACATAGTCTTTAAGAGGCAATACTCACAGCCACTCGGTCTTGTCAGGGTTAAGTCTGAGCCTGTTGACTCCCATCCAGACCCTCACAGCCTCCAGGCACTGGCCCATCACATCCACCGCATCACTGACCTGACATGGGGTAGAGATATACAGCTGGGTATCATCAGCGTATTGCTGATACCTCACCCCGTATCGTCGGATGATCTCACCCAGTGGCTTCATGTAGATGTCTGTGGGGGCACCCGCCCTATGGAACGAGTTGCCTCCTGAAATTCGTTTGATCCCGGACCTCCGCGTTTTCAGAAAGGCCCTTAAGACTTATTTATTCCAACAAGCTGGCCTTGCTTGATTGATTTTAATGGGGTTTTTAAATTTTTGGTATTATTAATTTCTGGGGTTTTCAATTGGGTATTTTAATTGGGTTTGAGACTTATTTTGGAACGCCGACGATTTAATCTAATTTTAAATTTTTTAATATTTGTATTATATGTGTTTTAATTTGGCTGTTCATCACCCTGAGTCCCCCTCCCGGGGAGAAGGGTGGTATATAAATTGAAATAAATAAATAAAATAAATAAAATAGGAGGGGAGAGAGGACCGACCCCTGAGGCACCCCACAAATGAGGGGCCTAGGGGTCGACCTCTGTCATCCCACCAACACTGACTGTGATCGACCAGAGAGATAGGAGGAGAACCACCATAACACGATGCCTCCCACTCCCAGATCCCTTAGTCGTTCCAGAAGGATACCAGGGTCAATGGTATCGAAAGCCGCTGAGAGGTCAAATAGCACCAAGATGGAGGAATGGCCCCCATCTCGGGCTCGCCAAAGATCATCCATCAGCATGACCAAAGAAATTTCCTTGCTGTAGCGAGGCGTGAGGCCAGACTGAAAAAGGTTTAGATTCAGTTTCCTCCAATGACCACAGGAGCTGAAGTGCCACCACTTTCTCTACAACCTTTCCCACAAAGGGTAGGTTGGAGACTGGACGAAAGTTCTTTAATTTTGCTAGATCCAGGGAAGGCCTCTTGAGGAGGGGCCTTACAACCACCTCCTTTAATGGTTGCGGGAAGGCCCCTTCCCTCAAGGACACATTAACTAAAGCCTGGAGCCAGCCTCGTGTCACCTCCCTGCTGGCCAAAACCAGCCTGGAAGGACACGGGTCCAACAAACAAGTGGAGGAACTCATTGCTCCTACAGCCTTGTCCACTTCCTCAAGAGTCACAGGCTCAAACTCATCCCACACAATGGGACTAAGACCTGCCTCCATCATCTCAGTCAGAATTGCCCAATCAGAGTCCAGGTCCATCCGAATCTGAGTGACTTTATCCAACAGAAACTGAAGAAACTCCTCAAACTACCCTGCAAGGGCTCCCCTACATTAAGGAGGGAGCGAGTCACCCTGATAGGGCAGCTGAGCGCAAAAAGCCTCCAGTGATGGAGCATCCACAACTTTTGAAGGCAAGCAGTTCCACTAGTTAATTGAGAAGAAAGAATGCATGTGTGATTACGTATACACATATACGTAAATTATAAAGTTCCTCGTTTCTTAGATTTTTTTGCGTGTCTGAAAGAAGTTGCTCTAAGGATTTATGTCATAAAGTGGAAATGTTTGATGCTCGTTTCATTTGATGATCCTGAAGGCCAGACATGGAATAATGGATGGAAACAGATCAAGGAAATATTCAACCTAGAAATAAGAATAATTTTTTTTCTGACGGTGAGAACAATCAACCCATGGATCAGAAGTTGCCTTCAGAAGTTGTGGGAGCTTCATCACTGGAGGCTTTCAAGAAGAGACTGGACTACCCTTTGTCAGAAATGATGTAGGTCTCCTACTTGAGCGGGGTGGGAGGGTTGGACTAGATGACCAACAAGGTCCCTTCCAACTCCATTATTCTGTTATCTGTTCTCTTACCTTTGGAATAGAAAGGCCACACACGTTTACATCTTTCACTGTTCTCCTGGGAGTACCAATTAAAACGTATTTGTAACGCAGAATTTCATGAAGGACGGCATGAGTGTAAGGCAATTTCCTCCGGTCTTCATAACAAATGGAGTCAGAGGAACCCAAAACAGTTTCCATTTCTTTGTAGACTTTATCTGGGTGAAATGTTAGAAAAAGGTAAATAAACCACAGTGTTGAAGAGGATGTTAGGGGAGATCCTTTACGACTGTATAATGTCACTGTGCATGACCTTCTGAAATAGTACCGAAAAAACAAGGCGCATAAGATCCTCACTCCCATCACCTCACCAAGATCTTCAGAAAAATGGAAGGGGAGTCCTGGAATTGGGGACTTCCTTGACAGATATTATGTTGCATCCTGCAAGGTGAATCTGGGCACAGGGGACATTCATCTCTATGATGGTTTACATGTAGTCCTCGACTTACAATCACAACTGAGCCCAAAATTTCTGTTGTTAAGTGAGACATTGGTTAATTTGTTCAGGCCCCATTATATGACCTTTTTTATTGAGTGAATTGATAAGTTAGTAACCCAGTTGTTAAGTAAATCTGGCTTCCCCATTGGCTTTGCTTGCCAGAAGATGATTTACATGACCTTGGGACACAGCAACGGTTGTAAATATGTGCACGAGCGAACCGATAGCAAAGGTACGTGAAACCCACCATTGGTTGCGACTGAAAAACGGTCTTAAGTCCCTTTTTTCAGTGCTGTTGTAACTTTGAATGGTCACTAAATGAACCATTGTAAGTCGAAGACTACCTGTATTCAGCCTTATTTCCCAGACGAGCCAGAACTACCCTTTTTCTTACCTTGGATATCTGGATACGTCACCATGAGGAACAGAGCCCATTGCATAAAGCTTCCTGTGGTTTCTGTCCCGGCAACAAAAAATTCCATAATGCAAATAGCCATGTTTTCATTATCAAAGGTTGAGTTGGGCTCACTCTGTTTCTAACAAAAGGAGAGATTTTAGTTAGAATTATTTATTTCTTTGGTGCCTTGGAGTCAGTCTTGACTTTTGGTGATTGCTTGACAGGTTCAGAGATGCTGCTGGGTGAGAGGTTGTGCAACCTCTGAAATGCCCTTGGGAGATTGTGCAATGTAGTGAGTTCTGTGCCTTCTGCTGAATGGTAGTGGGTTAATCTTATTACAGTAGGACCTCTGGTCACGAACGCTTCTGACTATGACCAAATTGGGTTCCGAGCAAAAAATTCACAAAATTTTTGAATCTGGTCACAAACATATATTCAGGTGGCAAT
Organism: Coluber constrictor foxii; assembly: GCA_038048745.1. Lineage (NCBI taxonomy): Eukaryota > Metazoa > Chordata > Lepidosauria > Squamata > Colubridae > Coluber > Coluber constrictor. Next base: position 3,580,718 of record CM075963.1, on the reverse strand, counting down.
CAAATGCGGCCACGGCCGATTTCCCCTTCTGTGTTGATTCCCCTTCTGCGCCATTTATTTATTTTTTTGGTAAGCGCATGTGCTTCTGGTCTCGACCAAATCAGGTTGCAACCGAAGTTATGGAATGAATTACGGTCGGGACTAGAAGTTCTACTGTATGTCCTAAATGGTCATGTCCTGTTCTTAGAATTTGAGTGAAGGAGGAGAATGTAAATTTTTAATCCCTTCGCTGGAAGTGAAGGTCTTTTGCTTCAATTTTTCTTAATTGGCGCAAAATATATGCTGGGGGCTATTAAGAAAGACTGAGTTTGCTTCCCATCTTTAAGGGTATTTTTCTCCATGTCTCCTTTAGGGAAATATAATATTCTGCCTTTCTCTGTTAGGGAAATATAATATTCTGCCTTTCTCTATTAGGGAAATATAATATTCTGCCTTTTTAATATTTCCCAAAATATTTAATATTTTCCAAAATATTCCATTCTTCTATGAGGGGGAGGAGGCTTCCCACAGTGTCTAAAGTGGGACTAAAACTCAATCTCTAAAACTCTCTTGTCTTAAACCCTGTACTGAACATGCTCTTTTAATTAGAATTAAGTATGTGCAAAATCTATTTTTTCTGGGAATGGAACGTTCTAGAGAAACCTGAAACTTTCTACCTTTTCTCTAGACCTTGCCAATCCAGCTATTCTCATCCAAAATAAAGGCTAATTTCCCAGAAACAAATCCTATACACTAGAAGTAGTTGATGAAACACGGGACTGTTTCAGCAGTGGAATCCATGTGAGATATCATGGACTGCTTCCAAATCAAAGATTAGCTTCAGGAAATCACTGATCCAGGTTGGCGTGGAATGGAGAAGTAATAGAATGTTTTGCAGTTCTCTGGAATGTCCCATTCTCAAATAGACATTCCCAAATGTGTATCCCTATTTAACACATACATGCCACACTGAAGATTGTCTGATCATTGTGCTGTTCTCATGACATGACATTAAACAGTCACTTTTCTGTGTTTTGAATAGTAAACCCCTTATAGAACTGAGATCCAAAATGGGACTAATACAAGGAGTAGTTGTTAAGTGGGGGTGTTGGAATATACTGGCGAACCTGTGGCTCACATGGCACAGGTGGCACGCAAAGCTCCCTAGATGGGCACGCATGACATCGCCAGCTGCTCTTCTGGGTTCCGTCGCATGCGTGCACGCCAGCTAGCTGGTCTTCATGCATGTGCATGCTGGAATCCAAAAGAGACTAGCTAGCCAGCACACATGCATGCAACAGAACCTGGAAGAGAGCAGCTGGCTGGCACACATCTGTATCATGTAACCCAGAAGTGAAGCTGGCTGCCACACACATGCGCACGTGCTCCAGTTTTGGCACTCGGTGCCAAAAAGGTTAACCATCACTAAACTACAGCAATATTCATTAGAGACAATAGATGGCAGTGCTTATAAGTTTGTAGCTCCATCTATGGTATACTAATCTATGTGTGTTGTCTTAATAAAGTTTCCTGCTTCTTTGTTGCAGTTAAGCAGAAAAGCACATGGGGAGTGTGCATTATCTGTTCTGAAGGGCTATATACAGAATTTCTAACAGATTCTTATCTTTTAATTAATTTACAAGAAGCCAAGATGTGAATTCTAATGATAGTATTAAAGTTAATTGAACTTAAAGGTGTGTCTACGTGCATAAACAAACAAACAAACATCCATTCATACAAAACAGGCAGTTTTTAACACAGGTTAAGAACTTGAATAGCCCTGAATAGCCCATGTTCTCAAAGGCTCAAAAAAGCCTCTTGACATATCTGTGGATCCCAGTGGCATGACTAAAATTCCCAGAAGATCCTTACCTTTTCTATCTGGAGTAGATAAAGATCCAGGAAATCCTTTGGCTGACGCAGGGCCAAATCTTGGCTGTGTTTCTCTGACTCTTCCTTTACAAGTGCCATCCCTGTCTGGACGGATGCTTGTATCTTCTGATGAGGCCCTGGGAGATGTTTCACTAGCCATGGAAACAATTCATAGAACTACGAGAGAAGTAAAAACAAAATCCTATCAGCTCCCTGATGAGTTAGATAATGCAGGTAATCCTTGATTTACAACAGTTCATTTAAGAGCCCTGGTGGTGCAGCAGACTAATCTGCTGTTAAGTAGCACCAGCTGCCTGCAATTACTGCAAGTTCAAATCCCACCAGGCTCAAGGTTGGCTCAGCCTTCCATCCTTTCCGAGGTGGGTAAAATGAGGATCCAGATTGTTGGGGGCAAGAGGCTGACTCTGTAAACTGCTTAGAGAGGGCTGGAAAGTACTGTAAAGTGGTATATAAGTCTAAGTGCTATTGCTAAAAAAGGATTAACCCACCACCATTAGAATAGCAAAGGACACAAGTCTCACTACATTGCACAACCCCCTAGGAGCATTTCAGACATTGCACAATCCCCTAGCAGTTCTCAGAACCCTATAAAAATCCATGTACTCATCAAACCAATTCATCAGCTGTCCCAGAACTCCATGCTGTTGTTAGTTTTGCTCCTCAATAAACAGAGACCTCCTTTCCTTGCGGCCAGACTCCATTTTATTTCTAGTGCCTTTCTCCTGGCTTAGAACCATTACAGATGAAAAATAACCAATTCATAAAATAAACAAGTAGGAACAATTTAACTTTGGAAGGCAATGTGGAGCTAACATTGGGCGTTTTGCCTCTAAGAGCAGATGATAGTATTAGCTTTAAAACTGAAATTAGTTTGTCTATCTGCGTAATTTAAAACTTTGGTCTATTTGCCTAGATGTAAGACCACTTTCGTACAGTAGTCTTCGGAATACTAATAAGAGACTTAGAAAGTTCTAAGGGACTCAGTAAGAAACTGATTACTCACCAATAAGAAAGTGGAACCTCCAAATTTGCTATAATTACTAATGTATTCTAATATCATCTGGAACTTTGTGTCTTCAGGGGATAACCGGTATCCAAAACTCAAGAGGCAAATCATATTACAGATTGAATTATTGATGGACGGTAAAGGATCAATTGGCTGCCCTGTAAATGAAATTATACATTATCATATTAAAAACGCACCAGCTTGGAGGAGCAAGACCTCATGAGGAACTGAGAGAGAGGGTTAGATTGCAGCCAGCGACAATCGCCAATCGCCCGGTGCGTTCCCACAGACAAGGCCTCCTCAGGGTGCCGTCCGCTAGACAGTGTCTGCTGGTGACCCCCAGGGGGAGAGCTTTCTCTGCGGGCGCACCCACTTTCTGGAACCAACTTTCTTTGGAGCTCCGGATGGCTCCTGACCTTCGCTCGTTCCGCCACGATTTGAAGATCTGGCTGTTCCGCAGCTTGGACTGACGGGGATTTCTTAATCAATTTTAACTTTAAAACACTTTAAACTTTCGACCTTAACTTTAAAATTAAAACTGAATTTTAATTCTCACTGTTTTAATGAGGGATTATGCATTTTTATCGTTGTGAGCTTCCCTGAGTCCTTGGAGATAGGGCGGCATATAAATAATAAATAAATAAATAAATAAATAAATAAATAAATAAATAAATAAATAGGATTTAATTGTTAAAGGATGGGAATAAAGCCGGTTCTTTTTGTGAGAAAGGGGCTTGGTATCACAGTACTGATTCGAACTGCTGAACTGCTGACCTTTTGATCGACAAGCTCAGAGTCTTAGCCACTGAGCCACCATGCCCCATTTTCGATATAGTTCAAATCCCTAGTGCCGTGTAACGGGGTGAGCTTCATGCCGGCCATGTGACTACGGCAATGTCTTCAGACAGCACTGGCTCTTGGGCTTTGAAACAGAGATGAGCACTGCCCCCTCGAATCAGGAATGACTAGCACATATGTGCAAGGGGAACCTTTACCTTTATCACAATACTGGCCAAATGAGGTTGTTGAGATTTGTCCTATTTTGGGAGGGTTTGCAGGTTTGGATGGGGAGGAACTATTTCCAATTCAATCACATCAAGTCTGATGTTAGGGCCACTTAGATCTAGAGATACACTGTCTTTACCTTGGGTAGAGTAGCAGTTCTCTGGGCAAGAATAGGATGTAAATGGGGGCTCTTCCTGGACATCCAGGACATCCAAGGAACAGGTGGCAACTGTCTCCTGAAAGGTCATTGCAAAGCTTCAACTGGTGTTCTGGTTGCAACTTTTCTTAGAACAGGAGGTCCTTCTAATAGTCATCTATGCTCTAGTCATCTCACAGCTTGATTACTGCATGGTATTCTATCTGGGGCTGCCCTTGAACCCTACCCAGAAGCTTCAGTTGGTTCACAATTTAGCTACACAGTCAGTTATGGACATACCTCGGTGCACCCGTAGACACCTCTGTTGGCAAACTGAACTATCCATTTGCTTCCAGGTATGATTCAGGGTGCTGGATATAACCTATAAAGCAGGGATCGCCTGATCCGGTAGCGATGGCGGTGGGTGGTTTGGAGAACTGCTAGCAAAAATCCCTGCGCAACCCCCCCCCCCCCCATGCTCAGCTGAGTCGCACGATCATCAGAGGCTTTTTTTTTTTACTTTTAAAAACATTTCTTCTACAACCTCTTCCGATGACAAAATGCTTTTAAAAGTTAAAAACAAAAGCCTCTGATGATCGTGCAGCTCAGCTGGGATCCTCAGAAGCTTTTCAAAGCATTTTTTTCTGCAACTTCTTGGTCGAAGAGGTGGTAAAAAAAATGTTTTGAATAGTCTCTGAGGATCCCAGCTGAGTTGCCCGATCGGCAGAGAGGCTTTTCAAAGCATTTTTTAAAAAGCCTCTCTGACAATCCCAGCTGAGTTGCCTGATCGCCAGAGGCTTTTCAAAGCATTAGAAAAAATGCTTTGAAAAGTTTTTTTAAAAAAAAGTTGGCCATGCCCACCCAGTCACATTACCACCACCACCAAGCCACGCCCACAGAACTGATAGTAACAAATTTTAGATTTCACCCCTGCTATAAAGCCTTACATGGCATAGGAATTGGTTAGGTGAGGGAATGCATATCTCCTGGGTATGTCTGCCAAGCCACTTCTCTCCAGCATGGTTGGCATTGGGTTTTTGAGTTAAGCAGCACCATCTACTAGGAAATGTTCCTTCTTTGCACCAGCCTTCTAGAATGAGGTTCCCCGTCAAATCCGGGTAGGTCCCGTTCTTTTGGTGTTCCAGAAGGCTTTAAAGATCTATCCAGCTCTGGGCTAAGTTGGTTGGACTTCTTTACATTTCATATTTTTAGTGTGATTACAATTTTGCTGTTTTATTTCACTTTGTGAGCTACCCAAAACTGATATGGTGACAGGTGATGCTTTCCATTGAATGAATCAATGAATGAATTTAGCATTGGAAAACAAAACAAAACAAAACAAAAAACACAGAAAAACAGAGTCATGCAATTTCTCCCCAATCTCCCATATCCTCAAAGTACTCCTACCCTTGGCGCGTGCAAAAGTCTCCACCAACTGATGTGCCATCTCTTCTAGTTTACTCTCCATGTCTGCCTTCCCCAGTCCCAACGTGCGTAGAGCATTTAAGGTAAAACGTCTCTGCTCTTTCCAGTTGTGTCCATTGGAAAATGAAATGCCTAAGGAATCAATGAGAGATTCACATTTTTAAAAAGCCCCATAAACATGACTTACAAGTCCCACAAATAATTGCAGCGTGCGAGGCAGCTGGATGGCTATCCGAAACTTCTTGCAACTTTTTTGTTCTTAGTTTCCCTTGAAATGGAGCTGCATATCTCCACCCCAGATCACCCTGGGGATGCCCTTTCCATGATGTCCCGCTGCCTGGAAGGGGTGCGGGCCTGGATGGGAAGAAACAGGCTCAGACTCGACCCATCCAAGACTGAGTGGCTGTGGATGCCGGCATCTCGGGATCTAGTGACTCCGTCACTAGTGATGGGAGGGGAGGCACTTGCTCCCTCCAATAGGGTCCGCAACCTGGGTGTCCCCCTGGATTCTCGGCTGTCTTTAGAAGATCACTTGACAGCCATAACCAGGGGGGCTTTCGCACAGGTACGCCTGGTGTAACAGTTTCACCCTTTCCTAGACCGGGATGCCCTCACAACAGTCACTCATGCCTTTGTTACTTTTTGGTTGGACTACTGTAATGCCCTCTACATGGGGCTGCCCTTGGGATACACCCGGAGGCTTCAGTTACTCCAGAATGCAGCTGCGCAGGTTGTTACGGGAGCCTCTCTTTACTCCCATGTAACACCTCTCCTGCGTGAGCTGCATTGACTGCCGGTGGTCCTCCGGGTTCGTTTCAAGGTGCTGGTGCTCACCTATAAAGCCCTACATGGCTTAGGCCCAGGGTACTTGCAGGAGCATCTCCTGCCATCCTCCCATCATCTTGTGCGTTCTCATAGAACGGGCCTCCTCACGGTGCTTTCAGTCAAACAATATTGGCTGGTGGCCCCCAGGAGGAGAGTGTTCTCTGTGGGAATGCCGACCCTCTGGAATGGTTTGCCCACTGGGCTTAGGACAGCCCCCAACCTCCTCTCCTTCTGCCACGAACTGAAAACGTGGCTCTTTCATCAAATGGACTGACCCGTTGAGGGGTTTTTACATTGTAATAATTTTAATTAATTTTAATTGGATTTTAATTCATACTTAACTCATATTGTCAATTTTTTTATCCTGTAAGCCGCCCTGAGTCCTTTGGGAGAAGGGCGGCATATAAATCGCAATAATAATTAAATAAATAAAACAAACTCTTTCCCACATTCACTTGCACACCTTGTCTGCTCTTTCCCAAAAAGGGTCTAGGACCGTGATGATGAACCTATGACACATGTGCCACCGGTGGCACATGTAGCCGTATCAGTGGGCACGCGTGCCGGCCAGCTGATTTTCGGGCCTTCTGGGCCAACCAGAAGTAGGGAAACAGGCTGTTTCCTGACTCCGGAGGGTCTGGGGGAGGGAGGCCTGTTTTTCTTTCTCACCTGGCTCCAGATTCTTTCTATGCAACTGGGGAGGCCAAAAACAGCCTTCCCCACCCACTCGGAGGCCCTTCAGAGGCCCCAAAAATGAAATAAAAATAGAAATAGCTGTAATCTATAAACTCCTATATCTATGGTCTATTTAACAGAACAGAGTTGGAAGCTTTGCTAGCTGGGGAACTCTGGGAGTTGAAGTCTTAAAGTTGCCAAGGTTGGAGATCCCTATCTATTCCAACCACCTGCTCAGACAGGAACCCCTACACCTGTATGGCAAAGCTATGGCACGCATGCCACAGGTGGCACGTGGAGTCACATCAGTGGGCATGTGAGCTCAGTTCCGGTGTGCACAGCTGATTTTCGGACCTTTTGGGCCTTTCTAGGATCCTGGGGAGGGCGAAAATGGCCTTCCCCAACTCTGGAACTCGGCAAAGAGACCGTTTCTGGCCTCCAGAGGGCCTTTGGAGGGGGGGAGCCCATTTTTGCCCTCCCTAGGCTCCAAGAAAGCCTCTGGAGCCTGGGGAGAGTGAAAAATGGGCCTTCCGTTCCCACCGGAAGTCAGCAAACTGGCCGTTTCTGGCCTCTGGAGGGCTCCCAGAGGCCGGAAACAGTCTGTTTGCCAAGTTCCAGAATTGGGGAAGGCTGTTTTTGCTCTCCCCAGGCTCTTAGAAAGCCTCTGGAGCCTGGGGAGCGAAAAAAAAACAGGCCTACCGGGCCTACCGAGCCATCACGTGCCAAAAACAGGGGGAGCATTGGGGGGGTGGGCGCATAGAATTATGGGTGTGCGCACACGCGCGCAACCCTCCGCGCTTCCCCTGCTTTTGGCCCGCGATGGCAAAAAGGTTATCCATCACTGCCCTATACCATTTCAGACAAATGGTTGTCCTATGTCTTCTTAAAAACTTACAGTGTTAGAGCACTTACAACTTCTGGAGGTAAATTGTTCCACTGTTTAATTGTTCTAATTGGCAGGAAATTCCACCTTAGGTGTAGGTAGTTTCTCTCCTTGATTACTCTCCATCCATCTTGTCCAGCCCTCAGGTGCTTTGGCGAATAGCTTTAGTCCCTCTTCTTTGTGGCAACTTCTGAGATTTTGGAGGACTGCTATCATATCACCCCCTAGTCCTTCTTTTCATTAAACTATACGTACCCAATTCCAGCAACCATTCTTTATATGGTTTAGTCTCCAGTCCCCTAATCATCTTTACGGCTCTTCTCTGCACTCTTTCTAGAGTCTCCACATCCTTTTTATATTGTGGTGACCAAAACTCGATGCCGTATTCCAAGTGTGGTCTTACCAAGGCCTTATAAAGCGGTATTAACACTTCACGTGATCTTGATTCTATCCCTGTATGAATGCGACCGAGAATTGGGTTGGCTTTTTGGCAGGTGCATCACGTTGCTGGCTCCTATTTAAGGGATTGTCCACTAGGATGCCAAAATCCCTCTCAGGGTTACTGCTGTAGAGTCAGGTACCATCTATTCTATACGCCAGAACCTTACTTTTCTCACCATTCAATTTCATGTTGTTAGATAGGGCCCAGTGTTCAAGTCTGTCAAGCTCCTTCTCTACCTTGAGCCTATCTTCTGGAGTCTTGGCTATTCCTGCCAGCTTGGTGTTGTCTCCAAATTTGATGAGTTCCCCTTCTATCCCCTCATCTAGATCATTTTTGAAGATATTGAACAGTACTAGACCTACTACAGAGTCTTGGGGCACTGCATGCTTCCCTCCATGAAGATGTAATTGCATTTAGGATTACACGGTGAGTGCGGTTTGTCAGCCAGTTACGAATCCATCTGGTGCTGATGCTGTCCAACTCACATTTCTCTCTCTTATCAAGTAGTAGATTGTGGTCTACTTTATCAAATGCCTTACTGAAGTCCAAGTAAATTATATCCACACCATTTCTCTGGTCCACTAATTTTGTCACGCTGTCAAAGAATATCATAACTTTTGCCTCTAGGTGTTTACTGATTCATTGCTTTGTGTGTTTCAAGAGTTTCCTTGCAAGACTGGAATATACCTTCCAGCCATACTGAGTTTTATTCTGATGGTGCGCTTTGGCAGTTTTCTAGAAGGAAAGTTTCATTTGAGGTTTAGTAAAGTTCAATTGAAGTTTCATAAATAAAACAAGATTAATAAATTTGGGGCAGTCCTTTAGGTTTGAAGTAGACAAAGAGAACAGCAATTGATTTACACAAACCTGCTCTCTGAACAGAAGCATTTCAGAACCAAAGGACACAGCTACCAGGGGTGGGATCTGCTTACCTTTACTACCGGTTCGCAACTGCATTGCCCAGATCGCCGATGATGACATCTGGGTCAGGCAGTGGGGCCTCCCGCCGGTTTTATTACCGGTTCCTGTGAACTGGTCTGAACTGGAGGCAACCCACCACTGATGACTACCAAGCAAAATTTCTCATCCTGAAAAAAAACCCATCCAAAGGCATCTTTGTTGTAAATCAGAGGTCCAGGCTTTTGCTCTGTGTGAAGATGTCTCTCCCGCTCTAGCAGAGAGCTTTATTTTTTATACAGTTTTTACAGGCAGAAAAAAAAGAAAGGGCAGCAATAGCATCCTAATTGGTAAAAACTATTCACCCCCTCTCAAGATGCCATCCTCTCTGAAGGTGAGGTGAGATAATCCAGATCAAAGCCAAAATGAGACCATAGGAGCAGGCAAGACCCACAGTGCATGAGCTAAGGCAGTGTGCTGCTTAAAGCTTGGCACTACGACATTTGACCTACCTCTACACATCTCCCAGTCAAATGCTTCCTTGAGCCTCATCATGCTTGAAGTTAATATGGGGAACAAATAATATTCTTCTTGTCTTCCATTTCTTCAGTTAAAGGACAATAAAATACCTTGGTCTTCAGAAGAACTTACCTTTACCTCTACATATTTTTAAAAGAAAAGATGAAAGGGGCCGATCAGCAAAATCTTGCGAACGGTTAATCAGGCTTTCCTTCACTGCATGAAATCCAGAAATTACTATCATAGGTTGATGCCACAACCACACAGTGTAAATGTCTCCGTATTGCTTGCTCAGCTAACATTTGGGACAGAAAAAAGAGAAAACAGCTGGGACTTTATAGCAGGCAGATGAACCTTCATCACCTTTATATTACAGGAACTAGACTTAGTATCCCATTTCCCATGTGACACCCCCCCCTCCCGCCCGCCGCCATCTATTTCTGGAATGGAAATTGGATTAAATGGCAAGGAATAGTTCCATAGAAATTGGAATTTCCGTTCTGACCAGTTTGGGTCCCGTCTCTATTTTCCTAAGCCATTTAGGTCCTGGATTGCATAAAAGAGAAACACCCATGAGCTCCAGGTAAGCATGGCACTGGCATTATTTCAAACATAATAAATATTCAAACGTTTCTAAGATATGCAACAAAGCAGTAGGTTTTCAGGCACTGCACGCCAAAACTAGTTCTTGTCCTCATTAAGCAAATAAGCTCTCATGCTAAGCTTCTCTATCTCAGTGATTCTTGAAGAAGACTCAGTCACCCATGCTCTGGCCATTTTCCATTGGATATTACAACACATTCTACGTGGTGCTACTCTTTTGAAAATATGTGATGCAGAATGGGGCTGTGTGGGCAATGTTAGAAACCCAAAGAACGGTGCATATAATACAGGGGTGAAATGCTAACAGTTTGGACCAGTTCGGGAGAACTGGTAGAAGAGATTGGGGCTGGTTTGTCGGACTGGTAGCAATCGCTGGCTGACTCCACCCCTCAACCAGTCTGCAGCCCACAGTCCTGCCATGCTTCCCTGCCTTCCACCCGGCCTTCCTGGCACCTCTGTGGCCAGCTTGCAAAGGCAGGCAAGCGGAAAGCCATGTGGAAGGCAGGCAAGTATGGCAGAGCTGCGGGGAAGCGAGCTGTGGGGAAGGGAGCCTACCATGCTTGCCTGCCTCCCACACTGCCTTCCTGGCAGTCTCCCACCCCCGCTTGTCTTCCGAGGTCCGTCCCGACCAGTGGGTGGTTGGATACCCCTTCATCTTCCCGAAGAGCAGGTCAGCTCACTTGTAGTCATGCAGCTGGCTGGAGCAGAACATGGTGTGGGCAAAGAGGGATATGCAACCCCCGCTGAAGCCATCCTGGTTGAGCAATTGCCGCACCGTGTCGGTGTGCTTGCCAGCCTCAGCTGCAGCGCTGCTCCAACCAGCCAGCCCAAACCCAAGCTAGGCTGGCTGCTTTGTCCCCACCAGCGGCTCTTAATCCTTTCTGGATTAACACCCCTGAAAGTCCCCCTCCTTTCAATTGTTTTTTAACATTGTTTTTAATCAACCCTGCCTTCCTTTAAATTTCAACTCTTATGTACTGTTTTTATATTTTGAAATTTTATTGTACGCTGCCCAGAGTCACTTTGGGGGAAAGGTGGACGGTTTCAAAATTAGATAGATCAAAGATCTGGGGACCACTTAGAAAGCTAAGTAGGAAGGTAAGTAGGTAGGTTTGTAGATGATAGATGGATGGATAGATAGCAGTAGTACTTAGACTTACATGCTGCTTCACAGTGTTTTACAGCCCTCTCTAATCGGTTTAGAGTCAGCCTCTTGCCCCCAACAATTTGGCTCTTCATTTTACCCACCTCGGAAGGCTGAGTCAACCTTGAGCCTGGTGAGAGTTGAACTGCCAAATTGTAGGCAGCCAGCAGTCAGTAGAAGTAGCCTGCAGTACTGCACTCTAGCCCAGGAGTAGCTTCTACTTATCTTTACTACCAGTTCGCAATGGGAGTGCACATGCGCTTCTACGCATGTATAGATCATCAATTATTATTGTCCAGAGCCTCCTGCCGCTTTTACAACCGGTTCTAAAGAATCAGACCGAACTGGGAGCAATACACCACTGCTCTAACCACTGCGCCACCCTGGCTTAGATAGATAGAAGGATAGAAAGAGAGAGAGACAGACAGACAAATACCTTAGTGAAAATATCCTTGGAAAGCTTGGTCCCAATCCGCCAGAGTCCACCAATGAGAGGAAGAGGAAGAGGGCCAGGAGGGTAATGTCTGCTGGACCACAGCAGTTTTAGAAAATCCAGGATCAGAAATCCCACCAGCACAGTAGTGAGAACTTCCCAGATCTCGGCCATTCCCCAGCTTTTTCTTCTGTTTTCTGCTGCAATCTGAATCTGTCCTTGATTCAGCTGCAAATTGTTCCTTTTGTGCCAAGTTGTGTTTTTGAGCATTTCAAAATCCTGGTCTGGATTTTGGAATTGGTCTGATCCAAATCTTTCTATTTCAGAGACAGAAAATCGAGTTCTACATATAAACTCAGAACATTTCAACTAAAGCAAGAGCAAACCTTTATCTTAAAAATATGAAAAGTAAAACAATAGTGAAAACTCGACTTTTTGTCCATAGTGCAGAAGAATATTCTCTGTAGTGTCACGGAGCTGATTTGGAACACTGATTTCTCTAGAAATCTCAAGTTTTTCTGACATCCCTGGAATTAAAGTCATAATACAATTTGACTTTACTCTGAGGCTTGAGTTTCCTCAAAGTTCCATTTTATTAGAGATGTCATATTGGCACATCTCGGAAAATCCGAATCTAAATCCGATTCCAGGTTTTCTCCACCCAAAGGAATGTTCAAGTCCCTGCCCAACACCCAGAAGTCCATCACATGGTCCAATCCAAACACCGTCCCAACTGGAGATGCCTCCCAGTTCCAGCCGTCCAGGTGCAGGGCAAGATGGTCTTGAGTCCAGGGGTTGTGGACCTCTGAATTAACTGACGGGCAGGACAGTATTAACAATATTTATACTGGGGTGTCCAACTTCTATGGACCACAACTGTATTCACCGTCCACCTTTCCCCCAAAGTGACTCTGGGCAGCGTACAATAAAATTTCAAAATATAAGAGTTGAAATTTAAAGGAAGGCAAGGTTGATTAAAAACAATGTTAAAAAATAATTGAAAGGAGGGGGGCTTTCAGGGGTGTTAATCCAGAAAGAGCTGCTGGTGGGGACAAAGCAGCCAGTCCAGCTTGGGTTTGGGCTGGCTGGTTGGAGCAGCGCTGCAGCTGAGGCTGGCAAGCACACCGACACGGTGCGGCAGTGCTCCGGGAGGGAAGGTGGGCCCCAGACATCCCGGGACTGTTGCACATGCTGAACATGTCTGCAGCTCACCTGCTCTCCTGGAGCACCGTTGCCTTTCACTTTCTTCCTTGTCTTGTCGTGAGACAAAAGCAAATGGCGGTGGGGTTGCTTTAGGAGGTTGCTTCGGGAAGGCGGATATCTGCAGTCAGGCGGGGAGGGAGGATGTTAAGAGAGATGGAGAGGTGCGGCAATTGCTCAACCAGGATGGCTTCAGCGGGGGTTGCATATGCCTCTTTGCCCGCACCATGTTCTGTTCTGGCCAGCTGCAAGACTACAAGTGAGCTGACCTGCTCTTCGGGAAGATGAAGGGGTACCCATCCATCCACTGGGCGGGACGGACCTCGGAAGACAAGCGGGGGTGGGAGACTGCCAGGAAGGCAGTGTGGGAGGCAGGCAAGCATGGTAGGCTCCCTTCCCCACAGCTCGCTTCCCCGCAGCTCTGCCATACTTGCCTGCCTTCCACATGGCTTTCCGCTTGCCTGCCTTTGCAAGCTGGCCACAGAGGTGCCAGGAAGGCCGGGTGGAAGGCAGGGAAGCATGGCAGGACTGCGGGCTGCAGACTGGTTCGGGGGCGGGGCCAGCCAACGATTGCTACCAGTTCGACAAACCAGCCCCAATCTCCACTACCGGTTCTCCCGAACCGGTCCAAACTATTAGCATTTCACCCCTGTATTTTATGCACCGTTCTTTGGGCTTCTAAGATTGCCCACACAGCCCCATTCTGCATCACATATTTTCAAAAGAGTAGCACCATGTAGAATGTGTTGCAATATCCAATGGGAAATGGCCAGAGCGTGGGTGACTGAGTCTTCTTCAAGATTCACTGAGATAGAGAAGCTTAGCATGAGAACTTATTTGCTTAATGAGGACAAGAACTAGGTTTGGCGTGCAGTGCCTGAAAACTTACTGCTTTGTTGCATATCTTAGAAACGTTTGAATATTTATTATGTTTGAAGTAATGCCAGTGCCATGCTTACCTGGAGCTCATGGGTGTTTCTCTTTTATGCAATCCAGGACCTAAATGGCTTAGGAAAATAGAGACGGGACCCAAATTGGTCAGAAAGGAGATTCCAATTTCTTTTTTTCTTTTTTTTTGAGTTTTAAAACCAACTTTATTTGATATAAACAGTTAAAAGATAAAAAAGACAAAAACAATCTTAAGACTAAAAACGAAGTACATTTCAGTATTACTTATGTTCTAATATTACTAAGCAAAAGTTTTCTATCTATAACATTTCAATATATAATCATATATATACATTTATCTTCACTTGCTATGATATATTTATGTTGACGGTGTAACTTTACTAACTTTGGTCTCTTGATGTATTTATCATCTGTTTTTTTCCCCTTGTCTGTCAATCCATTCATACCATCTATTCCAAATTTGATAGTAGTGTGAGTCTTCCTTGTTTTTTAATTTTAGAGTTAATCTATCCATCTCTGCACACCTATATATTTTATGGATTATTTGTTCTTCTGTTGGCAACTTTTCTAATTTCCAAGACTGGGCTAGGGTTAATCTTGCTGCTGTAATTATATGTAGTATGATATATTTTATTTCTTTTTTAATTTCTTTTTTAAAGATACCTAATAAAAAGATTTCGGGCTTTAGGTCTATCTTTTCTTCTGTTATTTCTGTTATCCATTTTCCAATTTTCATCCAGAATTTTTTTATTTTTGGACAGAGCCACCAAAGATGATAAAATGTTCCTGGGGCTTGTCTACATTTCCAACATGTCGAGTTACAATTTGGGTACATTCCAATTTCTATGGAACTATTCCTTGCCATTTAATCCAAACCGTTCCAGAAATAGATAGCGAGGGGGTGTCACATGGGAAATGGGATACTAATTCTAGTTCCTGTCATATAAAGGTGATGAAGGTTCATCTGCCTGCTATAAGGTCCCAGCCGTTTTCTCTTTTTTTTCTGTCCCAAATGTCAGCTGAGCAAGCAATATGGAGACATTTACACTGTGTGGTTGTGGCATCAACCTGTGGTAGTAATTTCTGGATTTCATGCAGTGAAGGAAAGCCTGATTCACCGTTCGCAAGATTTTGCTGATCGGCCCCTTTCATCTTTTTTTTAAAAAATATGTAGAGGTAAAGGTAAGTTCTTCTGAAGACCAAGGTATTTTATCGTCATTTCACTGAAGAAACGTAAGACAAGAAGAATATTATTTGTTCCCCATATTAACTTCAAGCATGATGAGGCTCAAGGAAGCATTTGACTGGGAGATGTGTAGAGGTAGGTCAAATGTCGTAGTGCCAAGCTTTAAGCAGCACACTGCCTTAGCTCATGCACTGTGGGTCTTGCCTGCTCCTATGGTCTCATTTTGGCTTTGATCTGGATTATCTCATCTCACCTTCAGAGAGGATGGCATCTTGAGAGGGGGTGAATAGTTTTTACCAATTAGGATGCTATTGCTGCCCTTTCTTTTTTTTCTGCCTGTAAAAACTGTATAAAAAATAAAGCTCTCTGCTAGAGCGGGAGAGACATCTTCACACAGAGCAAAAGCCTGGACCTCTGATTTACAACAAAGATGCCTTTGGATGGGTTTTTTTTCAGGATGTGAAATTTTGCTTGGTAGTCATCAGTGGTGGGTTGCCTCCAGTTCAGACCAGTTCACAGGAACCGGTAGTAAAACCGGCAGGAGGCCCCACTGCCTGACCCAGATGTCATCATCGGTGATCTGGGCAATGCAGTTGCGAACCGGTAGTAAAGGTAAGCAGATCCCACCCCTGGTAGCTGTGTCCTTTGGTTCTGAAATGCTTCTGTTCAGAGAGCAGGTTTGTGTAAATCAATTGCTGTTCTCTTTGTCTACTTCAAACCTAAAGGACTGCCCCAAATTTATTAATCTTGTTTTATTTATGAAACTTCAATTGAACTTTACTAAACCTCAAATGAAACTTTCCTTCTAGAAAACTGCCAAAGCGCACCATCAGAATAAAACTCAGTATGGCTGGAAGATATATTCCAGTCTTGCAAGGAAACTCTTGAAACACACAAAGCAATGAATCAGTAAACACCTAGAGGCAAAAGTTATGATATTCTTTGACAGCGTGACAAAATTAGTGGACCAGAGAAATGGTGTGGATATAATTTACTTGGACTTCAGTAAGGCATTTGATAAAGTAGACTACAATCTACTACTTGATAAGAGAGAGAAATGTGAGTTGGACAGCATCAGCACCAGATGGATTCGTAACTGGCTGACAAACCGCACTCACCGTGTAATCCTAAATGCAATTACATCTTCATGGAGGGAAGCATGCAGTGCCCCAAGACTCTGTAGTAGGTCTAGTACTGTTCAATATCTTCAAAAATGATCTAGATGAGGGGATAGAAGGGGAACTCATCAAATTTGCAGACAACACCAAGCTGGCAGGAATAGCCAAGACTCCAGAAGATAGGCTCAAGGTACAGAAGGAGCTTGACAGACTTGGACACTGGGTCCTATCTAACAACATGAAATTCAATGGTGAGAAAAGTAAGGTTCTGGCGTATAGAATAGATGGTACCTGACTCTACAGCAGTAACCCTGAGAGGGATTTTGGCATCCTAGTGGACAATCCCTTAAATAGGAGCCAGCAATGTGATGCAGCTGCCAAAAAGCCAAAACAATTCTCGGTCGCATTAATACAGGGATAGAATCAAGATCACGTGAAGTGTTAATACCGCTTTATAAGGCCTTGGTAAGACCACACTTGGAATACGGCATCGAGTTTTGGTCACCACAATATAAAAAGGATGTGGAGACTCTAGAAAGAGTGCAGAGAAGAGCAGTAAAGATGATTAGGATTATGATTTGCTGACTTCCGGTGGGAACGCAAGGCCCATTTTTCACTCTCCGCAGGCTCCAGAGTCTTTCTTGGAGCGTAGGGAGGACAAAAATGGCCTCCCCCCACTCCAGAGGCCCTCTGGAGGCCAGAAACAGTCTCTTTGCCGAGTTCCAGAGTTGGGGAAGGCCATTTTCGCCCTCCCCAGGATCCTAGAAAGGCCCAAAAGGCCCGAAAATCAGCTGTGCACACCGGAACTGAGCTCACGTGCCCACTGATGTGACTCCACGTGCCACCTGTGGCATGCGTGCCATAGCTTTGCCATACAGGTGTAGGGGTTCCTGTCTGAGCAGGTGGTTGGAATAGAATAGGGATCTCCAACCTTGGCAACTTTAAGACTTCAACTCCCAGAGTTCCCCAGCCAGCAAAGCTTCCAACTCTGTTCTGTTAAATAGACCATAGATATAGGAGTTTATAGATTACAGCTATTTCTATTTTTATTTCATTTTTGGGGCCTCTGGAGGGCCTCCGAGTGGATGGGGAAGGCTGTTTTTGGCCTCCCCAGTTGCATAGAAAGAATCTGGAGCCAGGTGAGAAAGAAAAACAGGCCTCCCTCCCCCAGACCCTCCGGAGTCAGGAAACAGCTTGTTTCCCTACATCTGGTTGGCCCAGAACGCCCGAAAATCAGCTGGCCGGCACGCGTGCCCACTGATATGGCTACATGTGCCACTGGTGGCACGTGTGCCATAGGTTCACCATCATGGTCCTAGACCCTTTTTGGGTAAGAGCAGACAAGGCGTGCGAGTGAATGTGGGAAAGAGTTTATTTTATTTATTTATTTAATTATTATTGCGATTCATATGCCGCCCTTCTCCCAAAGGACTCAGGGTGGCTTACAGGATAAAAAAATTGACAATATGAGTTATGTATGAATTAAAATCCAATTAAAATTAATTAAAATTATTACAATGTAAAAACCCCTCAACGGGTCAGTCCATTTGATGAAAGAGCCACATTTTCAGTTCACGGTGGAAGGAGAGGAGGTCGGGGGCTGTCCTAAGCCCAGTGGGCAAACCGTTCCAGAGGGTCGGCATTTCCACAGAGAACACTCTCCTCCTGGGGGCCACCAGCCAATATTGTTTGACTGAAAGCACCCTGAGGAGGCCCGTTCTATGAGAGCGCACAAAACGATGGGAGGATGGCAGGAGATGCTCCTGCAAGTACCCTGGGCCTAAGCCATGTAGGGCTTTATAGGTGAGCACCAGCACCTTGAAATGAACCTGGAGGACCACTGGCAGTCAATGCAGTTCGCACAGGAGAGGTGTTACATGGGAGTAACGAGAGGCTCCCGTAACAACCTGCGCGGCTGCATTCTGGAGTAACTGAAGCCTCCGGGTGTATCCCAAGGGCAGCCCCATGTAGAAGGCATTATAGTAGTCCAACCGAGAAGTAACAAGGGCATGAGTGATGGTTGTGAGGGCATCCCGGTCTAGAAAAGGGTGCAACTGGCACACCAGGCATACTGTGCGAAAGCCCCCCTGGTTATGGCTGTCAAGTGATCTTCTAAAGACAGCCGAGAATCCAGGAGGACACCCAGATTGCGGACCCTATTGGAGGGAGCAAGTGCCTCTCCTCCTATCACTAGTGACAGAGTCACTAGATCCCGAGATGCTGGCATCCACAGCCACTCAGTCTTGGATGGGTCGAGTCTGAGCCTGTTTCTTCCCATCCAGGCCCGCACCCCTTCCAGGCAGCGGGACATCATGGAAAGGGCATCTCCAGGGTGATCTGGGGTGGAGATATGCAGCTCCATTTCAAGGGAAACTAAGAACAAAAAGGTTGCAAGAAGCTTTGGATAGCCATCCAGCTGCCTCGCACGCTGCAATTATTTGTGGGACTTGTAAGTCATGTTTATGGGGCTTTTTTGAAATGTGAATCTCGCATTGATTCCTTAGGCATTTCATTTTCCAATGGACACAACTGGAAAGAGCAGAGACGTTTTACCATAAATGCTCTACGCACGTTGGGACTGGGGAAGGCAGACATGGAGAGTAAACTAGAAGAGGTGGCACATCAGTTGGTGGAGACTTTTGCACGCGCCAAGGGTAGGAGTACTTTGAGGATGTGGGAGATTGGGGAGAAATTGCGTGACTCTGTTTTTCTGTGTTTGTTGTTTTGTTTTGTTTTGTTTTCCAATGCTAAATTCATTCATTGATTCATTCAATGGAAAGCAGCACCTGTCACCATATCAGTTTAGGGTAGCTCACAAAGTGAAATAAAACAGCAAAATTGTAATCGCACTAAAAATATGAAATGTAAAGAATTCCAACCAACTTAGAAACTTAGACCTTTCAGGAGACAGTTGCCACCTGTTCCTTGGATGTCCTGGATGTCCAGGAAGAGCCCCCTTTACACCCTATTCTTGCCCAGAGAACTGCTACTCCACCCAAGGTAAAGACAGTGTATCTCTAGATCTAAGTGGCCCTAACATCAGACTTGATGTGATTGAGTTGGAAATAGTTCCTCCCATCCAAACCTGCAAACCCTCCTAAAATAGGACAAATCTTAACAACCTCATCCCTTAACAATTAAATCCTATTTCTAACCCTCTCTCTCAGTTCATCATGAGGTCTTGCTCCTCCAAGCTGGCGCATTGTTAACATAATAATGTACAATTTCATTTACAGGGCAGCCAATTGATCCTTTACCGCCCATCAATAATTCAATCTGTAATATGATTTGCCTCTTGAGTTTTGGATACCGGTTACCCCCTGAAGATACAAAGTTCCAGATGATATTAGAATACATCAGTAATTACAGCAAATTTGGAGGTTCCACTTTCTTATTGGTGAGTAATCAGTTTCTTACTGAGTCCGTTAGAACTTTCTAAGTCTTTTATTAGTATTCCGAAAACTACTGTACGAAAGTGGTCTTACATCTAGGCAAATAGACCAAAGTTTTAAATTACGCAGATAGACAAACTAATTTCAGTTTTAAAGCTAATACTATCATCTGCTCTTAGAGGCAAAATGCCCAATGTTAGCTCCACATTGCCTTCCAAAGTTAAATTGTTCCTACTTGTTTATTTTATGAATTGGTTATTTTTCATCTGTAATGTAAGGAGAGTTCACGGTCGTAGGTCACTTAACGTATCAGCCAGAGATTTGGAACAGCTTTTCAGAGGCCTCTCCTCCTTTGTCACTGAACATTTGATATAGTAAAAGAATGTTTAGAAACCACATAGGAAATGTTCTGTTTTGTGACTGGGCAAATGTGATGGAAGGTTAAGGCATTGTACTAGGGTTGACCCTCAAGAAGAGCAAGTTGAAATTCACCTTCTGATACTCCATGGAAGTTCAACTGGAAGATTTGAGGCCCACCTCTGATTGGTTGGTTGGTTGGTTGGTTGGTTGGTTGGTTAACTGGATAGTTGGTTGGTTGGATGGTTGGATGGGTGTGGTTGTTTGATTGGATGGATGGATGGATGGATGGATGGATGGATGGATGGATGGATGGATGCATGGATGGTTGGTTGGATGGATGGATGGATGGATGAGTGGATGGATGGATGGATGGGTGTGTGGTGGGTGGGTGTGTGGTTAGTTGTTTGGTTGTTTGGCGGGATGGATGGATGGTGAGAAAAATGGGAGGAGGGACTGCTACGGATGTCCACTTACACACCTGGCAGAAAAGAGCATAGAAAGAGCAGTGTCAACTCACAAAGCTTTCCTCACCTGCTTCCAGAAATCTAACAAAGAAACAGTTCTAACAAGACATAAAGCAGAGTTTCAGAAGGGAGTGTTGGAAGAAAAATCCAGTCTGGTTCTAAGCCAGGAGAAAGGCACTGGAAATAAAATGGAGTCTGGCCGCAAGGAAAGGAGGTCTCTGTTTATTGAGGAGCAAAACTAACAACAGCATGTAGTTCTGGGACAGCTGATGAATTGGTTTGATGAGTACATGGATTTTTATAGGGTTCTGAGAACTGCTAGGGGATTGTGCAATGTCTGAAATGCTCCTAGGGGGTTGTGCAATGTGGTGAGACTTGTGTCCTTTGCTATTCTAATGGTAGTGGATTAACCCTTTTTTAGCAATAGCACTTAGACTTATATACCACTTTACAGTACTTTCCAGCCCTCTCTAAGCAGTTTACAGAGTCAGCCTCTTGCCCCCAACAATCTGGATCCTCATTTTACCCACCTCGGAAAGGATGGAAGGCTGAGTCAACCTTGACCCTGCTGAGAGTTGAACTGCCATTTGCAGGCAGCCAGCAGTCAGCAGAAGTAGCCTGCAGTACTGCAGTCTACTTCCAAATCACAGAAGTTAGACTAATAAGACGTAGATGTGACCACAACAGGAGTTAGTGTGACATTACTTTCAAAACATCTTGCCTTCCCATTTGCCTTGGTGGCGCAGAGGACTAAAGTACTGTTAATTAGCACTTAGCTGCCAGTTGCCTGCAATTACTGCGAGTTCAAATCTCACCAGGCTCAAGGTTGACTCAGCCTTCCATCCTTCCGAGGTAGGTAAAATGAGGACCCGGATCGTGGGGGCAATAAGCTGACTTTGTATAAAAAAGAGCACCGCTTAGGGGGGCTCAAAAAGCCCTACTAAGCAGGTATATACAAAAGTATGAAGGCTGTTGCTTAATGCATTGTGAGCCGCCCCGAATCTCCGGAGAAGGGTGGCATATAAATTAAACCAATAAATAAATAAATAAATAAATGTTCTTTTGTTAGTTATGCCATTCAATATCCAATGCAGTAGTGGATTAAAAAGTTAGGACCACTACAAGAATGTTTTGCTGACCTCTAGTAGTTGTCTTTGTTATGCAGCCCAGGTCTGGAAGCCCTGATACAGGTAGTCCTTGATTTATGACCACCATTGATGTTACAAGTAAATGTTCTCCCTGGGCATACCCCACAATATATGTTGGCAAGTCAAGGGTTAATCAGCTCAGGCAAGCCTAACCCCTCCTATCTCCCCCTCCCATTACCTGTAACTCCACCTCCTAGGTATTTAAGGTCTCCTCATGTTGTTGCTTCGTATATTATTGGGCCCCAAATCGATCCATCTAACAAAATGGTAGCAGTCGATGGTTGGGCAACCCAATAATCAGAAGACATGCCAAAAAGACCGCAGACGAGGTTAGAGACCAAAAGGCGGGAAAAACAACAAAACTTAATTGAAGACATGGCAACGCCAATGACTTCGGAAGAAGAAAAAGAAAACAGCCCCGAAGACTATTCATCGGATGATGAACAGGGGCAAAAAGACCTAAACGAAGAAAAAATCCAGCAAAAAGACACCAGCAGACTCAGGAGAGAAATGATGAGCCTGCTAGAAACCCCTGCAACAGACGAAGATCTCCTAGCCGGCATCAGCTACCTCATCCAAAGCCGGGACGAGGCCAGAGAGACCCAAAGACGAAAAACGAGACAACCGGACACAAGCCCGGTAAGAAAACCCCCCCAGAACAGTTATTTTTCAAAGGCAGAGGGGGGAATTCCCACGCAAAATCTGAACTGGCGGCCATCTTTGTACACGTGGCCAAAAAAGATGGCCGACCTCCAAAAAACTAAATCTAAATATGCAAATCCACTAACCAATGAGATGCCCGAACCCCTAAAACTACAAAATAATGGTGAATCCTTGGAAAAAAGTGAGGAATCACCCCCCGAGGACACCCCTAGTGATCAGGCAGTGGAGGAAGCAATAAAGACACTCACCGCCGCTTTCGGGCCAAAAATGAAAATTTTAAAGGGGCTTTCAAAGGGTGCCAAAAAGCCCAAAGGGGAAAAGAAGAGACCCCCCAACTACTCACCGAGGGACATGGACGCCGCTGAGGACCCACCGACGCCGCAGCGGTTGCGGTACGCCACCCCACTCCCAAGCCGCGCCTACCGGAAAGGACGGAATGGAGGGAATACTCACCGCCGCCGCCGCAGAGGGAAACCAGGAGCCGTCCAGCAGAGAGGACAGCCTTCCCAGACCACCGCTGGACATCCTGGGGAGACAGCCAAGCCGGAGCGGAGACGAGAAGAACCTTCCTCAACGAAGTTCCAGCCGAAATGAACGCCGCGCATGTGCAGAAGCTCCTGTGGATCAAGAAAGGAAAAAAAATGCAAGGAGGGACTTTTAAATTACCTTCTAGTGTTCCTGAGCCGCTCTGCTATTTCCAGCATGTCAAGCACCATGGACAGCAACACCCACCTGTGAGTAACACACAAAATAACACAGGAAACTTACCAAATGGGTTCCCTATATTAAAAATGGAAGGTTCAAATTTAATGGAGTGGTATCAGCAACTCCAAGTCTTATTCTTAAAAGAAAATATGATGTTTTTTATAACTGACCCACCTGATGTACCATGGACATTTGAACTGGACTGCATGCACCACAAGGCATTTTGCCTCCTTATCTCTAGCATATCACCCACCATTTATTATAGCATTGAGAATAATTTGACTGTACATGATGTTGTTCAAAAAATATTTGGATACTTTTACAGTGACAGTGTAGCCACCACCACAAAAATTTCCAAGGACTTTTATTCAGCTAGGATCAAACCAGGGGTGTCAATGGGGGAACATTTGATGGAGTTAAATTCGGCTAGGGCAGAATTACAACTAAGGGGAGAAATTGTATCAGAGCAGATCATGAAAAGCATCATCCTTAACTCGCTTGACCCTTCCTGGTGAACATTTCTTACATAACTCAACATACTTAGCCTACGTCACATGACAATAGACAGCCTATCTAATCTACTAATAGCAGAAGACAACCACAGAAAGGAACACCAGATGACTCACAGGGAGCACAGGCCAGCACGAAAGGTGGCCTTCACTGACACCCCACGCAACTCCCCCGAATGCTATAATTGCGGGCGAAAAGGTCACTACAAACGAGATTGCACAAAGGGGTACAGGGATAGGTACAAACATGAATCACGTGACAAACACACAGATAGGCACCATCATGACAGCAGGATGAGGCGAAGAGATTCCCCCAAGCCCTGGGAGAGGAAAGAAAACAGAGACAACTCAAAGGATAGTAGGGACGGGTCTCTTTGCAGAGTAGGAGGGGCCACACCAGGAACCACACAAAGTAGTAAAACAAACGAAAAGGGGTCATGGTGGCTCATTGACTCAGGAGCCACCAATCACACCACATGTGAAAGGGAACTTCTCTCCTCCTCCTTATCAGAGGAAGATTATCTCATCAAAGTGGCAAATCAAAATGACGTAAGAGTGACAGGAAAAGGCAATGTGATTCTCCCCAACCTAGGAAAACTAGAGGGGGTACTGCTGGTACCAGAAATACCTCACAATATACTTGCCTCCTTGAAACTCAGCAAGGAGGCAGGGATAGAAATTAGCATTAAGGGGGAATCACCATGACCAAAGGAAGTACAACCATAGGAAAAATCACAATTAGAGGGGGACTACCCTTCTTTTACGTAGATAGAACCAACACTAAAGAAGACACCGAGGGTAACAAAGAACAAGGGAAGGAGGACATCCAGCCCCACAAGGAAGGTACACTAAACAAAGGGAAAGTTAGTCTAGGGAAGCCGCTCCATGATGAGGGCGCACACTTGCTGCACCGCAGATTAGGACACGCTAGCTTCCCTGTTGTTCAGAAGGTCACTGATTGTACAGAAGGTTCGAGAATAAAAAATTGTGAAACCTACTTGGACTGCTCTATATGTAAGCGCTCTAAACTAAAGGTAGCACCCAAACCCAGAAAGGCCTCACGCTCAACGGATCACATATTCGAAATGATACACATGGACCTCGTAGGCCCACTCAGGCCTTCCATAAAGTATGGTAAGAGGTTCTTCTTAACTATAGTAGATGACTATAGCCGTTATGGTTTTGTCTACACCCTGAAATACAAAAGTGAGACCTACCAAAAATTTAAAGAATTCTATAAACGTGTGGAAACACAACATAACACGAAAATCAAAAAAATCATGACCGATAGGGGATCTGAGTTCTTGTCAAATGACTTCTCACGTTGGTTGAGGTCAAAGGGCGTTCTGCACTTTAAGTCATCGCCATTCTCACCTTTTCAAAATGGTGTCGTAGAACGCAAAAATTCCGCATTACAAACAATGATGAGGTGCGTCCTCAAAGACGCTGGGCTAGGCCAACACTTCTGGCCGAAGCCCTGGTTTATTCTAATTATACTATCAACAGACTCTGGTCCAGTGTGCTAAACATGACTCCCTATGAGGTGATGTACAATAGAAAACCAAAGATATCCCATCTCCACATCTTTGGGGTTACAGCAGATGTGCATATACCCAGGCAATTACGTAGAAAAGGGGACAAAATATCAAAATGACTCAGGTTCACGGGCTATGAGACAGGCACAAAGGGATTTAGATTCATAGACAGTAATAACCAATTCATCATCTCCAGATCTGCCACATTCCACGAACAAGCTAACTGGTCAGAAATACACCTCAATGAATTACATCACCAAGTAGAGAACAGCCAACAAAAACCAGACAACATTGATCACTCACACAACAGCCACACGCAAACATCATTCCAATCCAAACAGAAAGTAGACTCACTCACCAACAAAGAAGCAAAGTACATGCACGACACGGAGACCCTGCCAGGTAGGCCAGTCAGAACCAATAGGAACCAAAAACCAAAAAGATTCGAAGATTACGTCATGCACTTGCAGGCAGAGCCCATTACTCCTGAGACTTATAGCGAAATAACCAAACTACCACTGGAAGAAAGACAAAAATGGGAGACCGCAATGGAAACGGAAATGAACAGTCTCAGGGAGTTAAATGTATACACGCCATCTAAGGTACCAGAGGGCAAGACTGTCATTGGGACAAAGTGGGTCTTTAAAGTAAAAACCTTAGAGGGGGGCCAGAATCTATATAAGGCCAGGCTCGTAGCACAGGGATTCGCCCAAAGGCTCCCTGATGACTACATGGAGACATACTCACCAACAGTAAGGCCCGAGAGTGTCAAAAGCGCACTGGTCATCGCAGCCACCCTAGGTCTAGAAGTACAACAATATGACATCCAAACAGCCTACCTACACGCCAAATTAGATAAAGAAATTTATGTGAGAGCCCCACCTAGCAAAGACACCACCAAGGGCGACACCTGGTTACTAAACAAGAGCCTTTACGGGCTTAAACAGTCAGGTAAACAATGGTATGATTGTCTGGTCAAAGTATTAGAGTCTATGGGGTTCAAGGCTACCTTAGCCGATAACTGTCTCTTCAGCCGGAAGAACAATGGGGGCATGGAATATGTTCTCATATATGTGGACGATATATTGTTTATAAGTAAGAACAAAAGGGATTGTGATGTTTTTGCAAGTGAACTGAGCAAGCACTTCTCTCTCAAATCATTAGGGGGCATCAATAAGTATCTTGGGGTACATGTCACCAGGTCACCCAAGGGTTTCCTCCTGAGCCAAAGAGAAAAAATCAATGAACTTCTCGTTAAATGTAATATGACAGGTGCCAAACCATGTGAAACTCCTATGTTAGCTGATTTTTTGAAAAATATGTACAATGATTCACCCCAATTTCAAGAAAACACCCTATACAGATCAACAATAGGTTCCCTGTTGTACATTGCTAATTGGACACGACCAGACATTGCCCTGCCTGTAAACCTACTTTCAAGGCACGTAGCCAACCCCACTGCATTCCATTGGGAAGCAATAAAAAGAATACTCAGGTACCTAAAATATAGTATCAACACCTGCCTCAGATTAGAACCCAGTACCAATAAGAAACCTCTCCTTTCCTGCTACGCTGATGCTGACTGGGCAGGTGACATCAGAAGTAGAAAAAGTACCTCTGGATACGTTTTCTTCTTAAATAACTGCCCAGTATATTGGTATACCGGTAAGCAAAACCTAGTGGCTACCTCCACCACTGAGGCGGAGTATATCTGCTTATCCAAGGCTATAAACAATCTTGTGTGGTTTGATGAGCTGCTAACTAATATCTGGGCCGAACCCATGCATCCCATCCAAATTTACGAAGATAACAAAGCAGCAATAGAAATTTCCACATCAGATGCTGTGGGTCATAGGTCAAGACATATTGATATCAAAAACAAGAATGTAAGACAACTTCACAAATCCGGTTTTGTTACCATTGTGCACTGTGACACCGAACACCAAACAGCAGACATACTCACAAAACCACTTCCGTTTAAGCAGCATTCGTACCTCACCTCTAAACTCTGTGTTCTACCCGCGGACCCCCATCAGACTGAGTCTGTCAGTCCCAGGGATAAACATTTAGAGGGGGATTTGTTACAAGTAAATGTTCTCCCTGGGCATACCCCACAATATATGTTGGCAAGTCAAGGGTTAATCAGCTCAGGCAAGCCTAACCCCTCCTATCTCCCCCTCCCATTACCTGTAACTCCGCCTCCTAGATATTTAAGGTCTCCTCATGTTGTTGCCGCCTTTATTCCTGATGATACCTGTAATGAAACAGACATGAATCAATAAAGAACTATTTTGATAATTGAACCAATGAGTCTTCGTATATTATTGGGCCCCAAATCGATCCATCTAACAATTGAGCCTTTCTTGCCAAAGTTCTTAAGTGAGTCGCTGCAGTTGTTAAGTTGATAGCATGGTTGTTAAGTGAATCTGGCTTCCCCATTAACTTTGCTTGTCAGAAGGTCGCAAAAGGAGATCACATGACCCCAGGATACTGCAACCGTCATAAGTATGAGCCAGTTGCCAAGTATGTGAATTTTGATCACGAGACCATGGGAGATGCTGCAATGGTTGTACGGGTGGAAAATGATCATGTCACTTTTTTCAGTGCCATTCTAGCTTTGAATGGTCACTAAATTGATATTGATTGATTGATTGATTGGTTCGATTTATTTATTGGTTTGATTTATATGCCGCCCTTCTCTGGAGACTCAGGGCGGCTTACAATGCATTATTTTGTATATCCCTGCTTAGTAGGGCTTTCGCCCCCCCCCCCAAGCGGTGTTCTTTTTTATACAAAGTCAGCTTATTGCCCCCACAAACCGAGTCCTCGTTTTACCTACCTCGGAAGGGTGGAAGGCTGAGTCAACCTTGAGTCTGGTGAGATTTGAACTTGCAGTAATTGCAGGCAGCTGGTGCTACTTAACAGCACTTTAGTAGTCTGCTGCGCACCAGGGCTCTTAAATGAACTGTTGTAAGTCGAGGACTACCTGCATTACCTAACTCACCAGGGAACTGATAGGATTTTGTTTTTACTTCTCCTATAGTTCTATGAATTGTTTCCATGGCTAGTGAAACATCTCCCAGGGCCTTATCAGAAGTTACAAGCATCCATCCAGGCAGGGATCTCGCTTATAAAGGAAGAGTCAGAGAAACACAGCCAAGATTTGGCCCTGCGTCAGCCAAAGGATTTCCTGGATCTTTATCTTCTCCAGATAGAAAAGGTAAGGATCTTCTGGGAATTTTAGTCATGCCCGCTGGGATCCACAGATATGTCAAGAGGCTTTTTTGAGCCTTTGAGAACATGGGCTATTCAGTGCTATTCAAGTTCTTAACCTGTGTTAAAAACTGCCTGTTTGTATGTATGTATGTATGTTTGTTTGTTTGTTTGTTTATGCACACAGACATACCTTCTTTTAAGTTCAATTAACTTTAATACTATCATTAGAATTTACGTCTCTTGGCTTCTTGTAAAGCCAAGAGATGCAAATTAAAAGATAAGAACCTGTTAGAAATTCTGTATATAGCCCTTCAGAACAGATAATGCACACTCCCCATGTGCTTTTCTGCTTAACTGCAGCAAGAAAGCAGGAAACTTTATTAAGAGAAAACACATAGATTAGTATACCATAGATGGAGCTACAAACTTATAAGCGCTGCCATCTGTTGTCTCTAATGAATATTGCTGTAGTTCAGTAATGGTTAACCTTTCTGGCATGCGCGCCATAGGTTCGCCATCATGGTTGTACTTGTTGCCCAGAATATATGAGCACTGTATATTCCAACACCCTCACTTAACAACTACTCCTTGTATTAGTCCCATTTTGTATCTCAGTTCTATAAGGGGTTTACTATTCAAAACACAGAAAAGTGACTGTTTAATGTCATGTCATGAGAATAGCACAATGATCAGACAATCTTCAGTGTGGCATGTATGTGTTAAATAGGGATACACATTCTATTTGAGAATGGATCATCCCAGAGAACTGCAAAACATTCTATTATTTCTGGATCAGTGATTTCCTGAAGCTAATCTTTGATTTGGAAGCAATTCATGATATCTCACATGGATTCCACTGCTGAAACAGTCCCGTGTTTCATCAACTACTTCTAGTGTATAGGATTTGTTTCTGGGAAATTAGCCTTTATTTTGGATGAGAATAGCTGGATTGGCAAAGTCTAGAGAAAAGGTAGAAAGTTTCAGGTTTCTCTAGAACGTTCCATTCCCGGAAAAAATAGATTTTGCACATACTTAATTCTAATTAAAAGAGCATGTTCAGTACAGGGTTTAAGACAAGAGAGTTTTAGAGATTGAGTTTTAGTCCCACTTTAGACACTGTGGGAAGCCTCCTCCCCCTCATAGAAGAATGGAATATTTTGGAAAATATTAAATATTTTGGGAAATATTAAAAAGGCAGAATATTATATTTCCTTAACAGAGAAAGGCAGAATATTATATTTCCCTAAAGGAGACATGGAGAAAAATACCCTTAAAGACGGGAAGCAAACTCAGTCTTTCTTAATAGCCCCCAGCAGATGTTTTGCGCCAATTAAGAAAAATTGAAGCAAAAGACCTTCACTTCCAGTGAGGGGATTAAAAATTTACATTCTCCTCCTTCACTCAAATTCTAAGAACAGGACATGACCATTTAGGACATACAGTAGAACTTCTAGTCCCGACCGTAATTCATTCCATAACTTCGGTTGCAACCTGATTTGGTCGAGACCAGAAGCACATGCGCTTAGAAAAAAAAATAAATAAATGGCGCAGAAGGGGAATCAACACAGAAGGGGAAATTGGCCACGGCCGCATTTGATTACCACCTGAATATATGTTTGTGATCAGATTCAAAAATGTTGTGAATTTTTTGGTCGGAACCCAATTTGGTCATAGTCAGAAGCGTTCGTGACCCGAGGTCCTACTGTAATAAGATTAACCCACTACCATTCAGCAGAAGACACAGAGTTCATTACATTGCACAATCTCCCAAGGGCATTTCAGAGGTTGCACAACCTCTCACCCAGCAGCATCTCTGAACCTGAAACCATGTACTCATCAAACCAATTGGTCAGCTGCCCCAGAACCAGGGGTGAAATGCTACTGGTTCTCTCCCCTTTGGGCAAACCGGTAGTGATAAAAACTACCAGTTCAATCGGACTGATATTTCCGACAATCAGCTGTGCTGCGCGGTTTAGCTTTGCTAGAAAGCAGGAAATTCTAAATTGCGTGGCACAGCTGATCCCCCACTTGCTGTTCTACTTACATTCCCAAGCCTCCTTTTGGTGCGTACTGTGTATGCGCAAGTGCAGCGTGGGTTTGGTGCACACTGCTCATGCACATGCAGCGCGCATTTGGTGTGGACTGTGCACATGTGCACAGCCCGCTTGAATCTCCACCGAACTGATAGCAAACGGGTTCGGATTTCACCACTGCCCAGAACCCTGCTTCATCAATAAACTTTTCTTTCCAATCAGCCTCCATGTTGTTTCCAGGGTCTTTCTCCCAGCTTGGAACTGAACCAGATGGATTTTCCTTCTAACAACACAAAGCCAGTTGGGTGATTTTGGGGGCAGCCATTCTGTTTCAGATCTAGGAAGCAGGCAATGGCAAATCACTTCTGGCATCTTGCCAAGAAAACTGCAGGGACGTGTCAAGCAATCACCAAAAGTCAAGACTGACTCCAAGGCACCAAAGAAATAAATAATTCTAACTAAAATCTCTCCTTTTGTTAGAAACAGAGTGAGCCCAACTCAACCTTTGATAATGAAAACATGGCTATTTGCATTATGGAACTTTTTGTTGCCGGGACAGAAACCACAGGAACCTTTATGCAATGGGCTCTGATCCTCATGGTGACGTATCCAGATATCCAAGGTAAGAAAAAGGGTAGTTCTGGCTCGTCTGGGAAATAAGACTGAATACAGGTAGTCTTCGACTTACAACGGTTCATTTAGTGACCATTCAAAGTTACAACAGCACTGAAAAAAGGGACTTCAGACCGTTTTTCAGTCGCAACCAGTGGTGGGTTTCACGTACCTTTGCTACCGGTTCGCTCGTGCACATATTTACAACCATAGCTGTGTCCCAAAGACATGCAATCAACTTCTGGCAAGCAAAGTCAATGGGGAAGCCAGATTCACTTAACAACTGGGTTACTAACTTATCAACTACAGTGATTCACAAATGGGGCAAAACTCCATTAACAAATGTGGTCGTAAGTCAAGGACTTACGACCATCATAGGACCATCATAGAGATAAATGTCCCCTGTGCCCAGACTCACCTTGCAGGATGCAACATAATATCTGTCAAGGAAGTCTCCAATTCCAGGACTCCCCTTCCATTTTTCTGAAGATCTTGGTGAGGTGATGGGAGTGAGCATCTTATGCGCCTTGTTTTTTCGGTACTATTTCAGAAGGTCATGCACAGTGACATTATACAGTCATAAAGTATCTCCTCTAACACCCTCTTCAATACTGTGGTTTATTTACCTTTTTCTAAAATTTTACCCAGATAAAGTCTACAAAGAAATGGAAACTGTTTTGGGTTCCTCTGACTCCATTTGTTATGAAGACCGGTGGAAATTGCCTTACACTCATGCTGTCCTTCATGAAATTCTGCGTAAAAAATACGTTTTAATTGGTACTCCCAGGAGAACAGTAAAAGATGTAAATGTCTGTGGCCTTTCTATTCCAAAGGTAAGAGAACAGAATAACGGAGTTGGAATGGACCTTGTTGATCATCTAGACCAACCCTCCCACCCCGCTCAAACAGGAGACTTACACCATTTCTGACAGAGGGAAGTCCAGTCCCTTCTTGAAAGCCTCCAGTGATGAAGCTCCCACAACTTCTGAAGGCAACTTCTGATCCATGAATTGATCGTTCTCACCGTCAGAAAAAAATTCTCCTTATTTTTACGTTGAATCTGTCCTTGATCTGTTTCCATCCACAAAAAAGAAAACATTGGGAGCCACAAAACCCTTTCGACATTTAAAATGAAGATAATACTGCATATATTGTTTTTTAACTTTATTTTATGTGTAAAAAGCCTATAGTCTGTTCCATTTATGAAATCGCCTCCCGGCCGCTTGCCTCGAAAGCCTCAACGTGTCTATAGTTCTATAAAAATATTGTTCACTTCTCTGTCTCTCTCTCTTTCTGTGTCTCTCTTTCTGTGTCTTTCTGTCTCTCTGTCTTTCTCTGTCTCTCTTCTCTCTCTGTGTCTGTGTCCTTCTGTCTCTCTGTCTCTGTTTCTCTTCTATCTCTGTGTCTGTGTCTTTCTGTCTCTCTGTCTCTCTCTCTCTTCTCTCTCTGTGTCTGTGTCTTTCTGTCTCCCTGTCTCTGTCTCTCTTTTCTCTTCTCTCTCTGTGTCTCTGTGTTTGTCTGTGTCTGTCTGTCTCTCTGTGTGTGTCTCTGTCTCCCTGTATCTCTCTCTGTGTGTCTCTCTTGTTCTCCCTCTGTCTCTCTCTGTGTCCACTGCTGTTGCCAGGGGTGAGTGGGGCAGTGTGGCTCCATGTCGGCTCCATGTCGAAAGGGGCTCCAGGAGGAGGAGTGGACCCCGCCTCCCCCATTGTGAAGAGCACTAAATTTCAGTGTGCTATGCAAGAGAGCAGCGGGCAGGCCACAGACGCAGCAACAGCAGCGGCTTTGACTGCAGATGGCTCGGGCCAGTATCTCGGGGCAGAGAGCAAGTTGCATGTCTCCCTGAGCAACTGAGCTGCCCCCAGCACTAACTAATGCCAGAAGAAGCACCTGTGAGAACCAGCAAGAGATGCAGTGCTGGAGAATCAGCCCTGTCCGCTTCTCTCTGCCGTACTGCTTCCCGCACATGGTTTACAGCTCCGAGCCTGAAGTGGTGAGAGGTGAGGGCTGTCTTGAGTGCAAATGTACCGGAGCGAGTCTCCATCCCCTGCAGTTGCCTTTACCTTCTCAGGCCAGGCAAGGAGTGACTGGGAGGGGAGGGGCAAGGAGCGGGACCAACCAGTGTTGGATCAGCCGGTTCGGTCTGGAGCCACAGCTGAGGGATGAAAGAGCTGCATGTGGCTCCAGAGCCACGGGTTGCCGACCCTTGGCTTAAGATGAGTGTAATGGTAGTCAAAGGCTAAAATTGAGTTGGCTCAAACCTTGTCAATTGTCTTCCCTTCAGGAAACTTTAATTTTTGTAGATTTCCGTTCGGTTCTTCTGGATCCCAAGCAATGGGAGAGTCCTGACGAATTCAATCCAAATCATTTTTTAGACAAAGAGGGAAATTTTAGGAAGAGAGAAGAATTTCTGCCATTTGGAGCAGGTAAACTCTGAATCATTTTCCTGGTGGTTCAAAAGAGGATTGAGGAGAAAGGAGTGGGACATCCTTGACTGGGCCTCCTGCAATCTTGAAAGGGAAAATCTGGGACCGGGTTTGGATCGATTCCTTTGGTGCTCTTTTGAAGTCCAGTTTCTGACCTCTCTGTTAGAGCCAATGGGATCTCTGGCAATGGAGAAACTGAATCTTCCAGGATAACGGTCTACAGCAGTGGCCCATGGGCCACGTAATGCCCTGGACAGCTATGGCCCCACAATATTGTAATAAAAAATATAAAAAATAAAGTTTACTCTTCAAATATATTAACTACAGATAGTCCTCGACTTACAAGAGTTCATTTAGTGACCGTTCAAAGTTATGATGGCACTGAAAAAAAGGACTTATGAGCAACCGTCATATGTGTGAAAAACGGTCCTAGGTCACCTTTTCCAGTGCCGTTGTAACTTCAAACGGTCACTAAATGAACCGTTGTAAGTCAAGGACTACCTACAATGATTTAGTACTCTGCAATCAAGAAACGAACATATTCTGTAATTCCACCTTTTCATCTATGTCTGAACTCAGCTGTCATTAGACTGTACGGTAG
Source organism: Coluber constrictor foxii (assembly GCA_038048745.1). Taxonomy (NCBI): domain Eukaryota; kingdom Metazoa; phylum Chordata; class Lepidosauria; order Squamata; family Colubridae; genus Coluber; species Coluber constrictor. Next base: position 3,546,779 of record CM075963.1, on the reverse strand, counting down.
GGTCACTTGCCCAGACAAGAAATTTACAAAAATTAAATTTAGGAAATTGGCACAAAATCTCAGAGATGCCAAAAATGTGAAATGCACAAAGCAATTCTTGGCTCTCTCCCTCCAGGCCCATCTTGGATGTATTATTTATTTATTTATTTATTTATTTAGTCTTTGGTATGTTGGCCTTTGACCGATGTCAAGACTGCTCTCTCAGGGATGAGTCTAATTCTTCCCTTTCTTGTTTTTTTCGAATATTTCCTTTGCAGGAGCTCGTGTCTGTGTGGCGGAAAACTTAGCGAGAATAGAGTCTTTCCTTTTGTTTACCAACCTGCTGAGAAGCTTCAAATTGCAGCTACCCAAAGGAGTGAAAGAACTCAATCAGGAACCACTAGTAGGACTCGCCTTACATCCTCAACCTTTTAAACTCTGTGCCGTTGATCGATGCCGGTCATCCTAAATTAGATTTAAAGGAATATAGGGCGAAGATATCACTGATGTGGCTTTTACAATGATTTCTCGGTCATTCCCTTTCTTTTCGCGGGACCTTCTACCTTAACTTGCTCTCTGCTCAAGCTTTCTCTGCCCTAAAGAAGTGTTTCTCAACCTTCGTCGTTTTTAAGATGGGTGGACTTCAGTTCCGAGAATTCCCCATTGCTGGCTGGGGTATTCTGGGAGTTGAAGTCTATACATTTTAAAATGGTTTAAAAAACACTGTTTTAAATGATTTTCTTGTCTGTCTGGAATCAGATCTATCACGCAACTCTTGCTTGCTTTTGTTCCCTGGGGGTGAATTTGGACAGAAGAAGGAAACGGGGAAGTTTTGATAGGAGATATCAAAGATGGAAGGGTTATATCCCATGGGATAGCAAAGAGTCAACACAGTGATTGCTCCATGTAATTGTTGGAAGAAATATCCATCTAGTTAAGTTGCAAGCTGGGAGAAGGGCACTGGAAACAAAATGGAGGCTGGAGGCTTATTGGAAAGAGGGTTTCCAGAATCACCAGGCATATGGTTCTGGGTAGCTGACCACATGGAGTTGAGAGAGTATTTATACCCTCTTTTGGACTTTGCACTTGAACTTCCTGTTCCTGTGCAAGAACATGTATTCTATTGGCTGTTGTAGGGATCATAACTAACTTTATAGGTGTCAAAGTTTCGGTTTCATCCTCAAAATAAAGTTAATTTCCAAGCATCAAACTTTAGGAAATATTCTCTTTATTGAGCGATGCAGCCGTGCCCGACAACCATGCAGACAGTACTGGCCCCTCCATCCAAAACCCCTCCTATTCCTTCCCCATTCACTGCTCTCCATTGGCTGTCTTCCAGATCACTCTCTCTTATCTGTCTCTTCAGCACACAGGGATGTCACCCCTCCCATACATCTCCCAGGAGACTGAATTCACCGAAAGCTTTTCTAGGTGAAATGTCAAACTTTTTTCCTCATTGCTTCTATGTCGGTATTGGAACACTAACATCAGGTTGTCTGAGTCAAGCTTGGTTGAAGCTTGGTCCGCTGATGCAATAAACGGGCTTATTGTGGCTGAATGGCTTTGCCCTGAATTAGTACACTGTTGCTTGCCTTCCTTTTATCTGCCTGTGAAAAACTCTATAAAAATAAAGCTCTCTGCGAAAGCGGGGGAGACATCCTGGAACAGAGCAAAAGCCTGGACCTCTGATTTACAACATATGGCGCCCGAACAGGGACACCCTCCATGGGGAGCAACATCTTAACATCCTTATCATCGTCTGGAATAGACCCCTGGTGCACCTTTCATCCTAAGGGATCCCTAGTGGTAAGTGATGGGTTGCAATCTATCTCAATATCAGCAAATGCATGTGCAGGAACTCAGATTCCTTTTCCACAAATCTGGCGTCTCTACGTGCGAGACTGACATAAGACAACTGATAGTTGAGATAGGGAAATATTGTCCCTAGTACCCGGAACGGGGGTCACTTTGTTTACGGGACTGGACAAGGATAGGACATACATTACATCTTGAACCTTGGGCTCCTGTGAAAATATTACATCAATGGTATCAGTGCTGTCAAGCAATAGAAAAATATGGCTCTAAAGCTTTGGAAGGGCAACAATTAACTACAAGCCCTCCACCTGATTATGATAAAATTAAAATTGTCCCCTCAAAACCATCTTTAATTGAACCATTAGCTCCTTCTGAAGGAGCTGGTTATATTGCATCCCCATGGCCACTGTACACCCCCATTAGGTAGATTTTAGAGAAACAGTTATAAAGGGTGCGGGGGGGAGAGAATGTAGAAGAAATCGCTGATATGCTTTCTGTTCGTCTAGTGCATGTTACTGGCCAATTAGATCAGAATGGGGCTCAAATAGTAGAATTTTGTCCTTAGAAAAGGAATTAAGAGATATGGGGTTGGGAAGTACTTACCGTATTTTCCGGCGTATAAGACGACTGGGCGTATAAGACGACCCTCCTCAGAGCCATTTAAGGCTTGTCAGAGCTTTTCGGGCTGGTCTGCCTGGTTACAGGAGAATGAGACCCGGGTATAAGACGACCCCTGACTTTTGAGAAGATTTTTGTGTGTTAGAAAGTAGTCTTATACACAGGAAAATACAGTATATACGGGGAATATTAGAAGCCTTGCTGAGAAATCATATTTTAGTACCTGAAGATTGGAAAACTACCTTTTGCATGTTGCTTACTCCAGCGCAATATGTAGTTTGGGATAGTGATTTTAAAGATCAATGTGCCATGCGTGCCCTCCACTTGGGAGGAGCATTTATTCCTGATCAATTGTATGGATCTGGTCCTTTTGCTCCAGTGGATGCTCAGGTTATTCTGCCAGCAGCTACTTTGCAAGTTTCTTCTGAATGTGCTTATCGAGCCTTCGGAAAAGTGCCTGTTTCTGGCACGCCTCAACCAGCCTTCTCTAACATCAGGCAGAAGGCTAATGAACCATATCCTGGTTTTATTAACAGATTACAGGATGCTTTATGGTGACAGATAGACAATCCTGAAGCTCAAAATGAGTTGTTGATGAGGCTGGCAAAAGACAACGCCACTTCTGAATGCTTAAGAGCAATTGTTGGGTTGGGAAAAGATCCTGATTTGGCAGATATGATTAAAGCATGTCAGGATATAGGAACATTCTTTTATCAAACCAATTTGTTAGCAGCTGCTTTACCACAAGGAAGCAAACCTCAAGGAAAATGTTATAATTGTGGACAACCTGGTCATTTTAAAAGAGAGTGTCAAAATCCAGGGGAGGGGGTGTATGTCCACAACATCTCACTCTCCCTTTCATCAGGGAACGAAGCCAAAAAAAAAAATGCCCAAAGTGTCAGAAAGGTTATCATTGGGCAAGCGAATGTTGCTCGGGGTTGGGAAATTCCGGCCGGGCTGGTCTCTGACCCCAGTCCAAACAGAGACAATAAATCAACAATAGAAAATACTCCTGCAGCTACAAAAGGTTGTGCTGGTATTGATTTAATCCTGCAGGAGGAAGTGAATTTTAAATTTCCTGGGGAGGTTCAAGTCATTCCATCCCAATTATCAGGTCCTTTAACAGAAAATAATGTAGGACTTGTCCTCCCATGATCAAGCATGGGTAAAAAAGGAATTTTTTGGACTGATCAATGGCCCATGTCACACAAAAAATTAACGGCTCTCCACCAGTTAGTACAAGATCAGCTGCTTGCAGGTCATGTTGTGCCATCCACTAGTCCATGGAATATACCTGTGTTTGTGATAAAAAAGAAAAGTGGCAAATGACATTTTTTACATGATCTCCGAGCCGTGAATGCATGTATTCAAGCTATGGGCCCCTTGCAGTGCAGGACACCAAATCCTAATCTGATTCCCCAAGATCATGAGGTGATGGTCCTTAAAGGATTGTTTCTTTTCCATTCCTTTATGTCCCCCTGATCAGGAAAAATTTGCATTTACAGTACCTACGGTGAACCACTCAGAACCTAATAAACGCTATCGCTGGATGGTTTTACCACAGGGAACGTTGAATAGTCCCACATTATGTCAATTTTATGTTGCTGAGGCATTAGCCCCTTTTTGCAAACGTCATCCATTGGTTTTGGTATATCATTATATGGATGGCATTTTAAGTGGAGCACCAAAAATACAACCTAATTGGCTTTCTGAAATACAAAATGATTTATGTGTCTTTGGATTGCAAATTGCCTCAGAAAAAGTGCAACTGCATGCTCCTTATCTGTATTTAGGACATAAAATGTTGCAGTCTTTTTCGGCTCTGGCTTTTCCTCATTTAAAGTTCCCAAAGTTATTTCCTTAGTAAATTTGCAACAATTGCTGGGTACTATTAATTGGGTCTGGCCAAATTTTTCTTTACCTATGCATTTACTTAGTCCATTATTTGAATTATTGACTAAAGGGAAAAAGCCAGATTTAATTATAGTTCCATCTGTAGTATGTGCTACAGTTGAGAAAATTAATAACATTTTGATACTCAGTTTGTGGATCGAATCCCTCATAGAGATTGTCAGTTATCTCTGTTAATATTTCCTACTAGTAAACTACCCATGGGAGTATTGGCTGTTTTAGAACAGCAAAAAGTATATTGTACTGAATGGCTTTATTTGCTTCATACACCAATTCAAAATGTTTTGCCTTTTATCCAAGCTACTGCTGAATTTATAATCTTGGGGCAAACTGAAGTCTGTCGAAGAAATGGAACTGATTTAATAAATATTGTTCTTTCTATTTCAAAATCTGACTTTCACTTTTATTTTCGGAATCATTTATCTCTTTGGTGTGCTCTAACTGACTATGTAGGTTATATTTCATATCATTTCCCTAAAGATCCTAGGTTTACTTTTTTAATGACTTCCTCCTTTCCTGTTCGCTCATTGCTTTCTCCTTCTCCACTATCGCAAGCTCTTACTGTTTTTTCTGATGGGGGATGAACGAGAGGAGTAATTGCTTACAAAAATCCTCATGACGACATCTGGAAAGTTTTCTACACTGCAGGACAGTCTTCACCTCAACGCTCAGAATTGTCTGCGGCTATTTTAGCTTTCCACACTTTTTCTCAACAGCCTTTTAATCTGATCTCTGACTCTCAGTATGTGTGTCAATTTATTTTTAATCTTCTAGGTGCTTATATCACATCCAGGATGACTCCAATCTTATGGCCTTTTTTCTCACTTTACAGCAATTACTACAAGACCGGAAGCATTTGTACTTTGTCTCTCACACACACAGTCATTCATCCCTTCCTGGGCCTCTTTCTGAAGGCAACAGTCATGCTGATGCTGCTGTTCATATTGTACCTACCTTGTTTACAGATGCATTTTTTAGTCATTTTTTTCATCAAAATGCCAGGGGGCTGGCACAAGCTTGCCCCATTCCACTAGAGCAAACTGAGCAATTTGTTTCATCCTGTCCCCAATGTTCTGGGGCATCCCCTTCAGGGGACACAGGAGTTAATCCTCGTGGTCTCACCTCTAATCAATTATGGCAAATGGATATTACCCGTGTTCCTTCTTTGGCTCCTTGGAAATATATTCATTTATCTATTGATACCTATTCTGGAGCAATTTGGACTACCCCTCAACAAGGGGAAACAGCTGATCATGTTATTTCTCATCTCTTTTTGGCCATTACAGCTCTGGGCAAGCCCTCTTCTTTAAAAAGAGATAATGGACCTGCCTATTCTTCACAGGCTTTTCTGAAATTTTGTACAACCTGGAATGTTGTTGTTACTCATGGTCTTCCCTATAATTCCACAGGTCAAGCCATTGTGGAACATGCTAATAGGTCCTTTAAGGACTGCCTTCACAAACAGATAAAAAAAGAGGGCTCTCGGGTCCCAAATTTGTCATGGGTAACACAACAGGTTACAAAAGTTTTATTTACTTTGAATCGATTGAATTTTTCAATTTCTAATTCGACTGCTTATCAGAGGCATTTTCAACAAAAAACAAGTTTGTCTCCTCTCGCATATTATAGAGCATTACCAGACAAAACATAGTTAGGACCGATTTCTTTAATTACTTGGGGGTGGGGCTATGTTGCTGTGCTTACATCTACAGGACTTTTGTGGATACCAGCACGTTGTGTTCATCCAGCCAAGGATGTCGTGGCACCAACCCCTCAACCCTATCCCAGAGGTGGCAAAGGTGACTCTACAGAGAGCTCGGCAACCAACCCGATCCCGTTATGCCAGTCATCCAGTGACACGGGGAGGTGCGAAGAATTTGACCACCAAAGTGCAGGCAGTGCTGTAGCAGCAACAAGTGGAACAAACACCCGAGAATTTGTGCCCTGCCATTTTTGCGGTTTTAACTGCCAATTCCTTAGTCATAATTTGTTTTGTGCTTGATTATAAATAACTATACTTTGGCATCAGCAGCTGTCATCCCACCTAAACATTCTCTCGAACAATGGATGAAACAAAACCTATGGGTGCAGCTTGCAAACATCACACAAACTGATGCCTTTGGTTTGTCTGAAGCTTATGATATGGAAAATTTGCTTTCTACATGTTTAATCCCTGTTTGTACCCCTACTACTGTAAATCAGAACCTTACTGGTTTGGGTAGGTATTTGTTAGAAGGGCACTATAACTATAAAACTATAGCTAGTTATGGGGTAGCTGCATATGATCCACCTCCTAACACAATTGATTTGCATACTCCAGTGGTGGCGGTCCCTGAAAATGTAACCTGTGTAAAAACGGTTAATTGTACTTCTTCAAGCAAAAATCCTCACTGTCACCTGTTTTAAATTGTACAGCTTTTGAAGAGGCTTCCTTTCATTTTGCTCATGTTTGGCTACCGCAAGGATGGTTTTCTTCCATGTGGTCAAGAAACCTTTAATTATATTCCCGCTAAGCTGCAGTTTTTGCAATGGCCACACAAGGGAGATCCAAAGACACATACTGACAAATAGGGCTTTTTAATATTAGAGGGGAAGTATTGAATTGATATGGACTGTTGTCATTTTAGATGAATTTGCTAAAATTTATACTTGCAAATAAACATGTCAAAGCTAACTATTTTATGCTTCTGTAAATTCTTTTTCTTCAAGAGGCATGAAAGGCTAATTAAAAAATATCAGTTCCCCTTCATTTTTCAATTTTATGTTATTCTGGAAAAATGAGCTGATGTAGATAGCAATAGCACTTAGACCAGGGGTGGGTTCTAAATTTTTTTACTACCGGTTCTGTGGATGTGGCTTATTTTGTGGGCGTGGCTTGATGGTCATTTGACAATTATTTCGGATTTAGCAGAGGTACTGGTTTACCAGGCTTTTAACTGCTTGCAGAGCTGTACCGATCTACCCATTTATTTTTGCAGGCACTGGTCTACTCATGTATTTTTGCAGGCACTGGTCTACCCATTTATTTTTGCAGGCACCAGTCTCCTCATGTATTTTTGCAGGCACTGGTCTACTCATTTGTTTTCTTTTAACAGTGATCAGCTGTAGGGCGGCCCCTTGAAGCCCTGCGGCAAGAGTTTAAACAGTTTTTTTCCCCTCTAGCCATCAGCTGGGACTCAGGAGGCAGCAATAGATTGGGGGTGGGGGCAAATTAAAGATAAGAATAATGCGGGGGGTGGGTGGGGAGGGCGTAGGAGTGGGGGGCACAGGGGGCAGAACCGGTTTGGTGAAGTCATATCGTCACTGATACTGGCTCAGGAGAATTCGGCCGAACCGGGAGGAACCCACCGCTGACTTAGACCTATATACCACTTCATAGTGCGTCACACTCCTCTCTAAGCAGTTTACAGAGTCAACTTCTTGTTCCCAACAATCTGGGGCTCAATTTACCCACCTCAGAAGGATAGAAGGCTGAGTCAAACTTGAGCCACTGAGATTCGATCTGCTGAACTGCAGCTAACAGTCAGCTGAAGTAGCCTGCAGTACTGCACCACCTCGGCAGCCTGCAACTTGATTGGTGAATACAGTTGTGGTCCGTAGAAGTTGGACACCCCAGTATAAATTTTGTTAATCCTGTCCTGCCCGTCAGTTAATTCAGAGGTCCCCAACTCCTGGACTCAAGGTCATCATGCCCTGCACCTGGATGGCTGGAACTGGGAGGCATCTCCAGTTGGGACAGTGCTTGGATTGGACCATGTGATGGACTTCTGGGTGTTGGGCAGGGACTTGAACATTCCTTTGGGTGGAGAAAACCTGGAATCGGATTTAGATTCGGATTTTCCGAGATGTGCCAATATGACATCTCTAATAAAATGGAACTTTGAGGAAAATCAAGCCTCGGAGTAAAGTTAAATTATATTATGACTTTAATTCCAGGGACGTCAGAAAAACTTGAGATTTCTAGAGAAATCAGTGTTCCAAATCAGCTCCATGACACTACAGAGAATATTCTTCTGCACTATGGACAAAAAGTCGAGTTTTCACTATTGTTTTACTTTTCATACTTTTAAGATAAAGGTTTGCTCTTGCTTTAGTTGAAATGTTCTGAGTTTATATGCAGAACTCGATTTTCTGTCTCTGAAATAGAAAGATTTGGATCAGATCAATTCCAAGATCCAGACCAGGATTTTGAAATGCTCAAAAAACAACTTGGCACAAAATGAACAATTTGCAGCTGAATCAAGGACAGATTCAAATTGCAGCAGAAAACAGAAGAAAGGCTGGGGAATGGCTGAGATCTGGGAAGTTCTCACTACTGTGCTGGTGGGATTTCTGATCCTGGATTTTCTAAAACTGCTGTGGTCCAGCAGACATTACCCTCCTGGCCCTCTTCCTCTTCCTCTCATTGGTGGACTCTGGCGGATTGGGACCAAGCTTTCCAAGGATATTGTCACTAAGGTATTTGTCTGTCTGTCTGTCTCTCTTTCTATCCTTCTATCCATCTAAGCCACGGTGGCGCAGTGGTTAGAGCAGTGGTGTGTTGCTCCCGGTTCGGTCTGATTCTTTAGAACCGGTAGTAAAAGCGGCAGGAGGCTCTGGACAATAATAATTGATGATCTATACATGCGTAGAAGCGCATGTGCACTCCCATTGCGAACTGGTAGTAAAGGTAAGTAGAAGCTACTCCTGGGCTAGAGTGCAGTACTGCAGGCTACTTCTACTGATTGCTGGCTGCCTACAATTTGGCAGTTCAACTCTCACCAGGCTCAAGGTTGACTCAGCCTTCCGAGGTGGGTAAAATGAAGAGCCAAATTGTTGGGGGCAAGAGGCTGACTCTGTAAACCGCTTAGAGAGGGCTGGAAAGCACTGTGAAGCGGCATATAAGTCTAAGTGCTATTGCTATTGCTATTGCTATTGCTATTGCTATTGCTAATGCTATTGCTATTGCTATCTATCCATCCATCTATCATCTACATACCTACCTACTTACCTTCCTACTTAGCTATCTCAGTGGTCCCCACATCTTTGATCTATCTAATTTTGAAACCGTCCACCTTTCCCCCAAAGTGACTCTGGGCAGCGTACAATAAAATTTCAAAATATAAGAGTTGAAATTTAAAGGAAGGCAAGGTTGATTAAAAACAATGTTAAAAAATAATTGAAAGGAGGGGGGCTTTCAGGGGTGTTAATCCAGAAAGAGCTGCTGGTGGGGACAAAGCAGCCAGCCCAGCTTGGGTTTGGGCTGGCTGGTTGGAGTAGCGCTGCAGCTGAGGCTGGCAAGCACACCGACACGGTGCGGCAGTGCTCCGGGAGGGAAGGTGGGCCACAGACATCCCGGGACTGTTGCACATGCTGAACATGTCTGCAGCTCACCTGCTCTCCTGGAGCACCGTTGCCTTTCACTTTCTTCCTTATCTTGTCGTGAGACAAAAGCAAATGGCGGTGGGGTTGCTTTAGGAGGTTGCTTCGGGAAGGCGGATATCTGCAGTCAGGCGGGGAGGGAGGATGTTAAGAGAGATGGAGAGGTGCGGCAATTGCTCAACCAGGATGGCTTCAGCGGGGGTTGCATATGCCTCTTTGCCCGCACCATGTTCTGTTCTGGCCAGCTGCATGACTACAAGTGAGCTGACCTGCTCTTCGGGAAGATGAAGGGGTACCCATCCATCCACTGGGCGGGACGGACCTCGGAAGACAAGCGCGGGTGGGAGACTGCCAGGAAGGCAGCCTGGAAGACAGGCAAGCATGGTAGGCTCCCTTCCCCGCAGCTCCCTTCCCCGCAGCTCTGCCATGCTTGCCTGCCTTCCACATGGCTTTCCGCTTGCCTGCCTTTGCAAGCTGGCCACAGAGGTGCTGGGAAGGCTGGGTGGAAGGCAGGACTACAGGCTGCAGACTGGTTCGGGGGCAGTGCCAGTCAGCGATTGCTACCGGTTAGACAAACCAGCCCCAATCTCCACTACCGGTTCTCCCGAACCGGTCCAAACTGTTAGCATTTCACCCCTGTATTATATGCAATGTTCTTTGGGCTTCTAAGATTGCCCACACAGCCCCATTCTGCATCACATATTTTCAAAAGAGTAGCACCACGTAGAATGTGTTGCAATATCCAATGGAAAATGGCCAGAGCGTGGGTGACTGAGTCTTCTTCAAGATTCACTGAGATAGAGAAGCTTAGCATGAGAACTTATTTGCTTAATGAGGACAAGAACTAGGTTTGGCGTGCAGTGCCTGAAAACCTACTGCTTTGTTGCATATCTTAGAAAGATTTGAATATTTATTATGTTTGAAGTAATGCCAGTGCCATGCTTATCTGGAGCTCATGGGTGTTTCTCTTTTATGCAATCCAGGACCTAAATGGCTTAGGAAAATAGAGACGGGACCCAAACTGGTCAGAAAGGAAATTCCAATTTCTTTTTTTCTTTTTTTTTTTTTTGAGTTTTAAAACCAACTTTATTTGATATAAACAGATAAAAGATAAAAAAGACAAAAACAATCTTAAGACTAAAAACGAAGTACATTTCAGTATTACTTATGTTCTAATATTACTAAGCAAAAGTTTTCTATCTATAACATTTCAATATATAATCATATATATACATTTATCTTCACTTGCTATGATATATTTATGTTGACGGTGTAACTTTACTAACTTTGGTCTCTTGATGTATTTATCATCTGTTTTTTTCCCCCTTGTCTGTCAATCCATTCATACCATCTATTCCAAATTTGATAGTAGTGTGAGTCTTCCTTGTTTTTTAATTTTAGAGTTAATCTATCCATCTCTGCACACCTATATATTTTATGGATTATTTGTTCTTCTGTTGGCAACTTTTCTAATTTCCAAGACTGGGCTAGGGTTAATCTTGCTGCTGTAATTATATGTAGTATGATATATTTTATTTCTTTTTTAATTTCTTTTTTAAAGATACCTAATAAAAAGATTTCGGGCTTTAGGTCTATCTTTTCTTCTGTTATTTCTGTTATCCATTTTCCAATTTTCATCCAGAATTTTTTTATTTTTGGACAGAGCCACCAAAGATGATAAAATGTTCCTGGGGCTTGTCTACATTTCCAACATGTCGGGTTACAATTTGGGTACATTCCAATTTCTATGGAACTATTCCTTGCCATTTAATCCAAACCGTTCCAGAAATAGATAGCGAGGGGGTGTCACATGGGAAATGGGATACTAATTCTAGTTCCTGTCATATAAAGGTGATGAAGGTTCATCTGCCTGCTATAAGGTCCCAGCCGTTTTCTCTTTTTTTTCTGTCCCAAATGTCAGCTGAGCAAGCAATATGGAGACATTTACACTGTGTGGTTGTGGCATCAACCTGTGGTAGTAATTTCTGGATTTCATGCAGTGAAGGAAAGCCTGATTAACCGTTCGCAAGATTTTGCTGATCGGCCCCTTTCATCTTTTTTTTTAAAAATATGTAGAGGTAAAGGTAAGTTCTTCTGAAGACCAAGGTATTTTATCGTCATTTCACTGAAGAAACGTAAGACAAGAAGAATATTATTTGTTCCCCATATTAACTTCAAGCATGATGAGGCTCAAGGAAGCATTTGACTGGGAGATGTGTAGAGGTAGGTCAAATGTCGTAGTGCCAAGCTTTAAGCAGCACACTGCCTTAGCTCATGCACTGTGGGTCTTGCCTGCTTTTATGATCTCATTTTGGCTTTGATCTGGATTATCTCACCTCACCTTCAGAGAGGATGGCATCTTGAGAGGGGGTGAATAGTTTTTACCAATTAGGATGCTATTGCTGCCCTTTCTTTTATTTCTGCCTGTAAAAACTGTATAAAAAATAAAGCTCTCTGCTAGAGCGGGAGAGACATCTTCACACAGAGCAAAAGCCTGGACCTCTGATTTACAACAAAGATGCCTTTGGATGGGGTTTTTTTTCAGGATGAGAAATTTTGCTTGGTAGTCATCAGTGGTGGGTTGCCTCCAGTTCAGACCAGTTCACAGGAACCGGTAGTAAAACTGGCAGGAGGCCCCACTGCCTGACCCAGATGTCATCATCGGTGATCTGGGCAATGCAGTTGCAAACCGGTAGTAAAGGTAAGCAGATCCCACCCCTGGTAGCTGTGTCCTTTGGTTCTGAAATGCTTCTGTTCAGAGAGCAGGTTTGTGTAAATCAATTGCTGTTCTCTTTGTCTACTTCAAACCTAAAGGACTGCCCCAAATTTATTAATCTTGTTTTATTTATGAAACTTCAATTGAACTTTACTAAACCTCAAATGAAACTTTCCTTCTAGAAAACTGCCAAAGCGCACCATCAGAATAAAACTCAGTATGGCTGGAAGATATATTCCAGTCTTGCAAGGAAACTCTTGAAACACACAAAGAAATGAATCAGTAAACACCTAGAGGCAAAAGTTATTATATTCTTTGACAGCGTGACAAAATTAGTGGACCAGAGAAATGGTGTGGATATAATTTACTTGGACTTCAGGAAGGCATTTGATAAAGTAGACTACAATCTACTACTTGATAAGAGAGAGAAATGTGAGTTGGACAGCATCAGCACCAGATGGATTCGTAACTGGCTGACAAACCGCACTCACCGTGTAATCCTAAATGCAATTACATCTTCATGGAGGGAAGCATGCAGTGCCCCAAGACTCTGTAGTAGGTCTAGTACTGTTCAGTATCTTCAAAAATGATCTAGATGAGGGGATAGAAGGGGAACTCATCAAATTTGCAGACAACACCAAGCTGGCAGGAATAGCCAAGACTCCAGAAGATAGGCTCAAGGTAGAGAAGGAGCTTGACAGACTTGAACACTGGGTCCTATCTAACAACATGAAATTGAATGGTGAGAAAAGTAAGGTTCTGGCACATAGAATAGATGGTACCTGACTCTACAGCAGTAACCCTGAGTGGGATTTTGGCATCCTAGTGGACAATCCCTTAAATACGAGCCAGCAACGTGATGCAGCTGCCAAAAAGCCAACCCAATTCTCGGTCGCATTAATACAGGGATAGAATCAAGATCACGTGAAGTGTTAATACCGCTTTATAAGGCCTTGGTAAGACCACACTTGGAATACGGCATCGAGTTTTGGTCACCACAATATAAAAAGGATGTGGAGACTCTAGAAAGAGTGCAGAGAAGAGCAGTAAAGATGATTAGGGGACTGGAGACTAAACCATATAATGAATGGTTGCTGGAATTGGGTACGTACAGTTTAATGAAAAGAAGGACTAGGGGGTGATATGATAGCAGTCCTCCATAATCTCAGAAGTTGCCACAAAGAAGAGGGACTAAAGCTATTCGCCAAAGCACCTGAGGGCTGGACAAGATGGATGGAGAGTAATCAAGGAGAGAAACTACCTACACCTAAGGTGGAATTTCCTGCCAATTAGAACAATTAAACAGTGGAACAATTTACCTCCAGAAGTTGTAAGTGCTCTAACACTGTAAGTTTTTAAGAAGACATAGGACAACCATTTGTCTGAAATGGTATAGGGCAGTGATGGATAACCTTTTTGCCATCGCGGGCCAAAAGCAGGGGAAGCGCGGAGGGTTGCGCGTGTGTGCGCACACCCATAATTCTATGCGCCCACCCCCCCAATGCTCCCCCTGTTTTTGGCACGTGATGGCTCGGTAGGCCCGGTAGGCCTGTTTTTTTTTCGCTCCCCAGGCTCCAGAGGCTTTCTAGGAGCCTGGGGAGAGCAAAAACAGCCTTCCCCAATTCTGGAACTTGGCAAACAGACTGTTTCCGGCCTCTGGGAGCCCTCCAGAGGCCAGAAACGGCCAGTTTGCTGACTTCCGGTGGGAACGGAAGGCCCGTTTTTCACTCTCCCCAGGCTCCAGATGCTTTCTTGGAGCCTAGGGAGGGCAAAAATGGGCTCCCCCCCCTCCAAAGGCCCTCTGGAGGCCAGAAACGGTCTCTTTGCCGAGTTCCAGAGTTGGGGAAGGCCATTTTCGCCCTCCCCAGGATCCTAGAAAGGCCCAAAAGGTCCGAAAATCAGCTGTGCACACCGGAACTGAGCTCACATGCCCACTGATGTGACTCCACGTGCCACCTGTGGCATGCGTGCCATAGCTTTGCCATACAGGTGTAGGGGTTCCTGTCTGAGCAGGTGGTTGGAATAGATAGGGATCTCCAACCTTGGCAACTTTAAGACTTCAACTCCCAGAGTTCCCCAGCTAGCAAAGCTTCCAACTCTGTTCTGTTAAATAGACAATAGATATAGGAGTTTATAGATTACAGCTATTTCTATTTTTATTTCATTTTTGGGGCCTCTGAAGGGCCTCCGAGTGGGTGGGGAAGGCTGTTTTTGGCCTCCCCAGTTGCATAGAAAGAATCTGGAGCCAGGTGAGAAAGAAAAACGGGCCTCCCTCCCCCAGACCCTCCGGAGTCAGGAAACAGCCTGTTTCCCTACTTCTGGTTGGCCCAGAAGGCCCGAAAATCAGCTGGCCGGCACGCGTGCCCACTGATACGGCTACATGTGCCACCGGTGGCACATGTGCCATAGGTTCACCATCACGGTCCTAGACCCTTTTTGGGAAAGAGCAGACAAGGTGTGCAAGTGAATGTGGGAAAGAGTTTATTTTATTTATTTAATTATTATTGCGATTTATATGCCGCCCTTCTCCCAAAGGACTCAGGGCGGCTTACAGGATAAAAAAATTGACAATATGAGTTAAGTATGAATTAAAATCCAATTAAAATTAATTAAAATTATTACAATGTAAAAACCCCTCAACGGGTCAGTCCATTTGATGAAAGAGCCACGTTTTCAGTTCGTGGCAGAAGGAGAGGAGGTCGGGGGCTGTCCTAAGCCCAGTGGGCAAACCATTCCAGAGGGTCGGCATTTCCACAGAGAACACTCTCCCCCTGGGGGCTGCCAGCCGATATTGTTTGACTGAAAGCACCCTGAGGAGGCCCGTTCTATGAGAACGCACAAGATGATGGGAGGATGGCAGGAGATGCTCCTGCAAGTACCCTGGGCCTAAGCCATGTAGGGCTTTATAGGTGAGCACCAGCACCTTGAAACGAACCCGGAGGACCACCGGCAGTCAATGCAGCTCGCACAGGAGAGGTGTTACATGGGAGTAACGAGAGGCTCCCGTAACAACCTGCGCAGCTGCATTCTGGAGTAACTGAAGCCTCCTGGTGTATCCCAAGGGCAGCCCCCTGTAGAGGGCATTACAGTAGTCCAACCGAGAAGTAACAAGGGCATGAGTGACGGTTGCGAGGGCATCCCGGTCTAGAAAAGGGTGCAACTGGCACACCAGGCATACTGTGCGAAAGCCCCCCTGGTTATGGCTGTCAAGTGATCTTCTAAAGACAGCCAAGAATCCAGGAGGACACCCAGATTGCGGACCCTATTGGAGGGAGCAAGTGCCTCCCCTCCCATCACTAGTGACGGAGTCACTAGATCCCGAGATGCCGGCATCCACAGCCACTCAGTCTTGGATGGGTCGAGTCTGAGCCTGTTTCTTCCCATCCAGGCCCGCACCCCTTCCAGGCAGCGGGACATCATGGAAAGGGCATCCCCAGGGTGATCTGGGGTGGAGATATGCAGCTCCATTTCAAGGGAAACTAAGAACAAAAAAGTTGCAAGATGCTTTGGATAGCCATCCAGCTGCCTCGCACGCTGCAATTATTTGTGGGACTTGTAAGTCATGTTTATGGGGCTTTTTTAAAATGTGAATCTCGCATTGATTCCTTAGGCATTTCATTTTCCAATGGACACAACTGGAAAGAGCAGAGACGTTTTACCATAAATGCTCTACGCACGTTGGGACTGGGGAAGGCAGACATGGAGAGTAAACTAGAAGAGGTGGCACATCAGTTGGTGGAGACTTTTGCACGCGCTAAGGGTAGGATGTGGGAGATTGGGGAGAAATTGTTTGTTGTTTTGTTTTGTTTTGTTTTCCAATGCTAAATTCATTCATTGATTCATTCAATGGTAAGCAGCACCTGTCAGCATATCAGTTTTGGGTAGCTCACAAAGTGAAATAAAACAGCAAAATTGTAATCACACTAAAAATATGAAATGTAAAGAATTCCAACCAACTTAGCCCAGAGCTGGATAGATCTTTAAAGCCTTCTGGAACACCAAAAGAACGGGACCTACCCGGATTTTACGGGGAACCTCATTCTAGAAGGCAGGTGCAAAGAAGGAACATTTCCTAGTAGATGGTGCTGCTTAACTCAAAAACCCAATGCCAACCATGCTGGAGAGAAGTGGCTTGGCAGACATACCCAGGAGATATGCATTCCCTCACCTAATCAATCCTTATGCTATGTAAGGCTTTATAGCAGGGGTGAAATCTAAAATTTGTTACTACCGGTTCTGTGGGGGTGGCTTGGTGGTGGTGTGGTAATGTGACTGGGTGGGCATGGCCAACTTTTTTTAAAAAAACTTTTCAAAGCATTGTTTCTAATGCTTTGAAAAGCCTCTGGCGATCAGGCAACTCAGCTGGGATTGTCAGAGAGGCTTTTAAAAAAATGCTTTGAAAAGCCTCTCTGCCGATTGGGCAACTCAGCTGGGATCCTCAGAGACTTTTCAAAACATTTTTTTTACCACCTCTTCGACCAAGAAGTTGCAGAAAAAAATGCTTTGAAAAGCTTCTGAGGATCCCAGCTGAGCTGCGCGATCATCAGAGGCTTTTTTTTAACTTTTAAAAGCATTTTGTCATCGGAAGAGGTTGTAGAAGAAACCACCCACCGCCATCACTACCAGATCAGGCGATCCGGTCCGAACCGGGAGCATTTCACCCCTGCTTTATAGGTTATATCCAGCACCCTGAATCATACCTGGAAGCAAATGGATAGTTCAGTTTGCCAACAGAGGTGTCTACGGGTGCACCGAGGTATGTCCATAAATGACTGTGTAGCTAAATTGTGAACCAACTGAAGCTTCTGGGTAGGGTTCAAGGGCAGCCCCACATGGAATACCATGCAGTAATCAAGCTGTGAGATGACTAGAGCATAGATGACTATTAGAAGGACCTCCTGTTCTAAGAAAAGTTGCAACCAGAACACCAGTTGAAGCTTTCCAATGACCTTTCAGGAGACAGTTGCCACCTGTTCCTTGGATGTCCTGGATGTCCAGGAAGAGCCCCCTTTACACCCTATTCTTGCCCAGGGAACTGCTACTCCACCCAAGGTAAAGACAGTGTATCTCTAGATCTAAGTGGCCCTAACATCAGATTTGATGTGATTGAATTGGAAATAGTTCCTCCCCATCCAAACCTGCAAACCCTCCTAAAATAGGACAAATCTCAACAACCTCATCCCTTAACAATTAAATCCTATTTCTAACCCTCTCTCTCAGTTCATCATGAGGTCTTGCTCCTCCAAGCTGGCGCGTTGTTAACATAATTTTGTATAATTTCATTTACAGGGCAGCCAATTGATCCTTTACCGCCCATCAATAATTCAGTCTGTAATATGATTTGCCTCTTGAGTTTTGGATACTGGTTACCCCCTGAAGACACAAAGTTCCAGATGATATTAGAATACATTAGTAATTACAGCAAATTTGGAGGTTCCGCTTTCTTATTGGTGAGTAATCAGTTTCTTATTGAGTCCGTTAGAACTTTCTAAGTCTCTTATTAGTATTCCGAAGACTACTGTACGAAAGTGGTCTTACATCTAGGCAAATAGACCAAAGTTTTAAATTACGCAGATAGACAAACTAATTTCAGTTTTAAAGCTAATACTATCATCTGTTCTTAGAGGCAAAATGCCCAATGTTAGCTCCACATTGCCGTCCAAAGTTAAATTGTTCCTACTTGTTTATTTTATGAATTGGTTATTTTTCATCTGTAATGTAAGGAGAGTTCACGGTCGTAGGTCACTTAACGTGTCAGCCAGAGATTTGGAACAGCTTTTCAGAGGCCTCTCCTCCTTTGTCACTGAACATTTGATATAGTAAAAGAATGTTTAGAAACCACATAGGAAATGTTCTGTTTTGTGACTGGGCAAATGTGATGGAAGTTTAAGGCATTGTACTAGGGTTGACCCTCAAGAAGAGCAAGTTGAAATTCACCTTCTGATACTCCATGGAAGTTCAACTGGAAGATTTGAGGTCCACTTCTGATTGGTTGGTTAACTGGATAGTTGGTTGGTTGGATGGTTGGATGGGTGGGTAGTGGTTGTTTGATTGGATGGGTGGATGGTTGGATGGATGGATGGGTGGTGGGTGGGTGGTGGTTAGTTGTTTAGTTGTTTGGTGGGAGGGATGGATGGATGGTTGAATGGATGGATGGGTGGGTGGATGGTGAGAAAAATGGGAGGAGGGACTGCTACGGAAGTCCACTTACACTCCTGGAAGAAAAGAGCATAGAAAGAGCAGTGTCAACTCACGAAGCTTTCCTCACCTGCTTCCAGAAATCTAACAAAGAAACAGTTCTAACAAGACATAAAGCAGAGTTTCAGAAGGGAGTGTTGGAAGAAAAATCCAGTCTGGTTCTAAGCCAGGAGAAAGGCACTGGAAATAAAATGGAGTCTGGCCGCAAGGAAAGGAGGTCTCTGTTTATTGAGGAGCAAAACTAACAACAGCATGTAGTTCTGGGACAGCTGATAAATTGGTTTGATGAGTACATGGATTTTTATAGGGTTCTGAGAACTGCTAGGGGATTGTGCAATGTCTGAAATGCTCCTAGGGGGTTGTGCAATGTAGTGAGACTTGTGTCCTTTGCTATTCTAATGGTGGTGGGTTAATCCTTTTTTAGCAATAACACTTAGACTTATATACCACTTTACAGTACTTTCCAGCCCTCTCTAAGCGGTTTAAAGAGTCAGCCTCTTGCCCCCAACAATCTGGATCCTCATTTTACCTACCTCGGAAGGATGGAAGGCTGAGTCAACCTTGACCCTGCTGAGAGTTGAACTGCCATTTGCAGGCAGCCAGCAGTCAGCAGAAGTAGCCTGCAGTACTGCAGTCTACTTCCAAATCACAGAAGTTAGACTAATAAGACGTAGATGTGACCACAACAGGAGTTAGTGTGACATTACTTTCAAAACATCTTGCCTTCCCATTTGCCTTGGTGGCGCAGAGGACTAAAGTACTGTTAATTAGCACTTAGCTGCCAGCTGCCTGCAATTACTGCGAGTTCAAATCTCAACAGGCTCAAGGTTGACTCAGCTTCCATCCTTCCGAGGGAGGTAAAATGAGGACCCGGATCGTGGGGGCAATAAGCTGACTTTGTATAAAAAAGAGCACCGCTTAGGGGGGCCCTAAAGCCCTACTAAGCAGGTATATACAAAAGTATGAAGGCTGTGGCTTTAATGCATTGTGAGCCGCCCTGAGTCTCCGGAGAAGGGTGGCATATAAATTAAACCAATAAATAAATAAATAAATAAATGTTCTTTTGTTAGTTATGCCATTCAATATCCAATGCAGTAGTGGATTAAAAAGTTAGGACCACTACAAGAATGTTTTGCTGACCTCTAGTAGTTGTCTTTGTTATGCAGCCCAGGTCTGGAAGCCCTGATACAGGTAGTCCTTGATTTATGACCACCATTGAGCCTTTCTTGCCAAAGTTCTTAAGGGAGTCACTGCAGTTGTTAAGTTGATAGCACGGTTGTTAAGTGAATCTGGCTTCCCCATTAACTTTGCTTGTCAGAAGGTCACAAAAGGGGATCACATGACCCCAGGATACTGCAACCGTCATAAGTATGAGCCAGTTGCCAAGCATGTGAATTTTGATCACGAGACCATGGGAGATGCTGCAATGGTTGTACAGGTGGAAAATGATCATGTCACTTTTTTCAGTGCCATTCTAGCTTTGAATGGTCACTAAATTGATATTGATTGATTGATTGATTGGTTCGATTTATTTATTGGTTTGATTTATATGCCGCCCTTCTCCGGAGACTCAGGGCGGCTGACAATGCATTATTTTGTATATCCCTGCTTAGTAGGGCTTTCGACCCCCCCCCCCCCCAAGCGGTGTTCTTTTTTATACAAAGTCAGCTTATTGCCCCCACAAACCGAGTCCTCGTTTTACCTACCTCGGAAGGGTGGAAGGCTGAGTCAACCTTGAGCCTGGTGAGATTTGAACTTGCAGTAATTGCAGGCAGCTGGTGCTACTTAACAGCACTTTAGTAGTCTGCTGCGCCACCAGGGCTCTTAAATGAACTGTTGTAAGTCGAGGACTACCTGCATTACCTAACTCACCAGGGAACTGATAGGATTTTGTTTTTACTTCTCCTATAGTTTGGTGAACTGTTTCCATGGCTAGTGAAACATCTCCCAGGGGCTTATCAGAAGTTACAAGCATCCATCGAGGCAGGGATCTCGCTTATAAAGGAAGAGTCAGAGAAACACAGCCAAGATTTGGCCCTGCGTCAGCCAAAGGATTTCCTGGATCTTTATCTTCTCCAGATAGAAAAGGTAAGGATCTTCTGGGAATTTTAGTCATGCCCGCTGGGATCCACAGATATGTCAAGAGGCTTTTTTGAGCCTTTGAGAACATGGGCTATTCAGGGCTATTCAAGTTCTTAACCTGTGTTAAAAACTGCCTGTTTGTATGTATGTATGTATGTTTGTTTGTTTGTTTGTTTATGCACACAGACATACCTTCTTTTAAGTTCAATTAACTTTAATACTATCATTAGAATTTACGTCTCTTGGCTTCTTGTAAAGCCAAGAGATGCAAATTAAAAGATAAGAACCTGTTAGAAATTCTGTATATAGCCCTTCAGAACAGATAATGCACACTCCCCATGTGCTTTTCTGCTTAACTGCAGCAAGTTAGCAGGAAACTTTATTAAGAGAAAACACATAGATTAGTATACCATAGATGGAGCTACAAACTTATAAGCGCTGCCATCTGTTGTCTCTAATGAATATTGCTGTAGTTCAGTAATGGTTAACCTTTCTGGCATGCGTGCCATAGGTTCGCCATCATGGCTGTACTTGTTGCCCAGAATATATGAGCACTGTATATTCCAACACCCTCACTTAACAACTACTCCTTGTATTAGTCCCATTTTGTATCTCAGTTCTATAAGGGGTTTACTATTCAAAACACAGAAAAGTGACTGTTTAATGTCATGTCATGAGAATAGCACAATGATCAGATAATCTTCAGTGTGGCATGTATGTGTTAAATAGGGATACACATTCTATTTGAGAATGGATCATCCCAGAGAACTGCAAAACATTCTATTACTTCTGGATCAGTGATTTCCTGAAGCTAATCTTTGATTTGGAAGCAATTCATGATATCTCACATGGATTCCACTGCTGAAACAGTCCCGTGTTTCATCAACTACTTCTAGTGTATAGGATTTGTTTCTGGGAAATTAGCCTTTATTTTGGATGGGAATAGCTGGATTGGCAAGGTCTAGAGAAAAGGTAGAAAGTTTCAGGTTTCTCTAGAACGTTCCATTCCCAGAAAAAATAGATTTTGCACATACTTAATTCTAATTAAAAGAGCATGTTCACTACAGGGGTTAAGACAAGAGAGTTTTAGAGATTGAGTTTTAGTCCCACTTTAGACACTGTGGGAAGTCTCCTCCCCCTCATAGAAGAATGGAATATTTTGGAAAATATTAAATATTTTGGGAAATATTAAAAAGGCAGAATATTATATTTCCCTAACAGAGAAAGGCAAAATATTATATTTCCCTAAAGGAAACATGGAGAAAAATACTCTTAAAGACGGGAAGCAAACTCAGTCTTTCTTAATAGCACCCAGCAGATATTTTGCGCCAATTAAGAAAAATTGAAGCAAAAGACCTTCACTGCCAGCGAGGGGATTACAAATTTACATTCTCCTCCTTCACTCAAATTCTAAGAACAGGACACGACCATTTAGGACATACAGTAGAACTTCTAGTCACGACCGTAATTCATTCCATAACTTCGGTTGCAACCTGATTTGGTCGAGACCAGAAGCACATGCGCTTACCAAAAAAAATAAATAAATGGCGCAGAAGGGGAATCAACACCGAAGGGGAAATTGGCCGCGGCCGCATTTGATTGCCACCTGAATATATGTTTGTGATCAGATTCAAAAATTTTGTGAATTTTTTGGTCGGAACCCAATTTGGTCATAGTCAGAAGCGTTCGTGACCCGAGGTCCTACTGTAATAAGATTAACCCACTACCATTCAGCAGAAGACACAGAACTCACTACATTGCACAATCTCCCAAGGGCATTTCAGAGGTTGCACAACCTCTCACCCAGCAGCATCTCTGAACCTGAAACCATGTACTCATCAAACCAATTGGTCAGCTGCCCCAGAACCAGGGGTGAAATGCTACTGGTTCTCTCCCCTTTGGGCAAACCGGTAGCGATAAAAACTACCAGTTCAATCAGACTGATATTTCCGACGATCAGCTGTGCTGCGCGGTTTAGCTTTGCTAGAAAGCAGGAAATCCTGCTTTCTAGCAAAGCTAAATTGCGTGGCACAGCTGATCCCCCACTTGCTGTTCTACTTACATTCCCAAGCCTCCTTTTGGTGCGTACTGCGTATGCGCAAGTGCAGCGTGGGTTTGGTGCACACTGCTCATGCAGATGCAGCACACATTTGGTGTGGACTGCAAACGTGCGCACAGCATGCTTGCATCTCCACCGAACTGATAGCAAACGGGTTCGGATTTCACCACTGCCCAGAACCCTGCTTCATCAATAAACTTTTCTTTCCAATCAGCCTCCATGTTGTTTCCAGGGTCTTTCTCCCAGCTTGGAACTGAACCAGAGGGATTTTCCTTCTAACAACAAAAAGCCAGTTGGGTGATTTGGGGGGCAGCCATTCTGTTTCAGATCTAGGAAGCAGGCCATGGCAAATGACTTTCAGCAAGAAAACTGCAGGGACGTGTCAAGCAATCACCAAAAGTGAAGACTGACTTCAAGGCACCAAAGAAATAAATAATTCTAACTAAAATCTCTCCTTTTGTTAGAAACAGAATGAGCCCAACTCAACCTTTGATAATGAAAACATGGCTATTTGCATTATGGAATTTTTTGTTGCCGGGACAGAAACCACAGGAACCTTTATGCAATGGGCTCTGTTCCTCATGGCGACGTATCCAGATATCCAAGGTAAGAAAAAGGGTAGTTCTGGCTCGTCTGGGAAATAAGGCTGAATACAGGTAGTCTTCGACTTACAATGGTTCATTTAGTGACCATTCAAAGTTATAACAGCACTGAAAAAAGGGACTTAAGACCGTTTTTCAGTCGCAACCAATGGTGGGTTTCACGTACCTTTGCTACCGGTTCGCTCGTGCACATATTTACAACCGTTGCTGTGTCCCAAGGTCATGTAAATCATCTTCTGGCAAGCAAAGCCAATGGGGAAGCCAGATTTACTTAACAACTGGGTTACTAACTTATCAATTCACTCAACAAAAAAGGTCATATAATGGGGCCTGAACAAATTAACCAATATCTCACTTAACACCAGAAATTTTGGGCTCAGTTGTGATTGTAAGTCGAGGACTACATGTAAACCATCATAGAGATGAATGTCCCCTGTGCCCAGATTCACCTTGCAGGATGCAACATAATATCTGTCAAGGAAGTCCCCAATTCCAGGACTCCCCTTCCATTTTTCTGAAGATCTTGGTGAGGTGATGGGAGTGAGGATCTTATGCGCCTTGTTTTTTCGGTACTATTTCAGAAGGTCATGCACAGTGACATTATACAGTCATAAAGGATCTCCCCTAACACCCTCTACAATACTGTGGTTTATTTACCTTTTTCTAACATTTCACCCAGATAAAGTCTACAAAGAAATGGAAACTGTTTTGGGTTCCTCTGACTCCATTTGTTATGAAGACCGGAGGAAATTGCCTTACACTCATGCCGTCATTCATGAAATTCTGCGTTCCAAATACGTTTTAATTGGTACTCCCAGGAGAACAGTGAAAAATGTAAACGTC
The DNA here is from genome assembly GCA_038048745.1 of Coluber constrictor foxii. Taxonomy (NCBI): domain Eukaryota; kingdom Metazoa; phylum Chordata; class Lepidosauria; order Squamata; family Colubridae; genus Coluber; species Coluber constrictor. The sequence continues at coordinate 3,522,595 of CM075963.1, read as the reverse complement.
TGTGGCCTTTCTATTCCAAAGGTAAGAAAACAGATAACAGAATAATGGAGTTGGAAGGGACCTTGTTGGTCATCTAGTCCAACCCTCCCACCCCGCTCAAGTAGGAGACCTACATCATTTCTGACAAAGGGTAGTCCAGTCTCTTCTTGAAAGCCTCCAGTGATGAAGCTCCCACAATTTCTGAAGGCAACTTCTGATCCATGGGTTGATTGTTCTCACCGTCAGAAAAAAAATTATTCTTATTTCTAGGTTGAATATTTCCTTGATCTGTTTCCATCCATTATTCCATGTCTGGCCTTCAGGATCATCAAATGAAATGAGCATCAAACATTTCCACTTTATGACATAAATCCTTAGAGCAACTTCTTTCAGACACGCAAAAAAAAATCTAAGAAACGAGGAACTTTATAATTTACGTATATGTGTATACGTAATCACACATGCATTCTTTCTTCTCAATTAACTAGTGGAACTGCTTGCCTTCAAAAGTTGTGGATGCTCCATCACTGGAGCCTTTTTGCGCCCAGCTGCCCTATCAGGGTGACTCGCTCCCTCCTTAATGTAGGGGAGCCCTTGCAGGGTAGTTTGAGGAGTTTCTTCAGTTTCTGTTGGATAAAGTCACTCAGATTCGGATGGACCTGGACTCTGATTGGGCAATTCTGACTGAGATGACGGAGGCAGGTCTTAGTCCCATTGTGTGGGATGAGTTTGAGCCTGTGACTCCTGAGGAAGTGGACAAGGCTGTAGGAGCAATGAGTTCCTCCACTTGTTTGTTGGACCCGTGCCCTTCCAGGCTGGTTTTGGCCAGCAGGGAGGTGACACGAGGCTGGCTCCAGGCTTTAGTTAATGTGTCCTTGAGGGAAGGGGCCTTCCCGCAACCATTAAAGGAGGTGGTTGTAAGGCCCCTCCTCAAGAGGCCTTCCCTGGATCTAGCAGAATTAAAGAACTTTCGTCCAGTCTCCAACCTACCCTTTGTGGGAAAGGTTGTAGAGAAAGTGGTGGCACTTCAGCTCCTGTGGTCATTGGAGGAAACGGATTATCTAAACCCTTTTCAGTCTGGCCTCATGCCTGGCTACAGCAAGGAAATTTCTTTGGTCATGCTGATGGATGATCTTTGGCGAGCCCGAGATGGGGGCCATTCCTCCATCTTGGTGCTATTTGACCTCTCAGCGGCTTTCAATACCATTGACCCTGGTATCCTTCTGGAACGACTAAAGGATCTGGGAGTGGGAGGCACCGTGTTATGGTGGTTCTCCTCCTATCTCTCTGGTCGATCACAGTCAGTGTTGGTGGGATGACAGAGGTCGACCCCTAGGCCCCTCATTTGTGGGGTGCCTCAGGGGTCGGTCCTCTCTCCCCTCCTATTTTATTTATTTTATTTATTTATTTCAATTTATATACCGCCCTTCTCCCCGGGAGGGGGACTCAGGGTGATGAACAGCCAAATTAAAACACATATAATACAAATATTAAAAAATTTAAAATTAGATTAAATCGTCGGCGTTCCAAAATAAGTCTCAAACCCAATTAAAATACCCAATTGAAAACCCCAGAAATTAATAATACCAAAAATTTTAAAAACCCATTAAAATCAATCAAGCAAGGCTGGCTTGTTGGAATAAATAAGTCTTAAGGGCCTTTCGGAAAGCGCGGAGGTCCGGGATCAAACGAATTTCAGGAGGCAGCTCGTTCCATAGGGCGGGTGCCCCCACAGACATCTACATGAAGCCACTGGGTGAGATCATCCGACGATACGGGGTGAGGTATCAGCAATACGCTGATGATACCCAGCTGTATATCTCTACCCTGTGTCAGTTCAGTGATGCGGTGGATGTGATGGGCCAGTGCCTGGAGGCTGTGAGGTTCTGGATGGGAGTCAACAGGTTCAGACTTAACCCTGACAAGACCGAGTGGCTGTGAGTATTGCCTCCTAAAGACTATGTTGTCTGTCCATCCTTGGTTCTGGGGGAGGAAAAATTGTCCTCCTCAGAACGGGTTCACAATTTGGTTGTCGTCCTAGACTCACAGCTAAGATTAGAGCAACATCTGACAGCTGTGGGTAGGGGGACCTACGCATAGGTTTGCCTGGTGCACCAATTGCGACCCTACTTGGATCGGGAGGCTCTCCTCACGGTCACGCATGCCCTTGTCACCTCACGGTTAGATTATTGCCAGTGCACATGGGAACACTGCAAACTGGAAGATCATCTTCCCCACATGCACATGCAGCTATTCTTCCAGTTTCGGCACTCCCACGTGCGTGAAGACCAGCTAGCCGGTGCACCGGAACCCGGAAGAGCAATAGCCAATGGCTCACGTGTCCAGAGAAAAGGCTCTGCGTGCCACTTCCGGCACATGTGCCATAGGTTCACCATCACGGGTATAGGATCTTCTGTTTGAGCAGGGGACTAGACCAAAATACCTCCAAGGTCACTATTCTGATAGATTGATTGATTGATTGATTGTCTTCATGCAAAAATATCTGTTGGAAGAAATATCCAGGTCCAGTTCCATGCCAGGAGAAAGGCACTGGAAATAAAATGGAGGCTGGAGGCTGATTGTGTTCTGAAAGGGTGTTGGGCAATTCCTATTGAGGCTAATGGCTTTGGTCCTGTGTTGGATCTTGGATGAGGGGCTGCTTGTTCTAATCCTACCATTCTGCCTTTGTTAGGAGGAGGAGTTTTGAAATATCCTGTCTAGAATGGATTACCAAATCTGCATTTCTGAAAGCTGACCTCCACAGTTTCTGCTTGAGGGCAGGGTGACTGTTGTTGGTTTCTGCCTCCCTTACAATTTTTTCCCTATTTTTCCTTTAGGGGAAATATTCTAATCTTCCTTTTTCTATATTTCCCAAAATACGTCATTCTTCTGGGGTGGGGAAGGGGGTCTTCCTACATATCTAAAATCATATTAATGGCGTAGTTGTTTTGAGAAGGAACTAGCCCCACCAAATTCAGAGAAGCAATGTTGGGTTGTCGCCTAAGACAGGGGTCTGCAACCTTTAACACTCAAAGAGCCATTTGGACCCATTTCACACAGAAAAGAAAACACCGGAAGCCACAAAACCCTTCATCTAAAATGAAGATAATACTGCATATATCGTGTTTTACCTTTATGTTATGTATAAAAAACTATAGTGTGTTCCATTTATGAAATTGCCTCCCGGCCACTTGCCTCAAAAGCCTCAACATATCTATAGTTCTGTAAAAATATTGTTCACTTCTCTGTCTCTCTCTCTCTCTCTCTCTCTCTCTTTCTGTGTCTCTCTTTCTGTGTCTTTCTGTCTCTCTGTGTGTCTCTTCTCTCTCTGTGTGTGTGTCTCAGTGTCTCTGTGTGTGTGTGTGTGTCTGTCTGTCTCTCTGTGTGTGTCTCTGTCTCCCTGTCTCTCTCTCTGTGTGTCTCTCTTGTTCTCTCTCTGTCTCTCTCTGTCTCCACTGCTGTTGTCAGGGGTGAATGGGGCAGTGTCGCATTGTGGCTCTATGTCATAAGGGACTCCAGGAAGGGGAGGGGACCCCGCCTCTCCCATTGTGAAAAGCACTAAATTTCACTGTGTTATGCAAGGTGCTGTGAGAGCAGTGGGCGGGCCACAGACACAGCAACAGCAGCGGCTTTGACTGCAGGTGGCTCAGGCCAGTGTCTCGGGGCAGAGAGCAGGTTGCGTGTCTCCCCGAGCAACCGAGGTGCGCCCAGCACTAACTAATGCCAGAAGAAGCACCTGTGAGAACCAGCAAGAGATGAGGGCTGTCTTGAGTGCAAATGTACCGGAGCGAGTCTCCATCCCCTGCAGTTGCCTTTATCTTCTCAGGCCAGGCAAGGAGTGACTGGGAGGGGAGGGGCAAGGAGCGGGACCAACCAGTGTTGGATCAGCCGGTTCAGTCTGGAGCCACAGCTGAGGGATGAAAGAGCTGCATGTGGCTCCAGAGCCACGGGTTGCCGACCCTTGGCTTAAAATGAGTGTAATGGTAGTCAAAGGCTAAAATTGAGTTGGCTCAAACCTTGTCAATTGTCTTCCCTTCAGGAAACTTTAATTTTTGTAGATTTCCGTTCGGTTCTTCTGGATCCCAAGCAATGGGAGAGTCCCGAAGAATTCAATCCAAATCATTTTTTGGACAAAGAGGGAAATTTTAGGAAGAGAGAAGAATTTCTGCCATTTGGAGCAGGTAAGCTCTGAATCATTTTCCTGGTGGTTCGAAAGAGGATTGAGGAGAAAGGAGTGGGACATCCTTGACTGGGCCTCCCGTAATCTTGAAAGGGAAAATCTGGGACCGGGTTTGGATCGATTCCTTTGGTGCTCTTTTGAAGTCCAGTTTCTGACCTCTCTGTTAGAGCCAATGGGATCTCTGGCAATGGAGAAACTGAATCTTCCAGGATAACGGTCTACAGCAGTGGCCCATGGGCCACATAATGCCCTGGACAGCTATGGCCCCACAATATTGTAATAAAAAATATAAAAAATAAAGTTTACTCTTCAAATATATTAACTACAGATAGTCCTCGACTTACAAGAGTTCATTTAGTGACCGTTCAAAGTTATGATGGCACTGAAAAAAAGGACTTATGAGCAACCGTCATATGTGTGAAAAACGATCCTAGGTCACTTTTTCCAGTGCCGTTGTAACTTCAAACGGTCACTAAATGAACCGTTGTAAGTCAAGGACTACCTACAATGATTTAGTACTCTGCAATCAAGAAACGAACATATTCTGTAGTTCCACCTTTTCATCTATATCTGAACTCAGCTGTCATTAGACTGTACGGTAGGGTCACTTGCCCAGACAAGAAATTTACAAAAATTAAATTTAGGAAATTGGCACAAAATCTCAGAGATGCCAAAAATGTGAAATGCACAAAGCAATTCTTGGCTCCCTCCCTCCCTCCAGGCCCATCTTGGATGTATTATTTATTTATTTATTTAGTCTTTGGTATGTTGGCCTTTGATTGATGTCAAGACTGCTCTCTCAGGGATGAGTCTAATTCTTCCCTTTCTTGTTTCTTTCGAATATTTCCTTTGCAGGAGCTCGTGTCTGTGTGGCGGAAAACTTAGCGAGAATAGAGTCTTTCCTTTTGTTTACCAACCTGCTGAGAAGCTTCAAATGGCAGCTACCTGAAGGAGTGAAAGAACTCAATCAGGAACCACTAGTAGGACTCATCTTACATCCTCAACCTTTTAAACTCTGTGCCGTTGATCGATGCCGGTCATCCTAAATTAGATTTAAAGGAATATAGGGCGAAGATATCACTGATGTGGCTTTTACAATGATTTCTCGGTCATTCCCTTTCTTTTCGTGGGAGCTTCTGCCTTAACTTGCTCTCCGCTCAAGCTTTTTCTGCCCTAAAGAAGTGTTTCTCAACCTTTGTCGTTTTTAAGATGGGTGGACTTCAATTCCGAGAATTCCCCATTGCTGGCTGGGGTATTCTGGGAGTTGAAGTCTATACATTTTAAAATGGTTTAAAAAACACTGTTTTAAATGATTTTCTTGTCTGTCTGGAATCAGATCTATCACGCAACTCTTGCTTGCTTTTGTTCCCTGGGGGTGAATTTGGACAGAAGAAGGAAACGGGGAAGTTTTGATAGGAGATATCAAAGATGGAAGGGTTATATCCCATGGGATAGCAAAGGGTCAACAGAGTGATTGCTCCATGTAATTGTTGGAAGAAATATCCATCTGGTTAAGTTGCAAGCTGGGAGAAAGGCACTGGAAACAAAATGGAGGCTGGAGGCTTATTGGAAAGAGGGTTTCCAGAATCACCAGGCATATGGTTCTGGGTAGCTGACCACATGGAGTTGAGAGAGTATTTATACCCTCTTTTGGACTTTGCACTTGAACTTCCTGTTCCTGTGCAAGAACATGTATTCTATTGGCTGTTGTAGGGATCATAACTAACTTTATAGGTGTCAAAGTTTCGGTTTCATCCTCAAAATAAAGTTAATTTCCAAGCATCAAACTTTAGGAAATATTCTCTTTATTGAGCGATGCAGCCGTGCCTGACAACCATGCAGACAGTACTGGCCCCTCCATCCAAAACCCCTCCTATTCCTTCCCCATTCACTGCTCTCCATTGGCTGTCTTCCAGATCACTCTCTCTTATCTGTCTCTTCAGCACACAGGGATGTCACCCCTCCCATACATCTCCCAGGAGACTGAATTCACCGAAAGCTTTTCTAGGTGAAATGTCAAACTTTTTTCCTCATTGCTTCTATGTCGGTATTGGAACACTAACATCAGGTTGTCTGAGTCAAGCTTGGTTGAAGCTTGGTCCGCTGATGCAATAAACGGGCTTATTGTGGCTGAATGGCTTTGCCCTGAATTAGTACACTGTTGCTTGCCTTCCTTTTATCTGCCTGTGAAAAACTCTATAAAAATAAAGCTCTCTGCGAAAGCGGGGGAGACATCCTGGAACAGAGCAAAAGCCTGGACCTCTGATTTACAACATATGGCGCCCGAACAGGGACACCCTCCATGGGGAGCAACATCTTAACATCCTTATCATCGTCTGGAATAGACCCCTGGTGCACCTTTCATCCTAAGGGATCCCTAGTGGTAAGTGATGGGTTGCAATCTATCTCAATATCAGCAAATGCATGTGCAGGAACTCAGATTCCTTTTCCACAAATCTGGCATCTCTACGTGCGAGACTGACATAAGACAACTGATAGTTGAGATAGGGAAATATTGTCCCTAGTACCCGGAACGGGGGTCACTTTGTTTACGGGACTGGACAAGGATAGGACATACATTTCATCTTGAACCTTGGGCTCCTGTGAAAATATTACATCAATGGTATCAGTGCTGTCAAGCAATAGAAAAATATGGCTCTAAAGCTTTGGAAGGGCAACAATTAACTACAAGCCCTCCACCTGATTATGATAAAATTAAAATTGTCCCCTCAAAACCATCTTTAATTGAACCATTAGCTCCTTCTGAAGGAGCTGGTTATATTGCATCCCCATGGCCACTGTACACCCCCATTAGGTAGATTTTAGAGAAACAGTTATAAAGGGTGGGGGGGGGAGAGAATGTAGAAGAAATCGCTGATATGCTTTCTGTTCGTCTAGTGCATGTTACTGGCCAATTAGATCAGAATGGGGCTCAAATAGTAGAATTTTGTCCTTAGAAAAGGAATTAAGAGATATGGGGTTGGGAAGTACTTACCGTATTTTCCGGCGTATAAGACGACTGGGCGTATAAGACGACTGGGCGTATAAGACAACCCTCCTCAGAGCCATTTAAGGCTTGTCAGAGCTTTTCGGGCTGGTCTGCCTGGTTACAGGAGAATGAGACCCGGGTATAAGACGACCCCTGACTTTTGAGAAGATTTTTGTGTGTTAGAAAGTAGTCTTATACACAGGAAAATACAGTATATACAGGGAATATTAGAAGCCTTGCTGAGAAATCATATTTTAGTACCTGAAGATTGGAAAACTACCTTTTGCATGTTGCTTACTCCAGCGCAATATGTAGTTTGGGTTGGTATTTTTAAAGATCAATGTGCCATGCGTGCCCTCCACTTGGGAGGAGCATTTATTCCTGATCAATTGTATGGATCTGGTCCTTTTGCTCCAGTGGATGCTCAGGTTATTCTGCCAGCAGCTACTTTGCAAGTTTCTTCTGAATGTGCTTATCGAGCCTTCGGAAAAGTGCCTGTTTCTGGCACGCCTCAACCAGCCTTCTCTAACATCAGGCAGAAGGCTAATGAACCATATCCTGGTTTTATTAACAGATTACAGGATGCTTTATGGTGACAGATAGACAATCCTGAAGCTCAAAATGAGTTGTTGATGAGGCTGGCAAAAGACAACGCCACTTCTGAATGCTTAAGAGCAATTGTTGGGTTGGGAAAAGATCCTGATTTGGCAGATATGATTAAAGCATGTCAGGATATAGGAACATTCTTTTATCAAACCAATTTGTTAGCAGCTGCTTTACCACAAGGAAGCAAACCTCAAGGAAAATGTTATAATTGTGGAAAACCTGGTCATTTTAAAAGAGAGTGTCAAAATCCAGGGGAGGGGGTGTATGTCCACAACATCTCACTCTCCCTTTCATCAGGGAACAAAGCCAAAAAAAAAAATGCCCAAAGTGTCAGAAAGGTTATCATTGGGCAAGCAAATGTTGCTCGGGGTTGGGAAATTCTGGCCAGGCTGGTCTCTCACCCCAGTCCAAACAGAGACAATAAATCAACAATAGAAAATACTCCTGCAGCTACAAAAGGTTGTGCTGGTATTGATTTAATCCTGCAGGAGGAAGTGAATTTTAAATTTCCTGGGGAGGTTCAAGTCATTCCATCCCAATTATCAGGTCCTTTAACAGAAAATAATGTAGGACTTGTCCTCCCATGATCAAGCATGGGTAAAAAAGGAATTTTTTGGACTGATCAATGGCCCATGTCACACAAAAAATTAACGGCTCTCCACCAGTTAGTACAAGATCAGCTGCTTGCAGGTCATGTTGTGCCATCCACTAGTCCATGGAATATACCTGTGTTTGTGATAAAAAAGAAAAGTGGCAAATGACATTTTTTACATGATCTCCGAGCCGTGAATGCATGTATTCAAGCTACAGGCCCCTTGCAGTGCAGGACACCAAATCCTAATCTGATTCCCCAAGATCATGAGGTGATGGTCCTTAAAGGATTGTTTCTTTTCCATTCCTTTATGTCCCTCTGATCAGGAAAAAATTGCATTTACAGTACCTACGGTGAACCACTCAGAACCTAATAAACGCTATCGCTGGATGGTTTTACCACAGGGAATGTTGAATAGTCCCACATTATGTCAATTTTATGTTGCTGAGGCATTAGCCCCTTTTTGCAAACATCATCCATTGGTTTTGGTATATCATTATATGGATGGCATTTTAAGTGGAGCACCAAAAATACAACCTAATTGGCTTTCTGAAATACAAAATGATTTATGTGTCTTTGGATTGCAGATTGCCTCAGAAAAAGTGCAACTGCATGCTCCTTATCTGTATTTAGGACATAAAATGTTGCAGTCTTTTTCGGCTCTGGCTTTTCCTCATTTAAAGTTCCCAAAGTTATTTCCTTAGTAAATTTGCAACAATTACTGGGTACTATTAATTGGGTCTGGCCAAATTTTTCTTTACCTATGCATTAACTTAGTCCATTATTTGAATTATTGACTAAAGGAAAAAAGCCAGATTTAATTATAGTTCCATCTGTAGTATGTGATACAGTTGAGAAAATTAATAACATTTTGATACTCAGTTTGTGGATCAAATCCCTCATAGAGATTGTCGGTTACCTCTGTTAATATTTCCTACTAGTAAACTACCCATGGGAGTATTGGCTGTTTTAGAACAGCAAAAAGTATATTGTACTGAATGGCTTTATTTGCTTCATACACCAATTCAAAATGTTTTGCCTTTTATCCAAGCTACTGCTGAATTTATAATCTTGGGGCAAACTCGAGCCTGTCGAAGAAATGGAACTGATTTAATAAATATTGTTCTTCCTATTTCAAAATCTGACTTTCACTTTTATTTTCGGAATAATTTATCTCTTTGGTGTGCTCTAACTGACTATGTAGGTTATATTTCATATCATTTCCCTAAAGATCCTAGGTTTACTTTTTTAATGACTTCCTCCTTTCCTGTTCGCTCATTGCTTTCTCCTTCTCCACTATCGCAAGCTCTTACTGTTTTTTCTGATGGAGGATGAACGAGAGGAGTAATTGCTAACAAAGATCCTCATGATGACATCTGGAAAGTTACTACACTGCAGGACAGTCTTCACCTCAACGCTCAGAATTGTCTGCGGCTATTTTAGCTTTCCACACTTTTACTCAACAGCCTTTTAATCTGATCTCTGACTCTCAGTATGTGTGTCAACTTATTTTTAATCTTCTAGGTGCTTATATCACGTCCAGGATGACTCCAATCTTATGGCCTTTTTTCTCACTTTACAGCAATTACTACAAGACCGGAAGCGTTTGTACTTTGTCTCTCACATACACAGTCATTCATCCCTTCCTGGGCCTCTTTCTGAAGGCAACAGTCATGCTGATGCTGCTGTTCACATTGTACCTACCTTGTTTACAGATGCATTTTTTAGTCATTTTTTTCATCAAAATGCCAGCGGGCTGGCACAAGCTTGCCCCATTCCACTAGAGCAAACTAAGCAATTTGTTTCATCCTGTCCCCAATGTTCTGGGGCATCCCCTTCAGGGGACACAGGAGTTAATCCTCGTGGTCTCACCTCTAATCAGTTATGGCAAATGGATATTACCCATGTTCCTTCTTTGGCTCCTTGGAAATATATTCATTTATCTATTGATACCTATTCTGGAGCAATTTGGACTACCCCTCAACAAGGGGAAACAGCTGATCATGTTATTTCTCATCTCTTTTTGGCCATTACAGCTCTGGGCAAGCCCTCTTCTTTAAAAAGAGATAATGGACCTGCCTATTCTTCACAGGCTTTTTTGAAATTTTATACAACCTGGAATGTTGTTGTTACTCATGGTCTTCCCTATAATTCCACAGGTCAAGCCATTGTGGAACATGCTAATAGGTCCTTTAAGGACTGCCTTCACAAACAGATAAAAAAAGAGGGCTCTCGGGTCCCAAATTTGTCATGGGTAACACAACAGGTTACAAAAGTTTTATTTACTTTGAATCAATTGAATTTTTCAATTTCTAATTCGACTGCTTATCAGAGGCATTTTCAACAAAAAACAAGTTTGTCTCCTCTCGCATATTATAGAGCATTACCAGACAAAACATAGTTAGGACCGATTTCTTTAATTACTTGGGGGTGGGGCTATGTTGCTGTGCTTACATCTACAGGACTTTTGTGGATACCAGCACGTTGTGTTCATCCAGCCAAGGATGTCATGGCACCAACCCCTCAACCCTATCCCAGAGATGGCAAAGGTGACTCTACAGAGAGCTCGGCAACCAACCTGATCCCGTTATGCCAGTCATCCAGTGACACGGGGAGGTGTGAAGAATTTGACCACCAAAGTGCAGGCAGTGCTGTAGCAGCAACAAGTGGAACAAACACCCGAGAATTTGTGCCCTGCCATTTTTGCGGTTTTAACTGCCAATTCCTTAGTCATAATTTGTTTTGTGCTTGATTATAAATAACTATACTTTGGCATCAGCAGCTGTCATCCCACCTAAACATTCTCTCGAACAATGGATGAAACAAAACCTATGGGTGCAGCTTGCAAACATCACACAAACTGATGCCTTTGGTTTGTCTGAAGCTTATGATATGGAAAATTTGCTTTCTACATGTTTAATCCCTGTTTGTACCCCTACTACTGTAAATCAGAACCTTACTGGTTTGGGTAGGTATTTGTTAGAAGGGCACTATAACTATAAAACTATAGCTAGTTATGGGGTAGCTGCATATGATCCACCTCCTAACACAATTGATTTGCATACTCCAGTGGTGGCGGTCCCTGAAAATGTAACCTGTGTAAAAACGGTTAATTGTACTTCTTCAAGCAAAAATCCTCACTGTCACCTGTTTTAAATTGTACAGCTTTTGAAGAGGCTTCCTTTCATTTTGCTCATGTTTGGCTACCGCAAGGATGGTTTTCTTCCATGTGGTCAAGAAACCTTTAATTATATTCCCGCTAAGCTGCAGTTTTTGCAATGGCCACACAAGGGAGATCCAAAGACACATACTGACAAATAGGGCTTTTTAATATTAGAGGGGAAGTATTGAATTGATATGGACTGTTGTCATTTTAGATGAATTTGCTAAAATTTATACTTGCAAATAAACATGTCAAAGCTAACTATTTTATGCTTCTGTAAATTCTTTTTCTTCAAGAGGCATGAAAGGCTAATTAAAAAATATCAGTTCCCCTTCATTTTTCAATTTTATGTTATTCTGGAAAAATGAGCTGATGTAGATAGCAATAGCACTTAGACCAGGGGTGGGTTCTAAATTTTTTTACTACCGGTTCTGTGGATGTGGCTTATTTTGTGGGCGTGGCTTGATGGTCATTTGACAATTATTTCGGATTTAGCAGAGGTACTGGTTTACCAGGCTTTTAACTGCTTGCAGAGCTGTACCGATCTACCCATTTATTTTTGCAGGCACTGGTCTACTCATGTATTTTTGCAGGCACTGGTCTACCCATTTATTTTTGCAGGCACCGGTCTCCTCATGTATTTTTGCAGGCACTGGTCTACTCATTTGTTTTCTTTTAACAGTGATCAGCTGTAGGGCGGCCCCTTGAAGCCCCGCGGCAAGAGTTTAAACAGTTTTTTTCCCCTCTAGCCATCAGCTGGGACTCAGGAGGCAGCAATAGATTGGGGGTGGGGGCAAATTAAAGATAAGAATAATGCGGGGGGTGGGTGGGGAGGGCGTAGGAGTGGGGGGCACAGGGGGCAGAACCGGTTTGGTGAAGTCATATCGTCACTGATACTGGCTCAGGAGAATTGGGCCGAACCGGGAGGAACCCACCGCTGACTTAGACCTATATACCACTTCATAGTGCGTCACACTCCTCTCTAAGCAGTTTACAGAGTCAACTTCTTGTTCCCAACAATCTGGGGCTCAATTTACCCACCTCAGAAGGATAGAAGGCTGAGTCAAACTTGAGCCACTGAGATTCGATCTGCTGAACTGCAGCTAACAGTCAGCTGAAGTAGCCTGCAGTACTGCACCACCTCGGCAGCCTGCAACTTGATTGGTGAATACAGTTGTGGTCCGTAGAAGTTGGACACCCCAGTATAAATTTTGTTAATCCTGTCCTGCCCGTCAGTTAATTCAGAGGTCCCCAACTCCTGGACTCAAGGTCATCATGCCCTGCACCTGGATGGCTGGAACTGGGAGGCATCTCCAGTTGGGACAGTGCTTGGATTGGACCATGTGATGGACTTCTGGGTGTTGGGCAGGGACTTGAACATTCCTTTGGGTGGAGAAAACCTGGAATCGGATTTAGATTCGGATTTTCCGAGATGTGCCAATATGACATCTCTAATAAAATGGAACTTTGAGGAAAATCAAGCCTCGGAGTAAAGTTAAATTATATTATGACTTTAATTCCATGGGCCTCAGAAAAACTTGAGATTTCTAGAGAAATCAGTCTTCCAAATCAGCTCCATGACGCTACAGAGAATATTCTTCTGCACTATGGAAAAAACATCTAGTTTTCACTATTGTTTTACTTTTCATACTTTTAAGATAAAGGTTTGCTCTTGCTTTAGTTGAAATGTTCTGAGTTTATATGCGGAACTCGATTTTCTGTCTCTGAAATAGAAAGATTTGGATCAGACCAATTCCAAGATCCAGACCAGGATTTTGAAATGCTCAAAAACACAACTTGGCACAAAATGAACAATTTGCAGCTGAATCAAGGACAGATTCAGATTGCAGCAGAAAACAGAAGAAAAAGCTGGGGAATGGCCGAGATCTGGGAAGTTCTCACTACTGTGCTGGTGGGATTTCTGATCCTGGATTTTATAAAACTGCTGTGGTCCAGCAGACATTACCCTCCTGGCCCTCTTCCTCTTCCTCTCATTGGTGGACTCTGGCGGATTGGGACCAAGCTTTCCAAGGATATTGTCACTAAGGTATTTGTCTGTCTGTCTGTCTCTCTTTCTATCCTTCTATCCATCTAAGCCACGGTGGCGCAGTGGTTAGAGCAGTGGTGTGTTGCTCCCGGTTCGGTCTGATTCTTTAGAACCGGTAGTAAAAGCGGCAGGAGGCTCTGGACAATAATAATTGATGATCTATACATGCGTAGAAGCGCATGTGCACTCCCATTGCGAACTGGTAGTAAAGGTAAGTAGAAGCTACTCCTGGGCTAGAGTGCAGTACTGCAGGCTACTTCTACTGATTGCTGGCTGCCTACAATTTGGCAGTTCAACTCTCACCAGGCTCAAGGTTGACTCAGCCTTCCGAGGTGGGTAAAATGAAGAGCCAAATTGTTGGGGGCAAGAGGCTGACTCTGTAAACCGCTTAGAGAGGGCTGGAAAGCACTGTGAAGCGGCATATAAGTCTAAGTGCTATTGCTATTGCTATTGCTATTGCTAATGCTATTGCTATTGCTATCTATCCATCCATCTATCATCTACATACCTACCTACTTACCTTCCTACTTAGCTATCTAAGTGGTCCCCACATCTTTGATCTATCTAATTTTGAAACCGTCCACCTTTCCCCCAAAGTGACTCTGGGCAGCGTACAATAAAATTTCAAAATATAAGAGTTGAAATTTAAAGGAAGGCAAGGTTGATTAAAAACAATGTTAAAAAATAATTGAAAGGAGGGGGGCTTTCAGGGGTGTTAATCCAGAAAGAGCTGCTGGTGGGGACAAAGCAGCCAGTCCAGCTTGGGTTTGGGCTGGCTGGTTGGAGCAGCGCTGCAGCTGAGGCTGGCAAGTACACCGACACGGTGCGGCAGTGCTCCGGGAGGGAAGGTGGGCCACAGACATCCCGGGACTGTTGCACATGCTGAACATGTCTGCAGCTCACCTGCTCTCCTGGAGCACCGTTGCCTTTCACTTTCTTCCTTATCTTGTCGTGAGACAAAAGCAAATGGCGGTGGGGTTGCTTTAGGAGGTTGCTTCGGGAAGGCGGATATCTGCAGTCAGGCGGGGAGGGAGGATGTTAAGAGAGATGGAGAGGTGCGGCAATTGCTCAACCAGGATGGCTTCAGCGGGGGTTGCATATGCCTCTTTGCCCGCACCATGTTCTGCTCCAGCCAGCTGCGTGACTACAAGTGAGCTGACCTGCTCTTCGGGAAGATGAAGGGGTACCCATCCATCCACTGGGCGGGACGGACCTCGGAAGACAAGCGGGGGTGGGAGACTGCCAGGAAGGCAGCCTGGAAGGCAGGCAAGCATGGTAGGCTCCCTTCCCCGCAGCTCCCTTCCCCGCAGCTCTGCCATGCTTGCCTGCCTTCCACATGGCTTTCCGCTTGCCTGCCTTTGCAAGCTGGCCACAGAGGTGCTGTGAAGGCCGGGTGGAAGGCAGGACTACAGGCTGCAGACTGGTTCGGGGGCAGTGCCAGTCAGCGATTGCTACCGGTTAGACAAACCAGCCCCAATCTCCACTACCGGTTCTCCCGAACCGGTCCAAACTGTTAGCATTTCACCCCTGTATTATATGCAATGTTCTTTGGGCTTCTAAGATTGCCCACACAGCCCCATTCTGCATCACATATTTTCAAAAGAGTAGCACCACGTAGACTGTGTTGTAATATCCAATGGAAAATGGCCAGAGCGTGGGTGACTGAGTCTTCTTCAAGATTCACTGAGATAGAGAAGCTTAGCATGAGAACTTATTTGCTTAATGAGGACAAGAACTAGTTTTGGCGTGCAGTGCCTGAAAACCTACTGCTTTGTTGCATATCTTAGAAACGTTTGAATATTTATTATGTTTGAAGTAATGCCAGTGCCATGCTTACCTGGAGCTCATGGGTGTTTCTCTTTTATGCAATCCAGGACCTAAATGGCTTAGGAAAATAGAGACGGGACCCAAACTGGTCGGAAAGGAGATTCCAATTTCTCTTTTTCTTTTTTTTTTTTGAGTTTTAAAACCAACTTTATTTGATATAAACAGATAAAAGATAAAAAAGACAAAAACAATCTTAAGACTAAAAACAAAGTACATTTCAGTATTACTTATGTTCTAATATTACTAAGCAAAAGTTTTCTATCTATAACATTTCAATATATAATCATATATATACATTTATCTTCACTTGCTATGATATATTTATGTTGACGGTGTAACTTTACTAACTTGGGTCTCTACATGTATTTATCATCTGTTTTTTTCCCCCTTGTCTGTCAATCCATTCATACCATCTATTCCAAATTTGATAGTAGTGTGAGTCTTCCTTGTTTTTTAATTTTAGAGTTAATCTATCCATCTCTGCACACCTATATATTTTATGGATTATTTGTTCTTCTGTTGGCAACTTTTCTAATTTCCAAGACTGGGCTAGGGTTAATCTTGCTGCTGTAATTATATGTAGTATGATATATTTTATTTCTTTTTTTATTTCTTTTTTAAAGATACCTAATAAAAAGATTTCGGGCTTTAGGTCTATCTTTTCTTCTGTTATTTCTGTTATCCATTTTCCAATTTTCGTCCAGAATTTTTTTATTTTTGGACAGAGCCACCAAAGATGATAAAATGTTCCTGGGGCTTGTCTACATTTCCAACATGTCGGGTTACAATTTGGGTACATTCCAATTTCTATGGAACTATTCCTTGCCATTTAATCCAAACTGTTCCAGAAATAGATAGCGAGGGGGTGTCACATGGGAAATGGGATACTAATTCTAGTTCCTGTCATATAAAGGTGATGAAGGTTCATCTGCCTGCTATAAGGTCCCAGCCGTTTTCTCTTTTTTTTCTGTCCCAAATGTCAGCTGAGCAAGCAATATGGAGACATTTACACTGTGTGGTTGTGGCATCAACCTGTGGTAGTAATTTCTGGATTTCATGCAGTGAAGGAAAGCCTGATTAACCGTTCGCAAGATTTTGCTGATCGGCCCCTTTCATCTTTTTTTTTAAAAATATGTAGAGGTAAAGGTAAGTTCTTCTGAAGACCAAGGTGTTCTCTTTGTCTACTTCAAACCTAAAGGACTGCCCCAAATTTATTAATCTTGTTTTATTTATGAAACTTCAATTGAACTTTACTAAACCTCAAATGAAACTTTCCTTCTAGAAAACTGCCAAAGCGCACCATCAGAATAAAACTCAGTATGGCTGGAAGATATATTCCAGTCTTGCAAGGAAACTCTTGAAACACACAAAGCAATGAATCAGTAAACACCTAGAGGCAAAAGTTATTATATTCTTTGACAGCGTGACAAAATTAGTGGACCAGAGAAATGGTGTGGATATAATTTACTTGGACTTCAGGAAGGCATTTGATAAAGTAGACTACAATCTACTACTTGATAAGAGAGAGAAATGTGAGTTGGACAGCATCAGCACCAGATGGATTCGTAACTGGCTGACAAACCGCACTCACCGTGTAATCCTAAATGCAATTACATCTTCATGGAGGGAAGCATGCAGTGCCCCAAGACTCTGTAGTATCTTCAGTATCTTCAAAAATGATCTAGATGAGGGGATAGAAGGGGAACTCATCAAATTTGCAGACAACACCAAGCTGGCAGGAATAGCCAAGACTCCAGAAGATAGGCTCAAGGTAGAGAAGGAGCTTGACAGACTTGAACACTGGGCCCTATCTAACAACATGAAATTGAATGGTGAGAAAAGTAAGGTTCTGGCACATAGAATAGATGGTACCTGACTCTACAGCAGTAACCCTGAGTGGGATTTTGGCATCCTAGTGGACAATCCCTTAAATACGAGCCAGCAACGTGATGCAGCTGCCAAAAAGCCAACCCAATTCTCGGTCGCATTAATACAGGGATAGAATCAAGATCACGTGAAGTGTTAATACCGCTTTATAAGGCCTTGGTAAGACCACACTTGGAATACGGCATCGAGTTTTGGTCACCACAATATAAAAAGGATGTGGAGACTCTAGAAAGAGTGCAGAGAAGAGCAGTAAAGATGATTAGGGGACTGGAGACTAAACCATATAAAGAATGGTTTCTGGAATTGGGTACGTATAGTTTAATGAAAAGAAGGACTAGGGGGTGATATGATAGCAGTCCTCCAAAATCTCAGAAGTTGCCACAAAGAAGAGGGACTAAAGCTATTCGCCAAAGCACCTGAGGGCTGGACAAGATGGATGGAGAGTAATCAAGGAGAGAAACTACCTACACCTAAGGTGGAATTTCCTGCCAATTACAACAATTAAACAGTGGAACAATTTACCTCCAGAAGTTGTAAGTGCTCTAACACTGTAAGTTTTTAAGAAGACATAGGACAACCATTTGTCTGAAATGGTATAGGGCAGTGATGGATAACCTTTTTGCCATCCCGGGCCAAAAGCAGGGGGAGCGCGGAGGGTTGCGCATGTGTGCGCACATCCATAATTCTATGCGCCCACCCCCCCAATGCTCCCCCTGTTTTTGGCACGTGATGACTCGGTAGGCCCGGTAGGCCTGTTTTTTTCTCGCTCCCCAGGCTCCAGAGGCTTTCTAGGAGCCTGGGGAGAGCAAAAACAGCCTTCCCCAATTCTGGAACTTGGCAAACAGACTGTTTCTGGCCTCTGGGAGCCCTCCAGAGGCCAGAAACGGCCAGTTTGCTGACTTCCGGTGGGAACGGAAGGCCCGTTTTTCACTCTCCCCAGGCTCCAGAGGCTTTCTTGGAGCCTAGGGAGGGCAAAAATGGGCTCCCCCCCTCCAAAGGCCCTCTGGAGGCCAGAAACGGTCTCTTTGCCGAGTTCCAGAGTTGCGGAAGGCCATTTTCGCCCTCCCCAGGATCCTAGAAAGGCCCAAAAGGTCCGAAAATCAGCTGTGCACACCGGAACTGAGCTCACATGCCCACTGATGTGACTCCATGTGCCACCTGTGGCATGCGTGCCATAGCTTTGCCATACAGGTGTAGGGGTTCCTGTCTGAGCAGGTGGTTGGAATAGATAGGGATCTCCAACCTTGGCAACTTTAAGACTTCAACTCCCAGAGTTCCCCAGCTAGCAAAGCTTCCAACTCTGTTCTGTTAAATAGACAATAGATATAGGAGTTTATAGATTACAGCTATTTCTATTTTTATTTCATTTTTGGGGCCTCTGAAGGGCCTCCGAGTGGGTGGGGAAGGCTGTTTTTGGCCTCCCCAGTTGCATAGAAAGAATCTGGAGCCAGGTGAGAAAGAAAAACGGGCCTCCCTCCCCCAGACCCTCCGGAGTCAGGAAACAGCCTGTTTCCCTACTTCTGGTTGGCCCAGAAGGCCCGAAAATCAGCTGGCCGGCACGCGTGCCCACTGATACGGCTACATGTGCCACCGGTGGCACATGTGTCATAGGTTCATCATCACGGTCCTAGACCCTTTTTGGGAAAGAGCAGACAAGGTGTGCAAGTGAATGTGGGAAAGAGTTTATTTTATTTATTTAATTATTATTGCGATTTATATGCCGCCCTTCTCCCAAAGGACTCAGGGCGGCTTACAGGATAAAAAAATTGACAATATGAGTTAAGTATGAATTAAAATCCAATTAAAATTAATTAAAATTATTACAATGTAAAAACCCCTCAACGGGTCAGTCCATTTGATGAAAGAGCCACGTTTTCAGTTTGTGGCAGAAGGAGAGGAGGTCGGGGGCTGTCCTAAGCCCAGTGGGCAAACCATTCCAGAGGGTCGGCATTTCCACAGAGAACACTCTCCCCCTGGGGGCTGCCAGCCGATATTGTTTGACTGAAAGCACCCTGAGGAGGCCCGCTCTGTGAGAGCGCACAAGACGATGGGAGGATGGCAGGAGATGCTCCTGCAAGTACCCTGGGCCTAAGCCATGTAGGGCTTTATAGGTGAGCACCAGCACCTTGAAACGAACCCAGAGGACCACCGGCAGTCAATGCAGCTCGCACAGGAGAGGTGTTACATGGGAGTAACGAGAGGCTCCCGTAACAACCTGCGCAGCTGCATTCTGGAGAAACTGAAGCCTCCGGGTGTATCCCAAGGGCAGCCCCATGTAGAGGGCATTACAGTAGTCCAAGGGCATGAGTGACGGTTGTGAGGGCATCCCGGTCTAGAAAAGGGTGCAACTGGCACACCAGGCATACTGTGCGAAAGCCCCCCTGGTTATGGCTGTCAAGTGATCTTCTAAAGACAGCCAAGAATCCAGGAGGACACCCAGATTGCAGACCCTATTGGAGGGAGCAAGTGCCTCCCCTCCCATCACTAGTGACGGAGTCACTAGATCCCGAGATGCCGGCATCCACAGCCACTCAGTCTTGGATGGGTCGAGTCTGAGTCTGTTTCTTCCCATCCAGGCCCGCACCCCTTCCAGGCAGCGGGACATCATGGAAAGGGCATCCCCAGGGTGATCTGGGGTGGAGATATGCAGTTCCATTTCAAGGGAAACTAAGAACAAAAAAGTTGCAAGAAGCTTCGGATAGCCATCCAGCTGCCTCGCACGCTGCAATTATTTGTGGGACTTGTAAGTCATGTTTATGGGGCTTTTTTAAAATGTGAATCTCGCATTGATTCCTTAGGCATTTCATTTTCCAATGGACACAACTGGAAAGAGCAGAGACGTTTTACCATAAATGCTCTACGCACGTTGGGACTGGGGAAGGCAGACATGGAGAGTAAACTAGAAGAGGTGGCACATCAGTTGGTGGAGACTTTTGCACGCGCCAAGGGTAGGATGTGGGAGATTGGGGAGAAATTGCATGACTCTGTTTTTCTGTGTTTTTTGTTTTGTTTTGTTTTGTTTTCCAATGCTAAATTCATTCATTGATTCATTCAATGGTAAGCAGCACCTGTCAGCATATCAGTTTTGGGTAGCTCACAAAGTGAAATAAAACAGCAAAATTGTAATCACACTAAAAATATGAAATGTAAAGAATTCCAACCAACTTAGCCCAGAGCTGGATAGATCTTTAAAGCCTTCTGGAACACCAAAAGAACGGGACCTACCCGGATTTTACGGGGAACCTCATTCTAGAAGGCAGGTGCAAAGAAGGAACATTTCCTAGTAGATGGTGCTGCTTAACTCAAAAACCCAATGCCAACCATGCTGGAGAGAAGTGGCTTGGCAGACATACCCAGGAGATATGCATTCCCTCACCTAACCAATCCCTATGCCATGTAAGGCTTTATAGCAGGGGTGAAATCTAAAATTTGTTACTACCGGTTCTGTGGGCGTGGCTTGGTGGTGGTGTGGTAATGTGACTGGGTGGGCATGGCCAACTTTTTTTAAAAAAACTTTTCAAAGCATTGTTTCTAATGCTTTGAAAAGCCTCTGGCGATCAGGCAACTCAGCTGGGATTGTCAGAGAGGCTTTTAAAAAAATGCTTTGAAAAGCCTCTCTGCCGATTGGGCAACTCAGCTGGGATCCTCAGAGACTTTTCAAAACATTTTTTTTACCACCTCTTCGACCAAGAAGTTGCAGAAAAAAATGCTTTGAAAAGCTTCTGAGGATCCCAGCTGAGCTGCGCGATCATCAGAGGCTTTTTTTTTAACTTTTAAAAGCATTTTGTCATCGGAAGAGGTTGTAGAAGAAACCACCCACCGCCATCGCTACCGGATCAGGCGATCCGGTCCGAACCGGGAGCATTTCACCCCTGCTTTATAGGTTATATCCAGCACCCTGAATCATACCTGGAAGCAAATGGATAGTTCAGTTTGCCAACTGAAGGTGCACCGAGGTATGTCCATAAATGACTGTGTAGCTAAATTGTGAACCAACTGAAGCTTCTGGGTAGGGTTCAAGGGCAGCCCCACATGGAATACCATGCAGTAATCAAGCTGTGAGATGACTAGAGCATAGATGACTATTAGAAGGACCTCCTGTTCTAAGAAAAGTTGCAACCAGAACACCAGTTGAAGCTTTGCAATGACCTTTCAGGAGACAGTTGCCACCTGTTCCTTGGATGTCCTGGATGTCCAGGAAGAGCCCCCTTTACACCCTATTCTTGCCCAGGGAACTGCTACTCCACCCAAGGTAAAGACAGTGTATCTCTAGATCTAAGTGGCCCTAACATCAGATTTCATGTGATTGAATTGGAAATAGTTCCTCCCCATCCAAACCTGCAAACCCTCCTAAAATAGGACAAATCTCAACAACCTCATCCCTTAACAATTAAATCCTATTTCTAACCCTCTCTCTCAGTTCATCATGAGGTCTTGCTCCTCCAAGCTGGCGCGTTGTTAACATAATATTGTATAATTTCATTTACAGGGCAGCCAATTGATCCTTTACCGCCCATCAATAATTCAGTCTGTAATATGATTTGCCTCTTGAGTTTTGGATACTGGTTACCCCCTGAAGACACAAAGTTCCAGATGATATTAGAATACATTAGTAATTACAGCAAATTTGGAGGTTCCACTTTCTTATTGGTGAGTAATCAGTTTCTTATTGAGTCCGTTAGAACTTTCTAAGTCTCTTATTAGTATTCCGAAGACTACTGTACGAAAGTGGTCTTACATCTAGGCAAATAGACCAAAGTTTTAAATTACGCAGATAGACAAACTAATTTCAGTTTTAAAGCTAATACTATCATCTGTTCTTAGAGGCAAAATGCCCAATGTTAGCTCCACATTGCCGTCCAAAGTTAAATTGTTCCTACTTGTTTATTTTATGAATTGGTTATTTTTCATCTGTAATGTAAGGAGAGTTCACGGTCGTAGGTCACTTAACGTGTCAGCCAGAGATTTGGAACAGCTTTTCAGAGGCCTCTCCTCCTTTGTCACTGAACATTTGATATAGTAAAAGAATGTTTAGAAACCACATAGGAAATGTTCTGTTTTGTGACTGGGCAAATGTGATGGAAGGTTAAGGCATTGTACTAGGATTGACCATCAAGAAGAGCAAGTTGAAATTCACCTTCTGATACTCCATGGAAGTTCAACTGGAAGATTTGAGGTCCACTTCTGATTGGTTGGTTAACTGGATAGTTGGTTGGTTGGATGGTTGGATGGGTGGGTAGTGGTTGTTTGATTGGATGGGTGGATGGTTGGATGGATGGATGGGTGGTGGGTGGGTGGTGGTTAGTTGTTTAGTTGTTTGGTGGGAGGGATGGATGGATGGTTGAATGGATGGATGGGTGGGTGGATGGTGAGAAAAATGGGAGGAGGGACTGCTACGGAAGTCCACTTACACTCCTGGAAGAAAAGAGCATAGAAAGAGCAGTGTCAACTCACGAAGCTTTCCTCACCTGCTTCCAGAAATCTAACAAAGAAACAGTTCTAACAAGACATAAAGCAGAGTTTCAGAAGGGAGTGTTGGAAGAAAAATCCAGTCTGGTTCTAAGCCAGGAGAAAGGCACTGGAAATAAAATGGAGTCTGGCCGCAAGGAAAGGAGGTCTCTGTTTATTGAGGAGCAAAACTAACAAAAGCATGTAGTTCTGGGACAGCTGATAAATTGGTTTGATGAGTACATGGATTTTTATAGGGTTCTGAGAACTGCTAGGGGATTGTGCAATGTCTGAAATGCTCCTAGGGGGTTGTGCAATGTGGTGAGACTTGTGTCCTTTGCTATTCTAATGGTGGTGGGTTAATCCTTTTTTAGCAATAGCACTTAGACTTATATACCACTTTACAGTACTTTCCAGCCCTCTCTAAGCGGTTTAAAGAGTCAGCCTCTTGCCCCCAACAATCTGGATCCTCATTTTATCCACCTCGGAAAGGATGGAAGGCTGAGTCAACCTTGACCCTGCTGAGAGTTGAACTGCCATTTGCAGGCAGCCAGCAGTCAGCAGAAGTAGCCTGCAGTACTGCAGTCTACTTCCAAATCACAGAAGTTAGACTAATAAGACGTAGATGTGACCACAACAGGAGTTAGTGTGACATTACTTTCAAAACATCTTGCCTTCCCATTTGCCTTGGTGGCGCAGAGGACTAAAGTACTGTTAATTAGCACTTAGCTGCCAGCTGCCTGCAATTACTGCGAGTTCAAATCTCAACAGGCTCAAGGTTGACTCAGCTTCCATCCTTCCGAGGGAAGTAAAATGAGGACCCGGATCGTGGGGGCAATAAGCTGACTTTGTATAAAAAAGAGCACCGCTTAGGGGGGCCCTAAAGCCCTACTAAGCAGGTATATACAAAAGTATGAAGGCTGTGGCTTTAATGCATTGTGAGCCGCCCTGAGTCTCCGGAGAAGGGTGGCATATAAATTAAACCAATAAATAAATAAATAAATAAATGTTCTTTTGTTAGTTATGCCATTCAATATCCAATGCAGTAGTGGATTAAAAAGTTAGGACCACTACAAGAATGTTTTGCTGACCTCTAGTAGTTGTCTTTGTTATGCAGCCCAGGTCTGGAAGCCCTGATACAGGTAGTCCTTGATTTATGACCACCATTGAGCCTTTCTTGCCAAAGTTCTTAAGGGAGTCACTGCAGTTGTTAAGTTGATAGCACGGTTGTTAAGTGAATCTGGCTTCCCCATTAACTTTGCTTGTCAGAAGGTCACAAAAGGGGATCACATGACCCCAGGATACTGCAACCGTCATAAGTATGAGCCAGTTGCCAAGCATGTGAATTTTGATCACGAGACCATGGGAGATGCTGCAATGGTTGTACAGGTGGAAAATGATCATGTCACTTTTTTCAGTGCCATTCTAGCTTTGAATGGTCACTAAATTGATATTGATTGATTGATTGATTGGTTCGATTTATTTATTGGTTTGATTTATATGCCGCCCTTCTCCGGAGACTCAGGGCGGCTGACAATGCATTATTTTGTATATCCCTGCTTAGTAGGGCTTTCGACCCCCCCCCCCCCAAGCGGTGTTCTTTTTTATACAAAGTCAGCTTATTGCCCCCACAAACCGAGTCCTCGTTTTACCTACCTCGGAAGGGTGGAAGGCTGAGTCAACCTTGAGCCTGGTGAGATTTGAACTTGCAGTAATTGCAGGCAGCTGGTGCTACTTAACAGCACTTTAGTAGTCTGCTGCGCCACCAGGGCTCTTAAATGAACTGTTGTAAGTCGAGGACTACCTGCATTACCTAACTCACCAGGGAACTGATAGGATTTTGTTTTTACTTCTCCTATAGTTTGGTGAACTGTTTCCATGGCTAGTGAAACATCTCCCAGGGGCTTATCAGAAGTTACAAGCATCCATCGAGGCAGGGATCTCGCTTATAAAGGAAGAGTCAGAGAAACACAGCCAAGATTTGGCCCTGCGTCAGCCAAAGGATTTCCTGGATCTTTATCTTCTCCAGATAGAAAAGGTAAGGATCTTCTGGGAATTTTAGTCATGCCCGCTGGGATCCACAGATATGTCAAGAGGCTTTTTTGAGCCTTTGAGAACATGGGCTATTCAGGGCTATTCAAGTTCTTAACCTGTGTTAAAAACTGCCTGTTTGTATGTATGTATGTATGTTTGTTTGTTTGTTTGTTTATGCACACAGACATACCTTCTTTTAAGTTCAATTAACTTTAATACTATCATTAGAATTTACGTCTCTTGGCTTCTTGTAAAGCCAAGAGATGCAAATTAAAAGATAAGAACCTGTTAGAAATTCTGTATATAGCCCTTCAGAACAGATAATGCACACTCCCCATGTGCTTTTCTGCTTAACTGCAGCAAGTTAGCAGGAAACTTTATTAAGAGAAAACACATAGATTAGTATACCATAGATGGAGCTACAAACTTATAAGCGCTGCCATCTGTTGTCTCTAATGAATATTGCTGTAGTTCAGTAATGGTTAACCTTTCTGGCATGCGTGCCATAGGTTCGCCATCATGGCTGTACTTGTTGCCCAGAATATATGAGCACTGTATATTCCAACACCCTCACTTAACAACTACTCCTTGTATTAGTCCCATTTTGTATCTCAGTTCTATAAGGGGTTTACTATTCAAAACACAGAAAAGTGACTGTTTAATGTCATGTCATGAGAATAGCACAATGATCAGATAATCTTCAGTGTGGCATGTATGTGTTAAATAGGGATACACATTCTATTTGAGAATGGATCATCCCAGAGAACTGCAAAACATTCTATTACTTCTGGATCAGTGATTTCCTGAAGCTAATCTTTGATTTGGAAGCAATTCATGATATCTCACATGGATTCCACTGCTGAAACAGTCCCGTGTTTCATCAACTACTTCTAGTGTATAGGATTTGTTTCTGGGAAATTAGCCTTTATTTTGGATGGGAATAGCTGGATTGGCAAGGTCTAGAGAAAAGGTAGAAAGTTTCAGGTTTCTCTAGAACGTTCCATTCCCAGAAAAAATAGATTTTGCACATACTTAATTCTAATTAAAAGAGCATGTTCACTACAGGGGTTAAGACAAGAGAGTTTTAGAGATTGAGTTTTAGTCCCACTTTAGACACTGTGGGAAGTCTCCTCCCCCTCATAGAAGAATGGAATATTTTGGAAAATATTAAATATTTTGGGAAATATTAAAAAGGCAGAATATTATATTTCCCTAACAGAGAAAGGCAAAATATTATATTTCCCTAAAGGAAACATGGAGAAAAATACTCTTAAAGACGGGAAGCAAACTCAGTCTTTCTTAATAGCACCCAGCAGATATTTTGCGCCAATTAAGAAAAATTGAAGCAAAAGACCTTCACTGCCAGCGAGGGGATTACAAATTTACATTCTCCTCCTTCACTCAAATTCTAAGAACAGGACACGACCATTTAGGACATACAGTAGAACTTCTAGTCACGACCGTAATTCATTCCATAACTTCGGTTGCAACCTGATTTGGTCGAGACCAGAAGCACATGCGCTTACCAAAAAAAATAAATAAATGGCGCAGAAGGGGAATCAACACCGAAGGGGAAATTGGCCGCGGCCGCATTTGATTGCCACCTGAATATATGTTTGTGATCAGATTCAAAAATTTTGTGAATTTTTTGGTCGGAACCCAATTTGGTCATAGTCAGAAGCGTTCGTGACCCGAGGTCCTACTGTAATAAGATTAACCCACTACCATTCAGCAGAAGACACAGAACTCACTACATTGCACAATCTCCCAAGGGCATTTCAGAGGTTGCACAACCTCTCACCCAGCAGCATCTCTGAACCTGAAACCATGTACTCATCAAACCAATTGGTCAGCTGCCCCAGAACCAGGGGTGAAATGCTACTGGTTCTCTCCCCTTTGGGCAAACCGGTAGCGATAAAAACTACCAGTTCAATCAGACTGATATTTCCGACGATCAGCTGTGCTGCGCGGTTTAGCTTTGCTAGAAAGCAGGAAATCCTGCTTTCTAGCAAAGCTAAATTGCGTGGCACAGCTGATCCCCCACTTGCTGTTCTACTTACATTCCCAAGCCTCCTTTTGGTGCGTACTGCGTATGCGCAAGTGCAGCGTGGGTTTGGTGCACACTGCTCATGCAGATGCAGCACACATTTGGTGTGGACTGCAAACGTGCGCACAGCATGCTTGCATCTCCACCGAACTGATAGCAAACGGGTTCGGATTTCACCACTGCCCAGAACCCTGCTTCATCAATAAACTTTTCTTTCCAATCAGCCTCCATGTTGTTTCCAGGGTCTTTCTCCCAGCTTGGAACTGAACCAGAGGGATTTTCCTTCTAACAACAAAAAGCCAGTTGGGTGATTTGGGGGGCAGCCATTCTGTTTCAGATCTAGGAAGCAGGCCATGGCAAATGACTTTCAGCAAGAAAACTGCAGGGACGTGTCAAGCAATCACCAAAAGTGAAGACTGACTTCAAGGCACCAAAGAAATAAATAATTCTAACTAAAATCTCTCCTTTTGTTAGAAACAGAATGAGCCCAACTCAACCTTTGATAATGAAAACATGGCTATTTGCATTATGGAATTTTTTGTTGCCGGGACAGAAACCACAGGAACCTTTATGCAATGGGCTCTGTTCCTCATGGCGACGTATCCAGATATCCAAGGTAAGAAAAAGGGTAGTTCTGGCTCGTCTGGGAAATAAGGCTGAATACAGGTAGTCTTCGACTTACAATGGTTCATTTAGTGACCATTCAAAGTTATAACAGCACTGAAAAAAGGGACTTAAGACCGTTTTTCAGTCGCAACCAATGGTGGGTTTCACGTACCTTTGCTACCGGTTCGCTCGTGCACATATTTACAACCGTTGCTGTGTCCCAAGGTCATGTAAATCATCTTCTGGCAAGCAAAGCCAATGGGGAAGCCAGATTTACTTAACAACTGGGTTACTAACTTATCAATTCACTCAACAAAAAAGGTCATATAATGGGGCCTGAACAAATTAACCAATATCTCACTTAACACCAGAAATTTTGGGCTCAGTTGTGATTGTAAGTCGAGGACTACATGTAAACCATCATAGAGATGAATGTCCCCTGTGCCCAGATTCACCTTGCAGGATGCAACATAATATCTGTCAAGGAAGTCCCCAATTCCAGGACTCCCCTTCCATTTTTCTGAAGATCTTGGTGAGGTGATGGGAGTGAGGATCTTATGCGCCTTGTTTTTTCGGTACTATTTCAGAAGGTCATGCACAGTGACATTATACAGTCATAAAGGATCTTCCCTAACACCCTCTACAATACTGTGGTTTATTTACCTTTTTCTAACATTTCACCCAGATAAAGTCTACAAAGAAATGGAAACTGTTTTGGGTTCCTCTGACTCCATTTGTTATGAAGACCGGAGGAAATTGCCTTACACTCATGCCGTCATTCATGAAATTCTGCGTTCCAAATACGTTTTAATTGGTACTCCCAGGAGAACAGTGAAAAATGTAAACGTCTGTGGCCTTTCTATTCCAAAGGTAAGAAAACAGATAACAGAATAATGGAGTTGGAAGGGACCTTGTTGGTCATCTAGTCCAACCCTCCCACCCCGCTCAAGTAGGAGACCTACATCATTTCTGACAAAGGGTAGTCCAGTCTCTTCTTGAAAGCCTCCAGTGATGAAGCTCCCACAATTTCTGAAGGCAACTTCTGATCCATGGGTTGATTGTTCTCACCGTCAGAAACAAAATTATTCTTATTTCTAGGTTGAATATTTCCTTGATCTGTTTCCATCCATTATTCCATGTCTGGCCTTCAGGATCATCAAATGAAACGAGCATCAATCATTTCCACTTTATGACATAAATCCTTAGAGCAACTTCTTTCAGACACGCAAAAAAAAATCTAAGAAACGAGGAACTTTATAATTTACGTATATGTGTATACGTAATCACACATGCATTCTTTCTTCTCAATTAACTAGTGGAACTGCTTGCCTTGAAAAGTTGTGGATGCTCCATCACTGGAGGCTTTTTGTGCCCAGCTGCCCTATCAGGGTGACTCGCTCCCTCCTTAATGTAGGGGAGCCCTTGCAGGGTAGTTTGAGGAGTTTCTTCAGTTTCTGTTAAGTCACTCAGATTCAGATGGACCTGGACTCTGATTGGGCAATTCCGACCGAGATGACAGGAGCAGGTCTTAGTCCTATTATGTGGGATGAGTTTGAACCTGTGACTCCTGAGGAAGTGGACAAGGCTGTAGGAGCAATGAGTTCCTCCACTTGTTTGTTGGACCCGTGCCTTTCCAGGCTGGTTTTGGCCAGCAGGGAGGTGACACGAGGCTGGCTCCAGGCTTTAGTTAATGTGTCCTTGAGGGAAGGGGCCTTCCCGCAACCATTAAAGGAGGTGGTTGTAAGGCCCCTCCTCAAGAGGCCTTCCCTGGATCTAGCAGAATTAAAGAACTTTCGTCCAGTCTCCAACCTACCCTTTGTGGGAAAGGTTGTAGAGAAAGTGGTGGCACTTCAGCTCCTGTGGTCATTGGAGGATTATCTAAACCCTTTTCAGTCTGGCCTCACGCCTGGCTACAGCAAGGAAATTTCTTTGGTCATGCTGATGGACGATCTTTGGCGAGCCCGAGATGGGGGCCATTCCTCCATCTTGGTGCTATTTGACCTCTCAGCGGCTTTCGATACCATTGACCCTGGTATCCTTCTGGAACGACTAAAGGATCTGGGAGTGGGAGGCACCGTGTTATGGTGGTTCTCCTCCTATCTCTCTGGTCGATCACAGTCAGTGTTGGTGGGATGACAGAGGTCGACCCCTAGGCCCCTCATTTGTGGGGTGCCTCAGGGGTCGGTCCTCTCTCCCCTCCTATTTTATTTATTTTATTTATTTATTTCAATTTATATACCGCCCTTCTCCCCGGGAGGGGGACTCAGGGTGATGAACAGCCAAATTAAAACACATATAATACAAATATTAAAAAATTTAAAATTAGATTAAATTGTCGGCGTTCCAAAATAAGTCTCAAACCCAATTAAAATACCCAATTGAAAACCCCAGAAATTAATAATACCAAAAATTTAAAAAACCCATTAAAATCAATCAAGCAAGGCTGGCTTGTTGGAATAAATAAGTCTTAAGGGCCTTTCGGAAAGCGCGGAGGTCCGGGATCAAACGAATTTCAGGAGGCAGCTCGTTCCATAGGGCGGGTGCCCCCACAGACATCTACATGAAGCCACTGGGTGAGATCATCCGACGATACAGGGTGAGGTATCAGCAATACGCTGATGATACCCAGCTGTATATCTCTACCCTGTGTCAGTTCAGTGATGCGGTGGATGTGATGGGCCAGTGCCTGGAGGCTGTGAGGTTCTGGATGGGAGTCAACAGGTTCAGACTTAACCCTGACAAGACCGAGTGGCTGTGAGTATTGCCTCCTAAAGACTATGTTGTCTGTCCATCCTTGGTTCTGGGGGAGGAAAAATTGTCCTCCTCAGAACGGGTTCACAATTTGGTTGTCGTCCTAGACTCACAGCTAAGATTAGAGCAACATCTGACAGCTGTGGGTAGGGGGACCTACGCATAGGTTTGCCTGGTGCACCTATTGCGACCCTACTTGGATCGGGAGGCTCTCCTCACGGTCACGCATGCCCTTGTCACCTCACGGTTAGATTATTGCCAGTGCACATGGGAACACTGGAAACTGGAAGATCATCTTCCCCACATGCACATGCAGCTATTCTTCCAGTTTCGGCACTCCCACGTGCGTGAAGACCAGCTAGCCGGTGCACCGGAACCCGGAAGAGCAATAGCCAATGGCTCACGTGTCCAGAGAAAAGGCTCTGCGTGCCACTTCCGGCACATGTGCCATAGGTTCACCATCACGGGTATAGGATCTTCTGTTTGAGCAGGGGACTAGACCAAAATACCTCCAAGGTCACTATTCTGATAGATTGATTGATTGATTGATTGTCTTCATGCAAAAATATCTGTTGGAAGAAATATCCAGTTCCAGTTCCATGCCAGGAGAAAGGCACTGGAAATAAAATGGAGGCTGGAGGCTGATTGTGTTCTGAAAGGGTGTTGGGCAATTCCTATTGAGGCTAATGGCTTTGGTCCTGTGTTGGATCTTGGATGAGGGGCTGCTTGTTCTAATCCTACCATTCTGCCTTTGTTAGGAGGAGGAGTTTTGAAATATCCTGTCTAGAATGGATTACCAAATCTGCATTTCTGAAAGCTGACCTCCACAGTTTCTGCTTGAGGGCAGGGTGACTGTTGTTGGTTTCTGCCTCCCTTACAATTTTTTCCCTATTTTTCCTTTAGCGGAAATATTCTAATCTTCCTTTTTCTATATTTCCCAAAATACGTCATTCTTCTGGGGTGGGGAAGGGGGTCTTCCTACATATCTAAAATCATATTAATGGCGTAGTTGTTTTGAGAAGGAACTAGCCCCACCAAATTCAGAGAAGCAATGTTGGGTTGTCGCCTAAGACAGGGGTCTGCAACCTTTAACACTCAAAGAGCCATTTGGACCCATTTCACACAGAAAAGAAAACACCGGAAGCCACAAAACCCTTCATCTAAAATGAAGATAATACTGCATATATCGTTTTTTACCTTTATGTTATGTATAAAAAACTATAGTGTGTTCCATTTATGAAATTGCCTCCCGGCCACTTGCCTCAAAAGCCTCAACATATCTATAGTTCTGTAAAAATATTGTTCACTTCTCTGTCTCTATCTCTCTCTCTCTCTCTCTCTTTCTGTGTCTCTCTTTCTGTGTCTTTCTGTCTCTCGGTGTGTCTCTTCTCTCTCTGTGTGTGTGTCTCAGTGTCTCTCTGTGTGTGTGTCTGTCTGTCTGTCTCTCTGTGTGTGTCTCTGTCTCCCTGTCTCTCTCTCTCTGTGTCTCTCTTGTTCTCTCTCTGTCTCTCTCTGTCTCCACTGCTGTTGTCAGGGGTGAATGGGGCAGTGTCGCATTGTGGCTCTATGTCATAAGGGACTCCAGGAAGGGGAGGGGACCCCGCCTCTCCCATTGTGAAAAGCACTAAATTTCACTGTGTTATGCAAGGTGCTGTGAGAGCAGTGGGCGGGCCACAGACACAGCAACAGCAGCGGCTTTGACTGCAGGTGGCTCAGGCCAATGTCTCGGGGCAGAGAGCAGGTTGCATGTCTCCCCGAGCAACCGAGGTGCGCCCAGCACTAACTAATGCCAGAAGAAGCACCTGTGAGAACCAGCAAGAGATGAGGGCTGTCTTGAGTGCAAATGTACCGGAGCGAGTCTCCATCCCCTGCAGTTGCCTTTATCTTCTCAGGCCAGGCAAGGAGTGACTGGGAGGGGAGGGGCAAGGAGCGGGACCAACCAGTGTTGGATCAGCCGGTTCGGTCTGGAGCCACAGCTGAGGGATGAAAGAGCTGCATGTGGCTCCAGAGCCACGGGTTGCCGACCCTTGGCTTAAAATGAGTGTAATGGTAGTCAAAGGCTAAAATTGAGTTGGCTCAAACCTTGTCAATTGTCTTCCCTTCAGGAAACTTTAGTTTTTGTAGATTTCCGTTCGGTTCTTCTGGATCCCAAGCAATGGGAGAGTCCTGAAGAATTCAATCCAAATCATTTTTTGGACAAAGAGGGAAATTTTAGGAAGAGAGAAGAATTTCTGCCATTTGGAGCAGGTAAGCTCTGAATCATTTTCCTGGTGGTTCGAAAGAGGATTGAGGAGAAAGGAGTGGGACATCCTTGACTGGGCCTCCCGTAATCTTGAAAGGGAAAATCTGGGACCGGGTTTGGATCGATTCCTTTGGTGCTCTTTTGAAGTCCAGTTTCTGACCTCTCTGTTAGAGCCAATGGGATCTCTGGCAATGGAGAAACTGAATCTTCCAGGATAACGGTCTACAGCAGTGGCCCATGGGCCACATAATGCCCTGGACAGCTATGGCCCCACAATATTGTAATAAAAAATATAAAAAATAAAGTTTACTCTTCAAATATATTAACTACAGATAGTCCTCGACTTACAAGAGTTCATTTAGTGACCGTTCAAAGTTATGATGGCACTGAAAAAAAGGACTTATGAGCAACCGTCATATGTGTGAAAAACGGTCCTAGGTCACTTTTTCCAGTGCCGTTGTAACTTCAAACGGTCACTAAATGAACCGTTGTAAGTCAAGGACTACCTACAATGATTTAGTACTCTGCAATCAAGAAACGAACATATTCTGTAATTCCACCTTTTCATCTATATCTGAACTCAGCTGTCATTAGACTGTACGGTAGGGTCACTTGCCCAGACAAGAAATTTATAAAAATTAAATTTAGGAAATTGGCACAAAATCTCAGAGATGCCAAAAATGTGAAATGCACAAAGCAATTCTTGGCTCCCTCCCTCCCTCCAGGCCCATCTTGGATGTATTATTTATTTATTTATTTAGTCTTTGGTATGTTGGCCTTTGATTGATGTCAAGACTGCTCTCTCAGGGATGAGTCTAATTCTTCCCTTTCTTGTTTCTTTCGAATATTTCCTTTGCAGGAGCTCGTGTCTGTGTGGCGGAAAACTTAGCGAGAATAGAGTCTTTCCTTTTGTTTACCAACCTGCTGAGAAGCTTCAAATGGCAGCTACCTGAAGGAGTGAAAGAACTCAATCAGGAACCGCTAGTAGGACTCGTCTTACATCCTCAACCTTTTAAACTCTGTGCCGTTGATCGATGCCGGTCATCCTAAATTAGATTTAAAGGAATATAGGGTGAAGATATCACTGATGTGGCTTTTACAATGATTTCTCGGTCATTCCCTTTCTTTTCGCGGGACCTTCTACCTTAACTTGCTCTCCGCTCAAGCTTTCTCTGCCCTAAAGAAGTGTTTCTCAACCTTCGTTGTTTTTAAGATGGGTGGACTTCAGTTCCGAGAATTCCCCATTGCTGGCTGGGGTATTCTGGGAGTTGAAGTCTATACATTTTAAAATGGTTTAAAAAACACTGTTTTAAATGATTTTCTTGTCTGTCTGGAATCAGATCTATCACGCAACTCTTGCTTGCTTTTGTTCCCTGGGGGTGAATTTGGACAGAAGAAGGAAACGGGGAAGTTTTGATAGGAGATATCAAAGATGGAAGGGTTATATCCCATGGGATAGCAAAGGGTCAACACAGTGATTGCTCCATGTAATTGTTGGAAGAAATATCCATCTGGTTAAGTTGCAAGCTGGGAGAAAGGCACTGGAAAAAAAATGGAGGCTGGAGGCTTATTGGAAAGAGGGTTTCCAGAATCACCAGGCATATGGTTCTGGGTAGCTGACCACATGGAGTTGAGAGAGTATTTATACCTTCTTTTGGACTTTGCACTTGAACTTCCTGTTCCTGTGCAAGAACATGTATTCTATTGGCTGTTGTAGGCATCATAACTAACTTTATAGGTGTCAAAGTTTCGGTTTCATCCTCAAAATAAAGTTAATTTCCAAGCATCAAACTTTAGGAAATATTCTCTTTATTGAGCGATGCAGCCGTGCCCGACAACCATGCAGACAGTACTGGCCTCTCCATCCAAAACCCCTCCTATTCCTTCCCCATTCACTGCTCTCCATTGGCTGTCTTCCAGATCACTCTCTTATCTGTCTCTTCAGCACACAGGAATGTCACCCCTCCCATACATCTCCCAGGAGACTGAATTCGCCGAAAGCTTTTTTAGGTGAAATGTCAAACTTTTTTCCTCATTGCTTCTATGTCGGTATTGGAACACTGACATCAGGTTGTCTGAGTCAAGCTTGGTTGAAGCTTGGTCCGCTGATGCAATAAACGGGCTTATTGTGGCTGAATGGCTTTGCCCTGAAGGATAATCCCATCATCCTGGAGCTGAAGGTCTATTGTTTTGTAGATAGGCTGGCCCAGTCTTTCCCAATGGGCACAAAATATCTGCTGGGGCTATTAAGATAGTGGGTGTTGCTTTAAAAGAATGTTTCTCCATTTCTCCCATTGGGAAATATAATATTCTGCCTTTTTTTAAATATTTCCTAAAATATTTCACCCTTTTACAGTATCCAGTTTTCTACGCCAATTATTTTCAGAGGTTTGATGCCACTTTCTGTGAGCTTCCAACCAGGTCTGAAACAAGCACAAGCCCTAAAATTCTTCACAGCCATGGTGAGAGGTGGGAATTGGAACAGAAAATAATCAGGATTTTTACACCTGAAATGTGATGCAAGTAATATATGTAAATATGCTAGTCACCATCTTCAAAGCGCTCCATGGCTTAGGACCAAGATACTTACAGGATCACTTTCTGCCACCGAATGTCTCCCACTGTCCGATACGCTCTCACAGAGAGGGCCTCCTCAGGGTGCCGTCGGCCAAACAATGTCGGCTGGTGACCCCCAGGGGGAGAGCCTTCTCTGTGGGGGGTCCTGCCATATGGAATGAACTGCCCTCGGATATAAGAAGGATTCCCGACCTCCGCGCCTTCCGTCGGGCTCTGAAGACTCTTTTGTTTCATCAAGCTGGCCTGACCGAATAGATAAATTTTAAAGGGGGTTTAATTGGTTGTAAAGGGGTTTTAGTGAGGGGTTTTAAATAACGGCCAAATTGTTTTAAATTATTTAATTGTTTTAATTTTTGTGTTGAGTTATTTTAACATGGCTATAAACTGCCCTGAGTCCTTCGGAGAAGGGTGGTATAGAAATGTAGTAAACTAACT
The DNA here is from genome assembly GCA_038048745.1 of Coluber constrictor foxii. NCBI lineage: Eukaryota > Metazoa > Chordata > Lepidosauria > Squamata > Colubridae > Coluber > Coluber constrictor. The sequence continues at coordinate 3,487,185 of CM075963.1, read as the reverse complement.
AACTAACTAACTAACTAACTAACTAACTAACTAAACTAAATATAGATGAGTATATTGGGAGAATAATTGTAGATAATCAATAAAATATGACAGGGGTGAAATGTAAAATTTGTTACTACCGGTTCTGTGGGCGTGGCTTGGGGGGCGGTGGTTATGTGACTGGATAGGCGTGACCAACTTTTTTTTTTAACTTTTCAAAGCATTTTTTCTAATGCTTTGAAAAGCCTCTGCCGATCAGGAAACTCAGCTGGGATCGTCAGAGAGGCTTTGTAAAAAATATCTCTCTACTGATCAGGAAACTCAGCTGGGATCTTCAGAGACTTTTCAAAGCATTTTTTAAACCACCTCTTCGGCCAAGAGGTTGCAGGAAAAAATGCTTTGAAAAGCCTCTGATGATCCCAGCTGAGCCGCGCGATCATCAGAAGCTTTTTTTTTTTTTACTTTTAAAACCATTTTTTTCATCGGAAGAGGTGATAGAAAAAATGCTTTTAAAAGTAAAAAAAAAAAGCCTCTGATGATCGTGCAGCTCAGCTAGGCATGGGGGGTGGGGGTGGGGGTGGGCGCAGGGATTTTTGCTACCGGTTCTCCAAACCACCCGCCTCCATCACTACTGGATCGGTAGCCGATAACATCCCAACAACCCAGTCAGATCGTTGTGTTGCAGGGTAAGCCCTTTGAGGGGATTTTGGACACTGGAGCGGATGTTTCAGTGATCTCTGCCTGCTGCCTGGCCAACTGACCCCTGTCCAAGTGTGTGGGGGGTGGGGGGTCGACAAAGTGCACGTCAAAGTGCAGAATTTATTTCAGCTCACTTGCCTAATTCAGATTTGGTCATACAGGTCCGCCCTTTCATATTAGATATTCATATCAGCCTTTGGGGGCGTGACGTAAATTGGGGGCCACCCTCACTTTGGAGGACTGAAATTATTGCCCTCCCACTGACTTGGATGGTTAAAGAGCCGGTGTGGATTGATCAATGGCCCGTGTCACACAAAAAATTAACGGCTCTCTTCATACCACTTCATAGTGTGTCACAGCCCTCTCTAAGCAATTTACAGAGTCAACTTCTTGTCCCCAACAATCTGGGTCCTCATTTTACCCACCTCAGAAGGATAGAAGGCTGAGTCAACCTTGAGCCACTGAGATTCGATCTGCTGAACTGCAGCTAACAGTCAGCTGAAGTAGCCTGCAGTACTGCGCCACCTCGGCAGCCTGCAACTTGATTGGTGAATACAGTTGTGGTCCGTAGAAGTTGGACACCCCAGTATAAATATTGTTAATCCTGTCCTGCCCGTCAGTTAATTCAGAGGTCCCCAACCCCTGGACTCAAGACCATCTTGCCCTGCACCTGGACGGCTGGAACTGGGAGGCATCTCCAGTTGGGACGGTGTTTGGATTGGACCATGTGATGGACTTCTGGGTGTTGGACAGGGACTTGAACATTCCTTTGGGTTGGGAAAACCTGGAAACTTTTAGATTCGGATTTTCCGAGATGTGCCAATATGACATCTCTAATAAAATGGAACTTTGAAGAAACTCAAGCCTCAGAGTAAAGTCAAATTGTATTATGACTTTAATTCCAGGGACGTCAGAAAAACCTGAGATTTCTAGAGAAATCAGTGTTCCAAATCAGCTCCATGACACTACAGAGAATATTCTTCTGCACTATGGACAAAAAGTTGAGTTTTCACTATTGTTTTACTTTTCATACTTTTAAGATAAAGGTTTGCTCTTGCTTTAGTTGAAATGTTCTGAGTTTATATGTAGAACTCGATTTTCTGTCTCTGAAATAGAAAGATTTGGATCAGACCAATTCCAAGATCCAGACCAGGATTTTGAAATGCTCAAAAACACAACTTGGCACAAAATGAACAATTTGCAGCTGAATCAAGGACAGATTCAGATTGCAGCAGAAAACAGAAGAAAAAGCTGGGGAATGGCCGAGATCTGGGAAGTTCTCACTACTGTGCTGGTGGGATTTCTGATCCTGGATTTTCTAAAACTGCTGTGGTCCAGCAGACATTACCCTCCTGGCCCTCTTCCTCTTCCTCTCATTGGTGGACTCTGGCGGATTGGGACCAAGCTTTCCAAGGATAGTTTCACTAAGGTATTTGTCTGTCTGTCTCTCTCTCTTTCTATCCTTCTATCTATCTAAGCCACGGTGGCGCAGTGGTTAGAGCAGTGGTGTGTTGCTCCCAGTTCGGTCTGATTCTTTAGAACCAGTTGTAAAAGCGGCAGGAGGCTCTGGACAATAATAATTGATGATCTGTGCATGCGTAGAAGCGCACATTCACTCCCGTTGCAAACTGGTAGTAAAGATAAGTAGAAGCTACTCCTGGGCTAGAGTGCAGTACTGCAGGCTACTTCTACTGACTGCTGGCTGCCTACAATTTGGCAGTTCAACTCTCACCAGGCTCAAGGTTGACTCAGCCTTCCGAGGTGGGTAAAATGAAGAGCCAAATTGTTGGGGGCAAGAGGCTGACTCTGTAAACCGCTTAGAGAGGGCTGTAAAACACTTTGAAGCAGCATGTAAGTCTAAGTGCTACTGCTATCTATCCATCCATCTATCATCTACATACCTACCTACTTACCTTCCTACTTAGCTTTCTAAGTGGTCCCCAGATCTTTGATCTATCTAATTTTGAAACCATCCACCTTTCCCCCAGAGTGACTCTGGGCAGCGTACAATAAAATTTCAAAACATAAAAACAGTACATAAGAGTTGAAATTTAAAGGAAGGCAAGGTTGATTAAAAACAATGTTAAAAAACAATTGAAAGGAGGGCGGCTTTCAGGGGTGTTAATCCAGAAAGGATTAAGAGCCGCTGGTGGGGACAAAGCAGCCAGCCTAGCTTGGGTTTGGGCTGGCTGGTTGGAGCAGCACTGCAGCTGAGGCTGGCAAGCACACCGACACGGTGCGGCAGTGCTCCAGGAGGGCAGGTGGGCTGCAGACATCCCATTTCTTCCTTGTCTTGTCGTGAGACAAAAGCAAATGGCGGTGGGGTTGCTTTAGGAGGTTGCTTCGGGAAGGCGGATATCTGCAGTCAGGCGGGGAGGGAGGATGGTGAGAGAGATGGAGAGGTGTGGCAATTGCTCAACCAGGGTGGCTTCAGCAGGGTTTGCATATGCCTCTGTGCCCGCACCATGTTCTGCTCCAGCCAGCTGCGTGACTACAAGTGAGCTGACCTGCTCTTCGGGAAGATGAAGGGGTACCCATCCACCCACTGGCTGGGATGGACCTCGGAAGACAAGCGGGGGTGGGAGACTGCCAGGAAGGCAGCATGGAAGGCAGGCAAGCATGGTAGGCTCCCTTCCCCGCAGCTCCCTTCCCCGCAGCTCCCTTCCCCACAGCTCCCTTCCCCGCAGCCCTGCCATGCTTGCCTGCCTTCCACATGGCTTTCCACTTGCCTGCCTTTGCAAGCTGGCCACAGGGATGCCGGGAAGGCCGGGTGGAAGGCAGGGAAGCATGGCAGGACTGCGGGCTGCAGACTGGTTCGGGGGCGGGGCCAGCCAACGATTGCTACCAGTTCGACAAACCAGCCCCAATCTCTTCTACCAGTTCTCCCGAACCGGTCCAAACTGTTAGCATTTCACCCCTGTATTATATGCACCGTTCTTTCGGCTTCTAAGATTGCCCACACAGCCCCATTCTGCATCACATATTTTCAAAAGAGTAGCACCATGTAGAATGTGTTGCAATATCCAATGGGAAATGGCCAGAGCGTGGGTGACTGAGTCTTCTTCAAGAATCACTGAGATAGAGAAGCTTAGCATGAGAACTTATTTGCTTAATGAGGACAAGAACTAGTTTTGGCGTGCAGTGCCTGAAAACCTACTGCTTTGTTGCATATCTTAGAAACGTTTGAATATTTATTATGTTTGAAGTAATGCCAGTGCCATGCTTGCCTGGAGCTCATGGGTGTTTCTCTTTTATGCAATCCAGGACCTAAATGGCTTAGAAAAATAGAGACGGGACCGAAACTGGTCAGAAAGGAAATTCCAATTTCTATGGAACTATTCCTTGCCATTTAATCCAATTTCCGTTCAGAAATAGATAGCGAGGGGGTGTCACATGGGAAATGGGATACTAATTCTAGTTCCTGTCATATAAAGGTGATGAAGGTTCATCTGCCTGCTATAAAGTCCCAGCTGTTTTCTCTTTTTTCTGTCCCAAATGTCAGCTGAACAAGCAATACGGAGACATTTACACAGTATGGTTGTGGCATCAACCTGTGGTAGTAATTTCTGGATTTCATGCAGTGAAGGAAAGCCTGATCAACCATTCGCAAGCTTTTGCTGATCGGCCCCTTTCAACTTTTCTTTTAAAAATATGTAGAGGTAAAGGTAAGTTCTTCTGAAGACCAAGGTATTTTATGCAGGGGTGAAATTCACTTACCTTCCCTATGGTTCCTAAATGTGGCGTACCAGATGCGTGCTCACCCCACTCGTGCTCACCATCTTCTGCGCATGCGCAGAGGCTTAAAATGTTGCAAAAAAGCGACATGATGATGTCTGCATGGGTGGGCAGAGCCTCCCACAGCCGCCGCTACCAGTTCGCCGAAACTGGATAGAACTGTTGAATTTCACTCCTGATTTTATGGTCATTTAACTGGAGAAACGTAAGACAAAAAGAATATTATTTGTTCCCGATATTAAGTTCAAGCATGGTGAAGCCGAAGGGAGTATTTGACTGGGAGATGCCTTTGGATGGGTTTTTTTTTCAGGATGTGAAATTTTGCTTAATGGATTGCCCCGGTTTGCAAGAATTGGTAGTAAAACTGGTGGGAGGCCCCACATACTGCCCCAGATGTCATCATTGGCGATCTGCATGATCCCATTGCAAACCGATAGTAAAGGTAAGTAGAACCCACCCCTGATAGCTTGTGATTTGGTACTGAAATGCTTCTCTCTAGACAAGTTTGTATAAATCAATTGCTGAAATGCTTCTCTCTAGACAGGTTTGTATAAATCAATTGCTGTTCTCTTTTTCTGCTTTAAGGCTGAAGAAATGCCCCAGATTTATTTATCTTGCTTTATTTTATGAAACTTCAATTGAATTTTACTAAACCTCAAGTGAATCTTTCCTTCTTGAAATCTGTCAAAGTGCACCATCTGGATAAAAACTCAGTATGGCTGGAAGATCACCCCGCCCCCCACGCCCCAATCTTACAAGGAAACCCTTGAAACACACAAAGCAACAAATCTGTGATCACTTACAGGCAGGCAAAGTCATAACCAGGAGCCAACATGGGTTTGTCAAAAACAATCACGTCAGACAAATCTATCACCGTCTTTGACAGTGAGACAAAGTGAAGGGACCAGAGAAATTCTGTGGATAGAATTTACTTGGACTTCAGTAAGGCATTTTAACTGATTAAGATTAAGACACCAAAATACCTGGGGGTTACTTTAGACAGGACCCTGTCCTTTAGGAAATATATTCAGAATATGGCTGCCAAGGTTAACAGCAGAAATAACATCCTACAAAAACTATGCGGAACAACTTGGGGAGCTTCAGCCCCAACCCTTCGATGTCCAGCCCTCGAGCTTTGCTACTCTGCAGCGGAATACTGTGCACCTGTATGGATAAACAGCTCACATACAGGACTTATTGATGTTCAACTTAACCATACAATGAGGCTAATTACTGGGTGCATAAAATCTACACCTAGTTACTGGTTACCAGTTCTTAGTCACATACTTCCCCGCACTTACGACGACAAGAAGCTCTCATTCGGGAGTATAGTAAGATCCTGTTAAATTCCTCTCTACCCATACATGGGTACATTCCTGATCTCTTAAGATGCCGATTAAAGTCAAGAAATCCACTAATCTTTACAGCGCGTAAGTTGATGGCCAATCATCAGAACACCACACAAAAGTGGATGGAAGCGTGGAGTAGCTGTTCCCCCCAAGCTGTCTCCGAGCATATCAGTCCTAGTAGTATACCTTCAGGATTTAGCCTACCCTGTCACATATGGGTGACATATAATAGAATTAGAACAACTCATGGGGTGCATGCTGACTCCCTGTATAAATGGGGAAAGACACCTTCAGTACAATGTGATTACGGGGCCCCTCGACAGACTGTCCAGCATATAGTGAGGGAATGCCCTAACAGAAGGTATCCAGGAGATTCTAGGGACTTCCTCTGAGTAACAACGGCAGCTACTGACTGGATCGCCAAACTCGACATTAAACTTTGAAATGTTATTTCTGTTTTCCTTTTAGGTTTTCTTACTGCTTTTTTTATTGTTTTAATTGTTTTTAACCTGCAAAAATGAAGTGTTTTAATACTGTGTGTGACCAGCCATACGCTAAATAACTAATACTGGTTAAGATTAACGGATTAACAGAGTTGGAAGGGAGTGGTAAAATTCAAAAATTTTCCCTACCGGTTCTGTGGGCATAGAGGAAGGGGTCAGCCTATTTTCCAAAGCACCTGAAAGCCAGACAAGGAATAATGGATGGAAACTGAACAAGCAGAGATTCAATCTGGAAATAAGGAAGAATTTTCTGGCCGTGAAAGAAATCTACCAATGGAACGGAAGTTGTGGGAGCTTTATCATTGGAGGCTTTCAAGAAGAGACTGGACTGCCCTCTGTCAGAAATGATGTAGGGCAGGGGTCGGCAACCCACAGTTCCGGAGCTGCATGCAGCTCTTTGGGCCCTCTGCCATGGCTCCCTGTCCCATCACTGGTTGGCCCCGCCCCTCACCCGTCTTATTTCTTTTTTTGACTCCAGCCCAAAGTGGCAGGAAGCAAAGGCTGCACAAAGGCAGGTACAGGGCAGCTTCACTCCTGCACTCTGCTCCCTCCCCTGAGCCAGGAGCATGCACATGTACAGGGAGACCCTTCTCAAGTAAATGCCAAAGTGCAGCAAAGACACGTACGGGGTGGGTGGCAGCTTGCTTAGGAGGGTCTTAGCAGGACGCGGCTTTTCTCCTGCACTAATGATCTGGCCATCACCAGATCTCCTCCTCCCACTCTTGTGACACCCTGGCTGTGGCTGAGCCGGGAGCATGCACACACAGGGGAGAGACCCTCCTCAAGCAAGCAACAAAGCTTAGGAAAGGTGTGCACGGGGTGGGCAGTGGCTCGCTTAAGGAGGGTCTCCCTGCTCAGCCACAGCTGGCCAGGGCGTCACAAGAGTGGGAGGAGGAGGTGAGTGCAGAAGCGGAGCTTCCCTGCCTTAATGTCACATTTGCACGCAAGGCAGCCTTTGCTTCCTTATTCGGGCTGGAGTTTGCTCCCTCCGCACTTGGCTGAAGAGCTGCCGCATGTGGAGGATGAAATGAAAGGTGATGGCTGGAGCATTAGTGCAGGAGAGAAGCCACCTCCTGTTAAGACCCTCCTAAGCGAGCGGACGCTTTGGCGCTCACTTGGGGAGGGTCTCCCCATGCATGCGCCCTCTCCTGCCTCAGCCACAGCCAGCCAGGACATCCCTAGAGGGGTGGGGAGGAGAAGGACGGTCACCCGAAGGGAGGGAAGAGAGAGAGAAACACACGTATATACAGAGAGAGGGGAGAGAGAGACACAGAGGGAGAGAGACATGGGGTGGGGGGAGAGATGGAGATAGGGAGAGGGGGAGACAGAATGGTTTTGTGGCTGGGTAGGAGTGGCTAGGGGGTCATGTGACTGGGTGGGAGTGAGTGACATCGAGTTGGCTACGCCCACCCAGGTTTTGTGGCTCCGGTGTGTTTTTTTTTTCCGTGGGAAATGTGGCTCTTTGAGTGTTTAAGGTTGCAGACCCCTGATGTAGGGTCTCCTAGAGTGTTTAAGGTTGCAGACCCCTGATGTAGGGTCTCCTAGAGAGGCCTCCAGAGTCTGGGGACAGCAAAAAAGTCACTTCCTGTTCAACTGGAAGTTGGGAAATGGGCCATTTCAGGCCTCCGGAGAGCCTCTGAGAGGGTGGGGAAGGCTGTTTTCACCCTCCCCAGATGCATAGAGAGGATCTGGAGCCAGGTGAGAAAGAAAAACGAGCCTACCGGGCCATCGCGTGCTAGGAGCGGGGCGGGGAGGGGGGGGTTGCATGTGCATGCACAGGGTGGGGTGCATAGAATTATGGGTGTGGGCATGCGCACGCACGAACCTCCTCCACCCCTCCTCCTGGCACGCGATGGCAAAAAGGTTAGCTATTACTGCCATAGATATTAGTTTGCAGAACGTATGAAAGTTAAATTTTTGTCATTTACTGAACATCGACCTGTTGTTTCCTCGTGCTTCTCTTTTGGCCACAACAAAAAGAACCCTTCAGTAAGGAATGGGACAACTCACTGCAGCCAACTGACTGTGGTACAATCCAACTATTCGATTTAATTATTTAAAATAATTTTTAAAAATATTTTAATTTTTCGTCGTTCACATTTCACTTTGTCCGTCCTTTAGCCTCCTTTCTTCAATGATTCTATCCCATATTTAATTTCTTCGATATTAGTGTTGCTTAACGCATTGTAAGCCGCCCTGAGTCTCCGGAGAAGGGCGGCATATAAATCAAATTAAAACAAAAAACAAAAAAACAAACTCTTGTCCCATGGTGAATTGGCCATGGAAAATTGTCCTAGACCAGGGGTGTCAAGCACAAGGCCCTCAGGTCGGATATGGTGCATGATGTGGTGCAGAGGTGGGTTTCAGCAGGTTCTGACCAATTCTGGAGAACTGGTAGCAGAAATTTTGAGTAGTTCGGAGGACCCGTAGTAAAAATTCTGACTGGCCCCGCCCCCATCTACTCTCTGCCTCCCAAGTCCCAGCTGACTTTGCAGTAACCTTCCCCTGGAGTGGGGTGGAAACTTTACAGTAACCTTCCCCTGCCATGCCCACCATGCCACGCCCACTATGCCATGCCACACCCACCAAGCCACGCCCACAGAACCGGTAGTAAAAAGTTTTGAAACCCACCACTGATGTGGTCACATCTGAGCCACAGGGCTGGAAAATGTCCTCGAAAATGTAAGGGGCCAACCTATGTTGCTTTGGCCCAGTCTACCAGCTGCAAAGAGGAAACATGCCAGCAGTTTGCGGAGTAGCGTTAAGCTGGCCATGCCCTTCCAGTCAGCCATGCCCAGTGAGTGGCATCAAGTGTCAGGGTTCCAAGTAACACTCCCAATGAAAGAAAACTCCAAGGATTGAGTTTCCTCAAAGTTCCATTTTATTAGAGATGTCCAGTAGTGGATTTCACTTACCTTCCCTACTAGTATGGAACTGTGAGCGTGCATGGTGCTTCTGTGTAGGAGTCCGTGATGACATCTGGGTGGGTGGGTGGAGCCTCCCGCCATCGCCTCTACCAGTTCACTCAAACCGGGGCAAACCAGTATAAACCCGCCACTGGAGATGTCATATTGACACATCTGGGAAAACCCGAATCTGAAAGCTTCCAGGTTTTCCCCACCCAAAGGAAAGTCCAAGTCCCTGCCTAACACCCACATGTCCATCACATGGTCCAATCAAAGCACCATCTCAACTGGAGATACCCCCCACTTCCAGCCTTCCAGGTGCAGGGCAAGATGTCCTTGACTCTCTGAAAAAGGAATGTTATTATGACTATATATCACCCTGCTCCATACAATCCCCCTTCCCAGTTTGTTCTGTCCCTGTCTCACACACGCACACCAACAGTCAGCCAGAGTTAAATAAACCAACAGACAAGAATTCCTTTGATAACAGAATTTGCAGCAACCCAGTGGCTGTCTGCCAAAATTCTTTACTTACAAAGGGAGGTTTTTCTCCTCCATCCAAAACATCAAAGTGAGTCCACAAAAGCTAAAGAATAGTCAAGTCCAGTCCAAAAATCAATCCAAGCAGGGCATATACAAAATTCCAGAAATGCAGAATGACTTGCTAGCTTTTCAGTTTTGTTCGTCACAAGGCTTGAATGGCCACCACACCCCCTTTTATCCCTTGTGGGGTGTGGTCCAGTGACTCAGCTTAATCCCTGGCATGCCTCTTCCTCTGCTGCGCGCGCTTATCTCTGCAATGCTGTCGAGGATCCAGCCAAGACTCATCTTCATCGCTGTCCAACTGCGGCTGCTCCGAAGTGCCTGGCTCTTGGCCTATCTCTTGGCCTTCGGAGGACACCTGAAGCATTGCCAGAGCGGAGGGTCCTGGAGAGGGAGGCTTTGACAACTCCTCTCCTTCACTTTCGGAGTCTTCTCCCTCTTATAATACAGGCTCAAGGGTCGGAGTCACAACACAGTTTCCCACAGTAGGAAATGTAGCAGGCCTGAAGTCCCAACAAAAAAGATGGCTTCTAGGCCTGACCTCAAGCTAGCTACGCCCACCTAGTTGGCCACACCCACTCAGTCGGCCAGGCCTGCCAGGCTCCTCGAAGTCAACCACAGCCCTGATGGAGCCTTCAATGAAATTTGAGTTTGACACCCCTCTCCTAGAGACTCTTTGGTAGATATGGGGAAGAGCAGACAAGGCGTGTGAGTGAATGTGGGGAAGAGTGCAAGGGAAATTAAGAACAAAAAGGTTGCAAGAAGTTTTAGATAGTTATCCAGTTGCCTCACACACTGCAATTATTCGTGGAACTTGTAAGTCATGCTTATGGGGCTTTTTTAAAAAAAAACTGTGACTCTCACATTGCTTCCTCAGGACTTGCATTTTCAAATGGTCACACCTGGAAAGAGCAGAGACATTTTACCGTAAGTGCTCTCCTCCTGCTGGGACTTGGGAAGAAAGACATGGAACGTAAACTAGAAGAGGTGGCACATCAGTTGGTGGAGTTCTTTGCATGCACAAAGGGTAAGAAATAGTTTGACAGTGATGCTATGGAGATTGGGATGAATTTGCAGGCTTCAAGTGTTTTGATCTCCAATCCTAAATTCATTCATTCATTCATTCATTCATTCATTCATTCATTCATTCATTCATTCAGTTTAGTCATCACCCATCACCATATCAACATTCTGCAGATCGCCACAAGAAACAAAATGGCAGGTGTATAATCAGACTAAAAATACAAAACATGAATCCAGCCCATGTATCGGTCACCCAGCAAAGGATTCCAACCAACTTAGGCCAGAGCTTGGCCATCTGGAACACCAAAAGAATACGGCCACCCAAATTTCAGGGGGAGCCTCATCTCTCACTAGACTCCAGGACTGGCCCATGTTCCTCCCCAACCTCCTCACTGTCTGACTCTGCTTCCAGCTCCAGAGGCCGCTGGTGGATGACAACAGTTATATCCAGCACCCTGAATCATACTGGAAGCAAATGGATAGTTCAGTTTCGATTTATCAGAATTAATGAGTAGTTACAATCAACCTTTCCTCTTCCCTTCTTTCCTTCAGACTGGCCCCACAGAAGCCTCTCCTCTCCCCTTTTGTCCCTCAGCCTTGCCCCACAGAAAGGTCTTCTATTTTATCCCCTTCTCTCCCTCAGGCTTTCTAGCCCCTTCCTTCCATGAGGTTTGCCCCACAGAAGCCTCTCCTCTCCCCTTCTCTCCCTCAGCCTTGCCACGCAGAAACATCTCCTATCCTATCCTATCTCAGGCTTTCTAATCCCTTCTCTCCATGAGGCTTGCCCCACAGAAGCCTGTCCTCTCCCCTTCTCTCTATGAGGCTTGCCCCACAGAAGCCTCTCCTATCCTATCCCCTTCTCTCCCTCAGGCTTTCTAGCCCCTTTTCTCCATGAGGCTTGCCCCACAGAAGCCTCTCCTCTCCCCTTCTCTCCCTCAGCCTTGCCACGCAGAAACATCTCCTATCCTATCCTATCTCAGGCTTTCTAATCCCTTCTCTCCATGAGGCTTGCCCCACAGAAGCCTGTCCTCTCCCCTTCTCTCTATGAGGCTTGCCCCACAGAAGCCTCTCCTATCCTATCCCCTTCTCTCCCTCAGGCTTTCTAGCCCCTTCCTTCCATGAGGTTTGCCCCACAGAAGCCTCTCCTCTCCCCTTCTCTCCCTCAGCCTTGCCACGCAGAAACATCTCCTATCCTATCCTATCTCAGGCTTTCTAGCCCCTTTTCTCCATGAGGCTTGCCCCACAGAAGCCTGTCCTCTCCCCTTCTCTCTATGAGGCTTGCCCCACAGAAGCCTCTCCTATCCTATCCCCTTCTCTCCCTCAGGCTTTCTAGCCCCTTTTCTCCATGAGGCTTGCCCCACAGAAGCCTGTCCTCTCCCCTTCTCTCTATGAGGCTTGCCCCACAGACGCCTCTCCTATCCTATCCCCTTCTCTCCCTCAGGCTTTCTAGCCCCTTTTCTCCATGAGGCTTGCCCCACAGAAGCCTGTCTTATGCTATCCCATTTTCTCCAGAGTTATTTCAAGTTGGGAGGGGGAGTAGGACGTCTAACTAATTAGCATCAGAGTGTGTTATAATAATATAGGAAATACTAATGATCTGATGGTCATTTCGACAAATCCTTTCTTAGTGAGCACCTAGAAGCCAAGAGGAACATACATGGCAAATGTCAAGTTTGTAGGCTTTACGGTTCTGGAGATTTTATGATTAATGTGTGAGTAGTTTTTGCTTTCATATATATAGATGGGAGACAGCATTGAGCTATGAGACATCCCAAAGAGAAGGGTTCTAGGGAATGACATATCCCCCAAAACCGACATTGACTGAAATCAGCCCCAAAGGAAGGAAGAGAACCAGCATAATTCTCCTCCCTCAACAATCAAATCATATTTCTTGTTAGAATTTTTCTGACATGGAGAACAATCAACCCGTGGAACAGAAGTTGCCTTCAGAAGTTGTGGGAGCTTCATCACTGGAGGCTTTTAAGAAGAGATTGGACTGCCATTTGTCAGAAATGGTGTAGGCAGGTCTCCTACACCAACAGAGTCCTTTCCAACTCTGTTAATCTGACTTGATCATGAAGTCCTGCTTCCTCCAAGCTGGCATATTGTTAAGATGATAATTTATAATTTCATTTACAGGGCAGCCAATTGATCCTTTACTGGTCATCAATAATTCCGTCTGTAATATGATTTCCCTCTTGAGTTTGGGATACCAGTTTCCCCCTGAAGACACAAAGTTCCAGATGATTATGGAAGACATTAGCAATTATGCAAAATTTGGCGGTTCCCCTTTGTTATTGGTGAGTAATCAGTTTTTTATTGAGTCCCTTAGGACTTTTTGAGTCTCTTATTAGTACTCCGAAGATCACTGTACTAAAGTGATTAATACTGTACCTCTAGGCAAGTAGGCCAAAGTTTTAATTTACGCAGATACATGGACTAATTCCAGTTTTAAAGTTAATACTATAATATGCTCTTGGAGAAAAAACGCCCAATGCTAGCTCCACATTCTCCTCCTTTGCCACTGAACATTTGATATAGGGCTACAATGGAAACAATGTTTGGAAACCACAAATTCTGTGGTTTCCAAATTCTCTGTTTTGTGAACAGCAAATTCTCTGTTTTGTGACTGGGCAAATGTGATAGAAAGTTAAGGCATTGTCCTAGGGTTGAACTTCAAGAAGAGCAAGTTGCAATTCACCTTCTGATACCGTATGGAAGTTCTAGCTTTGCACGCTTAATAAACAAACTGTCGTAAGTCGAAGACTACCTGCATTACCTAACTCACCAGGGAGCTGATAGGATTTTGTTTTTACTTCTCTTGTAGTTCTATGAATTGTTTCCATGGCTAGTGAAACATCTCCCAGGGCCTCATCAGAAGATACAAGCATCCGTCCAGACAGGGATGTCACTTGTAAAGGAAGAGTCAGAGAAACACAGCCAAGATTTGGCCCTGCGTCAGCCAAAGGATTTCCTGGATCTTTATCTTCTCCAGATAGAAAAGGTAAGGGAGTAGTGCGATGGCCTAGAGGTGGACTCTTTGTCCTGGTTTGGATCTTGACTGTGGGTTAATCCTATCACTCTGGAGCTGAAGGCCTTTTGTCTTGTAGATAAGATGGCCCAGTCTTTCTGGGGCTATTAACAAAGGGGGAGGCTGCTTTCCAAGAGCACATTTCTCCTTTTCTCATCCAGGGATGTATAATATTCTGCCTTTTTAATATTTCCTAGAATATTGTTAGAGTTTGCAGCAATCCAACCAGCACACTTAAATAAGTCAGCAGGATTCATTTATAGAAGAAACTTGTTTATATACAATACTATATATCTATATATCTATTTTCTTACTTTTCGTAGATTTTATGTGTGTTTTTCCTTTAAGGCAGGTTTTTCCTACGTAACCAAGATTTCCGGGAGGGGGGTGGAGGGGATAGTGGGTAGGGGGGACAACCCACCAAGGGGAGGGTTGGGTCGAGCCGTAAAGAGTGGTGGGGGGAGTGTGGGACCCGGGGTCGTGGAGGGGATTAGAGCGGATCCGGATAGTATATTGAACATCGTTACTGTAGGTGGGAGAGGTAGATATGGCGGGAGCAGGGGGCCATATCGTGTCAGGGGAACACGTACCTGCTGTTTACGAGCAGTGGCGTGTTCCGGCCCCCAAGGCTCCTCCCGCTCCCTAGGTTGCACAGACCCTCAGGGCCCGGGCCTTCGGCTGATGTTGTGCAATGCCAGGTCTGCAGTAAATAAAGCCCCCCTCATCTGTGAGCTTGTTCAGGAGGGGGGTGCGGACCTGGCAGGTGTTACGGAGACCTGGTTGGGCCACGAGGGGGGGTGCCCCTCGTTGAAATGTGCCCACCGGGTTTCCAAGCATTTCATCAGCCGAGGTCACAGGGGAGGGGCGGGGGGGTTGCGGTTATTATTAGAGAAGGTCTGAAACCGAGGGAGGCCACTGTTCCTCAGACGGCCGGTTGTGAATCCCTCCTTGTGAAATGGGGTCATGGGGTTCAGATGGGTTTGCTGATCACGTACCTGGCTCCCTGCCACGTGGCAGCAGCCCTGCCCGAGCTTCTCGGCATCATCGCCACGGTGGCGGTTGATACTCCCAGGCTTATGGTCATGGGGGATTTCAACCTGCCATCCGTGGGGGAGATGTCTGAGGTGGCTCGGGAGTTCATGGCTTCCATGACGGCTATGGACCTGACCCAGTTAATTCATGGCCCTACCCACACGGGGGGAAACACACTGGACCTGGTTTTTGTCTCTGGACAGTGGTTGAGAGATCTTGATATAGGGGACATAGTCATCGAACCCTTGTCATGGTCAGATCACTCTCTCCTTCGTTTTGACTTTCGAACCGCAATACCCCGCCGCAGGGAGGTGGAGCCGGTAAGATGGTTCTGCCCCAGGCGTCTGATGGAACCTGATAGGTTCCAGATGGAGCTTGGGCCATTCCCTGAGGCTCTGGCACACGCCTCGGCCGGAGACCTGGTGGCCGCCTGGGATAGGGCGGCCGCCGGAGCTCTGGATCGGGTCGTGCCTTTGCGGCCTCTGACCCGGCATCGATCTCACTTGGCTCCTTGGTTCACTGAGGAGCTGAGGGAGTTGAAGCGCCGGAAAAGACGCCTAGAGAGTAGTTGGAGGGCCAGTCTTGCTGAATCTGACCGGACACTGGTGAGATCCCATATTAGGACTTACCTAGTGGCGATAAAAGCAGCAAAATGTAGCTATTTTGCTGCTCTTATTGCGTCATCAGATAATCGCCGGGCTGCCCTGTTTAGGGTGACCCGCTCCCTGCTCCACCAGGAAGCGCGGGAGGACCCCTTGGAGGGTAGAGCCGAGGATTTTGTTCAATATCTGCATGACAAAATCACTCAGATTCAGGAAGATTTGGACTCCGACTGGGTGGTCTCGGGGGAAGGGACCGGGGCAGGTCTTGAGAATTTTATCTGGACTGAGTTTGATCCTGTGACCCCTGAGTATGTGGACAGGATACTGGGTGGACTGAACGCGACCACGTGTTTATTGGACCCGTGTCCTTCCTGGTTAATGCTGGCTTCCCGGGAAGCGACACGAGGCTGGCTCCAGGGGATTATAAAGGCTTCATTGGGGGAGGGTGTCTTTCCTGCCGCCTTGAAAGAGGCGGTAGTGAGGCCTCTCCTCAAGAAGCCTTCCCTGGACCCGGCAATGTTGGTAAATTATCGTCCGGTCTCCAACCTTCGCTTTGTGGCGAAGGTTGTTGAGAGCGTGGTTGCGAAACAGTTTCCCCAGCACCTGGATGAAGCGACGTATCTAGATCCGTTCCAGTCGGGTTTCAGGCCCGGGTACAGCACGGAAACGGCATTGGTCGCGTTGGTTGATGATCTCTGGAGGGCTCAGGACAGGGGGTGCTCCTCTGTCCTGGTCCTGTTAGACCTCTCAGCGGCTTTTGATACCATCGACCATGGTATCATGCTGCACCGGTTGGTAGAGATGGGGGTGGGAGGCACTGTGTTGCGGTGGTTCTCCTCCTATCTCTCCGACCGGTCGCAGTCTGTGTTGGCAGGGGGGCAGAGGTCGACCCCGAGGCCCCTTATATGTGGGGTGCCACAAGGATCGGTCCTCTCGCCCCTCCTGTTCAACATTTATGTGAAGCCGCTGGATGAGATCATCCGTGGTTTTGGGGTGAAGTACCATCAGTACGCTGATGACACTCAGCTGTACATCTCCACCCCAGACCACCCCAAGGATGCCCTTGAAGTGATGTCCCAGTGCCTGGAGGCCATGCGGATCTGGATGGGGAGGAACAGGCTCAGGCTCAACCCATCCAAGACTGAGTGGCTGTGGTTTCCGATGTCCCGATATAGTTAGTTGGTACCATAACTGACTATTGGGGGCGAATCACTGGCCCCCACGGAGAGGGTTCGTAACTTGGGCGTCCTCCTGGATTCACGGCTGTCCTTGGAAGGGCATCTGACGGCCGTGGCCGGGAGGATTTTCTATCAGGTTCGCCTGATCCGCCAGTTACGTCCCTTTCTGGATCGGGACTCCTTGCTCACAGTCACTCACGCCCTTGTCACTTCCCGTCTAGACTACTGTAATGCTCTCTACATGGGGCTCCCCTTGAGGAGCACCCGGAGGCTCCAACTGGCGCAGAGTGCGGCCGCGCGGGTGGTGATGGGAGCGACATGGCGTTCCCATGTGACACCTCTCCTGCGCGAGCTGCACTGGCTCCCGGTGGTCTTCCGGGTGCGCTTCAAGGTCCTGGTTACTACCTTTAAAAGCGCTCCATGGCTTAGGACCTGGGTACTTGCAGGACCGCCTACTACCACCAATAGCCTCCCACCGGCCAGTACGCTCTCATAGAGAGGGGCTCCTCCGGGTGCCGTCAGCCAAACAATGTCGGCTGGCAGCCCCCAGGGGGAGAGCTTTCTCTGTGGGGGCACCTACTATCTGGAATGAGCTCCCCCCAGAGATACGGAGGATCCTGGATCTGCCCACCTTCCGCCGCGCTCTTAAGACTTTTCTATTTTGCCAGGCGGGCCTGGCCTAACCACTCCCCGTTTTTAGTGTCAAATTTTAAAAAAATTTAAATTATATTAGGGTGTTTTAATTCTGTCCGGCCAAATTCATTTAATTTGTTTTTAGTTGATTTTTAAATTTTGTATGTATGTATTTTTATTGTTGGCTGTACA
Source organism: Coluber constrictor foxii (assembly GCA_038048745.1). Classification (NCBI taxonomy): domain Eukaryota; kingdom Metazoa; phylum Chordata; class Lepidosauria; order Squamata; family Colubridae; genus Coluber; species Coluber constrictor. The sequence goes on along the minus strand of CM075963.1, from coordinate 3,469,780 downwards.
CCGCCCTGAGTCCTTCGGGAGTAGGGCGGTATATAAATCTAATAAATCTAATCTAATCTAATCCATAGACACATAAATCATTTTGTATTTCAGAAAGCCAATTAGGTTGTATTTTTGGTGCTCCAATTAAAATGCCATCCATATAATAATATACCAAAACCAATGGATGACATTTGCAAAAAGGGGCTAATGCCTCAGCAACATAAAATTGACATAATGTGGGACTATTCAACATTCCCTGTGGTAAAACCATCCAGCGATAGCGTTTATTAGGTTCTGAATGGTTCACCGTAGGTACTGTAAATGCAAATTTTTCCTGATCAGAGGGACATAAAGGAATGGAAAAGAAACAATCCTTTAAGGACCATCACCTCATGATCTTGGGGAATCAGATTAGGATTTGGTGTCCCGCACTGCAAGGGGCCTGTAGCTTGAATACATGCATTCACGGCTCGGAGATCATGTAAAAAATGTCATTTGCCACTTTTCTTTTTTATCACAAACACAGGTATATTCCATGGACTAGTGGATGGCACAACATGACCTGCAAGCAGCTGATCTTGTACTAACTGGTGGAGAGCCGTTAATTTTTTGTGTGACATGGGCCATTGATCAGTCCAAAAAATTCCTTTTTTACCCATGCTTGATCATGGGAGGACAAGTCCTACATTATTTTCTGTTAAAGGACCTGATAATTGGGATGGAATGACTTGAACCTCCCCAGGAAATTTAAAATTCACTTCCTCCTGCAGGATTAAATCAATACCAGCACAACCTTTTGTAGCTGCAGGGAGTATTTTCTATTGTTGATTTATTGTCTCTGTTTGGACTGGGGTCAGAGACCAGCCCGGCCGGAATTTCCCAACCCCGAGCGACATTCGCTTGCCCAATGATAACCTTTCTGACACTTTGGGCATTTTGTTTTGGCTTTGTTCCCTGATGAAAGGGAGAGTGAGATGTTATGGACATACAACCCCTCCCCTGGATTTTGACACTCTCTTTTAAAATGACCAGGTTTTCCACAATTATAACATTTTCCTTGAGGTTTGCTTCCTTGTGGTAAAGCAGCTGCTAACAAATTGGTTTGATAAAAGAATGTTCCTATATCCTGACATGCTTTAATCATATCTGCCAAATCAGGATCTTTTCCCAACCCAACAATTGCTCTTAAGCATTCAGAAGTGGCGTTGTCTTTTGCCAGCCTCATCAACAACTCATTTTGAGCTTCAGGATTGTCTATCGGTCACCATAAAGCATCCTGTAATCTGTTAATAAAACCAGGATATGGTTCATTAGCCTTCTGCCTGATGTTAGAGAAGGCTGGTTGAGGCGTGCCAGAAACAGGCACTTTTCCGAAAATAATTGGCGTAGAAAACTGGATACTGTAAAAGGGTGAAATATTTTAGGAAATATTTTTAAAAAGGCAGAATATTATATTTCCCAATGGGAGAAACGGAGAAACATTTTTTTTAAAGCAACACCCACTTTCTTAATAGCCCCAGCAGATATTTTGTGCCCATTGGGAAAGACTGGGCCAGCCTATCTACAAAACAATAGACCTTCAGCTCCAGGATGATGGGATTATCATTCAGGGCAAAGCCATTCAGCCACAATAAGCCCGTTTATTGCATCAGCGGACCAAGCTTCAACCAAGCTTGACTCAGACAACCTGATGTCAGTGTTCCAATACCGACATAGAAGCAATGAGGAAAAAAGTTTGACATTTCACCTAAAAAAGCTTTCGGTGAATTCAGTCTCCTGGGAGATGTATGGGAGGGGTGACATCCCTGTGTGCTGAAGAGACAGATAAGAGAGAGTGATCTGGAAGACAGCCAATGGAGAGCAGTGAATGGGGAAGGAATAGGAGGGGTTTTGGATGGAGGGGCCAGTACTGTCTGCATCGTTGTCAGGCATGGCTGCATCGCTCAATAAAGAGAATATTTCCTAAAGTTTGATGCTTGGAAATTAACTTTATTTTGAGGATGAAACCGAAACTTTGACACCTATAAAGTTAGTTATGATCCCTACAACAGCCAATAGAATACATGTTCTTGCACAGGAACAGGAAGTTCAAGTGCAAAGTCCAAGAGAGGGTATAAATACCTCTCTCAACTCCATGTGGTCAGCTACCCAGAACCATGTGCCTGGTGATTCTGTTTCTCCATTAAAATCCTCTTTCCAATAAGCCTCCAGCCTCCATTTTGTTTCCAGTGCCTTTCTCCCAGCTTGCAACTGAACCAGATGGATATTTCTTCCAACAATTACATGGAACAATCACTCTGTTGACCCTTTGCTATCCCATGGGATATAACCCTTCCATCTTTGATATCTCCTATCAAAACTTCCCCGTTTCCTTCTTCTGTCCAAATTCACCCCCAGGGAACAAAAGCAAGCAAGAGTTGCGTGATAGATCTGATTCCAGACAGACAAGAAAATCATTTAAAACAATGTTTTTTAAACCATTTTAAAATGTATAGACTTCAACTCCCAGAATACCCCAGCCAGCAATGGGGAATTCTGGGAACTGAAATCCACCCAGCTTAAAAATGACGAAGGTTGAGAAACATCGCTTTAGGGCAGAGAAAGCTTGAGCGGAGAGCAAGTTAAGGCAGAAGATCCTGCGAAAAGAAAGGGAATGACCAAGAAATCATTGTAAAAGCCACATTAGTGATATCTTCGCCCTATATTCATTTAAATCTAATTTAGGATGACTGGCAACGAGGAGCGGCACAGAGTTTAAAAGGTTGAGGATGTATGGTAAATCCTATCACCGGTTCCTGATTGAGTTCTTTCACTCCTTTGGGTAGTTGCCATTTGAAGCTTCTCAGCAGGTTGGTAAACAAAAGGAAAGACTCCATTCTCACTAAGTTTTCTGCCACACAGATACGAGCTCCTGCAAAGGAAATATTAGAAAAAATAAAGAAAGGGAAGAATTAGACTCATCCCTGAGAGAGCAGTCTTGACATCAATCAAAGGCCAACATACCAAAGACTAAATAAATAAATAAATAAATAATCCAAGATGGGCCTGGAGGGAGGGAGCCAAGAATTTGTGACTTTGTGCATTTCACATTTTTGGCATCTCTGAGATTTTGTGGCAATTTCCTAAATTTAATTTTTGTAAATTTCTTGTCTGGGCAAGTGACCCTACCGTACAGTCTAATGACAGCTGAGTTCAGATATAGATGAAAAGGTGGAATTACAGAATATGTTCGTTTCTTGATTGCAGAGTACTAAATCATTGTAGGTAGTCCTTGACTTACAACGGTTCATTTAGTGACCGTTTGAAGTTACAACGGCACTGGAAAAAGTGACCTAGTGTTGTCGCCTGTCAGCGGCCTATGCAGATTGTAGCCGATTCCAACAACGAGGAGGCTGGTGTGGTGCAGCCTGTGCAGCTGGCGCTCAATTCGGACAGTGAGGAGGCTGGAGAAGATGTGGTGCCAGAGGCAGGGATTCAGCCAGGGCCTTTAGAACCTCCAGAAGCTACCTTAAGTGAAGAGGACGAAGAGGAGGAGCCTCTTCTCAATGCACGGGTGTGCAAAGCTGCCAAAAGGCAGGAGTGACTCCTCAGGAGGAGTCTCCTCAAGAGTAAGGCTTGGGGCTAATTGGCCACTCCTTTAGCCTATTTAAGAAAGAACGCTGCTTGCAACAAGCTGTAAAGAACAACTTTAGTTCACTCTCTTTCGTGTCTGCTTCTGGGCTTTCTGCCAATTCTAGTAAGACTATGATTACCTTATCTTAGAACTCTGGTAGGTTGTTAAAACAGTTCATTAACAGACTTTGAATGATAAAGACTAAGTTATTTTGAGTAAATAAGCTTTGGCTAGAGTTTGTGTGTTTGTGTGTTCTTTGGGGTCCATAGCTGGGGCAGAACACCTAGGACCGTTTTTCACACATATGACAGTTGCAGTGTCCCAGGGTCATGGGATCCGCTTTTGCAACCTTCTCACAAGCAAATTCAACGGGGAAGGCTTAACAACCATGTGACTAAATTAACAACTGCGGTGATTCGCTTAATAATTGTGGCAAGAAAGGTCACAATATTGTGGGGCCATAGTTGTCCAGGTCCTTAGGTGGCCCATGGGCCACTACTTTAGACCGTTATCCTGGAAGATTCAGTTTCTCCATTGCCAGAGATCCCATTGGCTCTAACAGAGAGGTCAGAAAATGGAGTTCAAAAGAGCACCAAAGGAATCGATCCAAATCTGGTCCCAGATTTTCTTTTTCAAGTCTGCGGGAGGCCCAATCAAGGATATCCCACTGCTTTCTCCTCAATCCTCTTTCTAACCACCAGGAAAATGATTCAGAGTTTACCTGCTCCAAATGGCAGAAATTCTTCTCTCTTCCTAAAATTTCCCTCTTTGTCCAAAAAATGATTTGGATTGAATTCTTCGGGACTCTCCCATTTCTTGGGATCCAAAAGAACCGAATGGAAATTTACAAAAATTAAAGTTCCCTGAAGAGAAGACAATTGACAAGGCTGAGCCAACTCAATTTTAGTCTTTGACTACCATCACACTCATCTTACGACAAGGGTTGGCAACCTGTGGCTCTGGAGTAGCATGCGGCTCTTTCATCCCTCTGCTGTGGCTCCAGACCAAACCGGCTGATCCAACACTGGTTGGCCCTGCTCCTTGCCCCTCCTCTCCCAGTCACTCCTTGCCTGGCCTGAGAAGATAAAGGCAACTGCAGGGGATGGAGACTCGCTCTGGTAAATTTGCACTCAAGGCAGCCCTCACCTCTCACCACTTCGGGCTCGGAGCTGTAAGCCATGTGCGGGAAGCACTACGGCAGAGAGAAGCGGACAGGGCTGATTCTCCAGCACTTCATCTCTTGCTGGTTCTCACAGGTGCTTCTTCTGGCATTAGTTAGTGCTGGGGGCACCTCAGTTGCTCAGGGAGACATGCAACCTGCTCTCTGCCCCGAGACACTGGCCCGAGCCATCTGCAGTCAAAGCCACTGCTGTTGCTGGGTCTGTGGCCTGCCCGCTGCTCGCAGCACTTTGCATAGCACAGTGAAATTTAGTGCTCTTCACAATGGGGGAGGCGGGGTCCGCTCCTCCTCCTGGAGCCCCTTTCGACATGAAGCCGACATGGAGCCACACTGCCCCACTCACCCCTGGCAACAGCAGTGGAGACAGAGAGAGACAGAGGGAGAACAAGAGAGACAGAGAGAGAGAGATACAGGGAGACACACACAGAGAGAGAGAGAGAGACAGACACAGACAGACAGACACAGAGACACAGAGAGAGAAGAGAAAAGAGAGACAGAGACAGGGAGACAGAAAGACAAAGACACAGAGAGAGAAGAGAGAAGAGACAGAGACAGAAAGACACACAGAGACAGAAGTGAGACAGAGACAGGGAGACAGAAAGACACAGACACAGAGAAACAGAGAGAGAAGAGAAAAGAGAGACAGAGACAGAGAGACAGAAAGACACAGAGACAGAGACACAGAGAGAGAAGAGAAACAGAAACAGAGAGACACAGAGACAGAGACACAGAGAGAGAAGAGAAAAGAGAGACAGAGACACAGAGACACAGAGACACAGAGACAGAGACACACAGAGAGAAAAGAGAGAGACAGAGAGACAGAAGGACACAGACACAGAGACACAGAGAGAGAAGAGAAAAGAGAGACAGAGACAGAGAGACAGAAAGACACAGAGAAGAGACACAGAGAGAGAAGAGAGACACAGAGACAGAGACAGAGAGACACAGAGACAGAGACACAGAGACAGAGAGAGAAGAGAGACAGAGACAGAGAGACACAGAGACAGAGACACACAGAGAGAAGAGAGAGAGACAGAGAGACAGAAGGACACAGACACAGAGACACAGAGAGAGAAGAGAAAAGAGAGACAGAGACAGAGAGACAGAAAGACACAGAGAAGAGACACAGACAGAGACGAGAGACACAGAGACAGAGACAGAGAGACACAGAGACAGAGACACAGAGACAGAGAGAGAAGAGAGACAGAGACAGAGAGACACAGAGACAGAGACACACAGAGAGAAGAGAGAGAGACAGAGAGACAGAAGGACACAGACACAGAGACACAGAGAGAGAAGAGAAAAGAGAGACAGAGACAGAGAGACAGAAAGACACAGACACAGAGACACAGAGAGAGAAGAGAGACAGAGACAGAGAGACAGAAAGACACAGACACAGAGAGAGAAGAGAGAAGAGAGAGAGACAGAGAGACAGAAAGACACAGACACAGAGAAGAGAGAGAGACAGAGAGACAGAAAGACACACAGAGACACAGAGAGAGAAGTGAGACAGAGACAGGGAGACAGAAAGACACAGACACAGAGAAACAGAGAGAGAAGAGAAAAGAGAGACAGAGACAGAGAGACAGAAAGACAGAGACAGAGACACAGAGAGAGAAGAGAGACAGAGAAAGACAGAGAGACAGAAAGACACAGAAAGAGAGACACAGAAAGAGAGAGAGAGAGACAGAGAAGTGAACAATATTTTTACAGAACTATAGATACATTGAGGCTTTCGAGGCATGCGGCCGGGAGGCGATTTCATAAATGGAACACACTATAGGTTTTTTATACATAAAATAAAGGTAAAAAATGCTGTATGCAGTGTTATCTTCATTTTAGATGTCGAAAGGGTTTCGTGGCTCCCAATGTTTTCTTTTTTGTGGTTGGAAACAGATCAAGGACAGATTCAACCTAAAAATAAGGAGAATTTTTTTCTGACAGTAAGAACGATCAATTCATGGATCAGAAGTTGCCTTCAGAAGTTGTGGGAGCTTCATCACTGGAGGCTTTCAAGAAGGGACTGGACTTCCCTCTGTCAGAAATGGTGATATTATGTTGCATCCTGCAAGGTGAGTCTGGGCACAGGGGACATTTATCTCTATGATGGTTTACATGTAGTCCTTGACTTACGACCACATTTGTTAATGGAGTTTTGCCCCATTTGTGAATCACTGTAGTTGATAAGTTAGTAACCCAGTTGTTAAGTGAATCTGGCTTCCCCATTGACTTTGCTTGCCAGAAGGTGATTGCATGTCTTTGGGACACAGCAATGGTCGTAAATATGTGCACGAGCGAACCGGTAGCAAAGGTACGTGAAACCCACCACTGGTTGCGACTGAAAAACGGTCTGAAGTCCCTTTTTTCAGTGCTGTTGTAACTTTGAATGGTCACTAAATGAACCGTTGTAAGTCGAAGACTACCTGTATTCAGTCTTATTTCCCAGACGAGCCAGAACTACCCTTTTTCTTACCTTGGATATCTGGATACGTCGCCATGAGGAACAGAGCCCATTGCAGAAAGCTTCCTGTGGTTTCTGTCCCGGCAACAAAAAATTCCATAATGCAAATAGCCATGTTTTCATTATCAAAGGTTGAGTTGGGCTCACTCTGTTTCTAACAAAAGGAGAGATTTTAGTTAGAATTATATATTTCTTTGGTGCCTTGGAGTCAGTCTTCACTTTTGGTGATTGCTTGACACGTCCCTGCAGTTTTCTTGGCAAGATGCCAGAAGTGATTTGCCATTGCCTGCTTCCTAGATCTGAAACAGAATGGCTGCCCCCCAAATCACCCAACTGGCTTTGTGTTGTTAGAAGGAAAATCCATCTGGTTCAGTTCCAAGCTGGGAGAAAGACCCTGGAAACAACATGGAGGCTGATTGGAAAGAAAGGTTTATTGATGAAGCAGGGTTCTGGGCAGTGGTGAAATCTGAACTGGTTTGCTACCAGTTCGCTGGAGATGCAAGCAGGCTGTGCACATGTGCACAGTCCACACCAAATGCCCATTGAATGTGCATGAGCAGTACGCACCAAAAGGAGGCTTGGGAATGTAAGTAGAACAGCAAGTGGGGGATCAGCTGTGCCACGCAATTTAGAATTTCCTGCTTTCTAGCAAAGCTAAACCGCGCAGCACAGCTGATCGTCGGAAATATCAGTCCGATTGAACTGGTAGTTTTTATCACTACCGGTTTGCCCAAAGGGGAGAGAACCAGTAGCATTTCACCCCTGGTTCTGGGGCAGCTGACCAATTGGTTTGATGAGTACATGGTTTTTATCAGGTTCAGAGATGCTGCTGGGTGAGAGGTTGTGCAACCTCTGAAATGCCCTTGGGAGATTGTGCAATGTAGTGAGTTCTGTGTCTTCTGCTGAATGGTAGTGGGTTAATCTTATTACAGTAGGACCTCGGGTCACGAATGCTTCTGACTATGACCAAATTGGGTTCCGACCAAAAAATTCACAAAATGTTTGAATCTGATCACAAACATATATTCAGGTGGCAATCAAATGCGGCCGCAGCCAATTTCCCCTTCTGTGTTGATTCCCCTTCTGCGCCATTTATTTATTTTTTTTCTAAGCGCATGTGCTTCTGGTCTCGACCAAATCAGGTTGCAACTGAAGTTATGGAATGAATTACGGTCGTGACTAGAAGTTCTACTGTATGTCCTAAATGGTCATGTCCTGTTCTTAGAATTTGAGTGAAGGAGGAGAATGTAAATTTGTAATCCCGTCTTTGGAGGTGAAGGTCGTTTGCTTCAATTTTTCTTAATTGGCGCAAAATATCTGCTGGGGGCTAGTAAGAAAGACTGAGTTTGCTTCCTGTCTTTAAGAGTATTTTTCTCCATGTCTCCTTTAGGGAAATATAATATTCTGCCTTTCTCTGTTAGGGAAATATAATATTCTGTCTTTTTTTTTTATTGAAAAAGTTTTACAATACAATTTTAACCCCACATTTTCCCCCCTCCCCCCCCTTCCCCCCCACCCTCCCCCCCCCGACTTCCATTTCATGCAAACATAAGTATATATCAATCATTATCAAACATTAAATATAGGTGAGATCCACAATATATAAATCCAAAATTCTCTACTAATAAGAGAAAAACTTAAACAAATAAAAATATCCCATTAAACCTAACTCAAACATAAAATTTATCTCTTCTTTTTGTTCAAGACAGCAGTATAACCAAAATATATAAGTTTATATCAAGTTAGCAATTATCTAAACAATAATATAATATATATATTTAACATAGTATTATGTTATAACATATTATAACAATAAAATAAACAATAAAATATAATAATAACAATAAAATTAATTCTATATTTCTTCAACCTCTATCAAAAAGTTAACTGAAGATTCTTAATTTGATATTTATTCTGCACATAATCAACCCACTTTTTCCATTCCCTAACAAAAACCTCATGGGTCCTATCTTTTAAGTACGCAGAAATCTTTGCCATTTCCGCAAAACTAGCCATCTTTGACATCCATTCACCTATAGTAGGCACACTATCTTTTTTCCAGTATTGACCAATCAATAACCTGGCTGCAGTAATCATGTACAGAATCAATCTCGTATCACTCGGTGAACAATCCTTAACTATACCTAACAAAAACAGTTGCAGAGAAAATTGAAGCTTCTTTTTTAAAACATTCTGCATAACCCACCAAAGTCTAATCCAAAATGCTTTCACTTTTCTACAGGTCCACCAAATATGAAAATATGTAGCATCCAAACAATCACACCTCCAACATTTAGGTTGAACATTTGGATACATACATGATAATTTCTTAGGATCTAAATGCCATCTATAAAACATCTTATAAAAGTTTTCCCTCAAATTCTGTGCCTGTGTAAATTTAACATTCTGGACCCAGATCTTTTCCCATGTTTCTAACATCACTGGTTCTGCAAAATTTTGTGCCCATTTTATCATACAATCCTTAACTAATTCACTCTCTGAATCTCTTTCTAGCAATAAAAATATTCTGCCTTTTTAATATTTCCCAAAATATTTAATATTTTCCAAAATATTCCATTCTTCTATGAGGGGGAGGAAGCTTCCCACAGTGTCTAAAGTGGGACTAAAACTCTAAAACTCTCTTGTCTTGATTTGATTTATTCGATTTATATACCGCCTTTCTCCTTGCGGACTCTTAACCCCTGTGCTGAACATGCTCTTTTAATTAGAATTAAGTATGTGCAAAATCTATTTTTTCTGGGAATGGAACGTTCTAGAGAAACTTGAAACTTTCTACCTTTTCTCTAGACCTTGCCAATCCAGCTATTCCCATCCAAAATAAAGGCTAATTTCCCAGAAACAAATCCTATACACTAGAAGTAGTTGATGAAACACGGGACTGTTTCAGCAGTGGAATCCATGTGAAATATCATGAATTGCTTCCAAATCAAAGATTAGCTTCAGGAAATCACTGATCCAGAAGTAATAGAATGTTTTGCAGTCCTCTGGGATGATCCATTCTCAAATAGAATGTGTATCCCTATTTAACACATACATGCCACACTGAAGATTGTCTGATCATTGTGCTATTCTCATGACATGACATTAAACAGTCACTTTTCTGTGTTTTGAATAGTAAACCCCTTATAGAACTGAGATCCAAAATGGGACTAATACAAAGAGTACTTGTTAAGTGAGGGTGTTGGAATATACATTGCTCATATATTCTGGGCAACAAGTACAATCATGATGGCGAACCTATGGCGCACATGCCAGAAAGGTTAACCATTACTGAAATACAGCAATATTCATTAGAGACAACAGACGGCAGAGCTTATAAGTTTGTAGCTCCATCTATGGTATACTAATCTATGTGTTTTCTCTTAATAAAGATTCCTGCTTCCTTGCTGCAGTTAAGCAGGAAAGCACATGGGGAGTGTGCATTATCTGTTCTGAAGGGCTAAATACAGAATTTCTAACAGGTTCTTATCTTTTAATTAATTTACAAGAAGCCAAGAGACGTAAATTCTAATGATAGTATTAAAGTTAATTGAACTTAAAGGTGTGTCTACGTGCATAAACAAACAAACAAACAAACATAGAAACAGGCAGTTTTTAACACAGTTTAAGAGCTTCAATAGCCCTGAATAGCCCATGTTCTCAAAGGCTCAAAAAAGCCTCTTGACATATCTGTGGATCCCAGCGGGCATGACTAAAATTCCCAGAAGTTCCTTACCTTTTCTATCTGGAGAAGATAAAGATCCAGGAAACTCTTTGGCTGATGCAGGGCCAAATCTTGGCTGTGTTTCTCTGACTCTTCCTTTATAAGTGAGATCCCTGTCTGGACGGATGCTTGTAACTTCTGATAAGGCCCTGGGAGATGTTTCACTAGCCATGGAAACAATTCACCGAACTATAGGAGAAGTAAAAACAAAATCCTATCAGTTCCCTGGTGAGTTAGGTAATGCACGTAGTCCTTGACTTACAACAGTTCATTTAAGAGCCCTGGTGGCGCAGCAGACTACTAAAGTGCTGTTAAGTAGCACCAGCTGCCTGCAATTACTGCAAGTTCAAATCTCACCAGACTCAGCCTTCCATCCTTCCGAGGTAGGTAAAACGAGGAGCTGGATTGTGGGGGCAATAAGCTGACTTTGTATAAAAAAGAACACCGCTTGGGGGGGGGGGTCGAAAGCCCTACTAAGCAGGGATATACAAAAGTATGAAGGCTGTTGCTTAATGCATTGCAAGCCGCCCTGAGTCTCCGGAGAAGGGGGGCATATAAATCGAACCAATAAATAAATCGAACCAATCAATCAATCAATCAATCAATCAATAAATTTAGTGACCATTCAAAGCTAGAATGGCACTGAAAAAAGTGACATGATGCTACAACCATTGCAGCATCTCCCATGGTCTCGTGATCAAAATTCAGATGCTTGGCAACTGGCTCATACTTATGACGATTGCAGTATCCCGGGGTCACGTGATCCCCTGCAAAGATTCACTTAACAAGTTTGGCAAGAAAGGCAGTAACATGGCGCAAAATTCGCTTAACAACTGTTTCACTTAGCAACAGAAATTTTGGGCTCAATGGTGGTCGTAAGTCAAGGACTACCTGTATCAGGGCTTCCAGACCTGGGCTGCATAACAAAGACAACTACTAGAGGTCAGCAAAACATTCTTGTAGTGGTCCTAACTTTTTCATCCATTACTGCATTGGATATTGAATGGCATAACTAACAAAAGAACATTTATTTATTTATTTATTTATTTATTTATTTATTTATTTATTTATTTATTTATTTATTTATTTATTTATTGGTTTGATTTATATGCCACCCTTCTGCAGAGACTCAGGGCGGCTTACAATGCGTTAAGCAATAGCCTTCATACTTTTGTATATACCTGCTTAGTAGGGCTTTCGGCTCCCCCCAAGCGGTGTTCTTTTTTATACAAAGTCAGCTTATTGCCCCCACAATCCGGGTCCTAATTTTACCTCCCTCGGAAGGATGGAAGGCTGAGTCAACCCTGAGCCTGGGGAGATTCGAACTCGCAGTAATTGCAGGCAGCTGGCAGCTAAGTGCTAATTAATAGCAGTTTAGTCTGCTGCGCCACCAAGGCAAGTGGGATGGCAAGATGTTTTGAAAGTAATGTCACACTAACTCCTGTTGTGGTCACATCTACGTCTTATTAGTCTAACTTCTGTGATTTGGAAGTAGACTGCAGTACTGCAGGCTACTTCTGCTGACTGCTGGCTGCCTGCAATATGGCAGTTCAACTCTCAGCAGGCTCAAGGTTGACTCAGCCTTCCATCCTTTCCGAGGTGGATAAAATGAGGATCCAGATTGTTGGGGGCAAGAGGCTGACTCTTTAAACCGCTTAGAGAGGGCTGGAAAGTACTGTAAAGTGGTATATAAGTCTAAGTGCTATTGCTAAAAAAGGATTAACCCACCACCATTAGAATAGCAAAGGACACAAGTCTCACTACATTGCACAACCCCCTAGGAGCATTTCAGACATTGCACAATCCCCTAGCAGTTCTCAGAACCCTATAAAAATCCATGTACTCATCAAACCAATTTATCAGCTGTCCCAGAACTACATGCTGTTGTTAGTTTTGCTCCTCAATAAACAGAGACCTCCTTTCCTTGCGGCCAGACTCCATTTTATTTCCAGTGCCTTTCTCCTGGCTTAGAACCAGACTGGATTTTTCTTCCAACACTCCCTTCTGAAACTCTGCTTTATGTCTTGTTAGAACTGTTTCTTTGTTAGATTTCTGGAAGCAGGTGAGGAAAGCTTCGTGAGTTGACACTGCTCTTTCTATGCTCTTTTCTTCCAGGAGTGTAAGTGGACTTCCGTAGCAGTCCCTCCTCCCATTTTTCTCACCATCCACCCATCCATCCATCCATTCAACCATCCATCCATCCCTCCCGCCAAACAACTAAACAACTAACCACCACCCACCCACCACCCATCCATCCATCCAACCATCCACCCATCCAATCAAACAACCACTACCCACCATCCAACCAACCAACTATCCAGTTAACCAACCAATCAGAGGTGGACCTCAAATCTTCCAGTTGAACTTCCATGGAGTATCAGAAGGTGAATTTCAACTTGCTGTTCTTGAGGTTGAACCCTAGTACAATGCCTTAACCTTCTATCACATTTCCCCAGTCACAAAACAGAACATTTCCTATGTGGTTTCTAAACATTCTTTTACTATATCAAATGTTCAGTGACAAAGGAGGAGAGGCCTCTGAAAAGCTGTTCCAAATCTCTGGCTGACACGTTAAGTGACCTACGACCGTGAACTCCCCTTACATTACAGATGAAAAATAACCAAGTCATAAAATAAACAAGTAGGAACAATTTAACTTTGGACGGCAATGTGGAGCTAACATTGGGCATTTTGCCTCTAAGAGCAGATGATAGTATTAGCTTTAAAACTGAAATTAGTTTGTGTATCTGCGTAATTTAAAACTTTGGTCTATTTGCCTAGATGTAAGACCACTTTCGTACAGTAATCTTCGGAATACTAATAAGAGACTTAGAAAGTTCTAAGGGACTCAATAAGAAACTGATTACTCACCAATAAGAAAGTGGAACCTCCAAATTTGCTGTAATTACTAATGTATTCTAATATCATCTGGAACTTTGTGTCTTCAAGGGGTAACCGGTATCCAAAACTCAAGAGGCAAATCATATTACAGATTGAATTATTGATGGGAGGTAAAGGATCAATTGGCTGCCCTGTAAATGAAATTATACATTATTACGTTAACAACGCGCCAGCTTGGAGGAGCAAGACCTCATGATGAACTGAGAGAGAGGGTTAGAAATAGGATTTAATTGTTAAGGGATGAGGTTGTTGAGATTTGTCCTATTTTAGGAGGGTTTGCAGGTTTGGATGGGGAGGAATTATTTCCAATTCAATCACATCAAGTCTGATGTTAGGGTCACTTAGATCTAGAGATACACTGTCTTTACCTTGGGTGGAGTAGCAGTTCCCTGGGCAAGAATAGGATGTAAATGGGGGCTCTTCCTGGACATCCAGGACATCCAAGGAACAGGTGGCAACTGTCTCCTGAAAGGTCTAAGTTTCTAAGTTGGTTGGAATTCTTTACATTTCATATTTTTAGTGTGATTACAATTTTGCTGTTTTATTTCACTTTGTGAGCTACCCAAAACTGATATGGTGACAGGTGCTGCTTACCATTGAATGAATCAATGAATGAATTTAGCATTGGAAAACAAAACAAAACAAAACAACAAACACAGAAAAACAGAGTCATGCAATTTCTCCCCAATCTCCCACATCCTACCCTTGGCGCGTGCAAAAGTCTCCACCAACTGATGTGCCACCTCTTCTAGTTTACTCTCCATGTCTGCCTTCCCCAGTCCCAACGTGCGTAGAGCATTTATGGTAAAACGTCTCTGCTCTTTCCAGTTGTGTCCATTGGAAAATGAAACGCCTAAGGAATCAATGCGAGATTCACATTTTTAAAAAGCCCCATAAGCATGACTTACAAGTCCCACAAATAATTGCAGCGTGCGAGGCAGCTGGATGGCTATCCGAAGCTTCTTGCAACTTTTTTGTTCTTAGTTTCCCTTGAAATGGAGCTGCATATCTCCACCCCAGATCACCCTGGGGATGCCCTTTCCATGATGTCCCGCTGCCTGGAAGGGGTGCGGGCCTGGATGGGAAGAAACAGGCTCAGACTCGACCCATCCAAGACTGAGTGGCTGTGGATGCCGGCATCTCGGGATCTAGTGACTCCGTCACTAGTGATGGGAGGGGAGGCACTTGCTCCCTCCAATAGGGTCCGCAATCTGGGTGTCCTCCTGGATTCTCGGCTGTCTTTAGAAGATCACTTGACAGCCATAACCAGGGGGGCTTTCGCACAGGTATGCCTGGTGCACCCTTTTCTAGACCAGGATGCCCTCGCAACCGTCACTCATGCCCTTGTTACTTCTCGGTTGGACTACTGTAATGCCCTCTACATGGGGCTGCCCTTGGGATGCACCCGGAGGCTTCAGCTTCTCCAGAATGTAGCCGCGCAGGTTGTTACGGGAGCCTCTCGTTACTCCCATGTAACACCTCTCCTGTGCGAACTGCATTGACTGCCAGTGGTCCTCCAGGTTCGTTTCAAGGTGCTGGTGCTCACCTATAAAGCCCTACATGGCTTAGGCCCAGGGTACTTGCAGGAGCATCTCCTGCCATCCTCCCATCGTCTTGTGCGCTCTCATAGAACGGGCCTCCTCAGGGTGCTTTCAGTCAAACAATATTGGCTGGTGGCCCCCAGGAGGAGAGTGTTCTCTGTGGGAATGCCGACCCTCTGGAACGGTTTGCCCACTGGGCTTAGGACAGCCCCCGACCTCCTCTCCTTCCACCGTGAACTGAAAACGTGGCTCTTTCATCAAATGGACTGACCCGTTGAGGGGTTTTTACATTGTAATAATTTTAATTAATTTTAATTGGATTTTAATTCATACATAACTCATATTGTCAATTTTTTTATCCTGTAAGCCACCCTGAGTCCTTTGGGAGAAGGGCGGCATATGAATCGCAATAATAATTAAATAAATAAATAAAATTAACTCTTTCCCACATTCACTCGCACGCCTTGTCTGCTCTTTCCCAAAAAGAGTGTAGGACCGTGATGATGAACCTATGACACATGTGCCACCGGTGGCACATGTAGCCGTATCAGTGGGCACGCGTGCCGGCCAGCTGATTTTCAGGCCTTCTGGGCCAACCAGAAGTAGGGAAACAGGCTGTTTCCTGACTCCGGAGGGTCTGGGGGAGGGAGGCCTGTTTTTCTTTCTCACCTGGCTCCAGATTCTTTCTATGCAACTGGGGAGGCCAAAAACAGCCTTCCCCACCCACTCGGAGGCCCTCCAGAGGCCCCAAAAATGAAATAAAAATAGAAATAGCTGTAATCTATAAACTCCTATATCTATTGTCTATTTAACAGAACAGAGTTGGAAGCTTTGCTAGCTGGGGAACTCTGGGAGTTGAAGTCTTAAAGTTGCCAAGGTTGGAGATCCCTATCTATTCCAACCACCTGCTCAGACAGGAACCCCTACACCTGTATGGCAAAGCTATGGCACGCATGCCACAGGTGGCACGTGGAGTCACATCAGTGGGCATGTGAGCTCAGTTCCGGTGTGCACAGCTGATTTTCGGACCTTTTGGGCCTTTCTAGGATCCTGGGGAGGGCGAAAATGCCCTTCCCCAACTCTGGAACTCGGCAAAGAGACCGTTTCTGGCCTCCAGAGGGCCTTTGGAGGGGGGGGAGCCCATTTTTGCCCTCCCTAGGCTCCAAGAAAGCCTCTGGAGCCTGGGGAGAGTGAAAAATGGGCCTTCCGTTCCCACCGGAAGTCAGCAAACTGGCCGTTTCTGGCCTCTGGGGGGCTCCCAGAGGCCGGAAACAGTCTGTTTGCCAAGTTCCAGATTTGGGGAAGGCTGTTTTTGCTCTCCCCAGGCTCCTAGAAAGCCTCTAGAGCCTGGGGAGTGAAAAAAAAAACAGGCCTACCGGGCCCTCCGAGCCATCACGTGCCAAATACAGGGGGAGCATTGGGGGGGTGGGCGCATAGAATTATGGGTGTGCGCACACATGCACAACCCTCCGCGCTCCCCCTGCTTTTGGCCCGCGATGGCAAAAAGGTTATCCATCACTGCCCTATACCATTTCAGACAAATGGTTGTCCTATGTCTTCTTAAAAACTTACAGTGTTAGAGCACTTACAACTTCTGGAGGTAAATTGTTCCACTGTTTAATTGTTCTAATTGGCAGGAAATTCCACCTTAGGTGTAGGTAGTTTCTCTCCTTGATTACTCTCCATCCATCTTGTCCAGCCCTCAGGTGCTTTGGCGAATAGCTTTAGTCCCTCTTCTTTGTGGCAACTTCTGAGATTTTGGAGGACTGCTATCATATCACCCCCTAGTCCTTCTTTTCATTAAACTATACGTACCCAATTCCAGCAACCATTCTTTATATGGTTTAGTCTCCAGTCCCCTAATCATCTTTACGGCTCTTCTCTGCACTCTTTCTAGAGTCTCCACATCCTTTTTATATTGTGGTGACCAAAACTCGATGCCGTATTCCAAGTGTGGTCTTACCAAGGCCTTATAAAGCGGTATTAACACTTCACGTGATCTTGATTCTATCCCTGTATTAATGCGACCGAGAATTGGGTTGGCTTTTTGGCAGCTGCATCACGTTGCTGGCTCCTATTTAAGGGATTGTCCACTAGGATGCCAAAATCCCTCTCAGGGTTACTGCTGTAGAGTCAGGTACCATCTATTCTATGTGCCAGAACCTTACTTTTCTCACCATTCAATTTCATGTTGTTAGATAGGCCCCAGTGTTCAAGTCTGTCAAGCTCCTTCTCTACCTTGAGCCTATCTTCTGGAGTCTTGGCTATTCCTGCCAGCTTGGTGTTGTCTGCAAATTTGATGAGTTCCCCTTCTATCCCCTCATCTAGATCATTTTTGAAGATATTGAACAGTACTAGACCTACTACAGAGTCTTGGGGCACTGCATGCTTCCCTCCATGAAGATGTAATTGCATTTAGGATTACACGGTGAGTGCGGTTTGTCAGCCAGTTACGAATCCATCTGGTGCTGATGCTGTCCAACTCACATTTCTCTCTCTTATCAAGTAGTAGATTGTAGTCTACTTTATCAAATGCCTTCCTGAAGTCCAAGTAAATTATATCCACACCATTTCTCTGGTCCACTAATTTTGTCACGCTGTCAAAGAATATCATAACTTTTGCCTCTAGGTGTTTACTGATTCATTGCTTTGTGTGTTTCAAGAGTTTCCTTGCAAGACTGGAATATATCTTCCAGCCATACTGAGTTTTATTCTGATGGTGCGCTTTGGCAGTTTTCTAGAAGGAAAGTTTCATTTGAGGTTTAGTAAAGTTCAATTCAAGTTTCATAAATAAAACAAGATTAATAAATTTGGGGCAGTCCTTTAGGTTTGAAGTAGACAAAGAGAACAGCAATTGATTTACACAAACCTGCTCTCTGAACAGAAGCATTTCAGAACCAAAGGACACAGCTACCAGGGGTGGGATCTGCTTACCTTTACTACCAGTTCGCAACTGCATTGCCCAGATCACCGATGATGACATCTGGGTCAGGCAGTGGGGCCTCCCGCCAGTTTTACTACCGGTTCCTGTGAACTGGTCTGAACTGGAGGCAACCCACCACTGATGACTACCAAGCAAAATTTCACATCCTGAAAAAAAACCCATCCAAAGGCATCTTTGTTGTAAATCAGAGGTCCAGGCTTTTGCTCTGTGTGAAGATGTCTCTCCCGCTCTAGCAGAGAGCTTTATTTTTTATACAGTTTTTACAGGCAGACAAAAAGAAAGGGCAGCAATAGCATCCTAATTGGTAAAAACTATTCACCCCCTCTCAAGATGCCATCCTCTCTGAAGGTGAGGTGAGATAATCCAGATCAAAGCCAAAATGAGATCATAAAAGCAGGCAAGACCCACAGTGCATGAGCTAAGGCAGTGTGCTGCTTAAAGCTTGGCACTACGACATTTGACCTACCTCTACACATCTCCCAGTCAAATGCTTCCTTGAGCCTCATCATGCTTGAAGTTAATATGGGGAACAAATAATATTCTTCTTGTCTTACGTTTCTTCAGTGAAATGACGATAAAATACCTTGGTCTTCAGAAGAACTTACCTTTACCTCTACATATTTTTAAAAAAAAAGATGAAAGGGGCCGATCAGCAAAATCTTGCGAACGGTTAATCAGGCTTTCCTTCACTGCATGAAATCCAGAAATTACTACCACAGGTTGATGCCACAACCACACAGTGTAAATGTCTCCATATTGCTTGCTCAGCTGACATTTGGGACAGAAAAAAAAGAGAAAACGGCTGGGACCTTATAGCAGGCAGATGAACCTTCATCACCTTTATATGACAGGAACTAGAATTAGTATCCCATTTCCCATGTGACACCCCCTCGCTATCTATTTCTGGAACAGTTTGGATTAAATGGCAAGGAATAGTTCCATAGAAATTGGAATGTACCCAAATTGTAACCCGACATGTTGGAAATGTAGACAAGCCCCAGGAACATTTTATCATCTTTGGTGGCTCTGTCCAAAAATAAAAAAATTCTGGACGAAAATTGGAAAATGGATAACAGAAATAACAGAAGAAAAGATAGACCTAAAGCCCGAAATCTTTTTATTAGGTATCTTTAAAAAAGAAATTAAAAAAGAAATAAAATATATCATACTACATATAATTACAGCAGCAAGATTAACCCTAGCCCAGTCTCGGAAATTAGAAAAGTTGCCAACAGAAGAACAAATAATCCATAAAATATATAGGTGTGCAGAGATGGATAGATTAACTCTAAAATTAAAAAACAAGGAAGACTCACACTACTATCAAATTTGGAATAGATGGTATGAATGGATTGACAGACAAGGGGGAAAAAACAGATGATAAATACATCAAGAGACCAAAGTTAGTAAAGTTACACCGTCAACATAAATATATCATAGCAAGTGAAGATAAATGTATATATATGATTATATATTGAAATGTTATAGATAGAAAACTTTTGCTTAGTAATATTAGAACATAAGTAATACTGAAATGTACTTCGTTTTTAGTCTTAAGATTGTTTTTATAACTTTTCTCTTTTTTATCTTTTATCTGTTTATATCAAATAAAGTTGGTTTTAAAACTCAAAAAAAAAAAAAGTAATTGGAATCTCCTTTCCGACCAGTTTGGGTCCCGTCTCTATTTTCCTAAGCCATTTGGTCCTGGATTGCATAAAAGAGAAACACCCATGAGCTCCAGGTAAGCATGGCACTGGCATTACTTCAAACATAATAAATATTCAAATGTTTCTAAAGTATGCAACAAAGCAGTAGGTTTTCAGGCACTGCACGCCAAAACTAGTTCTTGTTCTCATTAAGCAAATAAGTTCTCATGCTAAGCTTCTCTATCTTAGTGAATCTTGAAGAAGACTCAGTCACCCACGCTCTGGCCATTTTCCATTGGATATTGCAACACATTCTACGTGGTGCTACTCTTTTGAAAATATGTGATGCAGAATGGGGCTGTGTGGGCAATCTTAGAAGCCCAAAGAACATTGCATATAATACAGGGGTGAAATGCTAACAGTTTGGACCGGTTCGGGAGAACCGGTAGTGGAGATTGGGGCTGGTTTGCCTAACCAGTAGCAATCGCTGACTGGCACTGCCCCCGAACCAGTCTGCAGCCTGTAGTCCTGCCTTCCACCCGGCCTTCCCAGCACCTCTGTGGCCAGCTTGCAAAGGCAGGCAAGCGGAAAGTCATGTGGAAGGCAGGCAAGCATGGCAGAGCTGCGGGGAAGGGAGCCTACCATGCTTGCCTGCCTTCCATGCTGCCTTCCTGGCAGTCTCCCACCCCCGCTTGTCTTCCGAGGTCCGTCCCGGCCAGTGGATGGATGGATACCCCTTCATCTTCCCGAAGAGCAGGTCAGCTCACTTGTAGTCACGCAGCTGGCTGGAGCAGAACATGGTGCGGGCAAAGAGGCATATGCAACCCCCGCTGAAGCCATCCTGGTTGAGCAATTGCCGCACCTCTCCATCTCTCTTACCATCCTCCCTCCCCGCCTGACTGCAGATATCCGCCTTCCCGAAGCAACCTCCTAAAGCAACCCCACCGCCATTTGCTTTTGTCTCACGACAAGACAAGGAAGAAAGTGAAAGGCAACGGTGCTCCAGGAGAGCAGGTGAGCTGCAGACATGTTCAACATGTGCAACAGTCCCGGGATGTCTGGGGCCCACCTTCCCTCCCGGAGCACTGCCGCACCGTGTCGGTGTGCTTGCCAGCCTCAGCTGCAGCGCTGCTCCAACCAGCCAGCCCAAACCCAAGCTAGGCTGGCTGCTTTGTCCCCACCAGCAGCTCTTTCTGGATTAACACCCCTGAAAGCCCCCCTCCTTTCAATTATTTTTTAACATTGTTTTTAATCAACCTTGCCTTCCTTTAAATTTCAACTCTTATATTTTGAAATTTTATTGTACGCTGCCCAGAGTCACTTTGGGGGAAAGGTGGACGGTTTCAAAATTAGATAGATCAAAGATGTGGGGACCACTGAGATAGCTAAGTAGGAAGGTAAGTAGGTAGGTATGTAGATGATAGATGGATGGATAGATAGCAATAGCAATAGCATTAGCAATAGCAATAGCAATAGCACTTAGACTTATATGCCGCTTCACAGTGCTTTCCAGCCCTCTCTAAGCGGTTTACAGAGTCAGCCTCTTGCCCCCAACAATTTGGCTCTTCATTTTACCCACCTCGGAAGGCTGAGTCAACCTTGAGCCTGGTGAGAGTTGAACTGCCAAATTGTAGGCAGCCAGCAATCAGTAGAAATAGCCTGCAGTACTGCACTCTAGCCCAGGAGTACCTTCTACTTACCTTTACTACCAGTTCGCAACGGGAGTTCATGCGCACGTCTGCGCATGCACAGATCATCAATTATTATTGTCCGGAGCCTCCTGCCGCTTTTACTACCGGTTCTAAAGAACCAGACAGAACCGGGAGCAACACACCATTGCTCTAATCACTGCGCCACCGTGGCTTAGATGGAGAGATGGATAGAAAGAGAGACAGACAGACAGACAAATACCTTAGTGAAAATATCCTTGGAAAGCTTGGTCCCAATCCGCCAGAGTCCACCAATGAGAGGAAGAGGAAGAGGGCCAGGAGGGTAATGTCTGCTGGACCACAGCAGTTTTATAAAATCCAGGATCAGAAATCCCACCAGCACAGTAGTGAGAACTTCCCAGATCTCAGCCATTCCCCAGCCTTTCTTCTCTTTTCTGCTGCAATTAGAATCTGTCCTTGATTCAGCTGCAAATTGTTCATTTTGTGCCAAGTTGTTTTTTTGAGCATTTCAAAATCCTGGTCTGGATCTTGGAATTGATCTGATCCAAATCTTTCTATTTCAGAGACAGAAAATCAAGTTCTGCATATAAACTCAGAACATTTCAACTAAAGCAATTGCAAACCTTTATCTTAAAAGTATGAAAAGTAAAACAATAGTGAAAACTAGATGTTTTTTCCATAGTGCAGAAGAATATTCTCTGTAGCGTCATGGAGCTGATTTGGAAGACTGATTTCTCTAGAAATCTCAAGTTTTTCTGAGGCCCATGGAATTAAAGTCATAATATAATTTAACTTTACTCCGAGGCTTGATTTTCCTCAAAGTTCCATTTTATTAGAGATGTCATATTGGCACATCTCGGAAAATCCGAATCTAAATCCGATTCCAGGTTTTCTCCACCCAAAGGAATGTTCAAGTCCCTGCCCAACACCCAGAAGTCCATCACATGGTCCAATCCAAACACTGTCCCAACTGGAGATGCCTCCCAGTTCCAGCCGTCCAGGTGCAGGGCATGATGACCTTGAGTCCAGGAGTTGGGGACCTCTGAATTAACTGACGGGCAGGACAGGATTAACAAAATTTATACTGGGGTGTCCAACTTCTACTGACCACAACTGTATTCACCAATCAAGTTGCAGGCTGCCGAGGTGGCGCAGTACTGCAGGCTACTTCAGCTGACTGTTAGCTGCAGTTCAGCAGATCGAATCTCAGTGGCTCAAGTTTGACTCAGCCTTCTATCCTTCTGAGGTGGGTAAATTGAGGACCCAGATTGTTGGGAACAAGAAGTTGACTCTGTAAACTGCTTAGAGAGGAGTGTGACGCACTATGAAGTGGTATATAGGTCTAAGTCAGCGGTGGGTTCCTCCCGGTTCGGCCCAATTCTCCTGAGCCAGTATCAGTGACGATATGACTTCACCAAACCGGTTCTGCCCCCTGTGCCCCCCACTCCTACGCCCTCCCCACCCACCCCCCGCATTATTCTTATCTTTAATTTGGCCCCACCCCCAATCTATTGCTGCCTCCTGAGTCCCAGCTGATGGCTAGAGGGGAAAAAAACTGTTTAAACTCTTGCCGCGGGGCATCAAAGGGCCGCCCTACAGCTGATCACTGTTAAAAGAAAACAAATGAGTAGACCAGTGCCTGCAAAAATACATGAGTAGACCGGTGCCTGCAAAAATAAATGGGTAGATCGGTACAGCTCTGCAAGCAGTTAAAAGCCTGGTAAACCAGTACCTCTGCTAAATCCGAAATAATTGTCAAATGACCATCAAGCCACGCCCACAAAATAAGCCACGTCCACAGAACAGGTAGTAAAAAAATTTAGAACCCACCCCTGGTCTAAGTGCTATTGCTATCTACATCAGCTCATTTTTCCAGAATAACATAAAATTGAAAAATGAAGGGGAACTGATATTTTTTAATTAGCCTTTCATGCCTCTTGAAGAAAAAGAATTTACAGAAGCATAAAATAGTTAGCTTTGACATGTTTATTTGCAAGTATAAATTTTAGCAAATTCATCTAAAATGACAACAGTCCATATCAATTCAATACTTCCCCTCTAATATTAAAAAGCCCTATTTGTCAGTATGTGTCTTTGGATCTCCCTTGTGTGGCCATTGCAAAAACTGCAGCTTAGCGGGAATATAATTAAAGGTTTCTTGACCACACGGAAGAAAACCACCCTTGTGGTAGCCAAACATGAGCAAAATGAAAGGAAGCCTCTTCAAAAGCTGTACAATTTAAAACAGGTGACAGTGAGGATTTTTGCTTGAAGAAGTACAATTAACCATTTTTACACAGGTTACATTTTCAGGGACCGCCACCACTGGAGTATGCAAATCAATTGCGTTAGGAGGTGGATCATATGCAGCTACCCCACAACTAGCTATAGTTTTATAGTTATAGTGCCCTTCTAACAAATACCTACCCAAGCCAGTAAGGTTCTGATTTACAGTAGTAGGGGTACAAACAGGGATTAAACATGTAGAAAGCAAATTTTCCATATCATAAGCTTCAGACAAACAAAAGGCATCAGTTTGTGTGATGTTTGCAAGCTGCACCCATAGGTTTTGTTTCATCCATTGTTCGAGAGAATGTTTAGGTGGGATGACAGCTGCTGATGCCAAAGTATAGTTATTTATAATCAAGCACAAAACAAATTATGACTAAGGAATTGGCAGTTAAAACCGCAAAAATGGCAGGGCACAAATTCTTGGGTGTTTGTTCCACTTGTTGCTGCTGCAGCACTGCCTGCACTTTGGCGGTCAAATTCTTCACACCTCCCCGTGTCACTGGATGATTGGCATAACGGGATCGGGTTGGTTGCCGAGCTCTCTGTAGAGTCACCTTTGCCATCTCTGGGATAGGGTTGAGGGGTTGGTGCCACGACATCCTTGGCTGGACGAACACAACGTGCTGGTATCCACAAAAGTCCTGTAGATGTAAGCACAGCAACATACCCCCACCCTTGCTACTCCTTGCTACTGAGAGCATGCGCAAGATGGCGGTTGCATCCTGAACGCTGGGAGGAGGACGAAATGGGCTGGCGGCTTTAGGGGCGCTGCGGGGGTTGCAGCCCATCGGCAACCCCCCCACCCAGCCAGCGGAACACTTGGTCATCACGCTGAGGGGTTTTTTAGCCCCCAGCGTGGCTTGTAGAACCTTTTCGCCGTCGCCATCGGCTCAGCAGGAGCGGGAGGCGCTGCGAGAGATGGCGGCGAGAGAGAGATGGCGACGAGCATCAGCGAGCAGCGGCTGCAAAGAGCGGTGAGCTACGACGGCAGAAATGGCAAGCTGGCGGCTTTAGGGGCGTTGTGGGAGTGGCAGTCCATCAGCAACCCCCCCGCCCAGCCAGCAGAATATACGGTCGGCGCGCTGGGGGGGGGGGGTTTAGCCCCAGCGTGTCTCTTGGAATTGCCGTTGGGCTGGAAGAAATGGGAGGTGCCTCGAGAAGAGGGCGACATGAGAAGAAGGAGAGGAACAAGTGAAATGGTGGCGAGCGGCGTCGGGACGAGATGGTGCCTGGCTGGGGCGAGAGGGCAGCCAGCAGCCAGGCCCGCTGGTGCCCAGGCACCCTGGAGGAGGAGGTGGTGGCAGAGTGCCTGGAGGAGGAGAGAGTGGATTGCCGGAGCCATTGGCAGAGGCCAGCGAACTTGTCAGCAGGGGGGTGGGATCTCATTTTGGCCCTGTATTTATTAACCCCTACTATGCCTGTATATTGTCCATATGCCCCCGGAGCTCTCTTCTAGATTAGACCTACCGACCACCTCCCAGACACATTGACTATCTTGCTCTTTTGACTATCTTGCTGCTTGACTATTTTATTATCTTTTACTATCTTACTATGACCGTTTGGCTGATTGGCCGGATTGGAGACCATGGCAGTCATCGGAGGACTTTGGAGCCGGTTCTTTACATTATCTACCTCGAGGGGGTGTTGCATTTTTAGGACAGTATGGCCGGACCTCTGTGAGAGAGTGGCCCTGCCTTGTTTCAACTTACTGGACCTTTGCAACGAACCACAGTGAGAGGGTGGTTTGACACCCCCCAGCAGGACTGGGCAGAACTTAACAACTCCATTGCTACTGTGGGAGGGTAGCGAGGACCCTCCGGATAGACTGGTCCGCTCCTGGACATTGTTTTATCTCTGCGGAAGCCATGTTTTATCGTCCTCTATGTTTCTTATATATTGTTCTGGATGTATTTAAGGTCCACGCTTCTTGCCCTGCGAGATTCCCCCCTCTCGCAGGCCTGGCCCTCCACACTATCGAGGGCCTACCTTAATGACGGGTCCTGGGACCCCGAGAGGTGGCATGTGGCAAAAAAGGGGTTGAGAGGGTTTTTAAATCGGTTTTTAAGAATTTTAAGGGGCTCTGGGGTGGGGGTGGGAGAGGGTTTGGGGGGGAACCCAAATGGGAAAAGGACAGGCTCGGTATTGGGTGTTACGGAGGGTGTAGACTCTGGAGGTAAGAGGGCTCCTAGAGAGCCCCCTGTCGAGGGTTGGGCTATAGAAACATTGTGTGGGAGGGGCAGATATGGCGTGAGCGGGGGACCGTATCATGTGAAGGGGGCACGCACTCGCTGTCTTCGAGCGGTTGCATGCCCCGGTCCCCGGAGCTATTCCCGTTCCCCAGGTTGTTCGGAGTCTCAGGACCCGAGGCTCCGGTTGCTGTTATGCAATGCCAGGTCCGTTGTAAATAAGGCCCCCCTCATCTGTGACCTTCTTCAAGAGGGGGGTGCGGACCTGGCTGGTATTACTGAGACCTGGTTGGGCCGCGAGGGTGGGGTTCCCCTCGTGGAGATGTGCCCGCCAGGTTTCCTTGCATTTCACCAGCCGAGAGCTCAGGGCAGGGGTGGGGGAGTGGCGGTCATTATTAAGGAAGGTCTGGATCCGAGGGAGGCCACTGTTCCTCAGATAGCCGGGTGTGAGTCCATCTTCGTGAGGTGGGGTCCTGGTGGGCAGATGGGTTTGTTAGTCACGTACCTGGCTCCCTGCCACGTGGCAACGACCCTGCCCGAGCTCCTCAATGTTGTAGCCGATGTGGTGATTGGCACCCCCAGGCTTATGGTCATGGGGGATTTCAATCTGCCATCTATCGGCGAAACATCTGAGATAGCTCGGGAGTTCATGGCTTCCATGACGGCCATGGACCTGACCCAGGTAATTCAGGGCCCAACTCACATTGGTGGACACACCCTGGACCTAGTTTTTGTCTCTGGACAGTGGTTGAGTGGTCTTGATATTGGGGATATAGGCTTAGAACCCTTGTCATGGACTGACCACTCGCTCCTTCGGCTCGACTTTCTGACCGCTGTACCCCACCGCAGGGAGGCGGAACCGACCAGATGGTTCCGCCCCAGGCGCCTGATGGATCCTGATAGGTTCCAGACGGAGCTTGGGCCATTCCCTGAGACACTGACACACGACTCGGCCGAGGACCTGGTGGCTGCCTGGAATAGAGCGGCCGGTGGGGCCTTGGACCGTGTCGTGCCTTTGCGGCCTCTGACCCGGTGCCAAACCAACTTAGCTCCTTGGTTCACCGAGGAGCTGAGGGAGATGAAGCGCCGGAAAAGACGCCTAGAGAGTGGTTGGAGGGCCAGCCGCTCCGAATCTGACTTGACACTAGTAAGAGCTCATATTAAGACTTACTTAGTGGCGATAAAAACGGCCAAGTCTAATTACTTTGCCGCTCTTATCGCGTCATCAGATAATCGCCCAGCCGCCCTGTTTAGGATGACCCGCTCCCTCCTCCATTCGGGAGCGCGGGAGGATCCCTTACAGGGACGTGCTGAGGATTTTGTTCAATATCTGGATGATAAAATAACTCAGATTCGGGACGACCTGGCCGCCGACTGGGTGGGTTCAGGCGGGGTGACTAAGCCAGGTCTTGAGAGTGTTATCTGGGCTGAGTTCGATCCTGTGGCTCCCGAGGACGTGGACAGGATTCTGGGAAGACTGAACGCAACCACATGTTTACTGGACCCGTGTCCCTCCTGGTTGGTGCTGGCCTCCCGGGAGGTTACACGAGGCTGGCTCCAGGAGATTATAAACGCTTCTTTGAGTGAGGGTGTCCTTCCGCCTGCCTTGAAAGAGGCGGTGGTGAGGCCCCTCCTCAAGAAGCCCTCCCTGGACCCAGCTGTTTTAGCAAACTACCGTCCTGTCTCCAACCTTCCCTTCCTGGCGAAGGTTGTTGAGAGTGTGGTGGCGTGGCAGCTCCCCCGATACCTGGATGAAGCCGTCTATTTAGACCCGCTCCAGTCCGGCTTCAGGTCTGGGTACAGCACCGAAACGGCATTGGTCGCGTTGGTGGATGATCTCTGGAGGGCCCGGGGTAGGGGGTACTCCTCTATCCTGGTGCTGTTAGACCTCTCAGCGGCTTTTGATACCATCGACCATGGTATCATATTGCACCGGTTGGAGGGACTGGGGGTGGGGGGCACCGTCTTACGGTGGTTCTCCTCCTACCTCTCCAACCGGTCGCAATCTGTGTTGACAGGGGGGCAGCGGTCGACCCCGAGGCGCCTGGTATGTGGGGTGCCGCAAGGGTCGGTCCTCTCGTCCCTCCTGTTCAACATTTATGTAAAGCCGCTGGGTGAGATCATCCGTGGTTTTGGGGTGGAGTTCCATCAGTACGCTGATGATACTCAGCTGTACATTTCCACCCCAGACCACCCCAACGATGCCGTGGAAGTGATGTCCCAGTGCCTTGAAGCTGTGCGGGTCTGGATGGGGAGAAACAGGCTTCGACTCAACCCCTCCAAGACCGAGTGGCTGTGGCTGCCGGCGTCCCGATATAGCCAGCTGACTCCATCGCTGGTTATTGGGGGCGAGTCATTGGCCCCCACGGAAAGGGTTCGCAACTTGGGCGTCCTCCTGGACTCACGGCTGTCTTTAGAGGATCATATGACGGCCGTGGCCAGGGGGGCTTTTTATCAGGTCCGCCTGATTCGCCAGCTGCGACCCTTTCTAGATCGGGACTCCCTACGCACAGTCACTCATGCTCTTGTCACTTCCCGTCTGGACTACTGTAATGCTCTCTACATGGGGCTCCCCTTGGGGTGCACCCGGAGGCTCCAACTGGTGCAGAATGCGGCCACGCGGGGGATTATGGGAGCGACGGGACGCTCCCACGTGACACCTCTCCTGCGCGAGCTGCATTGGCTGCCGGTGGACTTTCGGGTGCGTTTCAAGGTGTTGGTAATCACCTTTAAAGCGCTCCATGGCTTAGGGCCAGGGTACTTACGGGACCGCCTTCTGCCGCCAATTGCCTCCCACCGGCCGGTTCGCTCCCACAGAGTGGGCCTCCTCAGGGTGCCGTCAGCCAGACAATGCCGGCTGGCGACCCCCAGGGGGAGAGCCTTCTCTGTGGCAGCACCCACCCTTTGGAATGATCTGCCTCCAGAGTTAAGAATAATCTCTGACCTCCCAACCTTTCGGCGGGCTTTAAAAACCCATCTCTTTCAGCTCGCCGGCCTAGCCTGATCCCTATAACATTTTAGTATTTTTAGAGTTGTATTTTAAATATGTTAATTTTTAAATTTTATGGCCATTTATATTATTATTTTAAGAAATTTTAACTTGTGTATGTTTATATGTTGTTCTTAATTGGCTGTACACCGCCCTGAGTCCGCAAGGAGAAGGGCGGTATATAAATCCAAATAAACTAAACTAAACTAAACCCCCAAGTAATTAAAGAAATCGGTCCTAACTATGTTTTGTCTGGTAATGCTCTATAATATACCAGAGGAGACAAACTTGTTTTTTGTTGAAAATGCCTCTGATAAGCAGTCGAATTAGAAATTGAAAAATTCAATTGATTCAAAGTAAATAAAACTTTTGTAACCTGTTGTGTTACCCATGACAAATTTGGGACCCAAGAGCCCTCTTTTTTTATCTGTTTGTGAAGGCAGTCCTTAAAGGACCTATTAGCATGTTCCACAATGGCTTGACCTGTGGAATTATAGGGAAGACCATGAGTAACAACAACATTCCAGGTTGTACAAAATTTCAAAAAAGCCTGTGAAGAATAGGCAGGTCCATTATCTCTTTTTAAAGAAGAGGGCTTGCCCAGAGCTGTAATGGCCAAAAAGAGATGAGAAATAACATGATCAACTGTTTCCCCTTGTTGAGGGGTAGTCCAAATTGCTCCAGAATAGGTATCAATAGATAAATGAATATATTTCCAAGGAGCCAAAGAAGGAACATGGGTAATATCCATTTGCCATAATTGATTAGAGGTGAGACCACGAGGATTAACTCCTGTGTCCCCTGAAGGGGATGCCGCAGAACATTGGGGACAGGATGAAACAATTTGCTCAGTTTGCTCTAGTGGAATGGGGCAAGCTTGTGCCAGCCCCCTGGCATTTTGATGAAAAAAATGACTAAAAACTGCATCTGTAAACAAGGTAGGTAAAATATGAACAGCAGCATCAGCATGACTGTTGCCTTCAGAAAGAGGCCCAGGAAGAGATGAATGACTGTTTATGTGAGAGACAAAGTACAAATGCTTCCAGTCTTGTAGTAATTGCTGTAAAGTGAGAAATAAGGCCATAAGATTGGAGTCATCCTGGACATGATAGAAGCACCTAGAAGATTAAAAATAAGTTGACACACATACTGAGAGTCAGAGATCAGATTAAAAGGCTGTTGAGTAAAAGTGTGGAAAGCTAAAATAGCCGCAGACAATTCTGAGCGTTGAGGTGAAGACTGTCCTGCAGTGTAGGAAACTTTCCAGATGTCGTCATGAGGATCTTTGTAAGCAATTACTCCTCTCGTTCATCCTCCATCAGAAAAAACAGTAAGAGCTTGCAATAGTGGAGAAGGAGAAAGCAATGAGCGAACAGGAAAGGAGGAAGTCATTAAAAAAGTAAACCTAGGATCTTTAGGGAAATGATATAAATATAACCTACATAGTCAGTTAGAGCACACCAAAGAGATAAATTATTCCGAAAATAAAAGTGAAAGTCAGATTTTGAAATAGAAAGAACAATATTTATTAAATCAGTTCCATTTCTTCGACAGGCTTCAGTTTGCCCCAAGATTATAAATTCAGCAGTAGCTTGGATAAAAGGCAAAACATTTTGAATTGGTGTATGAAGCAAATAAAATATACTTTTTGCTGTTCTAAAACAGCCAATACTCCCATGAGTAGTTTACTAGTAGGAAATATTAACAGAGATAACTGACAATCTCTATGAGGGATTCGATCCACAAACTGAGTATCAAAATGTTATTAATTTTCTCAACTGTAGCACATACTACAGATGGAACTATAATTAAATCTGGCTTTTTTCCTTTAGTCAATAATTCAAATAATGGACTAAGTAAATGCATAGGTAAAGAAAAATTTGGGCAGACCCAATTAATAGTACCCAGTAATTGTTGCAAATTTACTAAGGAAATAACTTTGGGAACTTTAAATGAGGAAAAGCCAGAGCCGAAAAAGACTGCAACATTTTATGTCCTAAATACAGATAAGGAGCATGCAGTTGCACTTTTTCTGAGGCAATTTGCAATCCAAAGACACATAAATCATTTTGTATTTCAGAAAGCCAATTAGGTTGTATTTTTGGTGCTCCAATTAAAATGCCATCCATATAATGATATACCAAAACCAATGGATGACATTTGCAAAAAGGGGCTAATGCCTCAGCAACATAAAATTGACATAATGTGGGACTATTCAACATTCCCTGTGGTAAAACCATCCAGCGATAGCGTTTATTAGGTTCTGAGTGGTTCACTGTAGGTACTGTAAATGCAAATTTTTCCTGATCAGGGGGACATAAAGGAATGGAAAAGAAACAATCCTTTAAGGACCATCACCTCATGATCTTGGGGAATCAGATTAGGATTTGGTGTCCTGCACTGCAAGGGGCCCGTAGCTTGAATACATGCATTCACGGCTCGGAGATCATGTAAAAAATGTCATTTGCCACTTTTCTTTTTTATCACAAACACAGGTATATTCCATGGACTAGTGGATGGCACAACATGACCTGCAAGCAGCTGATCTTGTACTAACTGGTGGAGAGCCGTTAATTTTTTGTGTGACACGGGCCATTGATCAGTCCAAAAAATTCCTTTTTTACCCATGCTTGATCATGGGAGGACAAGTCCTACATTATTTTCTGTTAAAGGACCTGATAATTGGGATGGAATGACTTGAACCTCCCCAGGAAATTTAAAATTCACTTCCTCCTGCAGGATTAAATCAATACCAGCACAACCTTTTGTAGCTGCAGGAGTATTTTCTATTGTTGATTTATTGTCTCTGTTTGGACTGGGGTCAGAGACCAGCCTGGCCGGAATTTCCCAACCCCGAGCAACATTTGCTTGCCCAATGATAACCTTTCTGACACTTTGGGCATTTTTTTTTGGCTTTGTTCCCTGATGAAAGGGAGAGTGAGATGTTGTGGACATACACCCCCTCCCCTGGATTTTGACACTCTCTTTTAAAATGACCAGGTTTTCCACAATTATAACATTTTCCTTGAGGTTTGCTTCCTTGTGGTAAAGCAGCTGCTAACAAATTGGTTTGATAAAAGAATGTTCCTATATCCTGACATGCTTTAATCATATCTGCCAAATCAGGATCTTTTCCCAACCCAACAATTGCTCTTAAGCATTCAGAAGTGGCGTTGTCTTTTGCCAGCCTCATCAACAACTCATTTTGAGCTTCAGGTTTGTCTATCTGTCACCATAAAGCATCCTGTAATCTGTTAATAAAACCAGGATATGGTTCATTAGCCTTCTGCCTGATGTTAGAGAAGGCTGGTTGAGGCGTGCCAGAAACAGGCACTTTTCCGAAGGCTCGATAAGCACATTCAAAAGAAACTTGCAAAGTAGCTGCTGGCAGAATAACCTGAGCATCCACTGGAGCAAAAGGACCAGATCCATACAATTGATCAGGAATAAATGCTACTCCCAAGTGGAGGGCACGCATGGCACCTTGATCTTTAAAATCACTATCCCAAACTACATATTGCGCTGGAGTAAGCAACATGCAAAAGATAGTTTTCCAATCTTCAGGTACTAAAATATGATTTCTCAGCAAGGCTTCTAATATTCCCTGTATATACTGTATTTTCCTGTGTATAAGACTACTTTCTAACACACAAAAATCTTCTCAAAAGTCAGGGGTCATCTTTTACCCGGGTCTCATTCTCCTGTAACCAGGCAGACCAGCCCGAAAAGCTCTGACAAGCCTTAAATGGCTCTGAGGAGGGTCGTCTTATACGCCCAGTCGTCTTATACGCCGGAAAATACGGTAAGTACTTCCCAACCCCATATCTCTTAATTCCTTTTCTAAGGACAAAATTCTACTATTTGAGCCCCATTCTGATCTAATTGGCCAGTAACATGCACTAGACGAACAGAAAGCATATCAGCGATTTCTTCTACATTCTCTCCCCCCCTGCACCCTTTATAACTGTTTCTCTAAAATCTACCTAATGGGGGTGTACAGTGGCCATGGGGATGCAATATAACCAGCTCCTTCAGAAGGAGCTAATGGTTCAATTAAAGATGGTTTTGAGGGGACAATTTTAATTTTATCATAATCAGGTGGAGGGCTTGTAGTTAATTGTTGCCCTTCCAAAGCTTTAGAGCCATATTTTTCTATTGCTTGACAGCACTGATACCATTGATGTAATATTTTCACAGGAGCCCAAGGTTCAAGATGTAATGTATGTCCTATCCTTGTCCAGTCCCGTAAACAAAGTGACCCCCGTTCCGGGTACTAGGGACAATATTTCCCTATCTCAACTATCAGTTGTCTTATGTCAGTCTCGCACGTAGAGACGCCAGATTTGTGGAAAAGGAATCTGAGTTCCTGCACATGCATTTGCTGATATTGAGATAGATTGCAACCCATCACTTACCACTAGGGATCCCTTAGGATGAAAGGTGCACCAGGGGTCTATTCCAGACGATGATAAGGATGTTAAGATGTTGCTCCCCATGGAGGGTGTCCCTGTTCGGGCGCCATATGTTGTAAATCAGAGGTCCAGGCTTTTGCTCTGTTCCAGGATGTCTCCCCCGCTTTCGCAGAGAGCTTTATTTTTATAGAGTTTTTCACAGGCAGATAAAAGGAAGGCAAGCAACAGTGTACTAATTCAGGGCAAAGCCATTCAGCCACAATAAGCCCGTTTATTGCATCAGCGGACCAAGCTTCAACCAAGCTTGACTCAGACAACCTGATGTCAGTGTTCCAATACCGACATAGAAGCAATGAGGAAAAAAGTTTGACATTTCACCTAGAAAAGCTTTCGGTGAATTCAGTCTCCTGGGAGATGTATGGGAGGGGTGACATCCCTGTGTGCTGAAGAGACAGATAAGAGAGAGTGATCTGGAAGACAGCCAATGGAGAGCAGTGAATGGGGAAGGAATAGGAGGGGTTTTGGATGGAGGGGCCAGTACTGTCTGCATGGTTGTCGGGCACGGCTGCATCGCTCAATAAAGAGAATATTTCCTAAAGTTTGATGCTTGGAAATTAACTTTATTTTGAGGATGAAACCGAAACTTTGACACCTATAAAGTTAGTTATGATCCCTACAACAGCCAATAGAATACATGTTCTTGCACAGGAACAGGAAGTTCAAGTGCAAAGTCCAAAAGAGGGTATAAATACTCTCTCAACTCCATGTGGTCAGCTACCCAGAACCATATGCCTGGTGATTCTGGAAACCCTCTTTCCAATAAGCCTCCAGCCTCCATTTTGTTTCCAGTGCCTTTCTCCCAGCTTGCAACTTAACCAGATGGATATTTCTTCCAACAATTACATGGAGCAATCACTCTGTTGACCCTTTGCTATCCCATGGGATATAACCCTTCCATCTTTGATATCTCCTATCAAAACTTCCCCGTTTCCTTCTTCTGTCCAAATTCACCCCCAGGGAACAAAAGCAAGCAAGAGTTGCGTGATAGATCTGATTCCAGACAGACAAGAAAATCATTTAAAACAGTGTTTTTTAAACCATTTTAAAATGTATAGACTTCAACTCCCAGAATACCCCAGCCAGCAATGGGGAATTCTCGGAACTGAAGTCCACCCATCTTAAAAATGACGAAGGTTGAGAAACACTTCTTTAGGGCAGAGAAAGCTTGAGCAGAGAGCAAGTTAAGGCAGAAGCTCCCACAAAAAGAAAGGGAATGACTGAGAAATCATTGTAAAAGCCACATCAGTGATATCTTCGCCCTATATTCCTTTAAATCTAATTTAGGATGACCGGCATCGATCAACGGCACAGAGTTTAAAAGGTTGAGGATGTAAGGCGAGTCCTACTAGTGGTTCCTGATTGAGTTCTTTCACTCCTTCGGGTAGCTGCAATTTGAAGCTTCTCAGCAGGTTGGTAAACAAAAGGAAAGACTCCATTCTCGCTAAGTTTTCCGCCACACAGACACGAGCTCCTGCAAAGGAAATATTCGAAAAAAACAAGAAAGGGAAGAATTAGACTCATCCCTGAGAGAGCAGTCTTGACATCGGTCAAAGGCCAACATACCTAAGACTAAATAAATAAATAAATAAATAAATAATACATCCAAGATGGGCCTGGAGGGAGGGAGCCAAGAATTTCTTTGTGCATTTCACATTTTTGGCATCTCTGAGATTTTGTGGCAATTTCCTAAATTTAATTTTTGTAAATTTCTTGTCTGGGCAAGTGACCCTACCGTACAGTCTAATGACAGCTGAGTTTAGATATAGATGAAAAGGTGGAATTACAGAATATGTTCGTTTCTTGATTGCAGAGTACTAAATCATTGTAGGTAGTCCTTGACTTACAACGGTTCATTTAGTGACCGTTTGAAGTTAGAACGGCACTGGAAAAAGTGACCTAGGACCGTTTTTCACACATATGATGGTTGCTCATAAGTCCTTTTTTTCAGTGCCATCATAACTTTGAACGGTCACTAAATGAACTCTTGTAAGTCGAGGACTATCTGTAGTTAATATATTTGAAGAGTAAACTTTATTTTTTATATTTTTTATTACAATATTGTGGGGCCATAGTTGTCCAGGGCATTATGTGGCCCATGGGCCACTGCTGCAGACCGTTATCCTGGAAGATTCAGTTTCTCCATTGCTAGAGATCCCATTGGCTCTAACAGAGAGGTCAGAAACTGGACTTCAAAAGAGCACCAAAGGAATCGATCCAAACCCGGTCCCAGATTTTCCCTTTCAAGATTACGGGAGGCCCAGTCAAGGATGTCCCACTCCTTTCTCCTCAATCCTCTTTCGAACCACCAGGAAAATGATTCAGAGTTTACCTGCTCCAAATGGCAGAAATTCTTCTCTCTTCCTAAAATTTCCCTCTTTGTCCAAAAAATGATTTGGATTGAATTCGTCAGGACTCTCCCATTGCTTGGGATCCAGAAGAACCGAACGGAAATCTACAAAAATTAAAGTTTCCTGAAGGGAAGACAATTGACAAGGTTTGAGCCAACTCAATTTTAGCCTTTGACTACCATTACACTCATCTTAAGCCAAGGGTCAGCAACCCGTGGCTCTGGAGCCACATGCAGCTCTTTCATCCCTCAGCTGTGGCTCCAGACCGAACCGGCTGATCCAACACTGGTTGGTCCCGCTCCTTGCCCCTCCCCTCCCAGTTACTCCTTGCCTGGCCTGAGAAGATAAAGGCAACTGCAGGGGATGGAGACTCTCTCCGGTACATTTGCACTCAAGACAGCCCTCACCTCTCACCGCTTCAGGCTCGGAGCTGTAAACCATGTGCGGGAAGCAGTACGGCAGAGAGAAGCAGACAGGGCTGATTCTCCAGCACTTCATCTCTTGCTGGGTCTCACAGGTGCTTTTTCTAGCATTAGTTAGTGCTGGGCACACCTCGGTTGCTCGGGGAGACACGCAACCTGCTCTCTGCCCCGAGACACTGGCCTGAGCCACCTGCAGTCAAAGCCGCTGCTGTTGCTGTGTCTGTGGCCCGCCCACTGCTCTCACAGCACCTTGCACAACACAGTGAAATTTAGTGCTCTTCACAATGGGAGAGGCGGGGTCCCCTCCCCTTCCTGGAGTCCCTTATGACATAGAGCCACAATGCGACACTGCCCCATTCACCCCTGACAACAGCAGTGGAGACAGAGAGAGACAGAGAGAGAACAAGAGACACAGAGAGAGAGAGAGACAGGGAGACAGAGACACACACAGAGAGACAGACAGACACACACACACACAGACACTGAGACACACACACAGAGAGAGAAGAGACACACAAAGAGACAGAAAGAGAGACACAGAAAGAGAGAGAGAGAGAGAGACAGAGAAGTGAACAATATTTTTACAGAACTATAGATATGTTGAGGCTTTTGAGGCAAGTGGCCAGGAGGCAATTTCATAAATGGAACACACTATAGTTTTTTATACATAACATAAAGGTAAAAAACGATATATGCAGTATTATCTTCATTTTAGATGAAGGGTTTTGTGGCTTCCGGTGTTTTCTTTTCTGTGTGAAATGGGTCCAAATGGCTCTTTGAGTGTTAAAGGTTGCAGACCCCTGTCTTAGGCGACAACCCAACATTGCTTCTCTGAATTTGGTGGGGCTAGTTCCTTCTCAAAACAACTACGCCATTAATATGATTTTAGATATGTAGGAAGACCCCCTTCCCCACCCCAGAATAATGAAATATTTTGGGAAATATAGAAAAAGGAAGATTAGAATATTTCCCCTAAAGGAAAAATAGGGAAAAAATTGTAAGGGAGGCAGAAACCAACAACAGTCACCCTGCCCTCAAGCAGAAACTGTGGAGGTCAGCTTTCAGAAATGCAGATTTGGTAATCCATTCTAGACAGGATATTTCAAAACTCCTCCTCCTAACAAAGGCAGAATGGTAGGATTAGAACAAGCAGCCCCTCACCCAAGATCCAACACAGGACCAAAGCCATTAGCCTCAATAGGAATTGCCCAACACCCTTTCAGAACACAATCAGCCTCCAGCCTCCATTTTATTTCCAGTGCCTTTCTCCTGGCATGGAACTGGACCTGGATATTTCTTCCAACAGATACTTTTGCATGAAGACAATCAATCAATCTATCTATCTATCAGAATAGTGACCTTGGAGGTATTTTGGTCTAGTCCCCTGCTCAAACAGAAGATCCTATACCCGTGATGGCGAACCTATGGCACATGTGCCGGAAGTGGCATGCAGAGCCTTTTCTCTGGACACGTGAGCCATCGGCTATTGCTCTTTTCGGGTTCCGGCACACCAGCTAGCTGGTCTTCACGCACATGGGAGCACCGAAACTGGAAGAATAGCTGCATGCGCATGTGGGGAAGATGATCTTCCAGTTTCCAGTGTTCCCATGTGCACTGGCAATAATCTAACCGTGAGGTGACAAGGGCATGCGTGACCGTGAGGAGAGCCTCCCGATCCAAGTAGGGTCGCAATTGGTGCACCAGGCAAACCTATGTGTAGATCCCCCTATCCACAGCTGTCAGATGTTGCTCTAATCTTAGCTTTGAGTCTAGGAGGAAAACCAAATTGTGAACCCGTTCTGAGGAGGACAATTTTTCCTCCCCCAGAACCAAGGATGGACAGACAACATAGTCTTTAAGAGGCAATACTCACAGCCACTCGGTCTTGTCAGGGTTAAGTCTGAGCTTGTTTACTCCCATCCAGACCCTCACAGCCTCCAGGCACTGGCCCATCACATCCACCGCATCACTGACCTGACATGGGGTAGAGATATACAGCTGGGTATCATCAGCGTATTGCTGATACCTCACCCCGTATCGTCGGATGATCTCACCCAGTGGCTTCATGTAGATGTCTGTGGGGGCACCCGCCCTATGGAACGAGTTGCCTCCTGAAATTCGTTTGATCCCGTTCCTCCGCGCTTTCAGAAAGGCCCTTAAGACTTATTTATTCCAACAAGCTGGCCTTGCTTGATTGATTTTAATGGGGTTTTTAAATTTTTGGTATTATTAATTTCTGGGGTTTTCAATTGGGTATTTTAATTGGGTTTGAGACTTATTTTGGAACGCCGACGATTTAATCTAATTTTAAATTTTTTAATATTTGTATTATATGTGTTTTAATTTGGCTGTTCATCACCCTGAGTCCCCCTCCCGGGGAGAAGGGTGGTATATAAATTGAAATAAATAAATAAAATAAATAAAATAGGAGGGGAGAGAGGACCGACCCCTGAGGCACCCCACAAATGAGGGGCCTAGGGGTCGACCTCTGTCATCCCACCAACACTGACTGTGATCGACCAGAGAGATAGGAGGAGAACCACCATAACACGATGCCTCCCACTCCCAGATCCCTTAGTCGTTCCAGAAGGATACCAGGGTCAATGGTATCGAAAGCCGCTGAAAGGTCAAATAGCACCAAGATGGAGGAATGGCCCCCATCTCGGGCTCGCCAAAGATCATCCATCAGCATGACCAAAGAAATTTCCTTGCTGTAGCGAGGCGTGAGGCCAGACTGAAAAAGGTTTAGATTCAGTTTCCTCCAATGACCACAGGACCTGAAGTGCCACCACTTTCTCTACAACCTTTCCCACAAAGGGTAGGTTGGAGACTGGACGAAAGTTCTTTAATTTTGCTAGATCCAGGGAAGGCCTCTTGAGGAGGGGCCTTACAACCACCTCCTTTAATGGTTGCGGGAAGGCCCCTTCCCTCAAGGACACATTAACTAAAGCCTGGAGCCAGCCTCGTGTCACCTCCCTGCTGGCCAAAACCAGCCTGGAAGGACACGGGTCCAACAAACAAGTGGAGGAACTCATTGCTCCTACAGCCTTGTCCACTTCCTCAAGAGTCACAGGCTCAAACTCATCCCACACAATGGGACTAAGACCTGCCTCCGTCATCTCAGTCAGAATTGCCCAATCAGAGTCCAGGTCCATCCGAATCTGAGTGACTTTATCCAACAGAAACTGAAGAAACTCCTCAAACTACCCTGCAAGGGCTCCCCTACATTAAGGAGGGAGCGAGTCACCCTGATAGGGCAGCTGGGCGCAAAAAGCCTCCAGTGATGGAGCATCCACAACTTTTGAAGGCAAGCAGTTCCACTAGTTAATTGAGAAGAAAGAATGCATGTGTGATTACGTATACACATATACGTAAATTATAAAGTTCCTCGTTTCTTAGATTTTTTTGCGTGTCTGAAAGAAGTTGCTCTAAGGATTTATGTCATAAAGTGGAAATGTTTGATGCTCGTTTCATTTGATGATCCTGAAGGCCAGACATGGAATAATAGATGGAAACAGATCAAGGAAATATTCAACCTAGAAATAAGAATAATTTTTTTTCTGACGGTGAGAACAATCAACCCATGGATCAGAAGTTGCCTTCAGAAGTTGTGGGAGCTTCATCACTGGAGGCTTTCAAGAAGAGACTGGACTACCCTTTGTCAGAAATGATGTAGGTCTCCTACTTGAGCGGGGTGGGAGGGTTGGACTAGATGACCAACAAGGTCCCTTCCAACTCCATTATTCTGTTATCTGTTCTCTTACCTTTGGAATAGAAAGGCCACACACGTTTACATCTTTCACTGTTCTCCTTGGAGTACCAATTAAAACGTATTTGTAACGCAGAATTTCATGAAGGACGGCATGAGTGTAAGGCAATTTCCTCCGGTCTTCATAACAAATGGAGTCAGAGGAACCCAAAACAGTTTCCATTTCTTTGTAGACTTTATCTGGGTGAAATGTTAGAAAAAGGTAAATAAACCACAGTGTTGTAGAGGGTGTTAGGGGAGATCCTTTACGACTGTATAATGTCACTGTGCATGACCTTCTGAAATAGTACCGAAAAAACAAGGCGCATAAGATCCTCACTCCCATCACCTCACCAAGATCTTCAGAAAAATGGAAGGGGAGTCCTGGAATTGGGGACTTCCTTGACAGATATTATGTTGCATCCTGCAAGGTGAATCTGGGCACAGGGGACATTCATCTCTATGATGGTTTACATGTAGTCCTCGACTTACAATCACAACTGAGCCCAAAATTTCTGTTGTTAAGTGAGACATTGGTTAATTTGTTCAGGCCCCATTATATGACCTTTTTTGTTGAGTGAATTGATAAGTTAGTAACCCAGTTGTTAAGTAAATCTGGCTTCCCCATTGGCTTTGCTTGCCAGAAGATGATTTACATGACCTTGGGACACAGCAACGGTTGTAAATATGTGCACGAGCGAACCGGTAGCAAAGGTACGTGAAACCCACCATTGGTTGCGACTGAAAAACGGTCTTAAGTCCCTTTTTTCACTGCTGTTGTAACTTTGAATGGTCACTAAATGAACCATTGTAAGTCGAAGACTACCTGTATTCAGCCTTATTTCCCAGACGAGCCAGAACTACACTTTTTCTTACCTTGGATATCTGGATACGTCACCATGAGGAACAGAGCCCATTGCATAAAGCTTCCTGTGGTTTCTGTCCCGGCAACAAAAAATTCCATAATGCAAATAGCCATGTTTTCATTATCAAAGGTTGAGTTGGGCTCACTCTGTTTCTAACAAAAGGAGAGATTTTAGTTAGAATTATTTATTTCTTTGGTGCCTTGGAGTCAGTCTTGACTTTTGGTGATTGCTTGACAGGTTCAGAGATGCTGCTGGGTGAGAGGTTGTTCAACCTCTGAAATGCCCTTGGGAGATTGTGCAATGTAGTGAGTTCTGTGTCTTCTGCTGAATGGTAGTGGGTTAATCTTATTACAGTAGGACCTCTGGTCACGAACGCTTCTGACTATGACCAAATTGGGTTCCGACCAAAAAATTCACAAAATTTTTGAATCTGGTCACAAACATATATTCAGGTGGCAATCAAATGCGGCCACGGCCGATTTCCCCTTCTGTGTTGATTCCCCTTCTGCGCCATTTATTTATTTTTTTGGTAAGCGCATGTGCTTCTGGTCTCGACCAAATCAGGTTGCAACCGAAGTTATGGAATGAATTACGGTCGGGACTAGAAGTTCTACTGTATGTCCTAAATGGTCATGTCCTGTTCTTAGAATTTGAGTGAAGGAGGAGAATGTAAATTTGTAATCCCGTCACTGGAAGCGAAGGTCTTTTGTTTCAATCTTTCTTAATTGGCGCAAAATATATGCTGGGGGCTATTAAGAAAGACTGAGTTTGCTTCCCATCTTTAAGGGTATTTTTCTCCATGTCTCCTTTAGGGAAATATAATATTCTGCCTTTCTCTGTTAGGGAAATATAATATTCTGCCTTTTTAATATTTTCCAAAATATTTAATATTTTCCAAAATATTCCATTCTTCTATGAGGGGGAGGAGGCTTCCCACAGTGTCTAAAGCGGGACTAGAACTCATTCTCTTGGTTTCTAACCTTGTCTTAACCCCTGTAGTGAACATGCTCTTTTAATTAGAATTAAGTATGTGCAAAATCTATTTTTTCTGGGAATGGAACGTTCTAGAGAAACCTGAAACTTTCTACCTTTTCTCTAGACCTTGCCAATCCAGCTATTCTCATCCAAAATAAAGGCTAATTTCCCAGAAACAAATCCTATACACTAGAAGTAGTTGATGAAACACGGGACTCTTTCAGCAGTGGAA
This sequence comes from Coluber constrictor foxii, assembly GCA_038048745.1. Taxonomy (NCBI): domain Eukaryota; kingdom Metazoa; phylum Chordata; class Lepidosauria; order Squamata; family Colubridae; genus Coluber; species Coluber constrictor. Next base: position 3,427,588 of record CM075963.1, on the reverse strand, counting down.
TCCATGTGAGATATCATGAACTGCTTCTAAATCAAAGATTAGCTTCAGGAAATCACTGATCCAGGTTGGCATGGAATGGAGAAGTAATAGAATGTTTTGCAGTTCTCTGGAATGTCCCATTCTCAACTAGACATTCCCAAATGTGTATCCCTATTTAACACATACATGCCACACTGAAGATTGTCTGATCATTGTGCTGTTCTCATGACATGACATTAAACAGTCACTTTTCTGTGTTTTGAATATTAAACCCCTTATAGAACTGAGATCCAAAATGGGACTAATACAAGGAGTAGTTGTTAAGTGGGGGTGTTGGAATATACTGGCGAACCTGTGGCTCACATGGCACAGGTGGCATGCAAAGCTCCCTTGATGGGCACGCATGACATCGCCAGCAGCTCTTCTGGGTTCCGTCGCATGCGTGCACGCCAGCTAGCTGGTCTTCATGCATGTGCATGCTGGAATCCAAAAGAGACTAGCTAGCCAGCACACATGCATGCAACAGAACCTGGAAGAGAGCAGCTGGCTGGCACACATCTGTATCATGTAACCCAGAAGTGAAGCTGGCTGCCACACACATGCGCACGTGCTCCAGTTTTGGCACTCGGTGCCAAAAAGGTTAACTATCACTAAACTACAGCAATATTCATTAGAGACAATAGATGGCAGTGCTTATAAGTTTGTAGCTCCATCTATGGTATACTAATCTATGTGTTTTGTCTTAATAAAATTTCCTGCTTCTTTGTTGCAGTTAAGCAGAAAAGCACATGGGGAGTGTGCATTATCTGTTCTGAAGGGCTAAATACAGAATTTCAAACAGATTCTTACCTTTTAATTAATTTACAAGAAGCCAAGAGATGTAAATTCTAATGATAGTATTAAAGTTAATTGAACTTAAAAGAAGGTGTGTCTGTATGCATAAACAAACAAACAAACATCCATCCATACAAAACAGGCAGTTTTTAACACAGGTTAAGAACTTGAATAGCCCTGAATAGCCCATGTTCTCAAAGGCTCAAAAAAGCCTCTTGACATATCTGTGGATCCCAGTGGCATGACTAAAATTCCCAGAAGATCCTTACCTTTTCTATCTGGAGTAGATAAAGATCCAGGAAATCCTTTGGCTGATGCAGGGCCAAATCTTGGCTGTGTTTCTCTGACTCTTCCTTTACAAGTGACATCCCTGTCTGGATGGATGCTTGTATCTTCTGATGAGGCCCTGGGAGATGTTTCACTAGCCATGGAAACAATTCATAGAACTACAAGAGAAGTAAAAACAAAATCCTATCAGCTCCCTGATGAGTTAGATAATGCAGGTAATCCTTGATTTACAACAGTTCATTTAAGAGCCCTGGTGGTGCAGCAGACTAAGCTGCTGTTAAGTAGCACCAGCTGCCTGCAATTACTGCAAGTTCAAATCCCACCAGGCTCAAGGTTGGCTCAGCCATCCATCCTTTCCTAGGTGGGTAAAATGAGGACCCAGATTGTTGGGGGCAAGAGGCTGACTCTGTAAACCAGTTAGAGAGGGCTGGAAAGTACTGTAAAGTGGTATATAAGTCTAAGTGCTATTGCTAAAAAAGGATTAACCCACCACCATTAGAATAGCAAAGGACACAAGTCTCACTACATTGCACAACCCCCTAGGAGCATTTCAGACATTGCACAATCCCCTAGCAGTTCTCAGAACCCTATAAAAATCCATGTACTCATCAAACCAATTCATCAGCTGTCCCAGAACTCCATGCTGTTGTTAGTTTTGCTCCTCAATAAACAGAGACCTCCTTTCCTTGCGGCCAGACTCCATTTTATTTCCAGTGCCTTTCTCCTGGCTTAGAACCATTACAGATGAAAAATAACCAATTCATAAAATAAACAAGTAGGAACAATTTAACTTTGGAAGGCAATGTGGAGCTAACATTGGGCGTTAGCTTTAAAATAGGAATTAGTTCGTGTAACTGCATAAATTAAAACTTTGGTCTATTTGCCTATATGTAAGACCACTTTCATACAGTAGTCTTCGGAATACTAATAAGAGACTTAGAAAGTTCTAACGGACTCAATAAGAAACTGATTACTCACCAATAAGAAAGTGGAACCTCCAAATTTGCTATAATTACTAATGTATTCTAATATCATCTGGAACTTTGTGTCTTCAGGGGATAACCGGTATCCAAAACTCAAGAGGCAAATCATATTACAGATTGAATTATTGATGGACGGTAAAGGATCAATTGGCTGCCCTGTAAATGAAATTATACATTATCATATTAAAAACGCACCAGCTTGGAGGAGCAAGACCTCATGAGGAACTGAGAGAGAGGGTTAGATTGCAGCCAGCGACAATCGCCAATCGCCCGGTGCGTTCCCACAGACAAGGCCTCCTCAGGGTGCCGTCCGCTAGACAGTGTCTGCTGGTGACCCCCAGGGGGAGAGCTTTCTCTGCGGGCGCACCCACTTTCTGGAACCAACTTCCTTTGGAGCTCCGGATGGCTCCTGACCTTCGCTCGTTCCGCCGCGATTTGAAGATCTGGCTGTTCCGCAGCTTGGACTGACGGGGATTTCTTAATCAATCTTAACTTTAAAACACTTTAGACTTTCGACCTTAACTTTAAAATTAAAACTGAATTTTAATTCTCACTGTTTTAATGAGGGATTATGCATTTTTATCGTTGTGAGCTGCCCTGAGTCCTTGGAGATAGGGCGGCATATAAATAAAAAATAAATAAATAAATAAATAAATAAATAGGATTTAATTGTTAAAGGATGGGAATAAAGCCGGTTCTTTTTGTGAGAAAGGGGCTTGGTATCACAGTACTGATTCGAACTGCTGAACTGCTGACCTTTCGATCGACAAGCTCAGAGTCTTAGCCACTGAGCCACCATGCCCCATTTTCGATATAGTTCAAATCCCTAGTGCCGTGTCACGGGGTGAGCTTCATGCCGGCCATGTGACTACGGCAATGTCTTCAGAAGGCACTGGCTCTTGGGCTTTGAAACAGAGATGAGCACTGCCCCCTAGAATCAGGAATGACTAGCACATATGTGCAAGGGGAACCTTTACCTTTATCACAATACTGGCCAAATGAGGTTGTTGAGATTTGTCCTATTTTGGGAGGGTTTGCAGGTTTGGATGGGGAGGAACTATTTCCAATTCAATCACATCAAGTCTGATGTTAGGGCCACTTAGATCTAGAGATACACTGTCTTTACCTTGGGTGGAGTAGCAGTTCCCTGGGCAAGAATAGGGTGTAAAGGGGGCTCTTCCTGGACATCCAGGACATCCAAGGAACAGGTGGCAACTGTCTCCTGAAAGGTCATTGCAAAGCTTCAACTGGTGTTCTGGTTGCAACTTTTCTTAGAACAGGAGGTCCTTCTAATAGTCATCTTTGCTCTAGTCATCTCACAGCTTGATTACTGCATGGTATTCTATGTGGGGCTGCCCTTGAACCCTACCCAGAAGCTTCAGTTGGTTCACAATTTAGCTACACAGTCATTTATGGACATACCTCGGTGCCACTGTAGACACCTCTGTTGGCAAACTGAACTATCCATTTGCTTCCAGGTATGATTCAGGGTGCTGGATATAACCTATAAAGCAGGGGTGAAATGCTCCCGGATCGGACCGGATCGCCTGATCCGGTGCGATGGCGGTGGGTGGTTTGGAGAACCGGTAGCAAAAATCCCTGCGCAACCCCCCCATGCTCAGCTGAGTCGCATGATCATCAGAGGCTTTTTTTTTTTACTTTTAAAAACATTTCTTCTACAACCTCTTCCGATGACAAAATGCTTTTAAAAGTTAAAAAAAAAGCCTCTGATGATCGCACAGCTCAGCTGGGATCCTCAGAAGCTTTCCAAAGCATTTTTTTCTGCAACTTCTTGGTCGAAGAGGTGGTAAAAAAAATGTTTTGAAAAGTCTCTGAGGATCCCAGCTGAGTTGCCCGATCGGCAGAGAGGCTTTTCAAAGCATTTTTTTAAAAGCCTCTCTGACAATCCCAGCTGAGTTGCCTGATCGCCAGAGGCTTTTCAAAGCATTAGAAACAAGCAGCACCATCTACTAGGAAATGTTCCTTCTTTGCACCTGCCTTCTAGAATGAGGTTCCCCGTAAAATACGGGTAGGTCCCGTTCTTTTGGTGTTCCAGAAGGCTTTAAAGATCTATCCAGCTCTGGGCTAAGTTGGTTGGAATTCTTTACATTTCATATTTTTAGTGTGATTACAATTTTGCTGTTTTATTTCACTTTGTGAGCTACCCAAAACTGATATGGTGACAGGTGATGCTTTCCATTGAATGAATCAATGAATGAATTTAGCATTGGAAAACAAAACAAAACAAAACAAAAAACACAGAAAAACAGAGTCACGCAATTTCTCCCCAATCTCCCATATCCTCAAAGTACTCCTACCCTTGGCGCGTGCAAAAGTCTCCACCAACTGATGTGCCACCTCTTCTAGTTTACTCTCCATGTCTGCCTTCCCCAGTCCCAACGTGCGTAGAGCATTTATGGTAAAACGTCTCTGCTCTTTCCAGTTGTGTCCATTGGAAAATGAAATGCCTAAGGAATCAATGCGAGATTCACATTTTTAAAAAGCCCCATAAGCATGACTTACAAGTCCCACAAATAATTGCAGCGTGCGAGACAGCTGGATGGCTATCCAAAGCTTCTTGCAACTTTTTTGTTCTTAGTTTCCCTTGAAATGGAGCTGCATATCTCCACCCCAGATCACCCTGGGGATGCCCTTTCCATGATGTCCCGCTGTCTGGAAGCGGTGCAGGCCTGGATGGGAAGAAACAGGCTCAGACTCGACCCATCCAAGACTGAGTGGCTGTGGATGCCGGCATCTCGGGATCTAGTGACTCTGTCACTAGTGATAGGAGGGGAGGCACTTGCTCCCTCCAATAGGGTCCGCAATCTGGGTGTCCTCCTGGATTCTCGGCTGTCTTTAGAAGATCACTTGACAGCCATAACCAGGGGGGCTTTCGCACAGGTATGCCTGGTGTGCCAGTTGCACCCTTTTCTAGACCAGGACTTTTCTAGACGGCCCTCACAACCGTCACTCATGCCCTTGTTACTTCTCGGTTGGACTACTGTAATGCCCTCTACATGGGGCTGCCCTTGAGATACACCCGGAGGCTTCAGTTACTCCAGAATGCAGCCGCGCAGGTTGTTACGGGAGCCTCTCGTTACTCCCATGTAACACCTCTCCTGTGCGAACTGCATTGACTGCCGGTGGTCCTCCGGGTTCGTTTCAAGGTGCTGGTGCTCACCTATAAAGCCCTACATGGCTTAGGCCCAGGGTACTTGCAGGAGCATCTCCTGCCATCCTGCCATCGTCCGGTGCGCATCACAGAGCGGGCCTCCTCAGGGTACTGTCAGTCAAACAATATCGGCTGGCAGCCCCCAGGGGGTGAGTGTTCTCTGTGGTAGCGCTGACCCTCTGGAATGGTTTGCCCACAGAGTTTAGGACGGCCCCCGACCTCCTCTCCTTCCACCGCGAACTGAAGATGTGGCTCTTTCATCAAATGGATTGACTCGTTGAGGGGTTTTTACATTGTAATAATTTTAATTAATTTTAATTGGATTTTAATTCATACTTAACTCACATTGTCAATTTTTTTTATCCTGTAAGCCGCCCTGAGTCCTTCAGGAAAAGGGTGGCATATGAGTCGCAATAATAATTAAATAAATAAATGAAATAAACTCTTTCCCATATTCACCCGCACACCTTGTCTGCTCTTTCCCAAAAAGGGTCTAGGACCATGATGATGAACCTATGGCACATATGCCACAGGTGGCACACGTAGCCATCTCAGTGGGCACACCAACTCAGCTCTGGTATGCGTGCTGGCCAGCTGATTTTCGGGCCTTCTGGGCCAACCAGAAGTAGGGAAACAGGCTGTTTCCTGCCTCCAGAGGGTCTGGGGGAGTGTTGTGGCCCCGTCCTCTGAGCCTATCCCTTTGGAGGAAGGAAGCTCTGAGCAGGAGGAAGAGGAGCCAGCCAGATCTCCCAGCCCCCCCCCCCCTCTGGCACCGGCTCAGGTGCCAGCTGAAAGAGAGCCAAGTAGTGGGGAAACAGGTGTCTCAGATGAGAGTGAGGGAGAGACGTCATTCCTGGACGCACGCCAAAGAAGGCGAGACAAAAGAGTACTGCAGCTGCGGCATATGAGGAAATCCTGAGTCATTGGATTGGAGTCACAGGATCAATGACTCACTGGACCACACCCAGAAGCCTATCTATATAAGACAGTACGGTGGGTCACGAAGTTTGTGACGAACAAAGCTAAACAAACGGAGCAACCTTGTAGTCTTGGAAGCTAGATGAACGGCAAAGCTACGTAGGTGATTTTCTTGTTTGTGTAAACCAATAAAGTCCTTGGCAGAAGGTGTGCATATCGCTGCCAAGGTTGAGATAAGAACTGCGGAGTGTGCCAAGTGATTCTTAACCCTCGGCTGGCTGTGTTTTCGTGGGTCTCTGAAGGGGGGGGACAGATCAGGGAGGGAGGCCCATTTTTCTTTCTCACCTGGCTCCAGATTCTTTCAATGCAACTGGGGAGGCCAAAAACAGCCCTCCCCACCCCCTTGGAGGCCCTCCAGAGGCCCAAAAAATAAAATAAAAATAGCTGTAATCTATAAATTCCTATATCTATTGTCTATTTAACAGAACAGAGTTGGAAGCATTGCTGGCTGGGGAACTCTGGGAATTGAAGTCTTAAAGTTAGAGATCCCTGTTCTATTCCAACCACCTGCTCAGACAGGAACCCCTATACCTATGATGGCATAGCTATGGCAGCATGCCACAGGTGGCACGTGGAGTCACATCAGTGGGCACGTGAGCTCAGCTCCGGTGTGCACAGCTGATTTTCGGGCCTTTTGGGTCTTTCTAGGATCCTGGGGAGGGCGAAAATGGAGGTCGGAAACAGTCTGTTTGCCAAGTTCCAGAATTGGGGAAGGCTGTTTTTGCTCTCCCCAGGCTCCTAGAAAGCCTCTGGAGCCTGGGGAGGGAAAAAAAAACAGGCCTACCGGGCCTACCGAGCCATCACGTGCCAAAAGCAGGGGGAGCATTGGGGGGGGGCGCATAGAATTATGGGTGCGCGCACATGCGCGCAACCCTCCGTGCTCCCCCTGCTTTTGGCCCGCGATGGCAAAAAGGTTATCCATCACTGCCCTATACCATTTCAGACAAATGGTTGTTCTATGTCTTCTTAAAAACTTACACTGTTAGAGCACTTACAACTTCTGGAGGTAAATTGTTCCACTGTTTAATTGTTCTAATTGGCAGGGAATTCCACCTTAGGTGTAGGCAGTTTCTCTCCTTGATTACTTTCCATCCATTGCTTCTTGTCCATCACTCAGGTGCTTTGGCGAATAGCTTTAGTCCCTCTTCTTTGTGGCAACTTCTGAGATTTTGGAGGACTGCTATCATATCACCCCTTAGTCCTTCTTTTCATTAAACTAAACGTACCCAATTCCAGCAACCATTCTTTATATGGTTTAGTCTCCAGTCCCCTAATCATCTTTACGGCTCTTCTCTGCACTCTTTCTAGAGTCTCCACATCTTTTTTATATTGTGGTGACCAAAACTGGATGCCATATTCCAAGTGTGGTCTTACCAAGGCCTTATAAAGCGGTATTAACACTTCACGTGATCTTGATTCTATCCCTGTATTAATGCGACTGAGAATTGGGTTGGCTTTTTGGCAGCTGCATCACATTGCTGGCTCATATTTAAGGGATTGTCCACTAGGATGCCAAAATCCCTCTCACGGTTACTGCTATAGAGTCAGGTACCATCTATTCTATGTGCCAGAACCTTACTTTTCTCACCATTCAATTTCATGTTGTTAGATAGGGCCCAGTGTTCAAGTCTGTCAAGCTCCTTCTGTACCTTGAGCCTCTCTTCTGGAGTCTTGGCTATTCCTGCCAGCTTGGTGTTGTCTGCAAATTTGATGAGTTCCCCTTCTATCCCCTCATATAGATCATTTTTGAAGATATTGAACAGTACTAGACCTACTACAGAGTCTTGGAGCACTGCATGCTTCCCTCCATGAAGATGTAATTCCATTTAGGATTACACGGTGAGTGCGGTTTGTCAGCCAGTTACAAATCCATCTGGTGCTGATGCGTCCAACTCACATTTCTCTCTCTGAACTGGAGGCAACCCACCACTGATGACTACCAAGCAAAATTTCACATCCTGAAAAACAACCCCATCCAAAGGCATCTTTGTTGTAAATCAGAGGTCCAGGCTTTTGCTGTGTGTGAAGATGTCTCTCCCGCTCTAGCAGAGAGCTTTATTTTTTATACAGTTTTTACAGGCCGAAAAAAAGAAAGGGCAGCAATAGCATCCTAATTGGTAAAAACTATTCACCCCCTCTCAAGATGCCATCCTCTCTGAAGGTGAGATGAGATAATCCAGATCAAAGCCAAAATGAGATCATAGGAGCAGGCAAGACCCACAGTGCATGAGCTAAGGCAGTGTGCTGCTTAAAGCTTGGCACTACGACATTTGACCTACCTCTACACATCTCCCAGTCAAATGCTTCCTTGAGCCTCATCATGCTTGAAGTTAATATGGGGAACAAATAATATTCTTCTTGTCTTACGTTTCTTCAGTGAAATGACGATAAAATACCTTGGTCTTCAGAAGAACTTACCTTTACCTCTACATATTTTTAAAAGAAAAGATGAAAGGGGCCGATCAGCAAAATCTTGCGAACGGTTAATCAGGCTTTCCTTCACTGCATGAAATCCAGAAATTACTACCACAGGTTGATGCCACAACCACACAGTGTAAATGTCTCCATATTGCTTGCTCAGCTGACATTTGGGACAGAAAAAAAAGAGAAAACGGCTGGGACCTTATAGCAGGCAGATGAACCTTCATCACCTTTATATGACAGGAACTAGAATTAGTATCCCATTTCCCATGTGACACCCCCTCGCTATCTATTTCTGGAACAGTTTGGATTAAATGGCAAGGAATAGTTCCATAGAAATTGGAATGTACCCAAATTGTAACCCGACATGTTGGAAATGTAGACAAGCCCCAGGAACATTTTATCATCTTTGGTGGCTCTGTCCAAAAATAAAAAAATTCTGGACGAAAATTGGAAAATGGATAACAGAAATAACAGAAGAAAAGATAGACCTAAAGCCCGAAATCTTTTTATTAGGTATCTTTAAAAAAGAAATTAAAAAAGAAATAAAATATATCATACTACATATAATTACAGTAGCAAGATTAACCCTAGCCCAGTCTTGGAAATTAGAAAAGTTGCCAACAGAAGAACAAATAATCCATAAAATATATAGGTGTGCAGAGATGGATAGATTAACTCTAAAATTAAAAAAACAAGGAAGACTCACACTACTATCAAATTTGGAATAGATGGTATGAATGGATTGACAGACAAGGGGGAAAAAATAGATGATAAATACATCAAGAGACCAAAGTTAGTAAAGTTACACCGTCAACATAAATATATCATAGCAAGTGAAGATAAATGTGTATATATGATTATATATTGAAATGTTATAGATAGAAAACTTTTGCTTAGTAATATTAGAACATAAGTAATACTGAAATGTACTTCGTTTTTAGTCTTAAGATTGTTTTTGTCTTTTTTATCTTTTATCTGTTTATATCAAATAAAGTTGGTTTTAAAACTCAAAAAAAAAAAAAGAAAAAAAGAAATTGGAATCTCCTTTCCGACCAGTTTGGGTCCGGTCTCTATTTTCCTAAGCCATTTAGGTCCTGGATTGCATAAAAGAGAAACACCCATGAGCTCCAGGTAAGCATGGCACTGGCATTACTTCAAACATAATAAATATTCAAATCTTTCTAAAGTATGCAACAAAGCAGTAGGTTTTCAGACACTGCACGCCAAACTAGTTCTTGTCCTCATTAAGCAAATAAGTTCTCATGCTAAGCTTCTCTATCTCAGTGATTCTTGAAGAAGACTCAGTCACCCACGCTCTGGCCATTTCCCATTGGATATTGCAACACATTCTACGTGGTGCTACTCTTTTGAAAATATGTGATGCAGAATGGGGCTGTGTGGGCAATCTTAGAAGCCCAAAGAACATTGCATATAATACAGAGGTGAAATGCTAACAGTTTGGACCGGTTCGGGAGAACCGGTAGTGGAGATTGGGGCTGGTTTGTCTAACCGGTAGCAATCGCTGACTGGCACTGCCCCCGAACCAGTCTGCAGCCTGTAGTCCTGCCTTCCACCCGGCCTTCCCAGCACCTCTGTGGCCAGCTTGCAAAGGCAGGCAAGCGGAAAGCCGTGTGGAAGGCAGGCAAGCATGGCAGAGCTGCGGGGAAGGGAGCCTACCATGCTTGCCTGCCTTCCATGCTGCCTTCCTGGCAGTCTCCCACCCCCGCTTGTCTTCCGAGGTCCGTCCCGGCCAGTGGATGGATGGGTACCCCTTCATCTTCCCGAAGAGCAGGTCAGCTCACTTGTAGTCATGCAGCTGGCCAGAACAGAACATGGTGCGGGCAAAGAGGCATATGCAACCCCCGCTGACGCCATCCTGGTTGAGCAATTGCCGCACCTCTCCATCTCTCTTACCATCCTCCCTCCCCGCCTGACTGCAGATATCCGCCTTCCCGAAGCAACCTCCTAAAGCAACCCCACCGCCATTTGCTTTTGTCTCACGACAAGACAAGGAAGAAAGTGAAAGGCAACGGTGCTCCAGGAGAGCAGGTGAGCTGCAGACATGTTCAGCATGTGCAACAGTCCCGGGATGTCTGTGGCCCACCTTCCCTCCCGGAGCACTGCCGCACCGTGTCGGTGTGCTTGCCAGCCTCAGCTGCAGCGCTGCTCCAACCAGCCAGCCCAAACCCAAGCTAGGCTGGCTGCTTTGTCCCCACCAGCAGCTCTTTCTGCATTAACACCCCTGAAAGCCCCCCTCCTTTCAATTATTTTTTAACATTGTTTTTAATCAACCTTGCCTTCCTTTAAATTTCAACTCTTATATTTTGAAATTTTATTGTACGCTGCCCAGAGTCACTTTGGGGGAAAGGTGGACGGTTTCAAAATTAGATAGATCAAAGATGTGGGGACCACTGAGATAGCTAAGTAGGAAGGTAAGTAGGTAGGTATGTAGATGATAGATGGATGGATAGATAGCAATAGCAATAGCAATAGGAATAGCAATAGCAATAGCACTTAGACTTATATGCCGCTTCACAGTGCTTTCCAGCCCTCTCTAAGCGGTTTACAGAGTCAGCCTCTTGCCCCCAACAATTTGGCTCTTCATTTTACCCACCTCGGAAGGATGGAAGGCTGAGTCAACCTTGAGCCTGGTGAAAGTTGAACTGCCAAATTGTAGGCAGCCAGCAATCAGTAGAAGTAGCCTGCAGTACTGCACTCTAGCCCAGGAGTACCTTCTACTTACCTTTACTACCAGTTCGCAACGGGAGTGCATGCGCGCTTCTACGCATGCACAGATCATCGATTGTTATTGTCCAGAGCCTCCTGCCGCTTTTACTACCGGTTCTAAAGAATCAGACCGAACTGGGAGCAACACACCACTGCTCTAACCACTGCGCCACCGTGGCTTAGATAGATAGAAGGATAGAAAGAGAGAGAAACAGACAGACAAATACCTTAGTGAAAATACCCTTGGAAAGCTTGGTCCCAATCCGCCAGAGTCCACCAATGAGAGGAAGAGGAAGAGGGCCAGGAGGGTAATGTCTGCTGGACCACAGCAGTTTTATAAAATCCAGGATCAGAAATCCCACCAGCACAGTAGTGAGAACTTCCCAGATCTCAGCCATTCCCCAGCTTTTTCTTCTGTTTTCTGCTGCAGTCTGAATCTGTCCTTGATTCAGCTGCAAATTGTTCATTTTGTGCCAAGTTGTTTTTTTGAGCATTTCAAAATCCTGGTCTGGATCTTGGAATTGATCTGATCCAAATCTTTCTATTTCAGAGACAGAAAATCGAGTTCTGCATATAAACTCAGAACATTTCAACTAAAGCAAGAGCAAACCTTTATCTTAAAAGTATGAAAAGTAAAACAATAGTGAAAACTAGATGTTTTTTCCATAGTGCAGAAGAATATTCTCTGTAGTGTCATGGAGCTGATTTGGAAGACTGATTTCTCTAGAAATCTCAAGTTTTTCTGAGGCCCATGGAATTAAAGTCATAATATAATTTAACTTTACTCCGAGGCTTGATTTTCCTCAAAGTTCCATTTTATTAGAGATGTCATATTGGCACATCTCGGAAAATCCGAATCTAAATCCGATTCCAGGTTTTCTCCACCCAAAGGAATGTTCAAGTCCCTGCCCAACACCCAGAAGTCCATCACATGGTCCAATCCAAACACTGTCCCAACTGGAGATGCCTCCCAGTTCCAGCCGTCCAGGTGCAGGGCATGATGACCTTGAGTCCAGGAGTTGGGGACCTCTGAATTAACTGACGGGCAGGACAGGATTAACAACATTTATACTGGGGTGTCCAACTTCTACAGACCACAACTGTATTCACCAATCAAGTTGCAGGCTGCCGAGGTGGTGCAGTACTGCAGGCTACTTCAGCTGACTGTTAGCTGCAGTTCAGCAGATCGAATCTCAGTGGCTCAAGTTTGACTCAGCCTTCTATCCTTCTGAGGTGGGTAAATTGAGGACCCAGATTGTTGGGAACAAGAAGTTGACTCTATAAACTGCTTAGAGAGGAGTGTGACGCACTATGAAGTGGTATATAGGTCTAAGTCAGCGGTGGGTTCCTCCCGGTTCGGCCCAATTCTCCTGAGCCAGTATCAGTGACGATATGACTTCACCAAACCGGTTCTGCCCCCTATGCACACCCACCCCATACGCCCTCCCCACCCACCCCCCGCATTATTCTTATCTTTAATTTGGCCCCACCCCCAATCTATTGCTACCTCCTGAGTCCCAGCTGATGGGTAGAGGGAAAAAAAACTGTTTAAACTCTTGCCGCGGGGCTTCAAAGGGCCGCCCTACAGCTGATCACTGTTAAAAGAAAACAAATGAGTAGACCAGTGCCTGCAAAAATAAATGGGTAGATCGGTACAGCTCTGCAAGCAGTCAAAAGCCTGGTAAACCAGTACCTCTGCTAAATCCGAAATAATTGTCAAATGACCATCAAGCCACGCCCACAAAATAAGCCACGTCCACAGAACCGGTAGTAAAAAAATTTAGAACCCACCCCTGGTCTAAGTGTTATTGCTATCTACATCAGCTCACTTTTCCAGAATAACATAAAATTGAAAAATGAAGGGGAACTGATATTTTTTAATTAGCCTTTTATGCCTCTTGAAGAAAAAGAATTTACAGAAGCATAAAATAGTTAGCTTTGACATGTTTATTTGCAAGTATAAATTTTAGCAAATTCATCTAAAATGACAACAGTCCATATCAATTCAATACTTCCCCTCTAATATTAAAAAGCCCTATTTGTCACTATGTGTCTTTGGATCTCCCTTGTGTGGCCATTGCAAAAACTGCAGCTTAGCGGGAATATAATTAAAGCTTTCTTGACCACATGGAAGAAAACCACCCTTGCGGTAGCCAAACATGAGGAAAATGAAAGGAAGCCTCTTCAAAAGCTGTACAATTTAAAACAGGTGACAGTGAGGATTTTTGCTTGAAGAAGTACAATTAACAATTTTTACACAGGTTACATTTTCAGGGACCGCCACCACTGGAGTATGCAAATCAATTGCGTTAGGAGGTGGATCATATGCAGCTACCCCACAACTAGCTATAGTTTTATAGTTATAGTGCCCTTCTAACAAATACCTACCCAAGCCAGTAAGGTTCTGATTTACAGTAGTAGGGGTACAAACAGGGATTAAACATGTAGAAAGCAAATTTTCCATATCATAAGCTTCAGACAAACAAAAGGCATCAGTTTGTGTGACGTTTGCAAGCTGCACCCATAGGTTTTGTTTCATCCATTGTTCGAGAGAACGTTTAGGTGGGATGACAGCTGCTGATGCCAAAGTATAGTTATTTATAATCAAGCACAAAACAAATTATGACTAAGGAATTGGCAGTTAAAACCGCAAAAATGGCAGGGCACAAATTCTCGGGTGTTTGTTCCACTTGTTGCTGCTGCAGCACTGCCTGCACTTTGGTGGTCAAATTCTTCACACCTCCCCGTGTCACTGGATGACTGGCATAACGGGATCGGGTTGGTTGCTGAGCTCTCTGTAGAGTCACCTTTGCCACCTCTGGGATAGGGTTGAGGGGTTGGTGCCACGACATCCTTGGCTGGATGAACACAACGTGCTGGTATCCACAAAAGTCCTGTAGATGTAAGCACAGCAACATAACCCCACCCCCAAGTAATTAAAGAAATCGGTCCTAACTATGTTTTGTCTGGTAATGCTCTATAATATACGAGAGGAGACAAACTTGTTTTTTGTTGAAAATGCCTCTGATAAGCAGTCGAATTAGAAATTGAAAAATTCAATCGATTCAAAGTAAATAAAACTTTTGTAACCTGTTGTGTTACCCATGACAAATTTGGGACCCGAGAGCCCTCTTTTTTTATCTGTTTGTGAAGGCAGTCCTTAAAGGACCTATTAGCATGTTCCACAATGGCTTGACCTGTGGAATTATAGGGAAGACCACGAGTAACAACAACATTCCAGGTTGTATAAAATTTCAAAAAAGCCTGTGAAGAATAGGCAGGTCCATTATCTGTTTTTAAAGAAGAGGGCTTGCCCAGAGCTGTAATGGCCAAAAAGAGATGAGAAATAACATGATCAGCTGTTTCCCCTTGTTGAGGGGTAGTCCAAATTGCTCCAGAATAGGTATCAATAGATAAATGAATATATTTCCAAGGAGCCAAAGAAGGAACATGGATAATATCCATTTGCCATAATTGATTAGAGGTGAGACCACGAGGATTAACTCCTGTGTCCCCTGAAGGGGATGCCCCAGAACATTGGGGACAGGATGAAACAAATTGCTCAGTTTGCTCTAGTGGAATGGGGCAAGCTTGTGCTAGCCCCCTGGCATTTTGATGAAAAAAATGACTAAAAAATGCATCTGTAAACAAGGTAGGTAAAATATGAACAGCAGCATCAGCATGACTGTTGCTTTCAGAAAGAGGCCCAGGAAGGGATGAATGACTGTGTATGTGAGAGACAAAGTACAAATGCTTCCGGTCTTGTAGTAATTGCTGTAAAGTGAGAAATAAGGCCATAAGATTGGAGTCATCCTGGACGTGATATAAGCACCTAGAAGATTAAAAATAAGTTGACACACATACTGAGAGTCAGAGATCAGATTAAAAGGCTGTTGAGAAAAAGTGTGGAAAGCTAAAATAGCCACAGACAATTCTGAGCGTTGAGGTGAAGACTGTCCTGCAGTGTAGGAAACTTTCCAGATGTCGTCATGAGGATCTTTGTAAGCAATTACTCCTCTCGTTCATCCTCCATCAGAAAAAACAGTAAGAGCTTGCGACAGTGGAGAAGGAGAAAGCAATGAGCGAACAGGAAAGGAGGAAGTCATTAAAAAAGTAAACCTAGGATCTTTAGGGAAATGATATGAAATATAACCTACATAGTCAGTTAGAGCACACCAAAGAGATAAATTATTCCGAAAATAAAAGTGAAAGTCAGATTTTGAAATAGAAAGAATAACATTTATTAAATCAGTTCCATTTCTTCGACAGGCTTCAGTTTGCCCCAAGATTATAAATTCAGCAGTAGCTTGGATAAAAGGCAAAACATTTTGAATTGGTGTATGAAGCAAATAAAGCCATTCAGTACAATATACTTTTTGCTGTTCTAAAACAGCCAATACTCCCATGGGTAGTTTACTAGTAGGAAATATTAACAGAGGTAACTGACAATCTCTATGAGGGATTCGATCCACAAACTGAGTATCAAGATGTTATTAATTGTCTCAACTGTAGCACATATTACAGATGGAACTATAATTAAATCTGGCTTTTTTCCTTTAGTCAATAATTCAAATAATGGACTAAGTAAATGCACAGGTAAAGAAAAATTGGGCAGACCCAATTAATAGTACCCAGCAATTGTTGCAAATTTACTAAGGAAATAACTTTGGGAACTTTAAATGAGGAAAAGCCAGAGCCGAAAAAGACTGCAACATTCTATGTCCTAAATACAGATAAGGAGCATGCAGCTGCACTTTTTCTGAGGCAATTTGCAATCCATAGACACATAAATCATTTTGTATTTCAGAAAGCCAATTAGGTTGTATTTTTGGTGCTCCAATTAAAATGCCATCCATATAATGATATACCAAAACCAATGGATGACATTTGCAAAAAGGGGCTAATGCCTCAGCAACATAAAATTGACATAATGTGGGACTATTCAACATTCCCTGTGGTAAAACCATCCAGCGATAGTGTTTATTAGGTTCTGAATGGTTCACCGTAGGTACTGTAAATGCAAATTTTTCCTGATCAGGGGGACATAAAGGAATGGACAAGAAACAATCCTTTAAGGACCATCACCTCATGATCTTGGGGAATCAGATTAGGATTTGGTGTCCTGCACTGCAAGGGGCCCGTAGCTTGAATACATGCATTCACGGCTCGGAGATCATGTAAAAAATGTCATTTGCCACTTTTCTTTTTTATCACAAACACAGGTATATTCCATGGACTAGTGGATGGCACAACATGACCTGCAAGCAGCTGATCTTGTACTAACTGGTGGAGAGCCGTTAATTTTTTGTGTGACACGGGCCATTGATCAGTCCAAAAAATTCCTTTTTTACCCATGCTTGATCATGGGAGGACAAGTCCTACATTAGGAAATTTAAAATTCACTTCCTCCTGCAGGATTAAATCAATACCAGCATAACCTTTTGTAGCTGCAGGAGTATTTTCTATTGTTGATTTATTGTCTCTGTTTGGACTGGGGTCAGAGACCAGCCTGGCCGGAATTTCCCAACCCTGAGCGACATTTGCTTGCCCAATGATAACCTTTCTGACACTTTGGGCATTTTTTTTTTTTGGCTTTGTTCCCTGATGAAAGGGAGAGTGAGATGTTGTGGACATACACCCCCTCCCCTGGATTTTGACACTCTCTTTTAAAATGACCAGGTTTTCCACAATTATAACATTTTCCTTGAGGTTTGCTTCCTTGTGGTAAAGCAGCTGCTAACAAATTGGTTTGATAAAAGAATGTTCCTATATCCTGACAAGCTTTAATCATATCTGCCAAATCAGGATCTTTTCCCAACCCAACAATTGCTCTTAAGCATTCAGAAGTGGCGTTGTCTTTTGCCAGCCTCATCAACAACTCATTTTGAGCTTCAGGATTGTCTATCTGTCACCATAAAGCATCCTGTAATCTGTTAATAAAACCAGGATATGGTTCATTAGCCTTCTGCCTGATGTTAGAGAAGGCTGGTTGAGGCGTGCCAGAAACAGGCACTTTTCCGAAGGCTCGATAAGCACATTCAGAAGAAACTTGCAAAGTAGCTGCTGGCAGAATAACCTGAGCATCCACTGGAGCAAAAGGACCAGATCCATACAATTGATCAGGAATAAATGCTCCTCCCAAGTGGAGGGCACGCATGGCACATTGATCTTTAAAATCACTATCCCAAACTACATATTGTGCTGGAGTAAGCAACATGCAAAAGGTAGTTTTCCAATCTTCAGGTACTAAAATATGATTTCTCAGCAAGGCTTCTAATATTCCCTGTATATACTGTATTTTCCTGCGTATAAGACTACTTTCTAACACACAAACATCTTCTCAAAAGTCAGGGGTCGTCTTATACCCGGGTCTCATTCTCCTGTAACCAGGCAGACCAGCCCGAAAGGCTCTGACAAGCCTTAAATGGCTCTGAGGAGGGTCGTCTTATACGCCCAGTCGTCTTATACGCCGGAAAATACGGTAAGTACTTCCCAACCCCATATCTCTTAATTCCTTTTCTAAGGACAAAATTCTGCTATTTGAGCCCCATTCTGATCTAATTGGCCCGTAACATGCACTAGACGAACAGAAAGCATATCAGCGATTTCTTCTACATTCTCTCCCCCCCTGCACCCTTTATAACTGTTTCTCTAAAATCTGCCTAATGGCGGTGTACAGTGGCCATGGGGATGCAATATAACCAGCTCCTTCAGAAGGAGCTAATGGTTCAATTAAAGATGGTTTTGAGGGGACAATTTTAATTTTATCATAATCAGGGGGAGGGCTTGTAGTTAATTGTTGCCCTTCCAAAGCTTTAGAGCCATATTTTTCTATTGCTTGACAGCACTGATACCATTGATGTAATATTTTCACAGGAGCCCAAGGTTCAAGATGTAATGTATGTCCTATCCTTGTCCAGTCCCGTAAACAAAGTGACCCCTGTTCCGGGTACCAGGGACAATATTCCCCTATCTCAACTATCAGTTGTCTTATGTCAGTCTCGCACATAGAGACGCCAGATTTGTGGAAAAGGAATCTGAGTTCCTGCACATGCATTTGCTGATATTGAGATAGATTACAACCCATCACTTACCACTAGGGATCCCTTAGGATGAAAGGTGCACCAGGGGTCTATTCCAGACGATGATAAGGATGTTAAGGATGTTGCTCCCCATGGAGGGTGTCCCTGTTTGGGCGCCATATGTTGTAAATCAGAGGTCCAGGCTTTTGCTCTGTTCCAAGATGTCTCCCCCGCTTTCGCAGAGAGCTTTATTTTTATAGAGTTTTTCACAGGCAGATAAAAGGAAGGCAAGCAACAGTGTACTAATTCAGGGCAAAGCCATTCAGCCACAATAAGCCCGTTTATTGCATCAGCGGACCAAGCTTCAACCAAGCTTGACTCAGACAACCTGATGTCAGTGTTCCAATACCGACATAGAAGCAATGAGGAAAAAAGTTTGACATTTCACCTAAAAAAGCTTTCGGTGAATTCAGTCTCCTGGGAGATGTATGGGAGGGGTGACATCCCTGTGTGCTGAAGAAACAGATAAGAGAGAGTGATCTGGAAGACAGCCAATGGAGAGCAGTGAATGGGGAAGGAATAGGAGGGGTTTTGGATGGAGGGGCCAGTACTGTCTGCATGGTTGTCGGGCACGGCTGCATTGCGGCTGCATCGCTCAATAAAGAGAATATTTCCTAAAGTTTGATGCTTGGAAATTAACTTTATTTTGAGGATGAAACCGAAACTTTGACACCTATAAAGTTAGTTATGATCCCTACAACAGCCAATAGAATACATGTTCTTGCACAGGAACAGGAAGTTCAAGTGCAAAGTCCAAAAGAAGGTATAAATACTCTCTCAACTCCATGTGGTCAGCTACCCAGAACCATATGCCTGGTGATTCTGGAAACCCTCTTTCCAATAAGCCTCCAGCCTCCATTTTTTTTCCAGTGCCTTTCTCCCAGCTTGCAACTTAACCAGATGGATATTTCTTCCAACAATTACATGGAGCAATCACTGTGTTGACCCTTTGCTATCCCATGGGATATAACCCTTCCATCTTTGATATCTCCTATCAAAACTTCCCCGTTTCCTTCTTCTGTCCAAATTCACCCCCAGGGAACAAAAGCAAGCAAGAGTTGTGTGATAGATCTGATTCCAGACAGACAAGAAAATCATTTAAAACAGTGTTTTTTAAACCATTTTAAAATGTATAGACTTCAACTCCCAGAATACCCCAGCCAGCAATGGGGAATTCTCGGAACTGAAGTCCACCCATCTTAAAAACGACGAAGGTTGAGAAACACTTCTTTAGGGCAGAGAAAGCTTGAGCGGAGAGCAAGTTAAGGTAGAAGGTCCCGCGAAAAGAAAGGGAATGACCGAGAAATCATTGTAAAAGCCACATCAGTGATATCTTCGCCCTATATTCCTTTAAATCTAATTTAGGATGACCGGCATCGATCAACGGCACAGAGTTTAAAAGGTTGAGGATGTAAGGCGAGTCCTACTAGTGGTTCCTGATTGAGTTTTTTCACTCCTTCAGGTAGCTGCCATTTGAAGCTTCTCAGCAGGTTGGTAAACAAAAGGAAAGACTCTATTCTCGCTAAGTTTTCCGCCACACAGACACGAGCTCCTGCAAAGGAAATATTCGAAAGAAACAAGAAAGGGAAGAATTCGACTCATCCCTGAGAGAGCAGTCTTGACATCAATCAAAGGCCAACATACCAAAGACTAAATAAATAAATAAATGAATAAATAATACATCCAAGATGGGCCTGGAGGGAGGGAGGGAGCCAAGAATTGCTTTGTGCATTTCACATTTTTCGCATCTCTGAGATTTTGTGCCAATTTCCTAAATTTAATTTTTGTAAATTTCTTGTCTGGGCAAGTGACCCTACCATACAGTCTAATGACAGCTGAGTTCAGATATAGATGAAAAGGTGGAATTACAGAATATGTTCGTTTCTTGATTGCAGAGTACTAAATCATTGTAGGTAGTCCTTGACTTACAAGTGACCGTTTGAAGTTACAACGGCACTGGAAAAAGTGACCTAGGACTGTTTTTCACACATATGACGGTTGCTCATAAGTCCTTTTTTTCAGTGCCATCATAACTTTGAACGGTCACTAAAAGAACTCTTGTAAGTCGAGGACTATCTGTAGTTAATATATTTGAAGAGTAAACTTTATTTTTTATATTTTTTATTACAATATTGTGGGGCCATAGTTGTCCAGGGCATTATGTGGCCCATGGGCCACTGCTGTAGACCGTTATCCTGGAAGATTCAGTTTCTCCATTGCCAGAGATCCCATTGGCTCTAACAGAGAGGTCAGAAACTGGACTTCAAAAGAGCACCAAAGGAATCGATCCAAACCCGGTCCCAGATTTTCCCTTTCAAGATTACGGGAGGCCCAGTCAAGGATGTCCCACTCCTTTCTCCTCAATCCTCTTTCGAACCACCAGGAAAATGATTCAGAGTTTACCTGCTCCAAATGGCAGAAATTCTTCTCTCTTCCTAAAATTTCCCTCTTTGTCCAAAAAATGATTTGGATTGAATTCTTCAGGACTCTCCCATTGCTTGGGATCCAGAAGAATCGAACGGAAATCTACAAAAATTAAAGTTTCCTGAAGGGAAGACAATTGACAAGGTTTGAGCCAACTCAATTTTAGCCTTTGACTACCATTACACTCATTTTAAGCCAAGGGTCGGCAACCCGTGGCTCTGGAGCCACATGCAGCTCTTTCATCCCTCAGCTGTGGCTCCAGACCGAACCGGCTGATCCAACACTGGTTGGTCCCGCTCCTTGCCCCTCCCCTCCCAGTCACTCCTTGCCTGGCCTGAGAAGATAAAGGCAACTGCAGGGGATGGAGACTCGCTCTAGTACATTTGCACTCAAGACAGCCCTCACCTCTCACCGCTTCAGGCTCGGAGCTGTAAACCATGTGTGGGAAGCAGTACGGCAGAGAGAAGCGGACAGGGCTGATTCTCCAGCACTTCATCTCTTGCTGGGTCTCACAGGTGCTTTTTCTAGCATTAGTTAGTGCTGGGCGCACCTCAGTTGCTCGGGGAGACACGCAACCTGCTCTCTGCCCCGAGACACTGGCCTGAGCCACCTGCAGTCAAAGCCGCTGCTGTTGCTGTGTCTGTGGCCCGCCCACTGCTCTCACAGCACCTTGCACAACACAGTGAAATTTAGTGCTCTTCACAATGGGAGAGGCGGGGTCCGCTCCCCTTCCTGGAGTCCCTTATGACATAGAGCCACAATGCGACACTGCCCCATTCACCCCTGACAACAGCAGTGGAGACAGAGAGAGACAGAGAGAGAACAAGAGACACAGAGAGAGAGAGAGACAGGGAGACAGAGACACACACACAGAGACAGACAGACACACACACACACAGAGACACTGAGACACACACACAGAGAGAGAAGAGACACACAGAGAGACAGAAAGACACAGAAAGAGAGACACAGAAAGAGAGAGAGAGAGAGAGAGACAGAGAAGTGAACAATATTTTTACAGAACTATAGATATGTTGAGGCTTTTGAGGCAAGTGGCCGGGAGGCAATTTCATAAATGGAACACACTATAGTTTTTTATACATAACATAAAGGTAAAAAACGATATATGCAGTATTATCTTCATTTTAGATGAAGGGTTTTGTGGCTTCCGGTGTTTTCTTTTCTGTGTGAAATGGGTCCAAATGGCTCTTTGAGTGTTAAAGGTTGCAGACCCCTGTCTTAGGCGACAACCCAACATTGCTTCTCTGAATTTGGTGGGGCTAGTTCCTTCTCAAAACAACTACGCCGTTAATATGATTTTAGATATGTAGGAAGACCCCCTTCCCCACCCCAGAAGAATGAAATATTTTGGGAAATATAGAAAAAGGAAGATTAGAATATTTCCGCTAAAGGAAAAATAGGGAAAAAATCGTAAGGGAGGCAGAAACCAACAACAGTCATCCTGCCCTCAAGCAGAAACTGTGGAGGTCAGCTTTCAGAAATGCAGATTTGGTAATCCATTCTAGACAGGATATTTCAAAACTCCTCCTCCTAACAAAGGCAGAATGGTAGGATTAGAACAAGCAGCCCCTCACCCAAGATCCAACACAGGACCAAAGCCATTAGCCTCAATAGGAATTGCCCAACACCCTTTCAGAACACAATCAGCCTCCAGCCTCCATTTTATTTCCAGTGCCTTTCTCCTGGCATGGAACTGGACCTGGATATTTCTTCCAACAGATACTTTTGCATGAAGACAATCAATCAATCTATCTATCTATCAGAATAGTGACCTTGGAGGTATTTTGGTCTAGTCCCCTGCTCAAACAGAAGATCCTATACCCGTGATGGCGAACCTATGGCACATGTGCCGGAAGTGGCATGCAGAGCCTTTTCTCTGGACACGTGAGCCATCGGCTATTGCTCTTCCGGGTTCCGGCACACCAGCTAGCTGGTCTTCACGCACATGGGAGCACCGAAACTGGAAGAATAGCTGCATGCGCATGTGGGGAAGATGATCTTCCAGTTTCCAGTGTTCCCATGTGCACTGGCAATAATCTAACCGTGAGGTGACAAGGGCATGCGTGACCGTGAGGAGAGCCTCCCGATCCAAGTAGGGTCGCAATTGGTGCACCAGGCAAACCTATGTGTAGATCCCCCTATCCACAGCTGTCAGATGTTGCTCTAATCTTAGCTGTGAGTCTAGGAGGAAAACCAAATTGTGAACCCGTTCTGAGGAGGACAATTTTTCCTCCCCCAGAACCAAGGATGGACAGACAACATAGTCTTTAAGAGGCAATACTCACAGCCACTCGGTCTTGTCAGGGTTAAGTCTGAGCCTGTTGACTCCCATCCAGACCCTCACAGCCTCCAGGCACTGGCCCATCACATCCACCGCATCACTGACCTGACATGGGGTAGAGATATACAGCTGGGTATCATCAGCGTATTGCTGATACCTCACCCCGTATCGTCGGATGATCTCACCCAGTGGCTTCATGTAGATGTCTGTGGGGGCACCCGCCCTATGGAACGAGTTGCCTCCTGAAATTCGTTTGATCCCGGACCTCCGCGCTTTCAGAAAGGCCCTTAAGACTTATTTATTCCAACAAGCCAGCCTTGCTTGATTGATTTTAATGGGGTTTTTAAATTTTTGGTATTATTAATTTCTGGGGTTTTCAATTGGGTATTTTAATTGGGTTTGAGACTTATTTTGGAACGCCGACGATTTAATCTAATTTTAAATTTTTTAATATTTGTATTATATGTGTTTTAATTTGGCTGTTCATCACCCTGAGTCCCCCTCCCAGGGAGAAGGGTGGTATATAAATTGAAATAAATAAATAAAATAAATAAAATAGGAGGGGAGAGAGGACCGACCCCTGAGGCACCCCACAAATGAGGGGCCTAGGGGTCGACCTCTGTCATCCCACCAACACTGACTGTGATCGACCAGAGAGATAGGAGGAGAACCACCATAACACGATGCCTCCCACTCCCAGATCCCTTAGTCGTTCCAGAAGGATACCAGGGTCAATGGTATCGAAAGCCGCTGAGAGGTCAAATAGCACCAAGATGGAGGAATGGCCCCCATCTCGGGCTCGCCAAAGATCATCCATCAGCATGACCAAAGAAATTTCCTTGCTGTAGCGAGGCATGAGGCCAGACTGAAAAAGGTTTAGATTCAGTTTCCTCCAATGACCACAGGAGCTGAAGTGCCACCACTTTCTCTACAACCTTTCCCACAAAGGGTAGGTTGGAGACTGGACGAAAGTTCTTTAATTTTGCTAGATCCAGGGAAGGCCTCTTGAGGAGGGGCCTTACAACCACCTCCTTTAATGGTTGCGGGAAGGCCCCTTCCCTCAAGGACACATTAACTAAAGCCTGGAGCCAGCCTCGTGTCACCTCCCTGCTGGCCAAAACCAGCCTGGAAGGACACGGGTCCAACAAACAAGTGGAGGAACTCATTGCTCCTACAGCCTTGTCCACTTCCTCAAGAGTCACAGGCTCAAACTCATCCCACACAATGGGACTAAGACCTGCCTCCGTCATCTCAGTCAGAATTGCCCAATCAGAGTCCAGGTCCATCCGAATCTGAGTGACTTTATCCAACAGAAACTGAAGAAACTCCTCAAACTACCCTGCAAGGGCTCCCCTACATTAAGGAGGGAGCGAGTCACCCTGATAGGGCAGCTGGGCGCAAAAAGCCTCCAGTGATGGAGCATCCACAACTTTTGAAGGCAAGCAGTTCCACTAGTTAATTGAGAAGAAAGAATGCATGTGTGATTACGTATACACATATACGTAAATTATAAAGTTCCTCATTTCTTAGATTTTTTTGCGTGTCTGAAAGAAGTTGCTCTAAGGATTTATGTCATAAAGTGGAAATGTTTGATGCTCGTTTCATTTGATGATCCTGAAGGCCAGACATGGAATAATGGATGGAAACAGATCAAGGAAATATTCAACCTAGAAATAAGAATAATTTTTTTTCTGACAGTGAGAACAATCAACCCATGGATCAGAAGTTGCCTTCAGAAGTTGTGGGAGCTTCATCACTGGAGGCTTTCAAGAAGAGACTGGACTACCCTTTGTCAGAAATGATGTAGGTCTCCTACTTGAGCGGGGTGGGAGGGTTGGACTAGATGACCAACAAGGTCCCTTCCAACTCCATTATTCTGTTATCTGTTCTCTTACCTTTGGAATAGAAAGGCCACACACGTTTACATCTTTCACTGTTCTCCTGGGAGTACCAATTAAAACGTATTTGTAACGCAGAATTTCATGAAGGACGGCATGAGTGTAAGGCAATTTCCTCCGGTCTTCATAACAAATGGAGTCAGAGGAACCCAAAACAGTTTCCATTTCTTTGTAGACTTTATCTGGGTGAAATGTTAGAAAAAGGTAAATAAACCACAGTGTTGAAGAGGGTGTTAGGGGAGATCCTTTACGACTGTATAATGTCACTGTGCATGACCTTCTGAAATAGTACCGAAAAAACAAGGCGCATAATATCCTCACTCCCATCACCTCACCAAGATCTTCAGAAAAATGGAAGGGGAGTCCTGGAATTGGGGATTTCCTTGACAGATATTATGTTGCATCCTGCAAGGTGAATCTGGGCACAGGGGACATTCATCTCTATGATGGTTTACATGTAGTCCTCGACTTACAATCACAACTGAGCCCAAAATTTCTGTTGTTAAGTGAGACATTGGTTAATTTGTTCAGGCCCCATTATATGACCTTTTTTGTTGAGTGAATTGATAAGTTAGTAACCCAGTTGTTAAGTAAATCTGGCTTCCCCATTGGCTTTGCTTGCCAGAAGATGATTTACATGACCTTGGGACACAGCAACGGTTGTAAATATGTGCACGAGCGAACCGGTAGCAAAGGTATGTGAAACCCACCATTGGTTGCGACTGAAAAACGGTCTTAAGTCCCTTTTTTCAGTGCTGTTGTAACTTTGAATGGTCACTAAATGAACCATTGTAAGTCGAAGACTACCTGTATTCAGCCTTATTTCCCAGACGAGCCAGAACTACCCTTTTTCTTACCTTGGATATCTGGATACGTCACCATGAGGAACAGAGCCCATTGCATAAAGCTTCCTGTGGTTTCTGTCCCGGCAACAAAAAATTCCATAATGCAAATAGCCATGTTTTCATTATCAAAGCTTGAGTTGGGCTCACTCTGTTTCTAACAAAAGGAGAGATTTTAGTTAGAATTATTTATTTCTTTGGTGCCTTGGAGTCAGTCTTGACTTTTGGTGATTGCTTGACAGGTTCAGAGATGCTGCTGGGTGAGAGGTTGTTCAACCTCTGAAATGCCCTTGGGAGATTGTGCAATGTAGTGAGTTCTGTGCCTTCTGCTGAATGGTAGTGGGTTAATCTTATTACAGTAGGACCTCTGGTCACGAACGCTTCTGACTATGACCAAATTGGGTTCCGAGCAAAAAATTCACAAAATTTTTGAATCTGGTCACAAACATATATTCAGGTGGCAATCAAATGCGGCCACGGCCGATTTCCCCTTCTGTGTTGATTCCCCTTCTGCGCCATTTATTTATTTTTTTGGTAAGCGCATGTGCTTCTGGTCTCGACCAAATCAGGTTGCAACCGAAGTTATGGAATGAATTACGGTCGGGACTAGAAGTTCTACTGTATGTCCTAAATGGTCATGTCCTGTTCTTAGAATTTGAGTGAAGGAGGAGAATGTAAATTTTTAATCCCTTCGCTGGAAGTGAAGGTCTTTTGCTTCAATTTTTCTTAATTGGCGCAAAATATATGCTGGGGGCTATTAAGAAAGACTGAGTTTGCTTCCCATCTTTAAGGGTATTTTTCTCCATGTCTCCTTTAGGGAAATATAATATTCTGCCTTTCTCTGTTAGGGAAATATAATATTCTGCCTTTTTAATATTTCCCAAAATATTTAATATTTTCCAAAATATTCCATTCTTCTATGAGGGGGAGGAGGCTTCCCACAGTGTCTAAAGCGGGACTAGAACTCATTCTCTTGGTTTCTAACCTTGTCTTAACCCCTGTAGTGAACATGCTCTTTTAATTAGAATTAAGTATGTGCAAAATCTATTTTTTCTGGGAATGGAACGTTCTAGAGAAACCTGAAACTTTCTACCTTTTCTCTAGACCTTGCCAATCCAGCTATTCTCATCCAAAATAAAGGCTAATTTCCCAGAAACAAATCCTATACACTAGAAGTAGTTGATGAAACACGGGACTGTTTCAGCAGTGGAATCCATGTGAGATATCATGAACTGCTTCCAAATCAAAGATTAGCTTCAGGAAATCACTGATCCAGAAATAATAGAATGTTTTGCAGTTCTCTGGAATGTCCCATTCTCAAATAGACATTCCCAAATGTGTATCCCTATTTAACACATACATGCCACACTGAAGATTGTCTGATCATTGTGCTGTTCTCATGACATGACATTAAACAGTCACTTTTCTGTGTTTTGAAAAGTAAACCCCTTATAGAAGTGAGTTCCAAAATGGGACTAATACAAGGAGTAGTTGTTAAGTGGGGGTGTTGGAATATACTGGCGAACCTGTGGCATACATGGCACAGGTGGCACGCAAATGATGGGCACGCATGACATCACCAGCTGCTCTTCTGGGTTCCGTCGCATGCGTGAACGCCAGCTAGCTGGTCTTCATGCATGTGCATGCCGGAATCCAAAAGAGACTAGCTAGCCAGCACACATGCATGCAACAGAACCTGGAAGAGAGCAGCTGGCTGGCACACATCTGTATCATGTAACCCAGAAGTGAAGCTGGCTGCCACACACATGCGCACGTGCTCCAGTTTTGGCACTCGGTGCCAAAAAGGTTAACTATCACTAAACTACAGCAATATTCATTAGAGACAATAGATGGCAGCGCTTATAAGTTTGTAGCTCCATCTATGGTATACTAATCTATGTGTTTTCTCTTAATAAAGTTTTCTGCTTCCTTGCTGCAGTTAAGCAGAAAAGCACATGGGGAGTGTGCATTATCTGTTCTGAAGGGCTAAATACAGAATTTCGAACAGATTCTTATCTTTTAATTAATTTACAAGAAGCCAAGAGATGTAAATTCTAATGATAGTATTAAAGTTAATTGAACTTAAAGGTGTGTCTATGTCCATAAACAAACAAGCATACATACATCCATCCATACAAAACAGGCAGTTTTTAACACAGGTTAAGAACTTGAATAGCCCTGAATAGCCCATGTTCTCAAAGGCTCAAAAAAGCCTCTTGACATATCTGTGGATCCCAGTGGCATGACTAAAATTCCCAGAAGATCCTTACCTTTTCTATCTGGAGTAGATAAAGATCCAGGAAATCCTTTGGCTGACGCAGGGCCAAATCTTGGCTGTGTTTCTCTGACTCTTCCTTTACAAGTGCCATCCCTGTCTGGACGGATGCTTGTATCTTCTGATGAGGCCCTGGGAGATGTTTCACTAGCCATGGAAACAATTCATAGAACTACGAGAGAAGTAAAAACAAAATCCTATCAGCTCCCTGATGAGTTAGATAATGCAGGTAATCCTTGATTTACAACAGTTCATTTAAGAGCCTTGGTGGTGCAGCAGACTAAGCTGCTGTTAAGTAGCACCAGCTGCCTGCAATTACTGCAAGTTCAAATCCCACCAGGCTCAAGGTTGGCTCAGCCTTCCATCCTTTCCTAGGTGGGTAAAATGAGGACCCAGATTGTTGGGGGCAAGAGGCTGACTCTGTAAACCAGTTAGAGAGGGCTGGAAAGTACTGTAAAGTGGTATATAAGTCTAAGTGCTATTGCTAAAAAAGGATTAACCCACCACCATTAGAATAGCAAAGGACACAAGTCTCACTACATTGCACAACCCCCTAGGAGCATTTCAGACATTGCACAATCCCCTAGCAGTTCTCAGAACCCTATAAAAATCCATGTACTCATCAAACCAATTCATCAGCTGTCCCAGAACTCCATGCTGTTGTTAGTTTTGCTCCTCAATAAACAGAGACCTCCTTTCCTTGCGGCCAGACTCCATTTTATTTCTAGTGCCTTTCTCCTGGCTTAGAACCATTACAGATGAAAAATAACCAATTCATAAAATAAACAAGTAGGAACAATTTAACTTTGGAAGGCAATGTGGAGCTAACATTGGGCGTTTTGCCTCTAAGAGCAGATGATAGTATTAGCTTTAAAACTGAAATTAGTTTGTCTATCTGCGTAATTTAAAACTTTGGTCTATTTGCCTAGATGTAAGACCACTTTCGTACAGTAGTC
The DNA here is from genome assembly GCA_038048745.1 of Coluber constrictor foxii. Lineage (NCBI taxonomy): Eukaryota > Metazoa > Chordata > Lepidosauria > Squamata > Colubridae > Coluber > Coluber constrictor. The sequence goes on along the minus strand of CM075963.1, from coordinate 3,398,424 downwards.
TTCGGAATACTAATAAGAGACTTAGAAAGTTCTAAGGGACTCAGTAAGAAACTGATTACTCACCAATAAGAAAGTGGAACCTCCAAATTTGCTATAATTACTAATGTATTCTAATATCATCTGGAACTTTGTGTCTTCAGGGGATAACCGGTATCCAAAACTCAAGAGGCAAATCATATTACAGATTGAATTATTGATGGACGGTAAAGGATCAATTGGCTGCCCTGTAAATGAAATTATACATTATCATATTAAAAACGCACCAGCTTGGAGGAGCAAGACCTCATGAGGAACTGAGAGAGAGGGTTAGATTGCAGCCAGCGACAATCGCCAATCGCCCGGTGCGTTCCCACAGACAAGGCCTCCTCAGGGTGCCGTCCGCTAGACAGTGTCTGCTGGTGACCCCCAGGGGGAGAGCTTTCTCTGCGGGCGCACCCACTTTCTGGAACCAACTTCCTTTGGAGCTCCGGATGGCTCCTGACCTTCGCTCATTCCGCCGCGATTTGAAGATCTGGCTGTTCCGCAGCTTGGACTGACGGGGATTTCTTAATCAATCTTAACTTTAAAACACTTTAGACTTTCGACCTTAACTTTAAAATTAAAACTGAATTTTAATTCTCACTGTTTTAATGAGGGATTATGCATTTTTATCGTTGTGAGCTGCCCTGAGTCCTTGGAGATAGGGCGGCATATAAATAAATAAAAAATAAATAAATAAATAAATAAATAAATAGGATTTAATTGTTAAAGGATGGGAATAAAGCCGGTTCTTTTTGTGAGAAAGGGGCTTGGTATCACAGTACTGATTCGAACTGCTGAACTGCTGACCTTTCGATCGACAAGCTCAGAGTCTTAGCCACTGAGCCACCATGCCCCATTTTCGATATAGTTCAAATCCCTAGTGCCGTGTAACGGGGTGAGCTTCATGCCGGCCATGTGACTACGGCAATGTCTTCAGACAGCACTGGCTCTTGGGCTTTGAAACAGAGATGAGCACTGCCCCCTCGAATCAGGAATGACTAGCACATATGTGCAAGGGGAACCTTTACCTTTATCACAATACTGGCCAAATGAGGTTGTTGAGATTTGTCCTATTTTGGGAGGGTTTGCAGGTTTGGATGGGGAGGAACTATTTCCAACTCAATCACATCAAGTCTGATGTTAGGGTCACTTAGATCTAGAGATACACTGTCTTTACCTTGGGTGGAGTAGCAGTTCCCTGGGCAAGAACAGGGTGTAAAGGGGGCTCTTCCTGGACATCCAGGACATCCAAGGAACAGGTGGCAACTGTCTCCTGAAAGGTCATTGCAAAGCTTCAACTGGTGTTCTGGTTGCAACTTTTCTTAGAACAGGAGGTCCTTCTAATAGTCATCTTTGCTCTAGTCATCTCACAGCTTGATTACTGCATGGTATTCTATGTGGGGCTGCCCTTGAACCCTACCCAGAAGCTTCAGTTGGTTCACAATTTAGCTACACAGTCATTTATGGACATACCTCGGTGCCACTGTAGACACCTCTGTTGGCAAACTGAACTATCCATTTGCTTCCAGGTATGATTCAGGGTGCTGGATATAACCTATAAAGCAGGGGTGAAATGCTCCCGGATCGGACCGGATCGCCTGATCCGGTGCGATGGCGGTGGGTGGTTTGGAGAACCGGTAGCAAAAATCCCTGCGCAACCCCCCCATGCTCAGCTGAGTCGCATGATCATCAGAGGCTTTTTTTTTTTACTTTTAAAAACATTTCTTCTACAACCTCTTCCGATGACAAAATGCTTTTAAAAGTTTAAAAAAAAAGCCTCTGATGATCGCACAGCTCAGCTGGGATCCTCAGAAGCTTTCCAAAGCATTTTTTCTGCAACTTCTTGGTCGAAGAGGTGGTAAAAAAAATGTTTTGAAAAGTCTCTGAGGATCCCAGCTGAGTTGCCCGATCGGCAGAGAGGCTTTTCAAAGCATTTTTTTAAAAGCCTCTCTGACAATCCCAGCTGAGTTGCCTGATCGCCAGAGGCTTTTCAAAGCATTAGAAACAAGCAGCACCATCTACTAGGAAATGTTCCTTCTTTGCACCTGCCTTCTAGAATGAGGTTCCCCGTAAAATACGGGTAGGTCCCGTTCTTTTGGTGTTCCAGAAGGCTTTAAAGATCTATCCAGCTCTGGGCTAAGTTGGTTGGAATTCTTTACATTTCATATTTTTAGTGTGATTACAATTTTGCTGTTTTATTTCACTTTGTGAGCTACCCAAAACTGATATGGTGACAGGTGATGCTTTCCAGTGAATGAATCAATGAATGAATTTAGCATTGGAAAACAAAACAAAACAAAACAAAAAACACAGAAAAACAGAGTCATGCAATTTCTCCCCAATCTCCCATATCCTCAAAGTACTCCTACCCTTGGCGCGTGCAAAAGTCTCCACCAACTGATGTGCCACCTCTTCTAGTTTACTCTCCATGTCTGCCTTCCCCAGTCCCAACGTGCGTAGAGCATTTATGGTAAAACGTCTCTGCTCTTTCCAGTTGTGTCCATTGGAAAATGAAATGCCTAAGGAATCAATGCGAGATTCACATTTTTAAAAAGCCCCATAAGCATGACTTACAAGTCCCACAAATAATTGCAGCGTGCGAGACAGCTGGATGGCTATCCGAAGCTTCTTGCAACTTTTTTGTTCTTAGTTTCCCTTGAAATGGAGCTGCATATCTCCACCCCAGATCACCCTGGGGATGCCCTTTCCATGATGTCCCGCTGTCTGGAAGCGGTGCAGGCCTGGATGGGAAGAAACAGGCTCAGACTCGACCCATCCAAGACTGAGTGGCTGTGGATGCCGGCATCTCGGGATCTAGTGACTCTGTCACTAGTGATAGGAGGGGAGGCACTTGCTCCCTCCAATAGGGTCCGCAATCTGGGTGTCCTCCTGGATTCTCGGCTGTCTTTAGAAGATCACTTGACAGCCATAACCAGGGGGGCTTTCGCACAGGTATGCCTGGTGTGCCAGTTGCACCCTTTTCTAGACCAGGACTTTTCTAGACGGCCCTCACAACCGTCACTCATGCCCTTGTTACTTCTCGGTTGGACTACTGTAATGCCCTCTACATGGGGCTGCCCTTGAGATACACCCGGAGGCTTCAGTTACTCCAGAATGCAGCCGCGCAGGTTGTTACGGGAGCCTCTCGTTACTCCCATGTAACACCTCTCCTGTGCGAACTGCATTGACTGCCGGTGGTCCTCCGGGTTCGTTTCAAGGTGCTGGTGCTCACCTATAAAGCCCTACATGGCTTAGGCCCAGGGTACTTGCAGGAGCATCTCCTGCCATCCTGCCATCGTCCGGTGCGCATCACAGAGCGGGCCTCCTCAGGGTACTGTCAGTCAAACAATATCGGCTGGCAGCCCCCAGGGGGTGAGTGTTCTCTGTGGTAGCGCTGACCCTCTGGAATGGTTTGCCCACAGAGTTTAGGACGGCCCCCGACCTCCTCTCCTTCCACCGCGAACTGAAGATGTGGCTCTTTCATCAAATGGATTGACCCGTTGAGGGGTTTTTACATTGTAATAATTTTAATTAATTTTAATTGGATTTTAATTCATACTTAACTCACATTGTCAATTTTTTTTATCCTGTAAGCCGCCCTGAGTCCTTCAGGAAAAGGGTGGCATATGAGTCGCAATAATAATTAAATAAATAAATGAAATAAACTCTTTCCCATATTCACCCGCACACCTTGTCTGCTCTTTCCCAAAAAGGGTCTAGGACCATGATGATGAACCTATGGCACATATGCCACAGGTGGCACACGTAGCCATCTCAGTGGGCACACCAACTCAGCTCTGGTATGCGTGCTGGCCAGCTGATTTTCGGGCCTTCTGGGCCAACCAGAAGTAGGGAAACAGGCTGTTTCCTGCCTCCAGAGGGTCTGGGGGAGTGTTGTGGTCCCGTCCTCTGAGCCTATCCCTTTGGAGGAAGGAAGCTCTGAGCAGGAGGAAGAGGAGCCAGCCAGATCTCCCAGCCCACCCCCTCTGGCACCGGCTCAGGTGCCAGCTGAAAGAGAGCCAAGTAGTGGGGAAACAGGTGTCTCAGATGAGAGTGAGGGAGAGACGTCATTCCTGGACGCACGCCAAAGAAGGCGAGACAAAAGAGTACTGCAGCTGCGGCATATGAGGAAATCCTGAGTCATTGGATTGGAGTCACAGGATCAATGACTCACTGGACCACACCCAGAAGCCTATCTATATAAGACAGTACGGTGGGTCACGAAGTTTGTGACGAACAAAGCTAAACAAACGGAGCAACCTTGTAGTCTTGGAAGCTAGATGAACGGCAAAGCTACGTAGGTGATTTTCTTGTTTGTGTAAACCAATAAAGTCCTTGGCAGAAGGTGTGCATATCGCTGCCAAGGTTGAGATAAGAACTGCGGAGTGTGCCAAGTGATTCTTAACCCTCGGCTGGCTGTGTTTTCGTGGGTCTCTGAAGGGGGGGGACAGATCAGGGAGGGAGGCCCATTTTTCTTTCTCACCTGGCTCCAGATTCTTTCAATGCAACTGGGGAGGCCAAAAACAGCCCTCCCCACCCCCTTGGAGGCCCTCCAGAGGCCCAAAAAATAAAATAAAAATAGAAATAGCTGTAATCTATAAATTCCTATATCTATTGTCTATTTAACAGAACAGAGTTGGAAGCTTTGCTGGCTGGGGAACTCTGGGAATTGAAGTCTTAAAGTTAGAGATCCCTGTTCTATTCCAACCACCTGCTCAGACAGGAACCCCTATACCTATGATGGCATAGCTATGGCAGCATGCCACAGGTGGCACGTGGAGTCACATCAGTGGGCACGTGAGCTCAGCTCCGGTGTGCACAGCTGATTTTCGGGCCTTTTGGGTCTTTCTAGGATCCTGGGGAGGGCGAAAATGGAGGTCGGAAACAGTCTGTTTGCCAAGTTCCAGAATTGGGGAAGGCTGTTTTTGCTCTCCCCAGGCTCCTAGAAAGCCTCTGGAGCCTGGGGAGGGAAAAAAAAACAGGCCTACCGGGCCTACCGAGCCATCACGTGCCAAAAGCAGGGGGAGCATTGGGGGGGGTGGGGCGCATAGAATTATGGGTGTGCGCACATGCGCGCAACCCTCCGTGCTCCCCCTGCTTTTGGCCCGCGATGGCAAAAAGGTTATCCATCACTGCCCTATACCATTTCAGACAAATGGTTGTTCTATGTCTTCTTAAAAACTTACACTGTTAGAGCACTTACAACTTCTGGAGGTAAATTGTTCCACTGTTTAATTGTTCTAATTGGCAGGGAATTCCACCTTAGGTGTAGGCAGTTTCTCTCCTTGATTACTTTCCATCCATTGCTTCTTGTCCATCACTCAGGTGCTTTGGCGAATAGCTTTAGTCCCTCTTCTTTGTGGCAACTTCTGAGATTTTGGAGGACTGCTATCATATCACCCCTTAGTCCTTCTTTTCATTAAACTAAACGTACCCAATTCCAGCAACCATTCTTTATATGGTTTAGTCTCCAGTCCCCTAATCATCTTTACGGCTCTTCTCTGCACTCTTTCTAGAGTCTCCACATCTTTTTTATATTGTGGTGACCAAAACTGGATGCCATATTCCAAGTGTGGTCTTACCAAGGCCTTATAAAGCGGTATTAACACTTCACGTGATCTTGATTCTATCCCTGTATTAATGCGACCGAGAATTGGGTTGGCTTTTTGGCAGCTGCATCACATTGCTGGCTCAAATTTAAGGGATTGTCCACTAGGATGCCAAAATCCCTCTCACGGTTACTGCTATAGAGTCAGGTACCATCTATTCTATGTGCCAGAACCTTACTTTTCTCACCATTCAATTTCATGTTGTTAGATAGGGCCCAGTGTTCAAGTCTGTCAAGCTCCTTCTGTACCTTGAGCCTCTCTTCTGGAGTCTTGGCTATTCCTGCCAGCTTGGTGTTGTCTGCAAATTTGATGAGTTCCCCTTCTATCCCCTCATGTAGATCATTTTTGAAGATATTGAACAGTACTAGACCTACTACAGAGTCTTGGAGCACTGCATGCTTCCCTCCATGAAGATGTAATTCCATTTAGGATTACACGGTGAGTGCGGTTTGTCAGCCAGTTACGAATCCATCTGGTGCTGATGCGTCCAACTCACATTTCTCTCTCTGAACTGGAGGCAACCCACCACTGATGACTACCAAGCAAAATTTCACATCCTGAAAAACAACCCCATCCAAAGGCATCTTTGTTGTAAATCAGAGGTCCAGGCTTTTGCTGTGTGTGAAGATGTCTCTCCCGCTCTAGCAGAGAGCTTTATTTTTTATACAGTTTTTACAGGCAGAAAAAAAGAAAGGGCAGCAATAGCATCCTAATTGGTAAAAACTATTCACCCCCTCTCAAGATGCCATCCTCTCTGAAGGTGAGATGAGATAATCCAGATCAAAGCCAAAATGAGATCATAGGAGCAGGCAAGACCCACAGTGCATGAGCTAAGGCAGTGTGCTGCTTAAAGCTTGGCACTACGACATTTGACCTACCTCTACACATCTCCCAGTCAAATGCTTCCTTGAGCCTCATCATGCTTGAAGTTAATATGGGGAACAAATAATATTCTTCTTGTCTTACGTTTCTTCAATGAAATGACGATAAAATACCTTGGTCTTCAGAAGAACTTACCTTTACCTCTACATATTTTTAAAAGAAAAGATGAAAGGGGCCGATCAGCAAAATCTTGCGAATGGTTGATCAGGCTTTCCTTCACTGCATGAAATCCAGAAATTACTACCACAGGTTGATGCCACAACCACACAGTGTAAATGTCTCCATATTGCTTGCTCAGCTGACATTTGGGACAGAAAAAAAAGAGAAAACGGCTGGGACTTTATAGCAGGCAGATGAACCTTCATCACCTTTATATGACAGGAACTAGAATTAGTATCCCATTTCCCATGTGACACCCCCTCGCTATCTATTTCTGGAACAGTTTGGATTAAATGGCAAGGAATAGTTCCATAGAAATTGGAATTTCCTTTCTGACCAGTTTGGGTCCCGTCTCTATTTTCCTAAGCCATTTAGGTCCTGGATTGCATAAAAGAGAAACACCCATGAGCTCCAGGTAAGCATGGCACTGGCATTACTTCAAACATAATAAATATTCAAATCTTTCTAAAGTATGCAACAAAGCAGTAGGTTTTCAGGCACTGCACACCAAACTAGTTCTTGTCCTCATTAAGCAAATAAGTTCTCATGCTAAGCTTCTCTATCTTAGTGATTCTTGAAGAAGACTCAGTCACCCACGCTCTGGCCATTTCCCATTGCATATTGCAACACATTCTACGTGGTGCTACTCTTTTGAAAATATGTGATGCAGAATGGGGCTGTGTGGGCAATGTTAGAAACCCAAAGAACGGTGCATATAATACAGGGGTGAAATGCTAACAGTTTGGACCGGTTCGGGAGAACTGGTAGAAGAGATTGGGGCTGGTTTGTCGAACTGGTAGCAATCGCTGGCTCACTCCACCCCTCAACCAGTCTGCAGCCCACAGTCCTGCCATGCTTCCCTGCCTTCCACCCGGCCTTCCTGGCACCTCTGTGGCCAGCTTGCAAAGGCAAGCAAGCGGAAAGCCATGTGGAAGGCAGGCAAGTATGGCAGAGCTGCGGGGAAGGGAGCTGCGGGGAAGGGAGCCTACCATGCTTGCCTGCCTTCCATGCTGCCTTCCTGGCAGTCTCCCACCCCCGCTTGTCTTCCGAGGTCCGTCCCAGCCAGTGGGTGGATGGGTACCCCTTCATTTTCCCGAAGAGCAGGTCAGTTCACTTGTAGTCGCGCAGCTGGCCAGAACAGAACATGGTGCGGGCAAAGAGGCATATGCAACCCCCGCTGAAGCCATCCTGGTTGAGCAATTGCCGCACCTCTCCATCTCTCCCTCCCCGCCTGACTGCAGATATCCGCCTTCCCGAAGCAACCTCCTGAAGCAACCCCACCGCCATTTGCTTTTGTCTCACGACAAGACAAGGAAGAAAGTGAAAGGCAACGGTGCTCCAGGAGAGCAGGTGAGCTGCAGACATGTTCAGCATGTGCAACAGTCCCGGGATGTCTGTGGCCCACCTTCCGTCCCGGAGCACTGCCGCACCGTGTCGGTGCGCTTGCCAGCCTCAGCTGCAGCGCTGCTCCAACCAGCCAGCCCAAACCCAAGCTGGACTGGCTGCTTTGTCCCCACCAGCAGCTCTTTCTGGATTAACACCCCTGAAAGCCCCCCTCCTTTCAATTATTTTTTAACATTGTTTTTAATCAAGCTTGCCTTCCTTTAAATTTCAACTCTCATATTTTGAAATTTTATTATACGCTGCCCAGAGTCACTTTGGGGGAAAGGTGGACGGTTTCAAAATTAGATAGATCAAAGATGTGGGGACCACTTAGAAAGCTAAGAAGGAAGGTAAGTAGGTAGGTATGTAGATGATAGATGGATGGATAGATAGCAATAGCAATAGCATTAGCAATAGCAATAGCACTTAGACTTATATGCCGCTTCACAGCGCTTTCCAGCCCTCTCTAAGCGGTTTACAGAGTCAGCCTCTTGCCCCCAACAATTTGGCTCTTCATTTTACCCACCTCGGAAGGATGGAAGGCTGAGTCAACCTTGAGCCTGGTGAGAGTTGAACTGCCAAATTGTAGGCAGCCAGCAATCAGTAGAAATAGCTTGCAGTACTGCACTCTAGCCCAGGAGTACCTTCTACTTACCTTTACTAACAGTTCGCAACGGGAGTACATGCGCACGTCTGCGCATGCACAGATCATCAATTATTTTTGTCCGGAGCCTCCTGCCGCTTTTACTACCGGTTCTAAAGAACCAGACAGAACCGGGAGCAACACACCACTGCTCTAATCACTGCGCCACCGTGGCATAGATGGATAGATGGATAGAAAGAGAGACAGACAGACAGACAAATACCTTAGTGAAAATATCCTTGGAAAGCTTGGTCCCAATCCGCCAGAGTCCACCAATGAGAGGAAGAGGAAGAGGGCCAGGAGGGTAATGTCTGCTGGACCACAGCAGTTTTATAAAATCCAGGATCAGAAATCCCACCAGCACAGTAGTGAGAACTTCCCAGATCTCAGCCATTCCCCAGCTTTTTCTTCTGTTTTCTGCTGCAATCTGAATCTGTCCTTGATTCAGCTGCAAATTGTTCATTTTGTGCCAAGTTGTTTTTTTGAGCATTTCAAAATCCTGGTCTGGATTTTGGAATTGATCTGATCCAAATCTTTCTATTTCAGAGACAGAAAATCGAGTTCTGCATATAAACTCAGAACATTTCAACTAAAGCAAGAGCAAACCTTTATCTTAAAAGTATGAAAAGTAAAACAATAGTGAAAACTAGATGTTTTTTCCATAGTGCAAAAGAATATTCTCTGTAGCGTCATGGAGCTGATTTGGAAGACTGATTTCTCTAGAAATCTCAAGTTTTTCTGAGGCCCATAGAATTAAAGTCATAATATAATTTAACTTTACTCCGAGGCTTGATTTTCCTCAAAGTTCCATTTTATTAGAGATGTCATATTGGCACATCTCGGAAAATCCGAATCTAAATCCGATTCCAGGTTTTCTCCACCCAAAGGAATGTTCAAGTCCCTGCCCAACACCCAGAAGTCCATCACATGGTCCAATCCAAACACTGTCCCAACTGGAGATGCCTCCCAGTTCCAGCCGTCCAGGTGCAGGGCATGATGACCTTGAGTCCAGGAGTTGGGGACCTCTGAATTAACTGACGGGCAGGACAGGATTAACAAAATTTATACTGGGGTGTCCAACTTCTACGGACCACAACTGTATTCACCAATCAAGTTGCAGGCTGCCAAGGTGGTGCAGTACTGCAGGCTACTTCAGCTGACTGTTAGCTGCAGTTCAGCAGATCGAATCTCAGTGGCTCAAGTTTGACTCAGCCTTCTATCCTTCTGAGGTGGGTAAATTGAGGACCCAGATTGTTGGGAACAAGAAGTTGACTCTATAAACTGCTTAGAGAGGAGTGTGACGCACTATGAAGTGGTATATAGGTCTAAGTCAGCGGTGGGTTTCTCCCGGTTCGGCCCAATTCTCCTGAGCCAGTATCAGTGATGATATGACTTCACCAAACCGGTTCTGCCCCCTGTGCCCCCCACCCCCTACGCCCTCCCCACCCACCCCCCGCATTATTCTTATCTTTAATTTGGCCCCACCCCCAATCTATTGCTGCCTCCTGAGTCCCAGCTGATGGGTAGAGGGAAAAAAATCTGTTTAAACTCTTGCCGCGGGGCTTCAAAGGGCTGCCCTACAGCTGATCACTGTTAAAAGAAAACAAATGAGTAGACCAGTGCCTGCAAAAATACATGAGTAGACTGGTGCCTGCAAAAATAAATGGGTAGACCAGTGCCTGCAAAAATACATGAGTAGACCAGTGCCTGCAAAAATAAATGGGTAGATCGGTACAGCTCTGCAAGCAGTCAAAAGCCTGGTAAACCAGTACCTCTGCTAAATCCGAAATAATTGTCAAATGACCATCAAGCCACGCCCACAAAATAAGCCACAAAATTGAAAAATTGAAATTAAAATTGAAAAATGAAGGGGAACTGATATTTTTTAATTAGCCTTTCATGCCTCTTGAAGAAAAAGAATTTACAGAAGCATAAAATAGTTAGCTTTGACATGTTTATTTGCAAGTATAAATTTTAGCAAATTCATCTAAAATGACAACAGTCCATATCAATTCAATACTTCCCCTCTAATATTAAAAAGCCCTATTTGTCAGTGTGTGTCTTTGGATCTCCCTTGTGAGGCCATTGCAAAAACTGCAGCTTAGCGGGAATATAATTAAAGGTTTCTTGACCACATGGAAGAAAACCACCCTTGCGGTAGCCAAACATGAGCAAAATGAAAGGAAGCCTCTTCAAAAGCTGTACAATTTAAAACAGGTGACAGTGAGGATTTTTGCTTGAAGAAGTACAATTAACCATTTTTACACAGGTTACATTTTCAGGGACCGCCACCACTGGAGTATGCAAATCAATTGCGTTAGAAGGTGGATCATATGCAGCTACCCCACAACTAGCTATAGTTTTATAGTTATAGTGCCCTTCTAACAAATACCTACCCAAGCCAGTAAGGTTCTGATTTACAGTAGTAGGGGTACAAACAGGGATTAAACATGTAGAAAGCAAATTTTCCATATCATAAGCTTCAGACAAACAAAAGGCATCAGTTTGTGTGACGTTTGCAAGCTGCACCCATAGGTTTTATTTCATCCATTTTTCGAGAGAATGTTTAGGTGGGATGACAGCTGCTGATGCCAAAGTATAGTTATTTATAATCAAGCACAAAACAAATTATAACTAGGGAATTGGCAGTTAAAACCGCAAAAATGGCAGGGCACAAATTCTCGGGTGTTTGTTCCACTTGTTGCTGGTGCAGCACTGCCTGCACTTTGGTGGTCAAATTCTTCACACCTCCCCGTGTCACTGGATGATTGGCATAAAGGGATCGGGTTGGTTGCCGAGCTCTCTGTAGAGTCACCTTTGCCATCCCTGGGATAGGGTTGAGGGGTTGGTGCCACGACATCCTTGGCTGGACGAACACAACGTGCTGGTATCCACAAAAGTCCTGTAGATGTAAGCACAGCAGCATAGCCCCACCCCCAAGTAATTAAAGAAATCGGTCCTAACCATGTTTTGTCTGGTAATGCTCTATAATATACCAGAGGAGACAAACTTGGTTTTTGTTGAAAATGCCTCTGATAAGCAGTCGAATTAGAAATTGAAAAATTCAATCGATTCAAAGTAAATAAAACTTTTGTAACCTGTTGTGTTACCCATGACAAATTTGGGACCCGAGAGCCCTCTTTTTTTATCTGTTTGTGAAGGCAGTCCTTAAAGGACCTATTAGCATGTTCCACAATGGCTTGACCTGTGGAATTATAGGGAAGACCATGAGTAACAACAACATTCCAGGTTGTACAAAATTTCAAAAAAGCCTGTGAAGAATAGGCAGGTCCATTATCTGTTTTTAAAGAAGAGGGCTTGCCCAGAGCTGTAATGGCCAAAAAGAGATGAGAAATAACATGATCAGCTGTTTCCCCTTGTTGAGGGGTAGTCCAAATTGTGAGAGACAAAGTACAAATGCTTCCGGTCTTGTAGTAATTGCTGTAAAGTGAGAAATAAGGCCATAAGATTGGAGTCATCCTGGACGTGATATAAGCACCTAGAAGATTAAAAATAAGTCGACACACATACTGAGAGTCAGAGATCAGATTAAAAGGCTGTTGAGAAAAAGTGTGGAAAGCTAAAATAGCCGCAGACAATTCTGAGCGTTGAGGTGAAGACTGTCCTGCAGTGTAGGAAACTTTCCAGATGTCGTCATGAGGATCTTTGTAAGCAATTACTCCTCTCGTTCATCCTCCATCAGAAAAAACAGTAAGAGCTTGCGATAGTGGAGAAGGAGAAAGCAATGAGCGAACAGGAAAGGAGGAAGTCATTAAAAAAGTAAACCTAGGATCTTTAGGGAAATGATATGAAATATAACCTACATAGTCAGTTAGAGCACACCAAAGAGATAAATGATTCCGAAAATAAAAGTGAAAGTCAGATTTTGAAATAGAAAGAACAATATTTATTAAATCAGTTCCATTTCTTCGACAGGCTCGAGTTTGCCCCAAGATTATAAATTCAGCAGTAGCTTGGATAAAAGGCAAAACATTTTGAATTGGTGTATGAAGCAAATAAAGCCATTCAGTACAATATACTTTTTGCTGTTCTAAAACAGCCAATACTCCCATGGGTAGTTTACTAGTAGGAAATATTAACAGAGGTAACTGACAATCTCTATGAGAGATTCGATCCACAAACTGAGTATCAAGATATTATTAATTTTCTCAACTGTAGCACATACTACAGATGGAACTATAATTAAATCTGGCTTTTTTCCTTTACTCAATAATTCAAATAATGGACTAAGTAAATGCACAGGTAAAGAAAAATTTGGGCAGACCCAATTAATAGTACCCAGTAATTGTTGCAAATTTACTAAGGAAATAACTTTGGGAACTTTAAATGAGGAAAAGCCGGAGCCGAAAAAGACTGCAACATTTTATGTCCTAAATACAGATAAGGAGCAGCTGTACTTTTTCTGAGGCAATTTGCAATCCATAGACACATAAATCATTTTGTATTTCAGAAAGCCAATTAGGTTGTATTTTTGGTGCTCCAATTAAAATGTCATCCATATAATGATATACCAAAACCAATGGATGACATTTGCAAAAAGGGGCTAATGCCTCAGCAACATAAAATTGACATAATGTGGGACTATTCAACATTCCCTGTGGTAAAACCATCCAGTGATAGTGTTTATTAGGTTCTGAATGGTTCACCGTAGGTACTGTAAATGCAAACTTTTCCTGATCAGAGGGACATAAAGGAATGGAAAAGAAACAATCCTTTAAGTCGATGGCCATCACCTCTTGATCTTGGGGAATCAGATTAGGATTTGGTCTTCCGCACTGCAAGGGACCCATAGGTTGAATACACGCATTCACAGCTCGAAGATCATGTAAAAAATGTCATTTGCCACTTTTCTTTTTTATCACAAACACAGGTATATTCCATGGACTAGTGGATGGCACAACATGACCTGCAAGTAGCTGATCTTGTACTAACTGATGGAGAGCCGTTAATTTTTTGTGTGACACGGGCCATTGATCAATCCACACCAGCTCTTTAACCATCCAAGTCAGCGGGAGGGCAATAATTTCAGTCCTCCAAAGTGAGGGTGGCGCCCAATTTACAGAGCAGGTCACGCCCCCAAAGGCTGACATGAATATCTAATATGAAAGGGCGGACCTGTATGACCAAATCTGAATTAGGCAAGTGAGCTGAAATAAATTCTGCACTTTGACGTGCACTTTGTCGACCCCCCACCCCCCACACACTTGGACAGGGCTCAGTTGGCCAGGCAGCAGGCAGAGATCACTGAAACATCCGCTCCAGTGTCCAAAATCCCCTCAAAGGGCTTACTCTGCAACACAATGATTTGACGGGGTTGTTGGGATGTTATCAGCTACCGATCCAGTAGCGATGGAGGCGGGTGGTTTGGAGAACCGGTAGCAAAAATCCCTGCGCCCCCCCCACCCCCACCCCCCATGCCTAGCTTAGCCGCACGATCATCAGAGGCTTTTTTTTTACTTTTAAAAGCATTTTTTCTACAGCCTCTTCCGATGAAAAAATGCTTTAAAAGTAAAAAAAAAAAAGCCTCTGATGATCGCACGGCTCAGCTGGGATCATCAGAGGCTTTTCAAAGCATTTTTTAAACCACCTCTTCGGCCAAGAGGTTGCAGAAAAAAATGCTTTGAAAAGTCTCTGACGATCCCAGCTGAGTTTCCTGATCGGTAGAGAGATTTTTTTAAAAAGCCTCTCTGACGATCCCAGCTGAGTTGCCTGATCGGCAGAGGCTTTTCAAAGCATTAGAAAAAAAAAAGTTGGTCACGCCTACCCAGTCACATAACCCGCCCCCAAGCCACAGCCACAGAACCGGTAGTAACAAATTTTACATTTCACCCCTGTCATACATTATTGATTATCTACAGTTATTCTCCCATATACTCATTTATATTTAGTTTAGTTAGTTAGTTAGTTAGTTAGTTTATTACATTTCTATACCACCCTTCTCCGAAGGACTCACGGCAGTTTATAGCCATGTTAAAATAACTCAACACAAAAATTAAAACAATTAAATAATTTAAAACAATTTGGCCGTTATTTAAAACCCCTCACTAAAACCCCTTTACAACCAATTAAACCCCCTTTAAAATTTATCTATTCGGTCAGGCCAGCTTGATGAAACAAAAGAGTCTTCAGAGCCCGACGGAAGGCGCGGAGGTCGGGAATTCTTCTTATATCCGGGGACAGTTCATTCCATAGGGCAGGACCCCCCACAGAGAAGGCTCTCCTCTGGGGGTCACCAGCCGACATTGTTTGGCCGACGGCACCCTGAGGAGGCCCTCTCTGTGAGAGCGTATCGGACGGTGGGAGACATTCGGTGGCAGAAGGTGATCCTGTAAATATCTTGGTCCTAAGCCATGGAGCGCTTTGAAGATGGTGACTAGCATATTTACATATATTACTTGCATCACATTTCAGGTCTAAAAATCCTGATTATTTTCTGTTCCAACTCCCACCTCTCACCATGGCTGTGAAGAATTTTAGGGCTTGTGCTTGTTTCAGACCTGGTTGGAAGCTCACAGAAGGTGACATCAAACCTCTGAAAATAATTGGCATAGAAAACTGGATACTGTAAAAGGGTGAAATATTTTAGGAAATATTTTTAAAAAGGCAGAATATTATATTTCCCAATGGGAGAAATGGAGAAACATTTTTTTTAAAGCAACACCCACTTTCTTAATAGCCCAGGCAGATATTTTGTGCCCATTGGGAAAGACTGGGCCAGCCTATCTACAAAACAATAGACCTTCAGCTCCAGGATGATGGGATTATCATTCAGGGCAAAGCCATTCAGCCACAATAAGCCCGTTTATTGCATCAGCGGACCAAGCTTCAACCAAGCTTGACTCAGACAACCTGATGTCAGTGTTCCAATACCGACATAGAAGCAATGAGGAAAAAAGTTTGACATTTCACCTAAAAAAGCTTTCGGTGAATTCAGTCTCCTGGGAGATGTATGGGAGGGGTGACATCCCTGTGTGCTGAAGAGACAGATAAGAGAGAGTGATCTGGAAGACAGCCAATGGAGAGCAGTGAATGGGGAAGGAATAGGAGGGGTTTTGGATGGAGGGGCCAGTACTGTCTGCATGGTTGTCGGGCACGGCTGAATCGCTCAATAAAGAGAATATTTCCTAAAGTGTGATGCTTGGAAATTAACTTTATTTTGAGGATGAAACCGAAACTTTGACACCTATAATGTTAGTTATGATCCCTACAACAGCCAATAGAATACATGTTCTTGCACAGGAACAGGAAGTTCAAGTGCAAAGTCCAAAAGAGGGTATAAATACTCTCTCAACTCCATGTGGTCAGCTACCCAGAACCATATGCCTGGTGATTCTGGAAACCCTCTTTCCAATAAGCCTCCAGCCTCCATTTTTTTTCCAGTGCCTTTCTCCCAGCTTGCAACTTAACCAGATGGATATTTCTTCCAACAATTACATGGAGCAATCACTCTGTTGACCCTTTGCTATCCCATGGGATATTACCCTTCCATCTTTGATATCTCCTATCAAAACTTCCCCGTTTCCTTCTTCTGTCCAAATTCACCCCCAGGGAACAAAAGCAAGCAAGAGTTGCGTGATAGATCTGATTCCAGACAGACAAGAAAATCATTTAAAACAGTGTTTTTTAAACCACTTTAAAATGTATAGACTTCAACTCCCAGAATACCCCAGCCAGCAATGGGGAATTCTCGGAACTGAAGTCCACCCATCTTAAAAATGACGAAGGTTGAGAAACACTTCTTTAGGGCAGAGAAAGCTTGAGCAGAGAGCAAGTTAAGGCAGAAGCTCCCACGAAAAGAAAGGGAATGACCGAGAAATCATTGTAAAAGCCACATCAGGGATATCTTCGCCCTATATTCATTTAAATCTAATTTAGGATGACTGACAACGAGGAACGGCACAGAGTTTAAAAGGTTGAGGATGTAAGGCAAGTCCTACTAGTGGTTCCTGATTGAGTTCTTTCACTCCTTCAGGTAGCTGCCATTTGAAGCTTCTCAGCAGGTTGGTAAACAAAAGGAAAGACTCCATTCTCCCTAAGTTTTCCGCCACACAGACACGAGCTCCTGCAAAGGAAATATTCGAAAAAAACCAGAAAGGGAAGAATTAGACTCATCCCTGAGAGAGCAGACTTGACATCGATCAAAGGCCAACATACCTAAGACTAAATAAATAAATAAATAAATAAATAAATAAATAAATAATTAATACATCCAAGATGGGCCTGGAGGGAGGGAGGGAGCCAAGAATTGCTTTGTGCATTTCACATTTTTGGCATCTCTGAGATTTTGTGCCAATTTCCTAAATTTAATTTTTGTAAATTTCTTGTCTGGGCAAGTGACCCTACCGTACAGTCTAATGACAGCTGAGTTTAGATATAGATGAAAAGGTGGAATTACAGAATATGTTCGTTTCTTGATTGCAGAGTACTAAATCATTGTAGGTAGTCCTTGACTTACAACGGTTCATTTAGTGACCGTTTGAAGTTACAACGGCACTGGAAAAAGTGACCTAGGACCGTTTTTCACACATATGACGGTTGCTCATAAGTCCTGTTTTTCAGTGCCATCATAACTTTGAACGGTCACTAAATGAACTCTTGTAAGTCGAGGACTATCTGTAGTTAATATATTTGAAGAGTAAACTTTATTTTTTATATTTTCTATTACAATATTGTGGGGCCATAGTTGTCCAGGGCATTACGTGGCCCATGGGCCACTGCTGTAGACTGTTATCCTGGAAGATTCAGTTTCTCCATTGCCAGAGATCCCATTGGCTCTAACAGAGAGGTCAGAAACTGGACTTCAAAAGAGCACCAAAGGAATCGATCCAAACCCGGTCCCAGATTTTCCCTTTCAAGATTACGGGAGGCCCAGTCAAGGATGTCCCACTCCTTTCTCCTCAATCCTCTTTCGAACCACCAGGAAAATGATTCAGAGTTTACCTGCTCCAAATGGCAGAAATTCTTCTCTCTTCCTAAAATTTCCCTCTTTGTCTAAAAAATGATTTGGATTGAATTTGTCAGGACTCTCCCATTGCTTGGGATCCAGAAGAACCGAACGGAAATCTACAAAAATTAAAGTTTCCTGAAGGGAAGACAATTGACAAGGTTTGAGCCAACTCAATTTTAGCCTTTGACTACCATTACACTCATCTTAAGCCAAGGGTCGGCAACCCGTGGCTCTGGAGCCACATGCAGCTCTTTCATCCCTCAGCTGTGGCTCCAGACCGAACCGGCTGATCCAACACTGGTTGGTCCCGCTCCTTGCCCCTCCCCACCCAGTCACTCCTTGCCTGGCCTGAGAAGATAAAGGCAACTGCAGGGGATGGAGACTCGCTCCGGTACATTTGCACTCAAGACAGCCCTCACCTCTCACCGCTTCAGCCTCGGAGCTGTAAACCATGTGCGGGAAGCAGTACGGCAGAGAGAAGCGGACAGGGCTCATTCTCCAGCACTGCATCTCTTGCTGGTTCTCACAGGTGCTTCTTCTGGCATTAGTTAGTGCTGGGGGCACCTCAGTTGCTCAGGGAGACATGCAACCTGCTCTCTGCCCCGAGACACTGGCCCGAGCCATCTGCAGTCAAAGCCACTGCTGTTGCTGCGTCTGTGGCCTGCTCGCTGCTCTCGCAGCACCTTGCATAGCACAGTGAAATTTAGTGCTCTTCACAATGGGGGAGGCGGGGTCCACTCCTCCTCCTGGAGCCCCTTTCGACATGGAGCCGACATGGAGCCACACTGCCCCACTCACCCCGGCAACAGCAGTGGAGACAGAGAGAGACAGAGGGAGAACAAGAGAGACACAGAGAGAGAGAGAGACAGACAGACACAGACAAACACAGAGACACAGAGAGAGAAGAGAAAAGAGAGACAGAGACAGGGAGACAGAAAGACACAGACACAGAGAGAGAAGAGAGAAGAGAGAGAGAGACAGAGAGACAGAAAGACACAGACACAGAGATAGAAGAGAAACAGAGACAGAGAGACAGAAAGACACAGACACAGAGACACAGAGAGAGAAGAGAGACAGAGAAAGACAGAGAGACAGAAAGACACAGAAAGAGAGACACAGAAAGAGAGAGAGAGAGACAGAGAAGTGAGCAATATTTTTATAGAACTATAGACACGTTGAGGCTTTCGAGGCAAGCGGCCGGGAGGCGATTTCATAAATGGAACAGACTATAGGCTTTTTACACATAAAATAAAGGTAAAAAACGATATATGCAGTATTATCTTCATTTTAAATGTCGAAAGGGTTTTGTAGCTCCCAATGTTTTCTTTTTTTGTGGATGGAAACAGATCAAGGACAGATTCAACGTAAAAATAAGGAGAATTTTTTTCTGACGGTGAGAATGATCAATTCATGGATCAGAAGTTGCCTTCAGAAGTTGTGGGAGCTTCATCACTGGAGGCTTTCAAGAAGGGACTGGACTTCCCTCTGTCAGAAATGGTGTAAGTCTCCTGTTTGAGCGGGGTGGGAGGGTTGGTCTAGATGATCAACAAGGTCCATTCCAACTCCGTTATTCTGTTCTCTTACCTTTGGAATAGAAAGGCCACAGACATTTACATCTTTCACTGTTCTCCTGGGAGTACCAATTAAAACGTATTTTTTACGCAGAATTTCATGAAGGACGGCATGAGTGTAAGGCAATTTCCACCGGTCTTCATAACAAATGGAGTCAGAGGAACCCAAAACAGTTTCCATTTCTTTGTAGACTTTATCTGGGTAAAATTTTAGAAAAAGGTAAATAAACCACAGTATTGAAGAGGGTGTTAGAGGAGATACTTTATGACTGTATAATGTCACTGTGCATGACCTTCTGAAATAGTACCGAAAAAACAAGGCGCATAAGATGCTCACTCCCATCACCTCACCAAGATCTTCAGAAAAATGAAAGGGGAGTCCTGGAATTGGAGACTTCCTTGACAGATATTATGTTGCATCCTGCAAGGTGAGTCTGGGCACAGGGGACATTTATCTCTATGATGGTCCTATGATGGTCGTAATCCTCGACTTACAACCACATTTGTTAATGGAGTTTTGCCCCATTTGTGAATCACGGTAGTTGATAAGTTAGTAACCCAGTTGTTAAGTGAATCTGGCTTCCCCATTGACTTTGCTTGCCAGAAGGTGATTGCATGTCTTTGGGACACAGCTATGGTTGTAAATATGTGCACGAGCGAACCGGTAGCAAAGGTACATGAAACCCACCACTGGTTGCGACTGAAAAATGGTCTGAAGTCCCTTTTTTCAGTGCTGTTGTAACTTTGAATGGTCACTAAATGAACCGTTGTAAGTCAAAGACTACCTGTATTCAGCCTTATTTCCCAGACGAGCCAGAACTACCCTTTTTCTTACCTTGGATATCTGGATACGTCACCATGAGGATCAGAGCCCATTGCATAAAAGTTCCTGTGGTTTCTGTCCCGGCAACAAAAAGTTCCATAATGCAAATAGCCATGTTTTCATTATCAAAGGTTGAATTGGGCTCACTCTGTTTCTAACAAAAGGAGAGATTTTAGTTAGAATTATTTATTTCTTTGGTGCCTTGGAGTCAGTCTTGACTTTTGGTGATTGCTTGACAAGTCCCTGCAGTTTTCTTGGCAAGATGCCAGAAGTGATTTGCCATTGCCTGCTTCCTAGATCTGAAACAGAATAGCTGCCCCCAAAATCACCCAACTGGCTTTGTGTTGTTAGAAGGAAAATCCATCTGGTTCAGTTCCAAGCTGGGAGAAAGACCCTGGAAACAACATGGAGGCTGATTGGAAAGAAAGGTTTATTGATGAAGCAGGGTTCTGGGCAGTGGTGAAATCTGAACTGGTTTGCTACTAGTTCGCTGGAGATGCAAGCAGGCTGTGCATATGTGCACAGTCCACACCAAATCCGCGTTGAATGTGCATGAGCAGTGTGCACCAAACCCACGCTGCATTTGCGCATACACAGTACGCACCAAAAGGAGGCTTGGGAAGGTAAGTAGAACAGCAAGTGGGGGATCAGCTGTGCCACGCAATTTAGCTTTGCTAGAAAGCAGGATTTCTTGCTTTCTAGCAAAGCTAAACCGCGCAGCACAGCTGATCGTCAGAAATATCAGTCTGATTGAACTGGTAGTTTTTATCGCTACCGGTTTGCCCAAAGAGGAGCAAACCGGTAGCATTTCACCCCTAGTTCTGGGGCAGCTGACCAATTGGTTTGATGAGTACATGGTTTTTATCAGGTTCAGAGATGCTGCTGGGTGAGAGGTTGTGCAACCTCTGAAATGCCCTTGGGAGATTGTGCAATGTAGTGAGTTCTGTGCCTTCTGCTGAATGGTAGTGGGTTAATCTTATTACAGTAGGACCTCTGGTCACGAACGCTTCTGACTATGACCAAATTGGGTTCCGAGCAAAAAATTCACAAAATTTTTGAATCTGATCACAAACATATATTCAGGTGGCAATCAAATGCGGCCGCGGCCAATTTCCCCTTCTGTGTTGATTCTCCTTCTGCGCCATTTATTATTTTTTTTTCTAAGTGCATGTGCTTCTGGTCTCGACCAAATCAGGTTGCAACCGAAGTTATGGAAAGAATTACGGTCGGGACTAGAAGTTCTACTGTATGTCCTAAATGGTCATGTCCTGTTCTTAGAATTTGAGTGAAGGAGGAGAATGTAAATTTTTAATCCCCTCGCTGGAAGTGAAGGTCTTTTGCTTCAATTTTTCTTAATTGGCGCAAAACATCTGTTGGGGGCTATTAAGAAAGACTGAGTTTGCTTCCCGTCTTTAAGGGTATTTTTCTCCATGTCTCCTTTAGGGAAATATAATATTCTGCCTTTTTAATATTTTCCAAAATATTCCATTCTTCTATGAGGGGGAGGAGGCTTCCCACAGTGTCTAAAGTTGGACTAGAACTCAATCTCTAAAACTCTCTTGTCTTAACCACTGTGCTGAACAAGCTCTTTTAATTAGAATTAAGTATGTGCAAAATCTATTTTTTCTGGGAATGGAACGTTCTAGAGAAACCTGAAACTTTCTACCTTTTCTCTAGACCTTGCCAATCCAGCTATTCCCATCCAAAATAAAGGCTAATTTCCCAGAAACAAATCCTATACACTAGAAGTAGTTGATGAAACACGGGACTGTTTCAGCAGTGGAATCCATGTGAGATATCATGAATTGCTTCCAAATCAAAGATTAGCTTCAGGAAATCACTGATCCAGAAATAATAGAATGTTTTGCAGTTCTCTGGGATGATCCATTCTCAAATAGAATGTGTATCCCTATTTAACACATACATGCCACACTGAAGATTGTCTGATCATTGTGCTATTCTCATGACATGACATTAAACAGTCACTTTTCTGTGTTTTGAATAGTAAACCGTTTATAGAACTGAGCTCCAAAATGGGACTAATACAAGGAGTAGTTGTTAAGTGAGGGTGTTGGAATATACAGTGCTCATATATTCTGGGCAACAAGTACAATCATGATGGCGAACCTATGGCACGCATGCCAGAAAGGTTAACCATTATTGAACTACAGCAATATTCATTAGAGACAATAGATGGCAGCGCTTATAAATTTGTAGCTCCATCTATGGTATACTAATCTATGTGTTTTCTCTTAATAAAGTTTCCTGCTTCCTTGCTGCAGTTAAGCAGAAAAGCACATGGGGAGTGTGCATTATCTGTTCTGAAGGGCTATATACAGAATTTCTAACAGGTTCTTATCTTTTAATTTGCATCTCTTGGCTTTACAAGAAGCCAAGAGACGTAAATTCTAATGATAGTATTAAAGTTAATTGAACTTAAAAGAAGGTATGTCTGTGTGCATAAACAAACAAACAAACAAACAAGCAAGCAGGCAGTTTTAACACAGGTTAAGAACTTGAATAGCCCTGAATAGCCCATGTTCTCAAAGGCTCAAAAAAGCCTCTTGACATATCTCTGGATCCCAGCGGGCATGACTAAAATTCCCAGAAGATCCTTACCTTTTCTATCTGGAGAAGATAAAGATCCAGGAAATCCTTTGGCTGACGCAGGGCCAAATCTTGGCTGTGTTTCTCTGACTCTTCCTTTATAAGCGAGATCCCTGCCTGGATGGATGCTTGTAACTTCTGATGAGGCCCTGGGAGATGTTTCACTAGCCATGGAAACAATTCACCAAACTATAGGAGAAGTAAAAACAAAATCCTATCAGTTCCCTGGTGAGTTAGGTAATGCACGTAGTCCTCGACGTACAACAGTTCATTTAAGAGCCCTGGTGGTGCAGCAGGCTACTAAAGTGCTGTTAAGTAGCACCAGCTGCCTGCAATTACTGCAAGTTCAAATCTCACCAGACTCAAGGTTGACTCAGCCTTCCACCCTTCCGAGGGAGGTAAAACAAGGACTCGGTTTGTGGGGGCAATAAGCTGACTTTGTATAAAAAAGAACACCGCTTGGGGGGGGGGCCAAAGCCCTCCTAAGCAGGGATATACAAAATAATGTATTGTAAGCCGCCCTGAGTCTCTGGAGAAGGGCGGCATATAAATCAAACCAATAAATAAATCGAACCAATCAATCAATCAATCAATCAATATCAATTTAGTGACCATTGAAAGCTAGAATGGCACTGAAAAAAGTGACATGATCATTTTCCACCCGTACAGCCATTGCAGCATCTCCCATGGTCTCGTGATCAAAATTCACATACTTGGCAACTGGCTCATACTTATGACGGTTGCAGTATCCTGGGGTCATGTGATCTCCTTTTGCGACCTTCTGACAAGCAAAGTTAATGGGGAAGCCAGATTCACTTAACAACCGTGCTATCAACTTAACAACTGCAGCGACTCACTTAAGAACTTTGGCAAGAAAGGCTCAATTGTTAGATGGATCGATTTGGGGCCCAATAATATACGAAGACTCATTGGTTCAATTATCAAAATAGTTCTTTATTGATTCATGTCTGTTTCATTACAGGTATCATCAGGAATAAAGGCGGCAACAACATGAGGAGACCTTAAATATCTAGGAGGCGGAGTTACAGGTAATGGGAGGGGGAGATAGGAGGGGTTAAGCTTGCCTGA
This sequence comes from Coluber constrictor foxii, assembly GCA_038048745.1. Classification (NCBI taxonomy): domain Eukaryota; kingdom Metazoa; phylum Chordata; class Lepidosauria; order Squamata; family Colubridae; genus Coluber; species Coluber constrictor. The sequence continues at coordinate 3,374,669 of CM075963.1, read as the reverse complement.
GCTGATTAACCCTTGACTTGCCAACATATATTGTGGGGTATGCCCAGGGAGAACATTTACTTGTAACAAATCCCCCTCTAAATGTTTATCCCTGGGACTGACAGACTCAGTCTGATGGGGGTCCGCGGGTAGAACACAGAGTTTAGAGGTGAGGTACGAATGCTGCTTAAACGGAAGTGGTTTTGTGAGTATGTCTGCTGTTTGGTGTTCGGTGTCACAGTGCACAATGGTAACAAAACCGGATTTGTGAAGTTGTCTTACATGCTTGTTTTTGATATCAATATGTCTTGACCTATGACCCACAGCGTCTGATGTGGAAATTTCTATTGCTGCTTTGTTATCTTCGTAAATTTGGATGGGATGCATGGGTTCGGCCCAGATATTAGTTAGCAGCTCATCAAACCACACAAGATTGTTTATAGCCTTGGATAAGCAGATATACTCCGCCTCAGTGGTGGAGGTAGCCACTAGGTTTTGCTTACCGGTATACCAATATACTGGGCAGTTATTTAAGAAGAAAACTATCCAGAGGTACTTTTTCTACTGCTGATGTCACCTGCCCAGTCAGCATCAGCGTAGCAGGAAAGGAGAGGTTTCTTATTGGTACTGGGTTCTAATCTGAGGCAGGTGTTGATACTATATTTTAGGTACCTGAGTATTCTTTTTATTGCTTCCCAATGAAATGCAGTGGGGTTGGCTACGTGCCTTGAAAGTAGGTTTACAGGCAGGGCAATGTCTGATCATGTCCAATTAGCAATGTACAACAGGGAACCTATTGTTGATCTGTATAGGGTGTTTTCTTGAAATTGGGGTGAATCATTGTACATATTTTTCAAAAAATCAGCTAACATAGGAGTTTCACATGGTTTGGCACCTGTCATATTACATTTAACGAGAAGTTCATTGATTTTTTCTCTTTGGCTCAGGAGGAAACCCTTGGGTGACCTGGTGATATGTACCCCAAGATACTTATTGATGCCCCCTAATGATTTGAGAGAGAAGTGCTTGCTCAGTTCACTTGCAAAAACATCACAATCCCTTTTGTTCTTACTTATAAACAATATATCGTCCACATATATGAGAACATATTCCATGCCCCCATTGTTCTTCCGGGTGAAGAGACAGTTATTGGCTAAGGTAGCCTTGAACCCCATAGACTCTAATACTTTGACCAGACAATCATACCATTGTTTACCTGACTGTTTAAGCCCGTAAAGGCTCTTGTTTAGTAACCAGGTGTCGCCCTTGGTGGTGTCTTTGCTAGGTGGGGCTCTCACATAAATTTCTTTATCTAATTTGGCGTGTAGGTAGGCTGTTTGGATGTCATATTGTTGTACTTCTAGACCTAGGGTGGCTGCGATGACCAGTGCGCTTTTGACACTCTCGGGCCTTACTGTTGGTGAGTATGTCTCCATGTAGTCATCACCTTTCGGCGAATCCCTGTGCTACGAGCCTGGCCTTATATAGATTCTGGCCCCACTCTAAGGTTTTTACTTTAAAGACCCACTTTGTCCCAATGACAGTCTTGCCCTCTGGTGCCTTAGATGGCGTGTATACATTTAACTCGCGGGGACTGTTCATTTCCGTTTCCATTGCGGCCTCCCATTTTTGTCTTTCTTCCAGTGGTAGTTTGGTTATTTCGCTATAAGTCTCAGGAGTAATGGGCTCTGCCTGCAAGTGCATGACGTAATCTTCGAATCTTTTTGGTTTTTGGTTCCTATTGGTTCTGACTGGCCTACCTGGCAGGGTCTCCGTGTCGTGCATGTACTTTGCTTCTTTGTTGGTGAGTGAGTCTACTTTCTGTTTGGGTTGGAGTGATGTTTGCGTGTGGCTGTTGTGTGGGTGATCAATGTTGTCTGGTTTTTGTTGGCTGTTCTCTACTTGGTGATGTAATTCATTGAGGTGTATTTTTGACCAGTTAGCTTGTTCATGGAATGTGGCAGATCTGGAGATGATGAATTGGTTATTACTGTCTATGAATCTAAATCCCTTTGTGCCTGTCTCATAGCCCGTGAACCTGAGTCGTTTTGATATTTTGTCCCCTTTTCTACGTAATTGCCTGGGTATATGCACATCTGCTGTAACCCCAAAGATGTGGAGATGGGATATCTTTGGTTTTCTATTGTACATCACCTCATAGGGAGTCATGTTTAGCACACTGGACCAGAGTCTGTTGATAGTATAATTAGAATAAACCAGGGCTTCGGCCAGAAGTGTTGGCCTAGCCCAGCGTCTTTGAGGACGCACCTCATCATTGTTTGTAATGCGGAATTTTTGCGTTCTGCTACGCCATTTTGAAAAGGTGAGAACGGCGATGACTTAAAGTGCAGAACGCCCTTTGACCTCAACCAACGTGAGAAGTCATTTGACAAGAACTCTGATCCCCTATCGGTCATGATTTTTTTGATTTTCGTGTTATGTTGTGTTTCCACACGTTTATAGAATTCTTTAAATTTTTGGTAGGTCTCACTTTTGTATTTCAGGGTGTAGACAAAACCATAACGGCTATAGTCATCTACTATAGTTAAGAAGAACTTCTTACCATACTTTATGGAAGGCCTGAGTGGGCCTACGAGGTCCATGTGTATCATTTCGAATATGTGATCCATTGAGCGTGAGGCCTTTCTGGGTTTGGGTGCTACCTTTAGTTTAGAGCGCTTACATATAGAGCAGTCCAAGTAGGTTTCACAGTTTTTTATTCTCGAACCTTCTGTACAATCAGTGACCTTCTGAACAACAGGTAAGCTAGCGTGTCCTAATCTGCGGTGCAGCAAGTGTGCGCCCTCATCATGGAGCGGCTTCCCTAGACTAACTTTCCCTTTGTTTAGTGTACCTTCCTTGTGGGGCTGGATGTCCTCCTTCCCTTGTTCTTTGTTACCCTCGGTGTCTTCTTTAGTGTTGGTTCTATCTACGTAAAAGAAGGGTAGTCCCCCTCTAATTGTGATTTTTCCTATGGTTGTACTTCCTTTGGTCATGGTGATTCCCCCTTCCTTAATGCTAATTTCTATCCCTGCCTCCTTGCTGAGTTTCAAGGAGGCGAGTATATTGTGAGGTATTTCTGGTACCAGCAGTACCCCCTCTAGTTTTCCTAGGTTGGGGAGAATCACATTGCCTTTTCCTGTCACTCTTACGTCATTTTGATTTGCCACTTTGATGAGATAATCTTCCTCTGTGAACGAGGAGAGAAGTTCCCTTTCACATGTGGTGTGATTGGTGGCTCCTGAGTCAATGAGCCACCATGACCCCTTTTCGTTTGTTTTACTACTTTGTGTGGTTCCTGGTGTGGCCCCTCCTACTCTGCAAAGAGACCCGTCCCTACTATCCTTTGAGTTGTCTCTGTTTTCTTTCCTCTCCCAGGGCTTGGGGGAATCTCTTCGCCTCATCCTGCTGTCATGATGGCGCCTATCTGTGTGTTTGTCACGTGATTCATGTTTGTACCTATCCCTGTACCCCTTTGTGCAATCTCGTTTGTAGTGACCTTTTCGCCCGCAATTATAGCATTCGGGGGAGTCGCGTGGGGTGTCAGTGAAGGCCACCTTTCGTGCTGGCCTGTGCTCCCTGTGAGTCATCTGGTGTTCCTTTCTGTGGTTGTCTTCTGCTATTAGTAGATTAGATAGGCTGTCTATTGTCATGTGACCTAGGCTAAGTATGTTGAGTTGTGTAAGAAATGTTCACCAGGAAGAGTCAAGCGAGTTAAGGATGATGCATTTCATGGTCTGCTCTGATACAATTTCTCCCCTTAGTTGTAATTCTGCCCTAGCCGCATTTAACTCCATCAAATGTTCCCCCATTGACACCCCTGGTTTGATCCTAGCTGAATAAAAGTCCTTGGAAATTTTTGTGGTGGTGGCTACACTGTCACTGTAAAAGTATCCAAATATTTTTTGAACAACATCATGTACAGTCAAATTATTCTCAATGCTATAATAAATGGTGGGTGATATGCTAGAGATAAGGAGGCAAAATGCCTTGTGGTGCATGCAGTCCAGTTCAAATGTCCATGGTACATCAGGTGGGTCAGTTATAAAAAACATCATATTTTCTTTTAAGAATAAGACTTGGAGTTGCTGATACCACTCCATTAAATTTGAACCTTCCATTTTTAATATAGGAAACCCATTTGGTAAGTTTCCTGTATTATTTTGTGTGTTACTCACAGGTGGGTGTTGCTGTCCATGGTGCTTGACATGCTGGAAATAGCAGAGCGGCTCAGGAACGCTGGAAGGTAATTTAAAAGTCCCTCCTTGCATTTTTTTTTCTTTCTTGATCCACAGGAGCTTCTGCACATGCGCGGCGTTCATTTCGGCTGGAACTTCGTTGAGGAAGGTTCTTCTCGTCTCCGCTCCGGCTTGGCTGTCTCCCCAGGATGTCCAGCGGTGGTCTGGGAAGGCTGTCCTCTCCGCTGGACGGCTCCTGGTTTCCCTCTGCGGCAGCGGCGGTGAGTATTCCCTCCATTCCGTCCTTTCCGGTAGGCGCGGCTTGGGAGTGGGGTGGCGTACCGCAACCGCTGCGGCGTCGGTGGGTCCTCAGCGGCGTCCGCGTCCCTCGGTGAGTAGTTGGGGGGTCTCTTCTTTTCCCCTTTGGGCTTTTTGGCACCCTTTGAAAGCCCCTTTAAAATTTTCATTTTTGGCCCGAAAGCGGCGGTGAGTGTCTTTATTGCTTCCTCCACCGCCTGATCACTAGGGGTGTCCTCGGGGGGTGATTCCTCACTTTTTTCCAAGGATTCACCATTATTTTGTAGTTTTAGGGGTTCGGGCATCTCATTGGTTAGTGGATTTGCATATTTAGATTTAGTTTTTTGGAGGTCGGCCATCTTTTTTGGCCACGTGTTCAAAGATGGCCACCAGTTCAGATTTTGCGTGGGAATTCCCCCCTCTGCCTTTGAAAAATAACTGTTCTGGGGGGTTTTTTCTTACCGGGCTTGTGTCCGGTTGTCTCGTTTTTCGTCTTTGGGTCTCTCTGGCCTCGTCCCGGCTTTGGATGAGGTAGCTGATGCCGGCTAGGAGATCTTCGTCTGTTGCAGGGGTTTCTAGCAGGCTCATCATTTCTCTCCTGAGTCTGCTGGTGTCTTTTTGCTGGATTTTTTCTTCGTTTAGGTCTTTTTGCCCCTGTTCATCATCCGATGAATAGTTTTCGGGGCTGTTTTCTTTTTCTTCTTCCGAAGTCATTGGCGTTGCCATGTCTTCAATTAGGTTTGGCTGTTTTTCCCGCCTTTTGGTCTCTGACCTCGTTTGTGGTCTTTTTGGCATGTCTTCTGATTATTGGGTTGCCCAACCATCGACTGCTACCATTTTGTTAGGTGGATCGATTTGGGGCCCAATAATATACGAAGCAACAACATGAGGAGACCTTAAATACCTAGGAGGCGGAGTTACAGGTAATGGAAGGGGGAGATAGGAGGGGTTAGGCTTGCCTGAGCTGATTAACCCTTGACTTGCCAACATATATTGTGGGGTATGCCCAAGGAGAACATTTACTTGTAACATCAATGGTGGTCATAAATCAAGGACTACCTGTATCAGGGCTTCCAGACCTGGGCTGCATGACAAAGACAACTACTAGAGGTCAGCAAAACATTCTTGTAGTGGTCCTAACTTTTTAATCCACTACTGCATTGGATATTGAATGGCATAACTAACAAAAGAACATTTATTTATTTATTTATTTATTGGTTTAATTTATATGCCGCCCTTCTCCGGAGACTCAGGGCGGCTCACAATGCATTAAGCAACAGCCTTCATACTTTTGTATATACCTGCTTAGTAGGGCTTTTTGAGCCCCCCTAAGCGGTGCTCTTTTTTATACAAAGTCAGCTTATTGCCCCCACGATCCGGGTCCTCATTTTACCTACCTCGGAAGGATGGAAGGCTGAGTCAACCTTGAGCCTGGTGAGATTTGAACTCGCAGTAATTGCAGGCAACTGGCAGCTAAGTGCTAATTAACAGCACTTTAGTCCTCTGCACCACCAAGGCAAATGGGAAGGCAAGATGTTTTGAAAGTAATGTCACACTAACTCCTGTTGTGGTCACATCTACGTCTTATTAGTCTAACTTCTGTGATTTGGAAGTAGACTGCAGTACTGCAGGCTACTTCTGCTGACTGCTGGCTGCCTTCAATATGGCAGTTCAACTCTCACCAGGCTCAAGGTTGACTCAGCCTTCCATCCTTTCTGAGGTGGGTAAAATGAGGATCCAGATTGTTGGGGGCAAGAGGCTGACTCTGTAAACCGCTTAGAGAGGGCTGGAAAGTACTGTAAAGTGGTATATAAGTCTAAGTGCTATTGCTAAAAAAGGGTTAATCCACTACCATTAGAATAGCAAAGGACACAAGTCTCACCACATTGCACAACCCCCTAGGAGCATTTCAGACATTGCACAATCCCCTAGCAGTTCTCAGAACCCTATAAAAATCCATGTACTCATCAAACCAATTCATCAGCTGTCCCAGAACTACATGCTGTTGTTGGTTTTGCTCCTCAATAAACAGAGACCTCCTTGCGGTCAGACTCCATTTTATTTCCAGTGCCTTTCTCCTGGCTTAGAACCAGACTGGATTTTTCTTCCAACACTCCCTTCTGAAACTCTGCTTTATGTCTTGTTAGAACTGTTTCTTTGTTAGATTTCTGGAAGCAGGTGAGGAAAGCTTCGTGAGTTGACACTGCTCTTTCTATGCTCTTTTCTGCCAGGTGTGTAAGTGGACATCCGTAGCAGTCCCTCCTCCCATTTTTCTCACCATCCATCCATCCATCCATCCCGCCAAACAACCAAACAACTAACCACCCACCCACCCACCACACACCCATCCATCCATCCATCCACTCATCCATCCATCCATCCAACCAACCATCCATCCATGCATCCATCCATCCATCCATCCATCCAATCAAACAACCACACCCATCCAACCATCCAACCAACCAACTATCCAGTTAACCAACCAACCAACCAACCAACCAATCAGAGGTGGACCTCAAATCTTCCAGTTGAACTTCCATGGAGTATCAGAAGGTGAATTTCAACTTGCTCTTCTTGAGGTTGAACCATAGTACAATGCCTTAATCTTCTATCACATTTGCCCAGGCACAAAACAGAATATTCCCTATGTGGTTTCTAAACATTCTTTTACTATATCAAATGTTCAGTGACAAAGGAGGAGAGGCCTCTGAAAAGCTGTTCCAAATCTCTGGCTGATACGTTAAGTGACCTACGACCATGAACTCTCCTTACATTACAGATGAAAAATAACCAATTCATAAAATAAACAAGTAGGAACAATTTAACTTTGGACGGCAATGTGGAGCTAACATTGGGCATTTTGCCTCTAAGAGCAGATGATAGTATTAGCTTTAAAACTGAAATTAGTTTGTCTATCTGCGTAATTTAAAACTTTGGTCTATTTGCCTAGATGTAAGACCACTTTCGTACAGTAGTTTTCGGAATACTAATAAGAGACTTAGAAAGTTCTAAGGGACTCAGTAAGAAACTGATTACTCACCAATAAGAAAGTGGAATCTCCAAATTTGCTGTAATTACTGATGTATTCTAATATCATCTGGAACTTTGTATCTTCAGGGGGTAACTGGTATCCAAAACTCAAGAGGCAAATCATATTACAGATTGAATTATTGATGGGCGGTAAAGGATCAATTGGCTGCCCTGTAAATGAAATTGTACATTATTATGTTAACAACGCGCCAGCTTGGAGGAGCAAGACCTCATGATGAACTGAGAGAGAGGGTTAGAAATAGGATTTAATTGTTAAGGGATGAGGTTGTTGAGATTTGTCCTATTTTAGGAGGGTTTGCAGGTTTGGATGGGAGGAACTATTTCCAACTCAATCACATCAAGTCTGATGTTAGGGCCACTTAGATCTAGAGATACACTGTCTTTACCTTGGATAGAGTAGCAGTTCTCTGGGCAAGAATAGGATGTAAATGGGGGCTCTTCCTGGACATCCAGGACATCCAAGGAACAGGTAGCAATTGTCTCCTGAAAGGTCTAAGTTTCTAAGTTGGTTGGAATTCTTTACATTTCATATTTTTAGTGTGATTACAATTTTGCTGTTTTATTTCACTTTGTGAGCTACCCAAAACTGATATGGTGATAGGTGCTGCTTACCATTGAATGAATCAATGAATGAATTTAGCATTGGAAAACAAAACAAAACAAAACAACAAACACAGAAAAACAGAGTCATGCAATTTCTCCCCAATCTCCCACATCCTACCCTTGACGCGTGCAAAATTCTCCACCAACTGATGTGCCACCTCTTCTAGTTTACTCTCCATGTCTGCCTTCCCCAGTCCCAACGTGCGTAGAGCATTTATGGTAAAACGTCTCTGCTCTTTCCAGTTGTGTCCATTGGAAAATGAAACGCCTAAGGAATCAATGCGAGATTCACATTTTTAAAAAGCCCCATAAGCATGGCTTACAAGTCCCACAAATAATTGCAGCGTGCGAGGCAGCTGGATGGCTATCCGAAGCTTCTTGCAACTTTTTTGTTCTTAGTTTCCCTTGAAATGGAGCTGCATATCTCCACCCCAGATCACCCTGGGGATGCCCTTTCCATGATGTCCCGCTGCCTGGAAGCGGTGTGGGCCTGGATGGGAAGAAACAGACTCAGACTCGACCCATCCAAGACTGAGTGGCTGTGGATGCCGGCATCTCGGGATCTAGTGACTCCGTCACTAGTGATGGGAGGGGAGGCACTTGCTCCCTCCAATAGGGTCCGCAACCTGGGTGTCCCCCTGGATTCTCGGCTGTCTTTAGAAGATCACTTGACAGCCATAACCAGGGGGGCTTTCGCACAGGTACGCCTGGTGTAACAGTTTCACCCTTTCCTAGACCGGGATGCCCTCGCAACAGTCACTCCTGCCTTTGTTACTTTTTGGTTGGACTACTGTAATGCCCTCTACATGGGGCTGCCCTTGGGATGCACCCGGAGGCTTCAGCTTCTCCAGAATGCAGCCGCGCAGGTTGTTACGGGAGCCTCTCGTTACTCCCATGTAACACCTCTCCTGTGCGAGCTGCATTGACTGCCGGTGGTCCTCCGTGTTCGTTTCAAGGTGCTGGTGCTCACCTATAAAGCCCTACATGGCTTAGGCCCAGGGTACTTGCAGGAGCATCTCCTGCCATCCTCCCATCGTCTTGTGCGCTCTCATAGAACGGGCCTCCTCAGGGTGCTGTCAGTCAAACAATATCGGCTGGTGGCCCCCAGGAGGAGAGTGTTCTCTGTGGGAATGCCGACCCTCTGGAACGGTTTGCCCACTGGGCTTAGGACAGCCCCCGACCTCCTCTCCTTCTGCCACGAACTGAAAACGTGGCTCTTTCATCAAATGGACTGACCCGTTGAGGGGTTTTTACATTGTAATAATTTTAATTAATTTTAATTGGATTTTAATTCATACATAACTCATATTGTCAATTTTTTTTATCCTGTAAGCCGCCCTGAGTCCTTTGGGAGAAGGGTGGCATATAAATCGCAATAATAATTAAATAAATAAAATAAACTCTTTCCCACATTCACTTGCACACCTTGTCTGCTCTTTCCCAAAAAGGGTGTAGGACAGTGATGAAGAACCTATGGCACATGTGCCACCGGTGGCACATGTAGCCGTATCAGTGGGCACGCGTGCAGGCCAGCTGATTTTCGGGCCTTCTGGGCCAACCAGATGTAGGGAAACAGGCTGTTTCCTGACTCCGGAGGGTCTGGGGGAGGGAGGCCCGTTTTTCTTTCTCACCTGGCTCCAGATTCTTTCTATGCAACTGGGGAGGCCAAAAACAGCCTTCCTCACCCACTCGGAGGCCCTCCAGAGGCCCCAAAAATGAAATAAAAATAGAAATAGCTGTAATCTATAAACTCCTATATCTATGGTCTATTTAACAGAACAGAGTTGGAAGCTTTGCTAGCTGGGGAACTCTGGGAGTTGAAGTCTTAAAGTTGCCAAGGTTGGAGATCCCTATTCTATTCCAACCATCTGCTCAGACAGGAACCCCTATACCTGTGATGCCAAAGCTATGGCACGCATGCCACAGGTGGCACGTGGAGTCACATCAGTGGGCACGTGAGCTCAGTTCCGGTTTGCACAGCTGATTTTCGGGCCTTTTGGGCCTTTCTAGGATCCTGGGGAGGGCGAAAATGGCCTTCCCCAACTCTGGAACTCTGCAAAGAGACCGTTTCTGGCCTCCGGAGGTCTGGAGGGTGAAGGAGGCCATTTTTGCCCTCCCTAGGCTCCAAGAAAGCCTCCGGAGCCTGGGGAGAGTGAAAAACGGGCCTTCCGTTCCCACCAGAAGTCAGCAAACTGGCCGTTTCTGGCCTCTGGAGGGCTCCCAGAGGCCGGAAACAGTCTGTTTGCCAAGTTCCAGAATTGGGGAAGGCTGTTTTTGCTCTCCCCAGGCTCCTAGAAAGCCTCTGGAGCCTGGGGAGCGGAAAAAAAACAGGCCTACCGGGCCTACCGAGCCATCACGTGCCAAAAGCAGGGGGAGCATTGGGGGGTGGGGCGCATAGAATTATGGGTGTGCGCACACACGCGCAACCCTCCGCGGTCCCCCTGCTTTTGGCCCGGGATGGCAAAAAGGTTATCCATCACTGCTTTATACCATTTCAGACAAATGGTTGTCCTATGTCTTCTTAAAAACTTACAGTGTTAGAGCACTTACAACTTCTGGAGGTAAATTGTTCCACTGTTTAATTGTTCTAATTGGCAGGAAATTCCACCTTAGGTGTAGGTAGTTTCTCTCCTTGATTACTCTCCATCCATCTTGTCCAGCCCTCAGGTGCTTTGGCGAATAGCTTTAGTCCCTCTTCTTTGTGGCAACTTCTGAGATTTTGGAGGACTGCTATCATATCACCCCCTAGTCCTTCTTTTCATTAAACTATACGTACCCAATTCCAGCAACCATTCTTTATATGGTTTAGTCTCCAGTCCCCTAATCATCTTTACGGCTCTTCTCTGCACTCTTTCTAGAGTCTCCACATCCTTTTTATATTGTGGTGACCAAAACTCGATGCCGTATTCCAAGTGTGGTCTTACCAAGGCCTTATAAAGCGGTATTAACACTTCACGTGATCTTGATTCTATCCCTGTATTAATGCAACCGAGAATTGTGTTGGCTTTTTGGCAGCTGCATCACGTTGCTGGCTCATATTTAAGGGATTGTTCACTAGGATGCCAAAATCCCTCTCACGGTTACTGCTGTAGAGTAAGGTACCATCTATTCTATGTGCCAGAACCTTACTTTTCTCACCATTCAATTTCATGTTGTTAGATAGGGCCCAGTGTTCAAGTCTGTCAAGCTCCTTCTCTACCTTGAGCCTATCTTCTGGAGTCTTGGCTATTCCTGCCAGCTTGGTGTTGTCTGCAAATTTGATGAGTTCCCCTTCTATCCCCTCATCTAGATCATTTTTGAAGATATTGAACAGTACTAGACCTACTACAGAGTCTTGGGGCACTGCATGCTTCCCTCCATGAAGATGTAATTGCATTTAGGATTACACGGTGAGTGCAGTTGGTCAGCCAGTTACGAATCCATCTGGTGCTGATGCTGTCCAACTCACATTTCTCTTTCTTATCAAGTAGTAGATTGTAGTCTACTTTATCAAATGCCTTACTGAAGTCCAAGTAAATTATATCCACACCATTTCTCTGGTCCACTAATTTTGTCACGTTGTCAAAGAATATAATAACTTTTGCCTCTAGGTGTTTACTGATTCATTGCTTTGTGTGTTTCAAGAGTTTCCTTGTAAGACTGGAATAAATCTTCCAGCCATACTGAGTTTTATTCTGATGGCGCGCTTTGGCAGTTTTCTAGAAGGAAAGTTTCATTTGAGGTTTAGTAAAGTTCAATTGAAGTTTCATAAATAAAACAAGATTAATAAATCTGGGGCAGTCCTTTAGGTTTGAAGTAGATAAAGAGAACAGCAATTGATTTACACAAACGTGCTCTCTGAACAGAAGCATTTCAGAACCAAAGGACACAGCTACCAGGGGTGGGATCTACTTACCTTTACTACCGGTTCGCAACTGCATTGCCCAGATCGCCGATGATGACATCTGGGGCAGGGAGTGGGGCCTCCCCCCGGTTTTACTACCGGTTCTTGTGAACTGGTCTGAACTGGAGGCAACCCACCACTGATGACTACCAAGCAAAATTTCTCATCCTGAAAAAAAACCCCATCCAAAGGCATCTTCGTTGTAAATCAGAGGTCCAGGCTTTTGCTGTGTGTGAAGATGTCTCTCCCGCTCTAGCAGAGAGCTTTATTTTTTATACAGTTTTTACAGGCAGAAAAAAAAGAAAGGGCAGCAATAGCATCCTAATTGGTAAAAACTATTCACCCCCTCTCAAGATGCCATCCTCTCTGAAGGTGAGGTGAGATAATCCAGATCAAAGCCAAAATGAGATCATAAAAGCAGGCAAGACCCACAGTGCATGAGCTAAGGCAGTGTGCTGCTTAAAGCTTGGCACTACGACATTTGACCTACCTCTACACATCTCCCAGTCAAATGCTTCCTTGAGCCTCATCATGCTTGAAGTTAATATGGGGAACAAATAATATTCTTCTTGTCTTACGTTTCTTCAGTGAAATGACGATAAAATACCTTGGTCTTCAGAAGAACTTACCTTTACCTCTACATATTTTTAAAAGAAAAGATGAAAGGGGCCGATCAGCAAAATCTTGCGAACGGTGAATCAGGCTTTCCTTCACTGCATGAAATCCAGAAATTACTACCACAGGCTGATGCCACAACCACACAGTGTAAATGTCTCCATATTGCTTGCTCAGCTGACATTTGGGACAGAAAAAAAAGAGAAAACGGCTGGGACCTTATAGCAGGCAGATGAACCTTCATCACCTTTATATGACAGGAACTAGAATTAGTATCCCATTTCCCATGTGACACCCCCTCGCTATCTATTTCTGGAACAGTTTGGATTAAATGGCAAGGAATAGTTCCATAGAAATTGGAATGTACCCAAATTGTAACCCGACATGTTGGAAATGTAGACAAGCCCCAGGAACATTTTATCATCTTTGGTGGCTCTGTCCAAAAATAAAAAAATTCTGGACGAAAATTGGAAAATGGATAACAGAAATAACAGAAGAAAAGATAGACCTAAAGCCCGAAATCTTTTTATTAGGTATCTTTAAAAAAGAAATTAAAAAAGAAATAAAATATATCATACTACATATAATTACAGCAGCAAGATTAACCCTAGCCCAGTCTTGGAAATTAGAAAAGTTGCCAACAGAAGAACAAATAATCCATAAAATATATAGGTGTGCAGAGATGGATAGATTAACTCTAAAATTAAAAAAACAAGGAAGACTCACACTACTATCAAATTTGGAATAGATGGTATGAATGGATTGACAGACAAGGGGGAAAAAAACAGATGATAAATACATCAAGAGACCAAAGTTAGTAAAGTTACACCGTCAACATAAATATATCATAGCAAGTGAAGATAAATGTATATATATGATTATATATTGAAATGTTATAGATAGAAAACTTTTGCTTAGTAATATTAGAACATAAGTAATACTGAAATGTACTTTGTTTTTAGTCTTAAGATTGTTTTTGTCTTTTTTATCTTTTATCTGTTTATATCAAATAAAGTTGGTTTTAAAACTCAAAAAAAAAAAAAAAGAAAAAAAGAAATTGGAATCTCCTTTCCGACCAGTTTGGGTCCCGTCTCTATTTTCCTAAGCCATTTAGGTCCTGGATTGCATAAAAGAGAAACACCCATGAGCTCCAGGTAAGCATGGCACTGGCATTACTTCAAACATAATAAATATTCAAATCTTTCTAAAGTATGCAACAAAGCAGTAGGTTTTCAGACACTGCACGCCAAACTAGTTCTTGTCCTCATTAAGCAAATAAGTTCTCATGCTAAGCTTCTCTATCTCAGTGATTCTTGAAGAAGACTCAGTCACCCACGCTCTGGCCATTTCCCATTGGATATTGCAACACATTCTACGTGGTGCTACTCTTTTGAAAATATGTGATGCAGAATGGGGCTGTGTGGGCAATCTTAGAAGCCCAAAGAACATTGCATATAATACAGAGGTGAAATGCTAACAGTTTGGACCGGTTCGGGAGAACCGGTAGTGGAGATTGGGGCTGGTTTGTCTAACCGGTAGCAATCGCTGACTGGCACTGCCCCCGAACCAGTCTGCAGCCTGTAGTCCTGCCTTCCACCCGGCCTTCCCAGCACCTCTGTGGCCAGCTTGCAAAGGCAGGCAAGCGGAAAGCCGTGTGGAAGGCAGGCAAGCATGGCAGAGCTGCGGGGAAGGGAGCCTACCATGCTTGCCTGCCTTCCATGCTGCCTTCCTGGCAGTCTCACACCCCCGCTTGTCTTCCGAGGTCCGTCCCGGCCAGTGGATGGATGGGTACCCCTTCATTTTCCCGAAGAGCAGGTCAGCTCACTTGTAGTCATGCAGCTGGCCAGAACAGAACATGGTGCAGGCAAAGAGGCATATGCAACCCCCGCTGACGCCATCCTGGTTGAGCAATTGCCGCACCTCTCCATCTCTCTTACCATCCTCCCTCCCCGCCTGACTGCAGATATCCGCCTTCCCGAAGCAACCTCCTAAAGCAACCCCACCGCCATTTGCTTTTGTCTCACGACAAGACAAGGAAGAAAGTGAAAGGCAACGGTGCTCCAGGAGAGCAGGTGAGCTGCAGACATGTTCAGCATGTGCAACAGTCCCGGGATGTCTGTGGCCCACCTTCCCTCCCGGAGCACTGCCGCACCGTGTCGGTGTGCTTGCCAGCCTCAGCTGCAGCGCTGCTCCAACCAGCCAGCCCAAACCCAAGCTAGGCTGGCTGCTTTGTCCCCACCAGCAGCTCTTTCTGGATTAACACCCCTGAAAGCCCCCCTCCTTTCAATTATTTTTTAACATTGTTTTTAATCAACCTTGCCTTCCTTTAAATTTCAACTCTCATATTTTGAAATTTTATTATACGCTGCCCAGAGTCACTTTGGGGGAAAGGTGGACGGTTTCAAAATTAGATAGATCAAAGATGTGGGGACCACTTAGATAGCTAAGTAGGAAGGTAAGTAGGTAAGTATGTAGATGATAGATGGATGGATAGATAGCAATAGCAATAGCATTAGCAATAGCAATAGCACTTAGACTTATATGCCGCTTCACAGCGCTTTCCAGCCCTCTCTAAGCGGTTTACAGAGTCAGCCTCTTGCCCCCAACAATTTGGCTCTTCATTTTACCCACCTCGGAAGGATGGAAGGCTGAGTCAACCTTGAGCCTGGTGAGAGTTGAACTGCCAAATTGTAGGCAGCCAGCAATCAGTAGAAGTAGCCTGCAGTACTGCACTCTAGCCCAGGAGTACTTTCTACTTACCTTTACTACCAGTTCGCAACGGGAGTGCATGCGCACATCTGCGCATGCACAGATCATCAATTATTATTGTCCGGAGCCTCCTGCCGCTTTTACTACCGGTTCTAAAGAACCAGACAGAACCGGGAGCAACACACCACTGCTCTAATCACTGCGCCACCGTAGCATAGATGGATAGATGGATAGAAAGAGGGACAGACAGACAGACAAATACCTTAGTGAAAATATCCTTGGAAAGCTTGGTCCCAATCCGCCAGAGTCCACCAATGAGAGGAAGAGGAAGAGGGCCAGGAGGGTAATGTCTGCTGGACCACAGCAGTTTTAGAAAATCCAGGATCAGAAATCCCACCAGCACAGTAGTGAGAACTTCCCAGATCTCAGCCATTCCCCAGCCTTTCTTCTGTTTTCTGCTGCAATTTGAATCTGTCCTTGATTCAGCTGCAAATTGTTCATTTTGTGCCAAGTTGTTTTTTGAGCATTTCAAAATCCTGGTCTGGATCTTGGAATTGATCTGATCCAAATCTTTCTATTTCAGAGACAGAAAATCGAGTTCCGCATATAAACTCAGAACATTTCAACTAAAGCAAGAGCAAACCTTTATCTTAAAAGTATGAAAAGTAAAACAATAGTGAAAACTAGATGTTTTTTCCATAATGCAGAAGAATATTCTCTGTAGCGTCATGGAGCTGATTTGGAAGACTGATTTCTCTAGAAATCTCAAGTTTTTCTGAGGCCCATGGAATTAAAGTCATAATATAATTTAACTTTACTCCGAGGCTTGATTTTCCTCAAAGTTCCATTTTATTAGAGATGTCATATTGGCACATCTCGGAAAATCCGAATCTAAATCCGATTCCAGGTTTTCTCCACCCAAAGGAATGTTCAAGTCCCTGCCCAACACCCAGAAGTCCATCACATGGTCCAATCCAAGCACTGTCCCAACTGGAGATGCCTCCCAGTTCCAGCCGTCCAGGTGCAGGGCATGATGACCTTGAGTCCAGGAGTTGGGGACCTCTGAATTAACTGACGGGCAGGACAGGATTAACAAAATTTATACTGGGGTGTCCAACTTCTACGGACCACAACTGTATTCACCAATCAAGTTGCAGGCTGCCGAGGTGGTGCAGTACTGCAGGCTACTTCAGCTGACTGTTAGCTGCAGTTCAGCAGATCGAATCTCAGTGGCTCAAGTTTGACTCAGCCTTCTATCCTTCTGAGGTGGGTAAATTGAGCCCCAGATTGTTGGGAACAAGAAGTTGACTCTGTAAACTGCTTAGAGAGGAGTGTGACGCACTATGAAGTGGTATATAGGTCTAAGTCAGCGGTGGGTTCCTCCCGGTTCGGCCCAATTCTCCTGAGCCAGTATCAGTGACGATATGACTTCACCAAACCGGTTCTGCCCCCTGTGCCCCCCACTCCTACGCCCTCCCCACCCACCCCCCGCATTATTCTTATCTTTAATTTGCCCCCACCCCCAATCTATTGCTGCCTCCTGAGTCCCAGCTGATGGCTAGAGGGGAAAAAAACTGTTTAAACTCTTGCCGCGGGGCTTCAAGGGGCCGCCCTACAGCTGATCACTGTTAAAAGAAAACAAATGAGTAGACCAGTGCCTGCAAAAATACATGAGGAGACCGGTGCCTGCAAAAATAAATGGGTAGACCAGTGCCTGCAAAAATACATGAGTAGACCAGTGCCTGCAAAAATAAATGGGTAGATCGGTACAGCTCTGCAAGCAGTTAAAAGCCTGGTAAACCAGTACCTCTGCTAAATCCGAAATAATTGTCAAATGACCATCAAGCCACGCCCACAAAATAAGCCACGTCCACAGAACCGGTAGTAAAAAAATTTAGAACCCACCCCTGGTCTAAGTGCTATTGCTATCTACATCAGCTCATTTTTCCAGAATAACATAAAATTGAAAAATGAAGGGGAACTGATATTTTTTAATTAGCCTTTCATGCCTCTTGAAGAAAAAGAATTTACAGAAGCATAAAATAGTTAGCTTTGACATGTTTATTTGCAAGTATAAATTTTAGCAAATTCATCTAAAATGACAACAGTCCATATCAATTCAATACTTCCCCTCTAATATTAAAAAGCCCTATTTGTCAGTATGTGTCTTTGGATCTCCCTTGTGTGGCCATTGCAAAAACTGCAGCTTAGCGGGAATATAATTAAAGGTTTCTTGACCACATGGAAGAAAACCATCCTTGCGGTAGCCAAACATGAGCAAAATGAAAGGAAGCCTCTTCAAAAGCTGTACAATTTAAAACAGGTGACAGTGAGGATTTTTGCTTGAAGAAGTACAATTAACCGTTTTTACACAGGTTACATTTTCAGGGACCGCCACCACTGGAGTATGCAAATCAATTGTGTTAGGAGGTGGATCATATGCAGCTACCCCATAACTAGTTATAGTTTTATAGTTATAGTGCCCTTCTAACAAATACCTACCCAAACCAGTAAGGTTCTGATTTACAGTAGTAGGGGTACAAACAGGGATTAAACATGTAGAAAGCAAATTTTCCATATCATAAGCTTCAGACAAACCAAAGGCATCAGTTTGTGTGATGTTTGCAAGCTGCACCCATAGGTTTTGTTTCATCCATTGTTCGAGAGAATGTTTAGGTGGGATGACAGCTGCTGATGCCAAAGTATAGTTATTTATAATCAAGCACAAAACAAATTATGACTAAGGAATTGGCAGTTAAAACCGCAAAAATGGCAGGGCACAAATTCTCGGGTGTTTGTTCCACTTGTTGCTGCTACAGCACTGCCTGCACTTTGGTGGTCAAATTCTTCACACCTCCCCGTGTCACTGGATGACTGGCATAACGGGATCAGGTTGGTTGCCGAGCTCTCTGTAGAGTCACCTTTGCCATCTCTGGGATAGGGTTGAGGGGTTGGTGCCATGACATCCTTGGCTGGATGAACACAACGTGCTGGTATCCACAAAAGTCCTGTAGATGTAAGCACAGCAACATAGCCCCACCCCCAAGTAATTAAAGAAATCGGTCCTAACTATGTTTTGTCTGGTAATGCTCTATAATATGCGAGAGAAGACAAACTTGTTTTTTGTTGAAAATGCCTCTGATAAGCAGTCGAATTAGAAATTGAAAAATTCAATTGATTCAAAGTAAATAAAACTTTTGTAACCTGTTGTGTTACCCATGACAAATTTGGGACCCGAGAGCCCTCTTTTTTTATCTGTTTGTGAAGGCAGTCCTTAAAGGACCTATTAGCATGTTCCACAATGGCTTGACCTGTGGAATTATAGGGAAGACCATGAGTAACAACAACATTCCAGGTTGTATAAAATTTCAAAAAAGCCTGTGAAGAATAGGCAGGTCCATTATCTCTTTTTAAAGAAGAGGGCTTGCCCAGAGCTGTAATGGCCAAAAAGAGATGAGAAATAACATGATCAGCTGTTTCCCCTTGTTGAGGGGTAGTCCAAATTGCTCCAGAATAGGTATCAATAGATAAATGAATATATTTCCAAGGAGCCAAAGAAGGAACATGGGTAATATCCATTTGCCATAATTGATTAGAGGTGAGACCACGAGGATTAACTCCTGTGTCCCCTGAAGGGGATGCCCCAGAACATTGGGGACAGGATGAAACAATTTGCTCAGTTTGCTCTAGTAGAATGGGGCAAGCTTGTGCCAGCCCCCTGGCATTTTGATGAAAAAAATGACTAAAAAAATGCATCTGTAAACAAGGTAGATAAAATATGAACAGCAGCATCAGCATGACTGTTGCCTTCAGAAAGAGGCCCAGGAAGAGATGAATGACTGTTTATGTGAGAGACAAAGTACAAATGCTTCCGGTCTTGTAGTAATTGCTGTAAAGTGAGAAATAAGGCCATAAGATTGGAGTCATCCTGGACGTGATATAAGCACCTAGAAGATTAAAAATAAGTTGACACACATACTGAGAGTCAGAGATCAGATTAAAAGGCTGTTGAGTAAAAGTGTGGAAAGCTAAAATAGCTGCAGACAATTCTGAGCGTTGAGGTGAAGACTGTCCTGCAGTGTAGGAAACTTTCCAGATGTCGTCATGAGGATCTTTGTAAGCAATTACTCCTCTCGTTCATCCTCCATCAGAAAAAACAGTAAGAGCTTGCGATAGTGGAGAAGGAGAAAGCAATGAGCGAACAGGAAAAGAGGAAGCCATCCATATAATGATATACCAAAACCAATGGATGACATTTGCAAAAAGGGGCTAATGCCTCAGCAACATAAAATTGACATAATGTGGGACTATTCAACATTCCCTGTGGTAAAACCATCCAGTGATAGCGTTTATTAGGTTCTGAGTGGTTCATCGTAGGTTCTGTAAATGCAAACTTTTCCTGATCAGAGGGACATAAAAGAATGGAAAAGAAACAATCCTTTAAGTCGATGACCATCACCTCATGATCTTGGGGAATCAGATTAGGATTTGGTCTCCCGCACTGCAAGGGGCCCATAGGTTGAATACATGCATTCACAGCTCGAAGATCATGTAAAAAATGTCATTTGCCACTTTTTTTTTTTATCACAAACACAGGTATATTCCATGGACTAGTGGATGGCACAACATGATCTGCAAGCAGCTGATCTTGTACTAACTGGTGGAGAGCCGTTAATTTTTTGTGTGACACGGGCCATTGATCAATCCACACCGGCTCTTTAACCATCCAAGTCAGCGGGAGGGCAGTAATTTCAGTCCTCCAAAGTGAGGGTGGCCCCCAATTTACAGAGCAGGTCACGCCCCCAAAGGCTGACATGAATATCTAATATGAAAGGGCGGACCTGTATGACCAAATCTGAATTAGGCAAGTGAGCTGAAATAAATTCTGCACTTTGACGTGCACTTTGTCGACCCCCCCCACACACACACTTGGACAGGGCTCAGTTGGCCAGGCAGCAGGCCACTGCTTGGCAGAGATCACTGAAACATCCACTCCAGTGTCCAAAATCCCCTCAAAGGGCTTACTCTGCAACACAATGATTTGACGGGGCCGTTGGGATGTTATCGGCTACCGATCCGGTAGCGATGGAGGCGGGTGGTTTGGAGAACCGGTAGCAAAAATCCCTGCGCCCCCCCACCCCCACCCCCCATGCCTAGCTTACCCGCACGATCATCAGAGGCTTTTTTTTTTACTTTTAAAAGCATTTTTTCTACAACCTCTTCCGATGAAAAAATGCTTTAAAAGTAAAAAAAAAAAGCCTCTGATGATCGCGTGGCTCAGCTGGGATCATCAGAAGCTTTTCAAAGCATTTTTTAAACCACCTCTTCGGCCAAGAGGTTGCAGAAAAAAATGCTTTGAAAAGTCTCTGACAATCCCAGCTGAGTTTCCTGATCGGTAGAGAGATATTTTTTAAAAAGCCTCTCTGACGATCCCAGCTGAGTTGCCTGATCGGCAGAGGCTTTTCAAAACATTAGAAAAAATGCTTTGAAAAGTTAAAAAAAAAAGTTGGTCACGCCCACCCGGTCACATAACCCGCCCCCAAGCCACGGCCACAGAACCGGTAGTAACAAATTTTACATTTCACCCCTGTCATACATTATTGATTATCTACAGTTATTCTCCCATATACTCATTTATATTTAGTTTAGTTAGTTAGTTAGTTAGTTAGTTTATTACATTTCTATACCACCCTTCTCCGAAGGAGTCAGGGCAGTTTATAGCCATGTTAAAATAACTCAAGACAAAAATTAAAACAATTAAATAATTTAAAACAATTTGGCCGTTATTTAAAACCTCTCACTAAAACCCCTTTACAACCAATTAAACCCCCTTTAAAATTTATCTATTCGGTCAGGCCAGCTTGATGAAACAAAAGTCTTCAGAGCCCAACGGAAGGCGCAGATGTCGGGAATCCTTCTTATATCCGGGGGCAGTTCATTCCATAGGGCAGGACCCCCCACAGAGAAGGCTCTCCCCCTGGGGGTCACCAGCTGACATTGTTTGGCCGACGGCACCCTGAGGACGCCCTCTCTGTGAGAGCGTATCGGACAGTGGGAGACATTTGGTAGAAGAAGGTGATCCTGTAAGTATCTTGGTTCTAAGCCATGGAGCGCTTTGAAGATGGTGACTAGCATATTTACATATATTACTTGCATCACATTTCAGGTTTAAAAATCCTGATTATTTTCTGTTCCAACTCCCATCTCTCACCATGGCTGTGAAGAATTTTAGGGCTTGTGCTTGTTTCAGACCTGGTTGGAAGCTCACAGAAGGTGACATCAAACCTCTGAAAATAATTGGCATAGAAAACTGGATACTGTAAAAGGGTGAAATATTTTAGGAAATATTTTAAAAAAGGCAGAATATTATATTTCCCAATGGGAGAAATGGAGAAACATTTTTTTTAAAGCAACACCCACTTTCTTAATAGCCCCAGCAGATATTTTGTGCCCATTGGGAAAGACTGGGCCAGCCTATCTACAAAACAATAGACCTTCAGCTCCAGGATGATGGGATTATCATTCAGGGCAAAGCCATTCAGCCACAATAATCCCGTTTATTGCATCAGCGGACCAAGCTTCAACAAAGCTTGACTCAGACAACCTGATGTCAGTGTTCCAATACTGACATAGAAGCAATGAGGAAAAAAGTTTGACATTTCACCTAAAAAAGCTTTCGGTGAATTCAGTCTCCTAGGAGATGTATGGGAGGGGTGACATCCCTGTGTGCAGAAGAGACAGATAAGAGAGAGTGATCTGGAAGACAGCCAATGGAGAGCAGTGAATGGGGAAGGAATAGGAGGGGTTTTGGATGGAGGGGCCAGTACTGTCTGCATGGTTGTCGGGCACGGCTGAATCACTCAATAAAGAGAATATTTCCTAAAGTGTGATGCTTGGAAATTAACTTTATTTTCAGGATGAAACCGAAACTTTGACACCTATAAAGTTAGTTATGATGCCTACAACAGCCAATAGAATACATGTTCTTGCACAGGAACAGGAAGTTCAAGTGCAAAGTCCAAAAGAAGGTATAAATACTCTCTCAACTCCATGTGGTCAGCTACCCAGAACCATATGCCTGGTGATTCTGGAAACCCTCTTTCCAATAAGCCTCCAGCCTCCATTTTGTTTCCAGTGCCTTTCTCCCAGCTTGCAACTTAACCAGATGGATATTTCTTCCAACAATTACATGGAGCAATCACTGTGTTGACCCTTTGCTATCCCATGGGATATAACCCTTCCATCTTTGATATCTCCTATCAAAACTTCCCCGCTTCCTTCTTCTGTCCAAATTCACCCCCAGGGAACAAAAGCAAGCAAGAGTTGCGTGATAGATCTGATTCCAGACAGACAAGAAAATCATTTAAAACAGTGTTTTTTAAACCATTTTAAAATGTATAGACTTCAACTCCCAGAATACCCCAGCCAGCAATGGGGAATTCTCGGAACTGAAGTCCACCCATCTTAAAAACGACGAAGGTTGAGAAACACTTCTTTAGGGCAGAGAAAGCTTGAGCAGAGAGCAAGTTAAGGTAGAAGGTCCCGCGAAAAGAAAGGGAATGACCGAGAAATCATTGTAAAAGCCACATTAGTGATATCTTCACCCTATATTCCTTTAAATCTAATTTAGGATGACCGGCATCGATCAACGGCACAGAGTTTAAAAGGTTGAGGATGTAAGACGAGTCCTACTAGCGGTTCCTGATTGAGTTCTTTCACTCCTTCAGGTAGCTGCCATTTGAAGCTTCTCAGCAGGTTGGTAAACAAAAGGAAAGACTCTATTCTCGCTAAGTTTTCCGCCACACAGACACGAGCTCCTGCAAAGGAAATATTCGAAAGAAACAAGAAAGGGAAGAATTAGACTCATCCCTGAGAGAGCAGTCTTGACATCAATCAAAGGCCAACATACCAAAGACTAAATAAATAAATAAATAAATAAATAAATAAATAAATAATACATCCAAGATGGGCCTGGAGGGAGGGAGGAAGCCAAGAATTGCTTTGTGCATTTCACATTTTTGGCATCTCTGAGATTTTGTGCCAATTTCCTAAATTTAATTTTTGTAAATTTCTTGTCTGGGCAAGTGACCCTACCGTACAGTCTAATGACAGCTGAGTTCAGATATAGATGAAAAGGTGGAATTACAGAATATGTTCGTTTCTTGATTGCAGAGTACTAAATCATGGTAGGTAGTCCTTGACTTACAACAGTTCATTTAGTGACCGTTTGAAGTTACAACGGCACTGGAAAAAGTGACCTAGGACCGTTTTTCACACATATGACGGTTGCTCATAAGTCCTTTTTTTCAGTGCCATCATAACTTTGAACGGTCACTAAATGAACTCTTGTAAGTCGAGGACTATCTGTAGTTAATATATTTGAAGAGTAAACTTTATTTTTTATATTTTTTATTACAATATTGTGAGGCCATAGTTGTCCAGGGCATTACGTGGCCCATGGGCCACTGCTGTAGACCGTTATCCTGGAAGATTCAGTTTCTCCATTGCCAGAGATCCCATTGGCTCTAAGAGAGAGGTCAGAAACTGGACTTCAAAAGAGCACCAAAGGAATCGATCCAAACCCGGTCCCAGATTTTCCCTTTCAAGATTACGGGAGGCCCAGTCAAGGATGTCCCACTCCTTTCTCCTCAATCCTCTTTCGAACCACCAGGAAAATGATTCAGAGTTTACCTGCTCCAAATGGCAGAAATTCTTCTCTCTTCCTAAAATTTCCCTCTTTGTCCAAAAAATGATTTGGATTGAATTCTTCAGGACTCTCCCATTGCTTGGGATCCAGAAGAACCGAACGGAAATCTACAAAAATTAAAGTTTCCTGAAGGGAAGACAATTGACAAGGTTTGAGCCAACTCAATTTTAGCCTTTGACTACCATTACACTCATTTTAAGCCAAGGGTTGGCAACCCGTGGCTCTGGAGCCACATGCAGCTCTTTCATCCCTCAGCTGTGGCTCCAGACCGAACCGGCTGATCCAACACTGGTTGGTCCCGCTCCTTGCTCCTCCCCTCCCAGTCACTCCTTGCCTGGCCTGAGAAGATAAAGGCAACTGCAGGGGATGGAGACTCGCTCCGGTACATTTGCACTCAAGACAGCCCTCATCTCTTGCTGGTTCTCACAGGTGCTTCTTCTGGCATTAGTTAGTGCTGGGCGCACCTTGCATAACACAGTGAAATTTAGTGCTCTTCACAATGGGAGAGGCGGGGTCCCCTCCCCTTCCTGGAGTCCCTTATGACATAGAGCCACAATGCGACACTGCCCCATTCACCCCTGACAACAGCAGTGGAGACAGAGAGAGACAGAGAGAGAACAAGAGAGACACAGAGAGAGAGAGACAGGGAGACAGAGACACACACAGAGAGACAGACAGACACACACACACAGAGAGACACTGAGACACACACACACACAGAGAAGAGACACACAGAGAGACAGAAAGACACAGAAAGAGAGAGAGAGAGAGAGAGAGAGAGACAGAGAAGTGAACAATATTTTTACAGAACTATAGATATGTTGAGGCTTTTGAGGCAAGTGGCCGGGAGGCAATTTCATAAATGGAACACACTATAGTTTTTTATACATAACATAAAGGTAAAAAACGATATATGCAGTATTATCTTCATTTTAGATGAAGGGTTTTGTGGCTTCCGGTGTTTTCTTTTCTGTGTGAAATGGGTCCAAATGGCTCTTTGAGTGTTAAAGGTTGCAGACCCCTGTCTTAGGCGACAACCCAACATTGCTTCTCTGAATTTGGTGGGGCTAGTTCCTTCTCAAAACAACTACGCCATTAATATGATTTTAGATATGTAGGAAGACCCCCTTCCCCACCCCAGAAGAATGACATATTTTGGGAAATATAGAAAAAGGAAGATTAGAATATTTCCCCTAAAGGAAAAATAGGGAAAAAATTGTAAGGGGGGCAGAAACCAACAACAGTCACCCTGCCCTCAAGCAGAAACTGTGGAGGTCAGCTTTCAGAAATGCAGATTTGGTAATCCATTCTAGACAGGATATTTCAAAACTCCTCCTCCTAACAAAGGCAGAATGGTAGGATTAGAACAAGCAGCCCCTCATCCAAGATCCAACACAGGACCAAAGCCATTAGCCTCAATAGGAATTGCCCAACACCCTTTCAGAACACAATCAGCCTCCAGCCTCCATTTTATTTCCAGTGCCTTTCTCCTGGCATGGAACTGGACCTGGATATTTCTTCCAACAGATATTTTTGCATGAAGACAATCAATCAATCAATCAATCTATCAGAATAGTGACCTTGGAGGTATTTTGGTCTAGTCCCCTGCTCAAACAGAAAATCCTATACCCGTGATGGTGAACCTATGGCACATGTGCCGGAAGTGGCACGCAGAGCCTTTTCTCTGGACACGTGAGCCATTGGCTATTGCTCTTCCGGGTTCCGGTGCACCGGCTAGCTGGTCTTCACGCACGTGGGAGTGCCGAAACTGGAAGAATAGCTGCATGTGCATGTGGGGAAGATGATCTTCCAGTTTGCAGTGTTCCCATGTGCACTGGCAATAATCTAACCGTGAGGTGACAAGGGCATGCGTGACCGTGAGGAGAGCCTCCCGATCCAAGTAGGGTCGCAATTGGTGCACCAGGCAAACCTATGCGTAGGTCCCCCTACCCACAGCTGTCAGATGTTGCTCTAATCTTAGCTGTGAGTCTAGGAGGACAACCAAATTGTGAACCCGTTCTGAGGAGGACAATTTTTCCTCCCCCAGAACCAAGGATGGACAGACAACATAGTCTTTAGGAGGCAATACTCACAGCAACTCGGTCTTGTCAGGGTTAAGTCTGAGCCTGTTGACTCCCATCCAGAACCTCACAGCCTCCAGGCACTGGCCCATCACATCCACCGCATCACTGAACTGACACAGGGTAGAGATATACAGCTGGGTATCATCAGCGTATTGCTGATACCTCACCCCGTATCGTCGGATGATCTCACCCAGTGGCTTCATGTAGATGTCTGTGGGGGCACCCGCCCTATGGAACGAGCTGCCTCCTGAAATTCGTTTGATCCCGGACCTCCGCGCTTTCAGAAAGGCCCTTAAGACTTATTTATTCCAACAAGCCAGCCTTGCTTGATTGATTTTAATGGGTTTTTTAAATTTTTGGTATTATTAATTTCTGGGGTTTTCAATTGGGTATTTTAATTGGGTTTGAGACTTATTTTGGAACGCCAACGATTTAATCTAATTTTAAATTTTTTAATATTTGTATTATATGTGTTTTAATTTGGCTGTTCATCACCCTGAGTCCCCCTCCCGGGGAGAAGGGCGGTATATAAATTGAAATAAATAAATAAAATAAATAAAATAGGAGGGGAGAGAGGACCGACCCCTGAGGCACCCCACAAATGAGGGGCCTAGGGGTCGACCTCTGTCATCCCACCAACACTGACTGTGATCGACCAGAGAGATAGGAGGAGAACCACCATAACATGGTGCCTCCCACTCCCAGATCCTTTAGTCGTTCCAGATGGATACCAGGGTCAATGGTATTGAAAGCCGCTGAGAGGTCAAATAGCACCAAGATGGAGGAATGGCCCCATCTCGGGCTCGCCAAAGATCATCCATCAGCATGACCAAAGAAATTTCCTTGCTGTAGCCAGGCGTGAGGCCAGACTGAAAAGGGTTTAGATAATCCGTTTCCTCCAATGACCACAGGAGCTGAAGTGCCACCACTTTCTCTACAACCTTTCCCACAAAGGGTAGGTTGGAGACTGGACGAAAGTTCTTTAATTCTGCTAGATCCAGGGAAGGCCTCTTGAGGAGGGGCCTTACAACCACCTCCTTTAATGGTTGCGGGAAGGCCCCTTCCCTCAAGGACACATTAACTAAAGCCTGGAGCCAGCCTCGTGTCACCTCCCTGCTGGCCAAAACCAGCCTGGAAAGGCACGGGTCCAACAAACAAGTGGAGGAACTCATTGCTCCTACAGCCTTGTCCACTTCCTCAGGAGTCACAGGTTCAAACTCATCCCACATAATAGGACTAAGACCTGCTCCTGTCATCTCGGTCGGAATTGCCCAATCAGAGTCCAGGTCCATCTGAATCTGAGTGACTTAACAGAAACTGAAGAAACTCCTCAAACTACCCTGCAAGGGCTCCCCTACATTAAGGAGGGAGCGAGTCACCCTGATAGGGCAGCTGGGCGCAAAAAGCCTCCAGTGATGGAGCATCCACAACTTTTCAAGGCAAGCAGTTCCACTAGTTAATTGAGAAGAAAGAATGCATGTGTGATTACGTATACACATATACGTAAATTATAAAGTTCCTCGTTTCTTAGATTTTTTTTTGCGTGTCTGAAAGAAGTTGCTCTAAGGATTTATGTCATAAAGTGGAAATGATTGATGCTCGTTTCATTTGATGATCCTGAAGGCCAGACATGGAATAATGGATGGAAACAGATCAAGGAAATATTCAACCTAGAAATAAGAATAATTTTTTTTCTGACGGTGAGAACAATCAACCCATGGATCAGAAGTTGCCTTCAGAAATTGTGGGAGCTTCATCACTGGAGGCTTTCAAGAAGAGACTGGACTACCCTTTGTCAGAAATGATGTAGGTCTCCTACTTGAGCGGGGTGGGAGGGTTGGACTAGATGACCAACAAGGTCCCTTCCAACTCCATTATTCTGTTATCTGTTTTCTTACCTTTGGAATAGAAAGGCCACAGACGTTTACATTTTTCACTGTTCTCCTGGGAGTACCAATTAAAACGTATTTGGAACGCAGAATTTCATGAATGACGGCATGAGTGTAAGGCAATTTCCTCCGGTCTTCATAACAAATGGAGTCAGAGGAACCCAAAACAGTTTCCATTTCTTTGTAGACTTTATCTGGGTGAAATGTTAGAAAAAGGTAAATAAACCACAGTATTGTAGAGGGTGTTAGGGAAGATCCTTTATGACTGTATAATGTCACTGTGCATGACCTTCTGAAATAGTACCGAAAAAACAAGGCGCATAAGATCCTCACTCCCATCACCTCACCAAGATCTTCAGAAAAATGGAAGGGGAGTCCTGGAATTGGGGACTTCCTTGACAGATATTATGTTGCATCCTGCAAGGTGAATCTGGGCACAGGGGACATTCATCTCTATGATGGTTTACATGTAGTCCTCGACTTACAATCACAACTGAGCCCAAAATTTCTGGTGTTAAGTGAGATATTGGTTAATTTGTTCAGGCCCCATTATATGACCTTTTTTGTTGAGTGAATTGATAAGTTAGTAACCCAGTTGTTAAGTAAATCTGGCTTCCCCATTGGCTTTGCTTGCCAGAAGATGATTTACATGACCTTGGGACACAGCAACGGTTGTAAATATGTGCACGAGCGAACCGGTAGCAAAGGTACGTGAAACCCACCATTGGTTGCGACTGAAAAACGGTCTTAAGTCCCTTTTTTCAGTGCTGTTATAACTTTGAATGGTCACTAAATGAACCATTGTAAGTCGAAGACTACCTGTATTCAGCCTTATTTCCCAGACGAGCCAGAACTACCCTTTTTCTTACCTTGGATATCTGGATACGTCGCCATGAGGAACAGAGCCCATTGCATAAAGGTTCCTGTGGTTTCTGTCCCGGCAACAAAAAATTCCATAATGCAAATAGCCATGTTTTCATTATCAAAGGTTGAGTTGGGCTCACTCTGTTTCTAACAAAAGGAGAGATTTTAGTTAGAATTATTTATTTCTTTGGTGCCTTGAAGTCAGTCTTCACTTTTGGTGATTGCTTGACACGTCCCTGCAGTTTTCTTGCTGAAAGTCATTTGCCATGGCCTGCTTCCTAGATCTGAAACAGAATGGCTGCCCCCCAAATCACCCAACTGGCTTTTTGTTGTTAGAAGGAAAATCCCTCTGGTTCAGTTCCAAGCTGGGAGAAAGACCCTGGAAACAACATGGAGGCTGATTGGAAAGAAAAGTTTATTGATGAAGCAGGGTTCTGGGCAGTGGTGAAATCCGAACCCGTTTGCTATCAGTTCGGTGGAGATGCAAGCATGCTGTGCGCACGTTCGCAGTCCACACCAAATGTGTGCTGCATCTGCATGAGCAGTGTGCACCAAACCCACGCTGCACTTGCGCATACGCAGTACGCACCAAAAGGAGGCTTGGGAATGTAAGTAGAACAGCAAGTGGGGGATCAGCTGTGCCACGCAATTTAGCTTTGCTAGAAAACAGGATTTCCTGCTTTCTAGCAAAGCTAAACCGCGCAGCACAGCTGATCGTCGGAAATATCAGTCCGATTGAACTGGTAGTTTTTATCACTACCGGTTTGCCCAAAGGGGAGAGAACCAGTAGCATTTCACCCCTGGTTCTGGGGCAGCTGACCAATTGGTTTGATGAGTACATGGTTTCAGGTTCAGAGATGCTGCTGGGTGAGAGGTTGTGCAACCTCTGAAATGCCCTTGGGAGATTGTGCAATGTAGTGAGTTCTGTGTCTTCTGCTGAATGGGAGTGGGTTAATCTTATTACAGTAGGACCTCGGGTCACGAACGCTTCTGACTATGACCAAATTGGGTTCCGACCAAAAAATTCACAAAATTTTTGAATCTGATCACGAACATATATTCAGGTGGCAATCAAATGCGGCCGCGGCCAATTTCCCCTTCTGTGTAGATTCCCCTTCTGCGCCATTTATTTATTTTTTTTGGTAAGCGCATGTGCTTCTGGTCTCCGACCAAATCAGGTTGCAACCGAAGTTATGGAATGAATTACGGTCGTGACTAGAAGTTCTACTGTATGTCCTAAATGGTCGTGTCCTGTTCTTAGAATTTGAGTGAAGGAGGAGAATGTAAATTTGTAATCCCCTCGCTGGAGGTGAAGGTCTTTTGTTTCAATCTTTCTTAATTGGCGCAAAATATCTGCTGGGTGCTATTAAGAAAGACTGAGTTTGCTTCCCGTCTTTAAGAGTATTTTTCTCCATGTTTCCTTTAGGGAAATATAATATTCTGCCTTTCTCTGTTAGGGAAATATAATATTCTGCCTTTTTAATATTTCCCAAAATATTTAATATTTTCCAAAATATTCCATTCTTCTATGAGGGGGAGGAGGCTTCCCACAGTGTCTAAAGTGGGACTAAAACTCAATCTCTAAAACTCTCTTGTCTTAAACCCTGTACTGAACATGCTCTTTTAATTAGAATTAAGTATGTGCAAAATCTATTTTTTCTGGGAATGGAACGTTCTAGAGAAACCTGAAACTTTCTACCTTTTCTCTAGACCTTGCCAATCCAGCTATTCTCATCCACAATAAAGGCTAATTTCCCAGAAACAAATCCTATACACTAGAAGTAGTTGATGAAACACGGGACTGTTTCAGCAGTGGAATCCATGTGAGATATCATGAATTGCTTCCAAATCAAAGATTAGCTTCAGGAAATCACTGATCCAGAAGTAATAGAATGTTTTGCAGTTCTCTGGGATGATCCATTCTCAAATAGAATGTGTATCCCTATTTTACACATACATGCCACACTGAAGATTGTCTGATCATTGTGCTATTCTCATGACATGACATTAAACAGTCACTTTTCTGTGTTTTGAATAGTAAACCCCTTATAGAACTGAGATACAAAATGGGACTAATACTAGGAGTAGTTGTTAAGTGAGGGTGTTGGAATATACAGTGCTCATATATTCTGGGCAACAAGTACAGCCATGATGGCGAACCTATGGCACGCATGCCAGAAAGGTTAACCATTACTGAACTACAGCAA
Organism: Coluber constrictor foxii; assembly: GCA_038048745.1. NCBI lineage: Eukaryota > Metazoa > Chordata > Lepidosauria > Squamata > Colubridae > Coluber > Coluber constrictor. Next base: position 3,343,603 of record CM075963.1, on the reverse strand, counting down.
TATTCATTAGAGACAATAGATGGCAGCGCTTATAAGTTTGTAGCTCCATCTATGGTATACTAATCTATGTGTTTTCTCTTAATAAAGTTTCCTGCTAACTTGCTGCAGTTAAGCGGAAAAGCACATGGGGAGTGTGCATTATCTGTTCTGAAGGGCTATATACAGAATTTCTAACAGGTTCTTATCTTTTAATTTGCATCTCTTGGCTTTACAAGAAGCCAAGAGACGTAAATTCTAATGATAGTATTAAAGTTAATTGAACTTAAAAGAAGGTATGTCTGTGTGCATAAACAAACAAACAAACAAACATACATACATACATACAAACAGGCAGTTTTTAACACAGGTTAAGAACTTGAATAGCCCTGAATAGCCCATGTTCTCAAAGGCTCAAAAAAGCCTCTTGACATATCTGTGGATCCCAGCGGGCATGACTAAAATTCCCAGAAGATCCTTACCTTTTCTATCTGGAGAAGATAAAGATCCAGGAAATCCTTTGGCTGACGCAGGGCCAAATCTTGGCTGTGTTTCTCTGACTCTTCCTTTATAAGCGAGATCCCTGCCTGGATGGATGCTTGTAACTTCTGATAAGCCCCTGGGAGATGTTTCACTAGCCATGGAAACAGTTCACCAAACTATAGGAGAAGTAAAAACAAAATCCTATCAGTTCCCTGGTGAGTTAGGTAATGGAGGGAGTCCTCGACTTACAACAGTTCATTTAAGAGCCCTGGTGGCGCAGCAGACTACTAAAGTGCTGTTAAGTAGCACCAGCTGCCTGCAATTACTGCAAGTTCAAATCTCACCAGACTCAAGGTTGACTCAGCCTTCCACCCTTCCGAGGTAGGTAAAACGAGGACTCGGTTTGTGGGGGCAATAAGCTGACTTTGTATAAAAAAGAACACCTCTTGGGGGGGGGGGGGTCGAAAGCCCTACTAAGCAGGGATATACAAAATAATGCATTGTCAGCCGCCCTGAGTCTCCGGAGAAGGGCGGCATATAAATCAAACCAATAAATAAATCGAACCAATCAATCAATCAATCAATATCAATTTAGTGACCATTCAAAGCTAGAATGGCACTGAAAAAAGTGACATGATCATTTTCCACCCGTACAACCATTGCAGCATCCCCCATGGTCTCGTGATCAAAATTCACATGCTTGGCAACTGGCTCATACTTATGATGGTTGCAGTATCCTGGGGTCATGTGATCTCCTTTTGCGACCTTCTGACAAGCAAAGTTAATGGGGAAGCCAGATTCACTTAACAACCGTGCTATCAACTTAACAACTGCAGTGACTCCCTTAAGAACTTTGGCAAGAAAGGCTCAATGGTGGTCATAAATCAAGGACTACCTGTATCAGGGCTTCCAGACCTGGGCTGCATAACAAAGACAACTAGTAGAGGTCAGCAAAACATTCTTGTAGTGGTCCTAACTTTTTAATCCACTACTGCATTGGATATTGAATGGCATAACTAACAAAAGAACATTTATTTATTTATTTATTTATTGGTTTAATTTATATGCCACTCTTCTCCGGAGACTCAGGGCGGCTCACAATGCATTAAAGCCACAGCCTTCATACTTTTGTATATACCTGCTTAGTAGGGCTTTAGGGCCCCCGTAAGCGGTGCTCTTTTTTATACAAAGTCAGCTTATTGCCCCCACGATCCGGGTCCTCATTTTACCTCCCTCGGAAGGATGGAAGCTGAGTCAACCTTGAGCCTGTTGAGATTTGAACTTGCAGTAATTGCAGGCAGCTGGCAGCTAAGTGCTAATTAACAGTACTTTAGTCCTCTGCGCCACCAAGGCAAATGGGAAGGCAAGATGTTTTGAAAGTAATGTCACACTAACTCCTGTTGTGGTCACATCTATGTCTTATTAGTCTAACTTCTGTGATTTGGAAGTAGACTGCAGTACTGCAGGCTACTTCTGCTGACTGCTGGCTGCCTGTAAATGGCAGTTCAACTCTCAGCAGGGTCAAGGTTGACTCAGCCTTCCATCCTTTCCGAGGTGGATAAAATGAGGATCCAGATTGTTGGGGGCAAGAGGCTGACTCTTTAAACCGCTTAGAGAGGGCTGGAAAGTACTGTAAAGTGGTATATAAGTCTAAGTGCTATTGCTAAAAAAGGGTTAATCCACTACCATTAGAATAGCAAAGGACACAAGTCTCACCACATTGCACAACCCCCTAGGAGCATTTCAGACATTGCACAATCCCCTAGCAGTTCTCAGAACCCTATAAAAATCCATGTACTCATCAAACCAATTCATCAGCTGTCCCAGAACTACATGCTGTTGTTGGTTTTGCTCCTCAATAAACAGAGACCTCCTTTCCTTGCGGCCAGACTCCATTTTATTTCCAGTGCCTTTCTCCTGGCTTAGAACCAGACTGGATTTTTCTTCCAACACTCCCTTCTGAAACTCTGCTTTATGTCTTGTTAGAACTGTTTCTTTGTTAGATTTCTGGAAGCAGGTGAGGAAAGCTTCGTGAGTTGACACTGCTCTTTCTATGCTCTTTTCTTCCAGGAGTGTAAGTGGACTTCCGTAGCAGTCCCTCCTCCCATTTTTCTCACCATCCATCCATCCATCCCGCCAAACAACCAAACAACTAACCACACACCCACCCACCACACACCCATCAACCCATCCATCCACTCATCCATCCATCCATCCATCCAACCAACCATCCATCCATCCATCCATCCATCCATCCATCCATCCATCCATCCAATCAAACAACCACACCCATCCAACCATCCAACCAACCAACTATCCAGTTAACCAACCAACCAACCAACCAACCAATCAGAGGTGGACCTCAAATCTTCCAGTTGAACTTCCATGGAGTATCAGAAGGTGAATTTCAACTTGCTCTTCTTGAGGTTGAACCCTAGTACAATGCCTTAATCTTCTATCACATTTCCCCAGGCACAAAACAGAATATTCCCTATGTGGTTTCTAAACATTCTTTTACTATATCAAATGTTCAGTGACAAAGGAGGAGAGGCCTCTGAAAAGCTGTTCCAAATCTCTGGCTGATACATTAAGTGACCTACGACCGTGAACTCTCCTTACATTACAGATGAAAAATAACCAATTCATAAAATAAACAAGTAGGAACAATTTAACTTTGGACGGCAATGTGGAGCTAACATTGGGCATTTTGCCTCTAAGAACAGATGATAGTATTAGCTTTAAAACTGAAATTAGTTTGTCTATCTGCGTAATTTAAAACTTTGGTCTATTTGCCTAGATGTAAGACCACTTTCGTACAGTAGTCTTCGGAATACTAATAAGAGACTTAGAAAGTTCTAACGGACTCAATAAGAAACTGATTACTCACCAATAAGAAAGTGGAACCTCCAAATTTGCTGTAATTACTAATGTATTCTAATATCATCTGGAACTTTGTGTCTTCAGGGGGTAACCAGTATCCAAAACTCAAGAGGCAAATCATATTACAGACTGAATTATTGATGGGCGGTAAAGGATCAATTGGCTGCCCTGTAAATGAAATTATACAATATTATGTTAACAACGCGCCAGCTTGGAGGAGCAAGACCTCATGATGAACTGAGAGAGAGGGTTAGAAATAGGATTTAATTGTTAAGGGATGAGGTTGTTGAGATTTGTCCTATTTTAGGAGGGTTTGCAGGTTTGGATGGGGAGGAACTATTTCCAATTCAATCACATCAAATCTGATGTTAGGGCCACTTAGATCTAGAGATACACTGTCTTTACCTCGGGTGGAGTAGCAGTTCTCTGGGCAAGAATAGGGTGTAAAGGGGGCTCTTCTTGGACATCCAGGACATCCAAGGAACAGGTGGCAACTGTCTCCTGAAAGGTCATTGCAAAGCTTCAACTGGTGTTCTGGTTGCAACTTTTCTTAGAACAGGAGGTCCTTCTAATAGTCATCTATGCTCTAGTCATCTCACAGCTTGATTACTGCATGGTATTCTATGTGGGGCTGCCCTTGAACCCTACCCAGAAGCTTCCGTTGGTTCACAATTTAGCTACACAGTCATTTATGGACATACCTCGGTGCACCCGTAGACACCTCTGTTGGCAAACTGAACTATCCATTTGCTTCCAGGTATGATTCAGGGTGCTGGATATAACCTATAAAGCAGGGGTGAAATGCTCCCGGTTCGGACCGGATCGCCTGATCCGGTAGTGATGGCGGTGGGTGGTTTCTTCTACAACCTCTTCCGATGACAAAATGCTTTTAAAAGTTAAAAAAAAAACCCTCTGATGATCGCGCAGCTCAGCTGGGATCCTCAGAAGCTTTTCAAAGCATTTTTTTCTGCAACTTCTTGGTCGAAGAGGTGGTAAAAAAAATATTTTGAAAAGTCTCTGACGATCCCAGCTGAGTTGCCCGATCGGCAGAGAGGCTTTTCAAAGCATTTTTTTAAAAGCCTCTCTGACAATCCCAGCTGAGTTGCCTGATCGCCAGAGGCTTTTCAAAGCATTAGAAAAAATGCTTTGAAAAGTTTTTTTTTTTAAAAGTTGGCCATGCCCACCCAGTCACATTACCACCACCACCACCAAGCCACGCCCACAGAACCGGTAGTAACAAATTTTAGATTTCACCCCTGCTATAAAGCCTTACATGGCATAGGGATTGGTTAGGTGAGGGAATGCATATCTCCTGGGTATGTCTGCCAAGCCACTTCTCTCCAGCATGGTTGGCATTGGGTTTTTGAGTTAAGCAGCACCATCTACTAGGAAATGTTCCTTCTTTGCACCTGCCTTCTAGAATGAGGTTCCCCGTCAAATCCGGGTAGGTCCCGTTCTTTTGGTGTTCCAGAAGGCTTTAAAGATCTATCCAGCTCTGGGCTAAGTTGGTTGGAATTCTTTACATTTCATATTTTTAGTGTGATTACAATTTTGCTGTTTTATTTCACTTTGTGAGCTACCCAAAACTGATATGGTGACAGGTGATGCTTTCCAGTGAATGAATCAATGAATGAATTTAGCATTGGAAAACAAAACAAAACAAAACAAAAAACACAGAAAAACAGAGTCACGCAATTTCTCCCCAATCTCCCATATCCTCAAAGTACTCCTACCCTTGGCGCGTGCAAAAGTCTCCACCAACTGATGTGCCATCTCTTCTAGTTTACTCTCCATGTCTGCCTTCCCCAGTCCCAACGTGCGTAGAGCATTTAAGGTAAAACGTCTCTGCTCTTTCCAGTTGTGTCCATTGGAAAATGAAATGCCTAAGGAATCAATGCGAGATTCACATTTTTAAAAAGCCCCATAAGCATGACTTACAAGTCCCACAAATAATTGCAGCGTGCGAGGCAGCTGGATGGCTATCCGAAGCTTCTTGCAACTTTTTTGTTCTTAGTTTCCCTTGAAATGGAGCTGCATATCTCCACCCCAGATCACCCTGGGGATGCCCTTTCCATGATGTCCTGCTGCCTGGAAGCGGTGTGGGCCTGGATGGGAAGAAACAGACTCAGACTCGACCCATCCAAGACTGAGTGGCTGTGGATGCCGGCATCTCGGGATCTAGTGACTCCGTCACTAGTGATGGGAGGGGAGGCACTTGCTCCCTCCAATAGGGTCCGCAACCTGGGTGTCCTCCTGGATTCTCGGCTGTCTTTAGAAGATCACTTGACAGCCATAACCAGGGGGGCTTTCGCACAGGTACGCCTGGTGTGCCAGTTTCACCCTTTCCTAAACCGGGATGCCCTCGCAACAGTCACTCATGCCTTTGTTACTTTTTGGTTGGACTACTGTAATGCCCTCTACATGGGGCTGCCCTTGGGATGCACCCGGAGGCTTCAGCTTCTCCAGAATGCAGCCGCGCAGGTTGTTACGGGAGCCTCTCGTTACTCCCATGTAACACCTCTCCTGTGCGAGCTGCATTGATTGCCGGTGGTCCTCTGGGTTCGTTTCAAGGTGCTGGTGCTCACCTATAAAGCCCTATATGGCTTAGGCCCAGGGTACTTGCAGGAGCATCTCCTGCCATCCTCCCATTGTCCCGTGCGCGTCACAGAGCGGGCCTCCTCAGGGTGCTGTCAGTCAAACAATATTGGCTGGCAGCCCCCAGGAGGAGAGTGTTCTCTGTGGAAATGCCGACCCTCTGGAACAGTTTGCCCACTGGGCTTAGGACAGCCCCCGACCTCCTCTCCTTCTGCCACGAACTGAAAACGTGGCTCTTTCATCAAATGGACTGACCCGTTGAGGGGTTTTTACATTGTAATAATTTTAATTAATTTTAATTGGATTTTAATTCATACTTAACTCATATTGTCAATTTTTTTATCCTGTAAGCCGCCCTGAGTCCTTTGGGAGAAGGGCGGCATATAAATCGCAATAATAATTAAATAAATAAAATAAACTCTTTCCCACATTCACTTGCACACCTTGTCTGCTCTTTCCCAAAAAGAGTCTAGGACCGTGATGATGAACCTATGACACATGTGCCACCGGTGGCACCTGTAGCCGTATCAGTGGGCACGCGTGCCGGCCAGCTGATTTTCGGGCCTTCTGGGCCAACCAGAAGTAGGGAAACAGGCTGTTTCCTGACTCCGGAGGGTCTGGGGGAGGGAGGCCTGTTTTTCTTTCTCACCTGGCTCCAGATTCTTTCTATGCAACTGGGGAGGCCAAAAACAGCCTTACCCCACCCACTCGGAGGCCCTCCAGAGGCCCCAAAAATGAAATAAAAATAGAAATAGCTGTAATCTATAAACTCCTATATCTATGGTCTATTTAACAGAACAGAGTTGGAAGCTTTGCTAGCTGGGGAACTCTGGGAGTTGAAGTCTTAAAGTTGCCAAGGTTGGAGATCCCTGTTCTATTCCAACCACCTGCTCAGGCAGAAACCCCTATACCTGTGATGCCAAAGCTATGGCACGCATGCCACAGGTGGCACGTGGAGTCACATCAGTGGGCACGTGAGCTCAGTTCCGGTGTGCACAGCTGATTTTCGGGCCTTTTGGGCCTTTCTAGGATCCTGGGGAGGGCGAAAATGGCCTTCCGCAACTCTGGAACTCAGCAAAGAGACCGTTTCTGGCCTCTGGAGGTCCGGAGGGCGAAGGAGGCCATTTTTGCCCTCCCTAGGCTCCAAGAAAGCCTCTGGAGCCTGGGGAGAGTGAAAAACGGGCCTTCCATTCTCACCGGAAGTCAGCAAACTGGCCGTTTCTGGCCTCTGGAGGGCTCCCAGAGGCCGGAAACAGTCTGTTTGCCAAGTTCCAGAATTGGGGAAGGCTGTTTTTGCTCTCCCCAGGCTCCTAGAAAGCCTCTGGAGCCTGGGGAGGGAAAAAAAACAGGCCTACCGGGCCTACCGAGCCATCACGTGCCAAAAGCAGGGGGAGCATTGGGGGGGTGGGGCGCATAGAATTATGGGTGTGCGCACATGCGCGCAACCCTCCGCGCTCCCCCTGCTTTTGGCCCACGATGGCAAAAAGGTTATCCATCACTGCCCTATACCATTTCAGACAAATGGTTGTCCTATGTCTTCTTAAAAACTTACAGTGTTAGAGCACTTACAACTTCTGGAGGTAAATTGTTCCACTGTTTAATTGTTCTAATTGGCAGGAAATTCCACCTTAGGTGTAGGTAGTTTCTCTCCTTGATTACTCTCCATCCATCTTGTCCAGCCCTCAGGTGCTTTGGCGAATAGCTTTAGTCCCTCTTCTTTGTGGCAACTTCTGAGATTTTGGAGGACTGCTATCATATCACCCCCTAGTCCTTCTTTTCATTAAACTATACGTACCCAATTCCAGCAACCATTCTTTATATGGTTTAGTCTCCAGTCCCCTAATCATCTTTACGGCTCTTCTCTGCACTCTTTCTAGAGTCTCCACATCCTTTTTATATTGTGGTGACCAAAACTCGATGCCGTATTCCAAGTGTGGTCTTACCAAGGCCTTATAAAGCGGTATTAACACTTCACGTGATCTTGATTCTATCCCTGTATTAATGCAACCGAGAATTGTGTTGGCTTTTTGGCAGCTGCATCACGTTGCTGGCTCATATTTAAGGGATTGTTCACTAGGATGCCAAAATCCCTCTCACGGTTACTGCTGTAGAGTAAGGTACCATCTATTCTATGTGCCAGAACCTTACTTTTCTCACCATTCAATTTCATGTTGTTAGATAGGGCCCAGTGTTCAAGTCTGTCAAGCTCCTTCTCTACCTTGAGCCTATCTTCTGGAGTCTTGGCTATTCCTGCCAGCTTGGTGTTGTCTGCAAATTTGATGAGTTCCCCTTCTATCCCCTCATCTAGATCATTTTTGAAGATATTGAACAGTACTAGACCTACTACAGAGTCTTGGGGCACTGCATGCTTCCCTCCATGAAGATGTAATTGCATTTAGGATTACACGGTGAGTGCAGTTGGTCAGCCAGTTACGAATCCATCTGGTGCTGATGCTGTCCAACTCACATTTCTCTTTCTTATCAAGTAGTAGATTGTAGTCTACTTTATCAAATGCCTTACTGAAGTCCAAGTAAATTATATCCACACCATTTCTCTGGTCCACTAATTTTGTCACGTTGTCAAAGAATATAATAACTTTTGCCTCTAGGTGTTTACTGATTCATTGCTTTGTGTGTTTCAAGAGTTTCCTTGCAAGACTGGAATATATCTTCCAGCCATACTGAGTTTTATTCTGATGGCGCGCTTTGGCAGTTTTCTAGAAGGAAAGTTTCATTTGAGGTTTAGTAAAGTTCAATTGAAGTTTCATAAATAAAACAAGATTAATAAATCTGGGGCAGTCCTTTAGGTTTGAAGTAGACAAAGAGAACAGCAATTGATTTACACAAATCTGCTCTCTGAACAGAAGCATTTCAGAACCAAAGGACACAGCTACCAGGGGTGGGATCTACTTACCTTTACTACCGGTTCGCAACTGCATTGCCCAGATCGCCGATGATGACATCTGGGGCAGGGAGTGGGGCCTCCCCCCGGTTTTACTACCGGTTCTTGTGAACTGGTCTGAACTGGAGGCAACCCACCACTGATGACTACCAAGCAAAATTTCTCATCCTGAAAAAAAACCCCATCCAAAGGCATCTTTGTTGTAAATCAGAGGTCCAGGCTTTTGCTGTGTGTGAAGATGTCTCTCCCGCTCTAGCAGAGAGCTTTATTTTTTATACAGTTTTTACAGGCAGACAAAAAAGAAAGGGCAGCAATAGCATCCTAATTGGTAAAAACTATTCACCCCCTCTCAAGATGCCATCCTCTCTGAAGGTGAGGTGAGATAATCCAGATCAAAGCCAAAATGAGATCATAAAAGCAGGCAAGACCCACAGTGCATGAGCTAAGGCAGTGTGCTGCTTAAAGCTTGGCACTACGACATTTGACCTACCTCTACACATCTCCCAGTCAAATGCTTCCTTGAGCCTCATCATGCTTGAAGTTAATATGGGGAACAAATAATATTCTTCTTGTCTTACGTTTCTTCAGTGAAATGACGATAAAATACCTTGGTCTTCAGAAGAACTTACCTTTACCTCTACATATTTTTAAAAGAAAAGATGAAAGGGGCCGATCAGCAAAAGCTTGCGAATGGTTGATCAGGCTTTCCTTCACTGCATGAAATCCAGAAATTACTACCACAGGTTGATGCCACAACCACACAGTGTAAATGTCTCCATATTGCTTGCTCAGCTGACATTTGGGACAGAAAAAAAAGAGAAAACGGCTGGGACCTTATAGCAGGCAGATGAACCTTCATCACCTTTATATGACAGGAACTAGAATTAGTATCCCATTTCCCATGTGACACCCCCTCGCTATCTATTTCTGGAACAGTTTGGATTAAATGGCAAGGAATAGTTCCATAGAAATTGGAATGTACCCAAATTGTAACCCGACATGTTGGAAATGTAGACAAGCCCCAGGAACATTTTATCATCTTTGGTGGCTCTGTCCAAAAATAAAAAAATTCTGGACGAAAATTGGAAAATGGATAACAGAAATAACAGAAGAAAAGATAGACCTAAAGCCCGAAATCTTTTTATTAGGTATCTTTAAAAAAGAAATTAAAAAAGAAATAAAATATATCATACTACATATAATTACAGTAGCAAGATTAACCCTAGCCCAGTCTTGGAAATTAGAAAAGTTGCCAACAGAAGAACAAATAATCCATAAAATATATAGGTGTGCAGAGATGGATAGATTAACTCTAAAATTAAAAAAACAAGGAAGACTCACACTACTATCAAATTTGGAATAGATGGTATGAATGGATTGACAGACAAGGGGGAAAAAAACAGATGATAAATACATCAAGAGACCAAAGTTAGTAAAGTTACACCGTCAACATAAATATATCATAGCAAGTGAAGATAAATGTATATATATGATTATATATTGAAATGTTATAGATAGAAAACTTTTGCTTAGTAATATTAGAACATAAGTAATACTGAAATGTACTTCATTTTTAGTCTTAAGATTGTTTTTATAACTTTTGTCTTTTTTATCTTTTATCTGTTTATATCAAATAAAGTTGGTTTTAAAACTCAAAAAAAAAAAAAGAAAAAAAGAAATTGGAATCTCCTTTCCGACCAGTTTGGGTCCCGTCTCTATTTTCCTAAGCCATTTAGGTCCTGGATTGCATAAAAGAGAAACACCCATGAGCTCCAGGTAAGCATGGCACTGGCATTACTTCAAACATAATAAATATTCAAATCTTTCTAAAGTATGCAACAAAGCAGTAGGTTTTCAGACACTGCACGCCAAACTAGTTCTTGTCCTCATTAAGCAAATAAGTTCTCATGCTAAGCTTCTCTATCTCAGTGATTCTTGAAGAAGACTCAGTCACCCACGCTCTGGCCATTTCCCATTGGATATTGCAACACATTCTACGTGGTGCTACTCTTTTGAAAATATGTGATGCAGAATGGGGCTGTGTGGGCAATCTTAGAAGCCCAAAGAACATTGCATATAATACAGGGGTGAAATGCTAACAGTTTGGACCGGTTCGGGAGAACCGGTAGTGGAGATTGGGGCTGGTTTGTCTAACCGGTAGCAATCGCTGACTGGCACTGCCCCCGAACCAGTCTGCAGCCTGTAGTCCTGCCTTCCACCCGGCCTTCCCAGCACCTCTGTGGCCAGCTTGCAAAGGCAGGCAAGCGGAAAGCCGTGTGGAAGGCAGGCAAGCATGGCAGAGCTGCGGGGAAGGGAGCCTACCATGCTTGCCTGCCTTCCATGCTGCCTTCCTGGCAGTCTCCCACCCCCGCTTGTCTTCCGAGGTCCGTCCCGGCCAGTGGATGGATGGGTACCCCTTCATCTTCCCGAAGAGCAGGTCAGCTCACTTGTAGTCATGCAGCTGGCCAGAACAGAACATGGTGCGGGCAAAGAGGCATATGCAACCCCCGCTGACGCCATCCTGGTTGAGCAATTGCCGCACCTCTCCATCTCTCTTACCATCCTCCCTCCCCGCCTGACTGCAGATATCCGCCTTCCCGAAGCAACCTCCTAAAGCAACCCCACCGCCATTTGCTTTTGTCTCACGACAAGACAAGGAAGAAAGTGAAAGGCAACGGTGCTCCAGGAGAGCAGGTGAGCTGCAGACATGTTCAGCATGTGCAACAGTCCCGGGATGTCTGTGGCCCACCTTCCCTCCCGGAGCACTGCCGCACCGTGTCGGTGTGCTTGCCAGCCTCAGCTGCAGCGCTGCTCCAACCAGCCAGCCCAAACCCAAGCTAGGCTGGCTGCTTTGTCCCCACCAGCAGCTCTTTCTGGATTAACACCCCTGAAAGCCCCCCTCCTTTCAATTATTTTTTAACATTGTTTTTAATCAACCTTGCCTTCCTTTAAATTTCAACTCTCATATTTTGAAATTTTATTGTACGCTGCCCAGAGTCACTTTGGGGGAAAGGTGGACGGTTTCAAAATTAGATAGATCAAAGATGTGGGGACCACTGAGATAGCTAAGTAGGAAGGTAAGTAGGTAGGTATGTAGATGATAGATGGATGGATAGATAGCAATAGCAATAGCATTAGCAATAGCAATAGCAATAGCACTTAGACTTATATGCCGCTTCACAGCGCTTTCCAGCCCTCTCTAAGCGGTTTACAGAGTCAGTCTCTTGCCCCCAACAATTTGGCTCTTCGTTTTACCCACCTCGGAAGGATGGAAGGCTCAGTCAACCTTGAGCCTGGTGAGAGTTGAACTGCCAAATTGTAGGCAGCCAGCAATCAGTAGAAGTAGCCTGCAGTTCTGCACTCTAGCCCAGGAGTACCTTCTACTTACCTTTACTACCAGTTCGCAACGGGAGTGCATGCGCACGTCTGCGCATGCACAGATCATCAATTATTATTGTCCGGAGCCTCCTGCTGCTTTTACTACCGGTTCTAAAGAACCAGACCGAACTGGGAGCAACACACCACTGCTCTAACCACTGCGCCACCGTGGCTTAGATAGATAGAAGGATAGAAAGAGAGAGAAACAGACAGACAAATACCTTAGTGAAAATACCCTTGGAAAGCTTGGTCCCAATCCGCCAGAGTCCACCAATGAGAGGAAGAGGAAGAGGGCCAGGAGGGTAATGTCTGCTGGACCACAGCAGTTTTATAAAATCCAGGATCAGAAATCCCACCAGCATAGTAGTGAGAACTTCCCAGATCTCAGCCATTCCCCAGCCTTTCTTCTGTTTTCTGCTGCAATTTGAATCTGTCCTTGATTCAGCTACAAATTGTTCATTTTGTGCCAAGTTGTGTTTTTGAGCATTTCAAAATCCTGGTCTGGATCTTGGAATTGGTCTGATCCAAATCTTTCTATTTCAGAGACAGAAAATCGAGTTCTGCATATAAACTCAGAACATTTCAACTAAAGCAAGAGCAAACCTTTATCTTAAAAGTATGAAAAGTAAAACAATAGTGAAAACTAGATGTTTTTTCGATAGTGCAGAAGAATATTCTCTGTAGCGTCATGGAGCTGATTTGGAAGACTGATTTCTCTAGAAATCTCAAGTTTTTCTGAGGCCCATGGAATTAAAGTCATAATATAATTTAACTTTACTCCGAGGCTTGATTTTCCTCAAAGTTCCATTTTATTAGAGATGTCATATTGGCACATCTCGGAAAATCCGAATCTAAATCCGATTCCAGGTTTTCTCCACCCAAAGGAATGTTCAAGTCCCTGCCCAACACCCAGAAGTCCATCACATGGTCCAATCCAAACACTGTCCCAACTGGAGATGCCTCCCAGTTCCAGCCGTCCAGGTGCAGGGCATGATGACCTTGAGTCCAGGAGTTGGGGACCTCTGAATTAACTGACGGGCAGGACAGGATTAACAAAATTTATACTGGGGTGTCCAACTTCTACGGACCACAACTGTATTCACCAATCAAGTTGCAGGCTGCCGAGGTGGTGCAGTACTGCAGGCTACTTCAGCTGACTGTTAGCTGCAGTTCAGCAGATCGAATCTCAGTGACTCAAGTTTGACTCAGCCTTCTATCCTTCTGAGGTGGGTAAATTGAGGACCCAGATTGTTGGGAACAAGAAGTTGACTCTATAAACTGCTTAGAGAGGAGTGTGACGCACTATGAAGTATATAGGTCTAAGACAGCGGTGGGTTCCTCCCGGTTCGGCCCAATTCTCCTGAGCCAGTATCAGTGACGATATGACTTCACCAAACCGGTTCTGCCCCCTGTGCCCCCCACCCCCTACGCCCTCCCCACCCACCCCCCGCATTATTCTTATCTTTAATTTGGCCCCACCCCCAATCTATTGCTGCCTCCTGAGTCCCAGCTGATGGGTAGAGGGAAAAAAAACTGTTTAAACTCTTGCCGCGGGGCTTCAAAGGGCCGCCCTACAGCTGATCACTGTTAAAAGAAAACAAATGAGTAGACCAGTGCCTGCAAAAATACATGAGTAAACCGATGCCTGCAAAAATAAATGGGTAGACCAGTGCCTGCAAAAATACATGAGTAGACCAGTGCCTGCAAAAATAAATGGGTAGATCGGTACAGCTCTGCAAGCAGTTAAAAGCCTGGTAAACCAGTACCTCTGCTAAATCCGAAATAATTGTCAAATGACCATCAAGCCACGCCCACAAAATAAGCCACGCCCACAGAACCGGTAGTAAAAAAATTTAGAACCCACCCCTGGTCTAAGTGCTATTGCTATCTACATCAGCTCATTTTTCCAGAATAACATAAAATTGAAAAATGACTGGGAACTGATATTTTTTAATTAGCCTTTCATGCCTCTTGAAGAAAAAGAATTTACAGAAGCATAAAATAGTTAGCTTTGACATGTTTATTTGCAAGTATAAATTTTAGCAAATTCATCTAAAATGAGAGCAGTCCATATCAATTCAATACTTCCCCTCTAATATTAAAAAGCACTATTAGTCAGTATGTGTCTTTGGATCTCCCTTGTGTGGCCATTGCAAAAACTGCAGCTTAGCAGGAATATAATTAAAGGTTTCTTGACCACATGTAAAAAAACCACCCTTGCGGTAGCCAAACATGAGCAAAATTAAAGGAAGCCTCTTCAAAAGCTGTACAATTTAAAACAGGTGACAGTGAGGATTTTTGCTTGAAGAAGTACAATTAACCATTTTTACACAGGTTACATTTTCAGGGACCGCCACCACTGGAGTATGCAAATCAATTGTGTTAGGAGGTGGATCATATGCAGCTACCCCACAACTAGCTATAGTTTTATAGTTATAGTGCCCTTCTAACAAATACCTACCCAAACCAGTAAGGTTCTGATTTACGGTAGTAGGGGTACAAACAGGGATTAAACATGTAGAAAGCAAATTTTCCATATCATAAGCTTCAGACAAACAAAAGGCATCAGTTTGTGTGACGTTTGCAAGCTGCACCCATAGGTTTTGTTTCATCCATTGTTCGAGAGAACGTTTAGGTGGGATGACAGCTGCTGATGCCAAAGTATAGTTATTTATAATCAAGCACAAAACAAATTATAACTAGGGAATTGGCAGTTAAAACCGCAAAAATGGCAGGGCACAAATTCTCGGGTGTTTGTTCCACTTGTTGCTGCTGCAGCACTGCCTGCACTTTGGTGGTCAAATTCTTCACACCTCCCCGTGTCACTGGATGACTGGCATAACGGGATCAGGTTGGTTGCCGAGCTCTCTGTAGAGTCACCTTTGCCACCTCTGGGATAGGGTTGAGGGGTTGGTGCCACGACATCCTTGGCTGGACGAACACAACGTGCTGGTATCCACAAAAGTCCTGTAGATGTAAGCACAGCAGCATAGCCCCACCCCCAAGTAATTAAAGAAATCGGTCCTAACTATGTTTTGTCTGGTAATGCTCTATAATATGCGAGAGGAGACAAACTTGTTTTTTGTTGAAAATGCCTCTGATAAGCAGTCGAATTAGAAATTGAAAAATTCAATCGATTCAAAGTAAATAAAACTTTTGTAACCTGTTGTGTTACCCATGACAAATTTGGGACCCGAGAGCCCTCTTTTTTTATCTGTTTGTGAAGGCAGTCCTTAAAGGACCTATTAGCATGTTCCACAATGGCTTGACCTGTGGAATTATAGGGAAGACCATGAGTAACAACAACATTCCAGGTTGTACAAAATTTCAAAAAAGCCTGTGAAGAATAGGCAGGTCCATTATCTGTTTTTAAAGAAGAGGGCTTGCCCAGAGCTGTAATGGCCAAAAAGAGATGAGAAATAACATGATCAGCTGTTTCCCCTTGTTGAGGGGTAGTCCAAATTGCTCCAGAATAGGTATCAATAGATAAATGAATATATTTCCAAGGAGCCAAAGAAAGAACACGGGTAATATCCATTTGCCATAATTCATTAGAGGTGAGACCACGAGGATTAACTCCTGTGTCCCCTGAAGGGGATGCCCCAGAACATTGGGGACAGGATGAAACAAATTGCTCAGTTTGCTCTAGTGGAATGGGGCAAGCTTGTGCCAGCCCCCTGGCATTTTGATGAAAAAAATGACTAAAAAATGCATCTGTAAACAAGGTAGGTACAATATGAACAGCAGCATCAGCATGACTGTTGCCTTCAGAAAGAGGCCCAGGAAGGGATGAATGACTGTGTATGTGAGAGACAAAGTACAAATGCTTCCGGTCTTGTAGTAATTGCTGTAAAGTGAGAAAAAAGGCCATAAGATTGGAGTCATCCTGGACGTGATATAAGCACCTAGAAGATTAAAAATAAATTGACACACATACTGAGAGTCAGAGATCAGATTAAAAGGCTGTTGAGAAAAAGTGTGGAAAGCTAAAATAGCCGCAGACAATTCTGAGCGTTGAGGTGAAGACTGTCCTGCAGTGTAGGAAACTTTCCAGATGTCGTCATGAGGATCTTTGTAAGCAATTACTCCTCTCGTTCATCCTCCATCAGAAAAAACAGTAAGAGCTTGCGATAGTGGAGAAGGAGAAAGCAATGAGCGAACAGGAAAGGAGGAAGTCATTAAAAAAGTAAACCTAGGATCTTTAGGGAAATGATATGAAATATAACCTACATAGTCAATTAGAGCACACCAAAGAGATAAATGATTCCGAAAATAAAAGTGAAAGTCAGATTTTGAAATAGAAAGAACAATATTTATTAAATCAGTTCCATTTCTTCGACAGGCTCGAGTTTGCCCCAAGATTATAAATTCAGCAGTAGCTTGGATAAAAGGCAAAACGTTTTGAATTGGTGTATGAAGCAAATAAAGCCATTCAATACAATATACTTTTTGCTGTTCTAAAACAGCCAATACTCCCATGGGTAGTTTACTAGTAGGAAATATTAACAGAGATAACTGACAATCTCTATGAGGGATTCGATCCACAAACCGAGTATCAAAATGTTATTAATTTTCTCAACTGTATCACATACTACAGATGGAACTATAATTAAATCTGGCTTTTTTCCTTTACTCAATAATTCAAATAATGGACTAAGTAAATGCATAGGTAAAGAAAAATTTGGCCAGACCCAATTAATAGTACCCAGTAATTGTTGCAAATTTACTAAGGAAATAACTTTGGGAACTTTAAATGAGGAAAAGCCAGAGCCGAAAAAGACTGCAACATTTTATGTCCTAAATACAGATAAGGAGCATGCAGTTGCACTTTTTCTGAGGCAATTTGCAATCCAAAGACACATAAATCATTTTGTATTTCAGAAAGCCAATTAGGTTGTATTTTTGGTGCTCCAATTAAAATGCCATCCATATAATGATATACCAAAACCAATGGATGATGTTTGCAAAAAGGGGCTAATGCCTCAGCAACATAAAATTGACATAATGTGGGACTATTCAACATTCCCTGTGGTAAAACCATCCAGCGATAGCGTTTATTAGGTTCTGAGTGGTTCACTGTAGGTCCTGTAAATGCAAATTTTTCCTGATCAGGGGGACATAAAGGAATGGAAAAGAAACAATCCTTTAAGGACCATCACCTCATGATCTTGGGGAATCAGATTAGGATTTGGTGTCCTGCACTGCAAGGGGCCCGTAGCTTGAATACATGCATTCACGGCTCGGAGATCATGTAAAAAATGTCATTTGCCACTTTTCTTTTTTATCACAAACACAGGTATATTCCATGGACTAGTGGATGGCACAACATGACCTGCAAGCAGCTGATCTTGTACTAACTGGTGGAGAGCCGTTAATTTTTTGTGTGACACGGGCCATTGATCAGTCCAAAAAATTCCTTTTTTACCCATGCTTGATCATGGGAGGACAAGTCCTACATTATTTTCTGTTAAAGGACCTGATAATTGGGATGGAATGACTTGAACCTCCCCAGGAAATTTAAAATTCACTTCCTCCTGCAGGATTAAATCAATACCAGCACAACCTTTTGTAGCTGCAGGAGTATTTTCTATTGTTGATTTATTGTCTCTGTTTGGACTGGGGTCAGAGACCAGCCTGGCCGGAATTTCCCAACCCCGAGCGACATTTGCTTGCCCAATGATAACCTTTCTGACACTTTGGGCATTTTTTTTTTTTTTTTGGCTTTGTTCCCTGATGAAAGGGAGAGTGAGATGTTGTGGACATACACCCCCTCCCCTGGATTTTGACACTCTCTTTTAAAATGACCAGGTTTTCCACAATTATAACATTTTCCTTGAGGTTTGCTTCCTTGTGGTAAAGCAGCTGCTAACAAATTGGTTTGATAAAAGAATGTTCCTATATCCTGACATGCTTTAATCATATCTGCCAAATCAGGATCTTTTCCCAACCCAACAATTGCTCTTAAGCATTCAGAAGTGGCGTTGTCTTTTGCCAGCCTCATCAACAACTCAGTTTGAGCTTCAGGTTTGTCTATCTGTCACCATAAAGCATCCTGCAATCTGTTAATAAAACCAGGATATGGTTCATTAGCCTTCTGCCTGATGTTAGAGAAGGCTGGTTGAGGCGTGCCAGAAACAGGCACTTTTCCGAAGGCTCGATAAGCACATTCAGAAGAAACTTGCAAAGTAGCTGCTGGCAGAATAACCTGAGCATTCACTGGAGCGAAAGGACCAGATCCATACAATTGATCAGGAATAAATGCTACTCCCAAGTGGAGGGCACGCATGGCACCTTGATCTTTAAAATCACTATCCCAAACTACATATTGCGCTGGAGTAAGCAACATGCAAAAGGTAGTTTTCTAATCTTCAGGTACTAAAATATGATTTCTCAGCAAGGCTTCTAATATTCCCCGTATATACTGTATTTTCCTGTGTATAAGACTACTTTCTAACACACAAAAATCTTCTCAAAAGTCAGGGGTCGTCTTTTACCCGGGTCTCATTCTCCTGTAACCAGGCAGACCAGCCCAAAAGGCTCTGACAAGCCTTAAATGGCTCTGAGGAGGGTCGTCTTATACGCCCAGTCGTCTTATACGCCGGAAAATAGGGTAAGTACTTCCCAACCCCATATCTCTTAATTCCTTTTCTAAGGACAAAATTCTACTATTTGAGCCCCATTCTGATCTAATTGGCCCGTAACATGCACTAGACGAACAGAAAGCATATCAGCGATTTCTTCTACATTCTCTCCCCCCCCACCCTTTCTAACTGTTTCTCTAAAATCTGCCTAATGGGGGTGTACAGTGGCCATGGGGATGCAATATAACCAGCTCCTTCAGAAGGAGCTAATGGTTCAATTAAAGATGGTTTTGAGGGGACAATTTTAATTTTATCATAATCAGGGGGAGGGCTTGTAGTTAATTGTTGCCCTTCCAAAGCTTTAGAGCCATATTTTTCTATTGCTTGACAGCACTGATACCATTGATGTAATATTTTCACAGGAGCCCAAGGTTCAAGATGTAATGTATGTCCTATCCTTGTCCAGTCCCGTAAACAAAGTGACCCCCATTCCGGGTACTAGGGACAATATTTCCCTATCTCAACTATCAGTTGTCTTATGTCAGTCTCGCACGTAGAGACGCCAGATTTGTGGAAAAGGAATCTGAGTTCCTGCACATGCATTTGCTGATATTGAGATAGATTGCAACCCATCACTTACCACTAGGGATCCCTTAGGATGAAAGGTGCACCAGGGGTCTATTCCAGACGATGATAAGGATGTTAAGATGTTGCTCCCCATGGAGGGTGTCCCTGTTCGGGCGCCATATGTTGTAAATCAGAGGTCCAGGCTTTTGCTCTGTTCCAAGATGTCTCCCCCACTTTCGAAGAGAGCTTTATTTTTACAGAGTTTTTCACAGGCAGATAAAAGGAAGGAAACAACAGTGTACTAATTCAGGGCAAAGCCTTTCAGCCACAATAAGCCCGTTTATTGCATCAGCGGACCAAGCTTCAACCAAGCTTGACTCAGACAACCTGATGTCAGTGTTCCAATACCGACATAGAAGCAATGAGGAAAAAGGTTTGACATTTCACCTAGAAAAGCTTTCGGTCAATTCAGTCTCCTGGGAGATGTATGGGAGGGGTGACATCCCTGTGTGCTGAAGAGAAAGATAAGAGAGAGTGATCTGGAAGACAGCCAATGGAGAGCAGTGAATGGGGAAGGAATAGGAGGGGTTTTGGATGGAGGGGCCAGTACTGTCTGCATGGTTGTCGGGCACGGCTGCATCGCGGGTGCATCGCTCAATAAAGAGAATATTTCCTAAAGTTTGATGCTTGGAAATTAACTTTATTTTGAGGATGAAACCGAAACTTTGACACCTATAAAGTTAGTTATGATCCCTACAACAGCCAATAGAATACATGTTCTTGCACAGGAACAGGAAGTTCAAGTGCAAAGTCCAAAAGAGGGTATAAATACTCTCTCAACTCCATGTGGTCAGCTACCCAGAACCATATGCCTGGTGATTCTGGAAACCCTCTTTCCAATAAGCCTCCAGCCTCCATTTTGTTTCCAGTGCCTTTCGCCCAGCTTGCAACTGAACCAGATGGATATTTCTTCCAACAATTACATGGAGCAATCACTCTGTTGACCCTTTGCTATCCCATGGGATATAACCCTTCCATCTTTGATATCTCCTATCAAAACTTCCCCGTTTCCTTCTTCTGTCCAAATTCACCCCCAGGGAACAAAAGCAGGCAAGAGTTGCGTGATAGATCTGATTCCAGACAGACAAGAAAATCATTTAAAACAGTGTTTTTTAAACCATTTTAAAATGTATAGACTTCAACTCCCAGAATACCCCAGCCAGCAATGGGGAATTCTCGGAACTGAAGTCCACCCATCTTAAAAACGACGAAGGTTGAGAAACACTTCTTTAGGGCAGAGAAAGCTTGAGCGGAGAGCAAGTTAAGGTAGAAGGTCCCGCGAAAAGAAAGGGAATGACCGAGAAATCATTGTAAAAGCCACATCAGTGATATCTTAGCCCTATATTCCTTTAAATCTAATTTAGGATGACCGGCATCGATCAACGGCACAGAGTTTAAAAGGTTGAGGATGTAAGGCGAGTCCTACTAGTGGTTCCTGATTGAGTTTTTTCACTCCTTCAGGTAGCTGCCATTTGAAGCTTCTCAGCAGGTTGGTAAACAAAAGGAAAGACTCTATTCTCGCTAAGTTTTCCGCCACACAGACACGAGCTCCTGCAAAGGAAATATTCGAAAGAAACAAGAAAGGGAAGAATTCGACTCATCCCTGAGAGAGCAGTCTTGACATCAATCAAAGGCCAACATACCAAAGACTAAATAAATAAATAAATGAATAAATAATACATCCAAGATGGGCCTGGAGGGAGGGAGGGAGCCAAGAATTGCTTTGTGCATTTCACATTTTTGGCATCTCTGAGATTTTGTGCCAATTTCCTAAATTTAATTTTTGTAAATTTCTTGTCTGGGCAAGTGACCCTACCGTACAGTCTAATGACAGCTGAGTTCAGATATAGATGAAAAGGTGGAATTACAGAATATGTTCGTTTCTTGATTGCAGAGTACTAAATCATTGTAGGTAGTCCTTGACTTACAAGTGACCGTTTGAAGTTACAACGGCACTGGAAAAAGTGACCTAGGACCGTTTTTCACACATATGACGGTTGCTCATAAGTCCTTTTTTTCAGTGCCATCATAACTTTGAACGGTCACTAAAAGAACTCTTGTAAGTCGAGGACTATCTGTAGTTAATATATTTGAAGAGTAAACTTTATTTTTTATATTTTTTATTACAATATTGTGGGGCCATAGCTATCCAGGGCATTATGTGGCCCATGGGCCACTGCTGTAGACCGTTATCCTGGAAGATTCAGTTTCTCCATTGCCAGAGATCCCATTGGCTCTAACAGAGAGGTCAGAAACTGGACTTCAAAAGAGCACCAAAGGAATCGATCCAAACCCGGTCCCAGATTTTCCCTTTCAAGATTACGGGAGGCCCAGTCAAGGATGTCCCACTCCTTTCTCCTCAATCCTCTTTCGAACCACCAGGAAAATGATTCAGAGTTTACCTGCTCCAAATGGCAGAAATTCTTCTCTCTTCCTAAAATTTCCCTCTTTGTCCAAAAAATGATTTGGATTGAATTCTTCAGGACTCTCCCATTGCTTGGGATCCAGAAGAACCGAACGGAAATCTACAAAAATTAAAGTTTCCTGAAGGGAAGACAATTGACAAGGTTTGAGCCAACTCAATTTTAGCCTTTGACTACCATTACACTCATTTTAAGCCAAGGGTCGGCAACCCGTGGCTCTGGAGCCACATGCAGCTCTTTCATCCCTCAGCTGTGGCTCCAGACCGAACCGGCTGATCCAACACTGGTTGGTCCCGCTCCTTGCCCCTCCCCTCCCAGTCACTCCTTGCCTGGCCTGAGAAGATAAAGGCAACTGCAGGGGATGGAGACTCGCTCTAGTACATTTGCACTCAAGACAGCCCTCTCCTCTCACCGCTTCAGGCTCGGAGCTGTAAACCATGTGTGGGAAGCAGTACGGCAGAGAGAAGCGGACAGGGCTGATTCTCCAGCACTTCATCTCTTGCTGGGTCTCACAGGTGCTTTTTCTAGCATTAGTTAGTGCTGGGCGCACCTCAGTTGCTCGGGGAGACACGCAACCTGCTCTCTGCCCCGAGACACTGGCCTGAGCCACCTGCAGTCAAAGCCGCTGCTGTTGCTGTGTCTGTGGCCCGCCCACTGCTCTCACAGCACCTTGCACAACACAGTGAAATTTAGTGCTCTTCACAATGGGAGAGGCGGGGTCCGCTCCCCTTCCTGGAGTCCCTTATGACATAGAGCCACAATGCGACACTGCCCCATTCACCCCTGACAACAGCAGTGGAGACAGAGAGAGACAGAGAGAGAACAAGAGACACAGAGAGAGAGAGAGACAGGGAGACAGAGACACACACAGAGAGACAGACAGACACACACACACAGAGAGACACTGAGACACACACACAGAGAGAGAAGAGACACACAGAGAGACAGAAAGACACAGAAAGAGAGACACAGAAGAGAGAGAGAGAGAGAGAGAGAGAGAGAGAGAGAGAGAGAGAGAGAGAGAGAGAGAGACAGAGACAGAGAAGTGAACAATATTTTTACAGAACTATAGATATGTTGAGGCTTTTGAGGCAAGTGGCCGGGAGGCAATTTCATAAATGGAACACACTATAGTTTTTTATACATAACATAAAGGTAAAAAACGATATATGCAGTATTATCTTCATTTTAGATGAAGGGTTTTGTGGCTTCCGGTGTTTTCTTTTCTGTGTGAAATGGGTCCAAATGGCTCTTTGAGTGTTAAAGGTTGCAGACCCCTGTCTTAGGCGACAACCCAACATTGCTTCTCTGAATTTGGTGGGGCTAGTTCCTTCTCAAAACAACTACACCGTTAATATGATTTTAGATATGTAGGAAGACCCCCTTCCCCACCCCAGAAGAATGAAATATTTTGGGAAATATAGAAAAAGGAAGATTAGAATATTTCCGCTAAAGGAAAAATAGGGAAAAAATCGTAAGGGAGGCAGAAACCAACAACAGTCATCCTGCCCTCAAGCAGAAACTGTGGAGGTCAGCTTTCAGAAATGCAGATTTGGTAATCCATTCTAGACAGGATATTTCAAAACTCCTCCTCCTAACAAAGGCAGAATGGTAGGATTAGAACAAGCAGCCCCTCACCCAAGATCCAACACAGGACCAAAGCCATTAGCCTCAATAGGAATTGCCCAACACCCTTTCAGAACACAATCAGCCTCCAGCCTCCATTTTATTTCCAGTGCCTTTCTCCTGGCATGGAACTGGACCTGGATATTTCTTCCAACAGATACTTTTGCATGAAGACAATCAATCAATCTATCTATCTATCAGAATAGTGACCTTGGAGGTATTTTGGTCTAGTCCCCTGCTCAAACAGAAGATCCTATACCCGTGATGGCGAACCTATGGCACATGTGCCGGAAGTGGCATGCAGAGCCTTTTCTCTGGACACGTGAGCCATCGGCTATTGCTCTTCCGGGTTCCGGCACACCAGCTAGCTGGTCTTCACGCACATGGGAGCACCGAAACTGGAAGAATAGCTGCATGCGCATGTGGGGAAGATGATCTTCCAGTTTGCAGTGTTCCCATGTGCACTGGCAATAATCTAACCGTGAGGTGACAAGGGCATGAGTGACCGTGAGGAGAGCCTCCCGATCCAAGTAGGGTCGCAATTGGTGCACCAGGCAAACCTATGTGTAGATCCCCCTATCCACAGCTGTCAGATGTTGCTCTAATCTTAGCTGTGAGTCTAGGAGGAAAACCAAATTGTGAACCCGTTCTGAGGAGGACAATTTTTCCTCCCCCAGAACCAAGGATGGACAGACAACATAGTCTTTAAGAGGCAATACTCACAGCCACTCGGTCTTGTCAGGGTTAAGTCTGAGCCTGTTGACTCCCATCCAGACCCTCACAGCCTCCAGGCACTGGCCCATCACATCCACCGCATCACTGACCTGACATGGGGTAGAGATATACAGCTGGGTATCATCAGCGTATTGCTGATACCTCACCCCGTATCGTCGGATGATCTCACCCAGTGGCTTCATGTAGATGTCTGTGGGGGCACCCGCCCTATGGAACGAGTTGCCTCCTGAAATTCGTTTGATCCCGGACCTCCGCGCTTTCAGAAAGGCCCTTAAGACTTATTTATTCCAACAAGCTGGCCTTGCTTGATTGATTTTAATGGGGTTTTTAAATTTTTGGTATTATTAATTTCTGGGGTTTTCAATTGGGTATTTTAATTGGGTTTGAGACTTATTTTGGAACGCCGACGATTTAATCTAATTTTAAATTTTTTAATATTTGTATTATATGTGTTTTAATTTGGCTGTTCATCACCCTGAGTCCCCCTCCCGGGGAGAAGGGTGGTATATAAATTGAAATAAATAAATAAAATAAATAAAATAGGAGGGGAGAGAGGACCGACCCCTGAGGCACCCCACAAATGAGGGGCCTAGGGGTCGACCTCTGTCATCCCACCAACACTGACTGTGATCGACCAGAGAGATAGGAGGAGAACCACCATAACACGATGCCTCCCACTCCCAGATCCCTTAGTCGTTCCAGAAGGATACCAGGGTCAATGGTATCGAAAGCCGCTGAGAGGTCAAATAGCACCAAGATGGAGGAATGGCCCCCATCTCGGGCTCGCCAAAGATCATCCATCAGCATGACCAAAGAAATTTCCTTGCTGTAGCCAGGCGTGAGGCCAGACTGAAAAAGGTTTAGATTCAGTTTCCTCCAATGACCACAGGAGCTGAAGTGCCACCACTTTCTCTACAACCTTTCCCACAAAGGGTAGGTTGGAGACTGGACGAAAGTTCTTTAATTTTGCTAGATCCAGGGAAGGCCTCTTGAGGAGGGGCCTTACAACCACCTCCTTTAATGGTTGCGGGAAGGCCCCTTCCCTCAAGGACACATTAACTAAAGCCTGGAGCCAGCCTCGTGTCACCTCCCTGCTGGCCAAAACCAGCCTGGAAGGACACGGGTCCAACAAACAAGTGGAGGAACTCATTGCTCCTACAGCCTTGTCCACTTCCTCAGGAGTCACAGGCTCAAACTCATCCCACACAATGGGACTAAGACCTGCCTCCGTCATCTCAGTCAGAATTGCCCAATCAGAGTCCAGGTCCATCCAAATCTGAGTGACTTTATCCAACAGAAACTGAAGAAACTCCTCAAACTACCCTGCAAGGGCTCCCCTACATTAAGGAGGGAGCGAGTCACCCTGATAGGGCAGCTGGGCGCAAAAAGCCTCCAGTGATGGAGCATCCACAACTTTTGAAGGCAAGCAGTTCCATTAGTTAATTGAGAAGAAAGAATGCATGTGTGATTACATATACACATATACGTAAATTATAAAGTTCCTCGTTTCTTAGATTTTTTTGCGTGTCTGAAAGAAGTTGCTCTAAGGATTTATGTCATAAAGTGGAAATGTTTGATGCTCATTTCATTTGATGATCCTGAAGGCCAGACATGGAATAATGGATGGAAACAGATCAAGGAAATATTCAACCTAGAAATAAGAATAATTTTTTTTCTGACGGTGAGAACAATCAACCCATGGATCAGAAGTTGCCTTCAGAAGTTGTGGGAGCTTTATCACTGGAGGCTTTCAAGAAGAGACTGGACTACCCTTTGTCAGAAATGATGTAGGTCTCCTACTTGAGCGGGGTGGGAGGGTTGGACTAGATGACCAACAAGGTCCCTTCCAACTCCATTATTCTGTTATCTGTTCTCTTACCTTTGGAATAGAAAGGCCACACACGTTTACATCTTTCACTGTTCTCCTGGGAGTACCAATTAAAACGTATTTGTAACGCAGAATTTCATGAAGGACGGCATGAGTGTAAGGCAATTTCCTCCGGTCTTCATAACAAATGGAGTCAGAGGAACCCAAAACAGTTTCCATTTCTTTGTAGACTTTATCTGGGTGAAATGTTAGAAAAAGGTAAATAAACCACAGTGTTGAAGAGGGTGTTAGGGGAGATCCTTTACGACTGTATAATGTCACTGTGCATGACCTTCTGAAATAGTACCGAAAAAACAAGGCGCATAAGATCCTCACTCCCATCACCTCACCAAGATCTTCAGAAAAATGGAAGGGGAGTCCTGGAATTGGGGACTTCCTTGACAGATATTATGTTGCATCCTGCAAGGTGAATCTGGGCACAGGGGACATTCATCTCTATGATGGTTTACATGTAGTCCTCGACTTACAATCACAACTGAGCCCAAAATTTCTGTTGTTAAGTGAGACATTGGTTAATTTGTTCAGGCCCCATTATATGACCTTTTTTGTTGAGTGAATTGATAAGTTAGTAACCCAGTTGTTAAGTAAATCTGGCTTCCCCATTGGCTTTGCTTGCCAGAAGATGATTTACATGACCTTGGGACACAGCAACGGTTGTAAATATGTGCACGAGCGAACCGGTAGCAAAGGTACGTGAAACCCACCATTGGTTGCGACTGAAAAACGGTCTTAAGTCCCTTTTTTCAGTGCTGTTGTAACTTTGAATGGTCACTAAATGAACCATTGTAAGTCGAAGACTACCTGTATTCAGCCTTATTTCCCAGACGAGCCAGAACTACCCTTTTTCTTACCTTGGATATCTGGATACGTCACCATGAGAAACAGAGCCCATTGCATAAAGCTTCCTGTGGTTTCTGTCCCGGCAACAAAAAATTCCATAATGCAAATAGCCATGTTTTCATTATCAAAGGTTGAGTTGGGCTCACTCTGTTTCTAACAAAAGGAGAGATTTTAGTTAGAATTATTTATTTCTTTGGTGCCTTGGAGTCAGTCTTGACTTTTGGTGATTGCTTGACAGGTTCAGAGATGCTGCTGGGTGAGAGGTTGTGCAACCTCTGAAATGCCCTTGGGAGATTGTGCAATGTAGTGAGTTCTGTGCCTTCTGCTGAATGGTAGTGGGTTAATCTTATTACAGTAGGACCTCTGGTCACGAACGCTTCTGACTATGACCAAATTGGGTTCCAAGCAAAAAATTCACAAAATTTTTGAATCTGGTCACAAACATATATTCAGGTGGCAATCAAATGCGGCCACGGCCGATTTCCCCTTCTGTGTTGATTCCCCTTCTGCCCCATTTATTTATTTTTTTGGTAAGCGCATGTGCTTCTGGTCTCGACCAAATCAGGTTGCAACCGAAGTTATGGAATGAATTACGGTCGGGACTAGAAGTTCTACTGTATGTCCTAAATGGTCATGTCCTGTTCTTAGAATTTGAGTGAAGGAGGAGAATGTAAATTTTTAATCCCTTCGCTGGAAGTGAAGGTCTTTTGCTTCAATTTTTCTTAATTGGCGCAAAATATATGCTGGGGGCTATTAAGAAAGACTGAGTTTGCTTCCCATCTTTAAGGGTATTTTTCTCCATGTCTCCTTTAGGGAAATATAATATTCTGCCTTTCTCTGTTAGGGAAATATAATATTCTGCCTTTTTAATATTTCCCAAAATATTTAATATTTTCCAAAATATTCCATTCTTCTATGAGGGGGAGGAGGCTTCCCACAGTGTCTAAAGCGGGACTAGAACTCATTCTCTTGGTTTCTAACCTTGTCTTAACCCCTGTAGTGAACATGCTCTTTTAATTAGAATTAAGTATGTGCAAAATCTATTTTTTCTGGGAATGGAACGTTCTAGAGAAACCTGAAACTTTCTACCTTTTCTCTAGACCTTGCCAATCCAGCTATTCTCATCCAAAATAAAGGCTAATTTCCCAGAAACAAATCCTATACACTAGAAGTAGTTGATGAAACACGGGACTGTTTCAGCAGTGGAATCCATGTGAGATATCATGAACTGCTTCCAAATCAAAGATTAGCTTCAGGAAATCACTGATCCAGGTTGGCATGGAATGGAGAAGTAATAGAATGTTTTGCAGTTCTCTGGAATGTCCCATTCTCAAATAGACATTCCCAAATGTGTATCCCTATTTAACACATACATGCCACACTGAAGATTGTCTGATCATTGTGCTGTTCTCATGACATGACATTAAACAGTCACTTTTCTGTGTTTTGAATAGTAAACCCCTTATAGAAGTGAGTTCCAAAATGGGACTAATACAAGGAGTAGTTGTTAAGTGGGGGTGTTGGAATATACTGGCGAACCTGTGGCATACATGGCACAGGTGGCACGCAAATGATGGGCACGCATGACATCACCAGCTGCTCTTCTGGGTTCCGTCGCATGCGTGCACGCCAGCTAGCTGGTCTTCATGCATGTGCATGCCGGAATCCAAAAGAGACTAGCTAGCCAGCACACATGCATGCAACAGAACCTGGAAGAGAGCAGCTGGCTGGCACACATCTGTATCATGTAACCCAGAAGTGAAGCTGGCTGCCACACACATGCGCACGTGCTCCAGTTTTGGCACTCGGTGCCAAAAAGGTTAACCATCACTAAACTACAGCAATATTCATTAGAGACAATAGATGGCAGTGCTTATAAGTTTGTAGCTCCATCTATGGTATACTAATCTATGTGTGTTGTCTTAATAAAGTTTCCTGCTTCTTTGTTGCAGTTAAGCAGAAAAGCACATGGGGAGTGTGCATTATCTGTTCTGAAGGGCTATATACAGAATTTCGAACAGATTCTTATCTTTTAATTAATTTACAAGAAGCCAAGAGATGTAAATTCTAATGATAGTATTAAAGTTAATTGAACTTAAAGGTGTGTCTACGTGCATAAACAAACAAACAAACATCCATACATACAAAACAGGCAGTTTTTAACACAGGTTAAGAACTTGAATAGCCCTGAATAGCCCATGTTCTCAAAGGCTCAAAAAAGCCTCTTGACATATCTGTGGATCCCAGTGGCATGACTAAAATTCCCAGAAGATCCTTACCTTTTCTATCTGGAGAAGATAAAGATCCAGGAAATCCTTTGGCTGACGCAGGGCCAAATCTTGGCTGTGTTTCTCTGACTCTTCCTTTACAAGTGACATCCCTGTCTGGATGGATGCTTGTATCTTCTGATGAGGCCCTGGGAGATGTTTCACTAGCCATGGAAACAATTCATAGAACTACAAGAGAAGTAAAAACAAAATCCTATCAGCTCCCTGATGAGTTAGATAATGCAGGTAATCCTTGATTTACAACAGTTCATTTAAGAGGCCTGGTGGTGCAGCAGACTAAGCTGCTGTTAAGTAGCACCAGCTGCCTGCAATTACTGCAAGTTCAAATCCCACCAGGCTCAAGGTTGGCTCAGCCTTCCATCCTTTCCTAGGTGGGTAAAATGAGGACCCAGATTGTTGGGGGCAAGAGGTTGACTCTGTAAACCAGTTAGAGAGGGCTGGAAAGTACTGTAAAGTGGTATATAAGTCTAAGTGCTATTGCTAAAAAAGGATTAACCCACCACCATTAGAATAGCAAAGGACACAAGTCTCACTACATTGCACAACCCCCTAGGAGCATTTCAGACATTGCACAATCCCCTAGCAGTTCTCAGAACCCTATAAAAATCCATGTACTCATCAAACCAATTCATCAGCTGTCCCAGAACTCCATGCTGTTGTTAGTTTTGCTCCTCAATAAACAGAGACCTCCTTTCCTTGCGGCCAGACTCCATTTTATTTCCAGTGCCTTTCTCCTGGCTTAGAACCATTACAGATGAAAAATAACCAATTCATAAAATAAACAAGTAGGAACAATTTAACTTTGGAAGGCAATGTGGAGCTAACATTGGGCGTTAGCTTTAAAATTGGAATTAGTTCGTGTATCTGCGTAAATTAAAACTTTGGTCTATTTGCCTATATGTAAGACCACTTTCATACAGTAGTCTTCGGAATACTAATAAGAGACTTAGAAAGTTCTAACGGACTCAATAAGAAACTGATTACTCACCAATAAGAAAGTGGAACCTCCAAATTTGCTGTAATTACTAATGTATTCTAATATCATCTGGAACTTTGTGTCTTCAGGGGGTAACCGGTATCCAAAACTCAAGAGGCAAATCATATTACAGATTGAATTATTGATGGGCGGTAAAGGATCAATTGGCTGCCCTATAAATGAAATTATACAATATTCTGTTAACAACGCGCCAGCTTGGAGGAGCAAGACCTCATGATGAACTGAGAGAGAGGGTTAGAAATAGGATTTAATTGTTAAGGGATGAGGTTGTTGAGATTTGTCCTATTTTAGGAGGGTTTGCAGATTTGGATGGGGAGGAACTATTTCCAACTCAATCACATCAAGTCTGATGTTAGGGCCACTTAGATCTAGAGATACACTGTCTTTACCTTGGGTGGAGTAGCAGTTCTCTGGGCAAGAGAGAAAAAATGCTTTGAAAAGTTTTTTTAAAAAAAAGTTGGCCATGCCCACCCAGTCACATTACCACCACCACCACCACCAAGTCACGCCCACAGAACCGGTAGTAACAAATTTTAGATTTTACCCCTGCTATAAAGCCTTACATGGCATAGGGATTGGTTAGGTGAGGGAATTTATATCTCCTGGGTATGTCTGCCAAGCCACTTCTCTCCAGCATGGTTGGCATTGGGTTTTTGAGTTAAGCAGCACCATCTACTAGGAAATGTTCCTTCTTTGCACCTGCCTTCTAGAATGAGGTTCCCCGTCAAATCCGGGTAGGTCCCGTTCTTTTGGTGTTCCAGAAGGCTTTAAAGATCTATCCAGCTCTGGGCTAAGTTGGTTGGAATTCTTTACATTTCATATTTTTAGTGTGATTACAATTTTGCTGTTTTATTTCACTTTGTGAGCTACCCAAAACTGATATGGTGACAGGTGATGCTTACCACTGAATGAATCAATGAATGAATTTAGCATTGGAAAACAAAACAAAACAAAACAAAAAACACAGAAAAACAGAGTCACGCAATTTCTCCCCAATCTCCCATATCCTCAAAGTACTCCTACCCTTGGCGCGTGCAAAAGTCTCCACCAACTGATGTGCCATCTCTTCTAGTTTACTCTCCATGTCTGCCTTCCCCAGTCCCAACGTGCGTAGAGCATTTAAGGTAAAACGTCTCTGCTCTTTCCAGTTGTGTCCATTGGAAAATGAAATGCCTAAGGAATCAATGAGAGATTCACATTTTTAAAAAGCCCCATAAGCATGACTTACAAGTCCCACAAATAATTGCAGCGTGCGAGGCAGCTGGATGGCTATCCAAAGCATCTTGCAACTTTTTTGTTCTTAGTTTCCCTTGAAATGGAGCTGCATATCTCCACCCCAGATCACCCTGGGGATGCCCTTTCCATGATGTCCCGCTGCCTGGAAGCGGTGCGGGCCTGGATGGGAAGAAACAGACTCAGACTCGACCCATCCAAGACTGAGTGGCTGTGGATGCCGGCATCTCGGGATCTAGTGACTCTGTCACTAGTGATAGGAGGAGAGGCACTTGCTCCCTCCAATAGGGTCCGCAATCTGGGTGTCCTCCTGGATTCTCGGCTGTCTTTAGAAGATCACTTGACAGCCATAACCAGGGGGGCTTTCGCACAGGTATGCCTGGTGTGCCAGTTGCACCCTTTTCTAGACCAGGATGCCCTCACAACCGTCACTCATGCCCTTGGACTACTGTAATGCCCTCTACATGGGGCTGCCCTTGGGATACACCCGGAGGCTTCAGTTTCTCCAGAATGCAGCTGCGCAGGTTGTTACGGGAGCCTCTCGTTAGTCCCATGTAACACCTCTCCTGTGCGAGCTGCATTGACTGCCGATGGTCCTCCGGGTTCGTTTCAAGGTGCTGGTGCTCACCTATAAAGCCCTACATGGCTTAGGCCCAGGGTACTTGCAGGAGCATCTCCTGCCATCCTGCCATCGTCTTGTGCGCTGTCATAGAACGGGCCTCCTCAGGGTGCTTTCAGTCAAACAATATTGGCTGGCAGCCCCCAGGAGGAGAGTGTTCTCTGTGGAAATGCCGACCCTCTGGAATGGTTTGCCCACTGGGCTTAGGACAGCCCCCAACCTCCTCTCCTTCTGCCACAAACTGAAAACGTGGCTCTTTCATCAAATGGACTGACCCGTTGAGGGGTTTTTACATTGTAATAATTTTAATTAATTTTAATTGGATTTTAATTCATACTTAACTCATATTGTCAATTTTTTTATCCTGTAAGCCGCCCTGAGTCCTTTGGGAGAAGGGCGGCATATAAATCGCAATAATAATTAAATAAATAAAACAAACTCTTTCCCACATTCACTTGCACACCTTGTCTGCTCTTTCCCAAAAAGGGTCTAGGACCGTGGTGATGAACCTATGGCACATGTGCCACCGGTGGCACATGTAGCCGTATCAGTGGGCACGCGTGCCGGCCAGCTGATTTTCGGGCCTTCTGGGCCAACCAGAAGTAGGGAAACAGGCTGTTTCCTGACTCCGGAGGGTCTGGGGGAGGGAGGCCTGTTTTTCTTTCTCACCTGGCTCCAGATTCTTTCTATGCAACTGGGGAGGCCAAAAACAGCCTTCCCCACCCACTCGGAGGCCCTCCAGAGGCCCCAAAAATGAAATAAAAATAGAAATAGCTGTAATCTATAAACTCCTATATCTATTGTCTATTTAACAGAACAGAGTTGGAAGCTTTGCTGGCTGGGGAACTCTGGGAGTTGAAGTCTTAAAGTTGCCAAGGTTGGAGATCCCTATTCTATTCCAACCACCTGCTCAGACAGGAACCCCTACACCTGTATGGCAAAGCTATGGCACGCATGCCACAGGTGGCACATGGAGTCACATCAGTGGGCACGTGAGCTCAGTTCCAGTGTGCACAGCTGATTTTCGGACCTTTTCGGCCTTTCTAGGATCCTGGGGAGGGCGAAAATGGCCTTCCCCAACTCTAAAACTCGGCAAAGAGACCGTTTCTGGCCTCCGGAGGTCCGGAGGGTGAAGGAGGCCATTTTTGCCCTCCCTAGGCTCCAAGAAAGCCTCTGGAGCCTGGGGAGAGTGAAAAACGGGCCTTCCGTTCCCACCGGAAGTCAGCAAACTGGCCATTTCTGGCCTCTGGAGGGCTCCCAGAGGCCGGAAACAGTCTGTTTGCCAAGTTCCAGAATTGGGGAAGGCTGTTTTTGCTCTCCCCAGGCTCCTAGAAAGCCTCTGGAGCCTGGGGAGCGAAAAAAAAACAGGCCTACCGGGCCTACCGAGCCATCACGTGCCAAAAGCAGGGGGAGCATTGGGGGGTGGGGCGCATAGAATTATGGGTGTGCGCGCACACGCGCAACCCTCCGCGGTCCCCCTGCTTTTGGCCCGCGATGGCAAAAAGGTTATCCATCACTGCCCTATACCATTTCAGACAAATGGCTGTCCTATGTCTTCTTAAAAACTTACAGTGTTAGAGCACTTACAACTTCTGGAGGTAAATTGTTCCACTGTTTAATTGTTCTAATTGGCAGGAAATTCCACCTTAGGTGTAGGTAGTTTCTCTCCTTGATTACTCTCCATCCATCTTGTCCAGCCCTCAGGTGCTTTGGCGAATAGCTTTAGTCCCTCTTCTTTGTGGCAACTTCTGAGATTTTGGAGGACTGCTATCATATCACCCCCTAGTCCTTCTTTTCATTAAACTATACGTACCCAATTCCAGCAACCATTCTTTATATGGTTTAGTCTCCAGTCCCCTAATCATCTTTACGGCTCTTCTCTGCACTCTTTCTAGAGTCTCCACATCCTTTTTATATTGTGGTGACCAAAACTCGATGCCGTATTCCAAGTGTGGTCTTACCAAGGCCTTATAAAGCGGTATTAACACTTCACGTGATCTTGATTCTATCCCTGTATTAATGCAACCGAGAATTGTGTTGGCTTTTTGGCAGCTGCATCACGTTGCTGGCTCATATTTAAGGGATTGTTCACTAGGATGCCAAAATCCCTCTCACGGTTACTGCTGTAGAGTAAGGTACCATCTATTCTATGTGCCAGAACCTTACTTTTCTCACCATTCAATTTCATGTTGTTAGATAGGGCCCAGTGTTCAAGTCTGTCAAGCTCCTTCTCTACCTTGAGCCTATCTTCTGGAGTCTTGGCTATTCCTGCCAGCTTGGTGTTGTCTGCAAATTTGATGAGTTCCCCTTCTATCCCCTCATCTAGATCATTTTTGAAGATATTGAACAGTACTAGACCTACTACAGAGTCTTGGGGCACTGCATGCTTCCCTCCATGAAGATGTAATTGCATTTAGGATTACACGGTGAGTGCAGTTGGTCAGCCAGTTACGAATCCATCTGGTGCTGATGCTGTCCAACTCACATTTCTCTTTCTTATCAAGTAGTAGATTGTAGTCTACTTTATCAAATGCCTTACTGAAGTCCAAGTAAATTATATCCACACCATTTCTCTGGTCCACTAATTTTGTCACGTTGTCAAAGAATATAATAACTTTTGCCTCTAGGTGTTTACTGATTCATTGCTTTGTGTGTTTCAAGAGTTTCCTTGCAAGACTGGAATATATCTTCCAGCCATACTGAGTTTTATTCTGATGGCGCGCTTTGGCAGTTTTCTAGAAGGAAAGTTTCATTTGAGGTTTAGTAAAGTTCAATTGAAGTTTCATAAATAAAACAAGATTAATAAATCTGGGGCAGTCCTTTAGGTTTGAAGTAGACAAAGAGAACAGCAATTGATTTACACAAATCTGCTCTCTGAACAGAAGCATTTCAGAACCAAAGGACACAGCTACCAGGGGTGGGATCTACTTACCTTTACTACCGGTTCGCAACTGCATTGCCCAGATCGCCGATGATGACATCTGGGGCAGGGAGTGGGGCCTCCCCCCGGTTTTACTACCGGTTCTTGTGAACTGGTCTGAACTGGAGGCAACCCACCACTGATGACTACCAAGCAAAATTTCTCATCCTGAAAAAAAACCCCATCCAAAGGCATCTTTGTTGTAAATCAGAGGTCCAGGCTTTTGCTGTGTGTGAAGATGTCTCTCCCGCTCTAGCAGAGAGCTTTATTTTTTATACAGTTTTTACAGGCAGACAAAAAAGAAAGGGCAGCAATAGCATCCTAATTGGTAAAAACTATTCACCCCCTCTCAAGATGCCATCCTCTCTGAAGGTGAGGTGAGATAATCCAGATCAAAGCCAAAATGAGATCATAGGAGCAGGCAAGACCCACAGTGCATGAGCTAAGGCAGTGTGCTGCTTAAAGCTTGGCACTACGACATTTGACCTACCTCTACACATCTCCCAGTCAAATGCTTCCTTGAGCCTCATCATGCTTGAAGTTAATATGGGGAACAAATAATATTCTTCTTGTCTTACGTTTCTTCAGTGAAATGACGATAAAATACCTTGGTCTTCAGAAGAACTTACCTTTACCTCTACATATTTTTAAAAGAAAAGATGAAAGGGGCCGATCAGCAAAAGCTTGCGAATGGTTGATCAGGCTTTCCTTCACTGCATGAAATCCAGAAATTACTACCACAGGTTGATGCCACAACCACACAGTGTAAATGTCTCCATATTGCTTGCTCAGCTGACATTTGGGACAGAAAAAAAAGAGAAAACGGCTGGGACCTTATAGCAGGCAGATGAACCTTCATCACCTTTATATGACAGGAACTAGAATTAGTATCCCATTTCCCATGTGACACCCCCTCGCTATCTATTTCTGGAACAGTTTGGATTAAATGGCAAGGAATAGTTCCATAGAAATTGGAATGTACCCAAATTGTAACCCGACATGTTGGAAATGTAGACAAGCCCCAGGAACATTTTATCATCTTTGGTGGCTCTGTCCAAAAATAAAAAAATTCTGGACGAAAATTGGAAAATGGATAACAGAAATAACAGAAGAAAAGATAGACCTAAAGCCCGAAATCTTTTTATTAGGTATCTTTAAAAAAGAAATTAAAAAAGAAATAAAATATATCATACTACATATAATTACAGTAGCAAGATTAACCCTAGCCCAGTCTTGGAAATTAGAAAAGTTGCCAACAGAAGAACAAATAATCCATAAAATATATAGGTGTGCAGAGATGGATAGATTAACTCTAAAATTAAAAAAACAAGGAAGACTCACACTACTATCAAATTTGGAATAGATGGTATGAATGGATTGACAGACAAGGGGGAAAAAAACAGATGATAAATACATCAAGAGACCAAAGTTAGTAAAGTTACACCGTCAACATAAATATATCATAGCAAGTGAAGATAAATGTATATATATGATTATATATTGAAATGTTATAGATAGAAAACTTTTGCTTAGTAATATTAGAACATAAGTAATACTGAAATGTACTTCGTTTTTAGTCTTAAGATTGTTTTTATAACTTTTCTCTTTTTTATCTTTTATCTGTTTATATCAAATAAAGTTGGTTTTAAAACTCAAAAAAAGAAAAAAAGAAAAAAAGAAATTGGAATCTCCTTTCCGACCAGTTTGGGTCCCGTCTCTATTTTCCTAAGCCATTTAGGTCCTGGATTGCATAAAAGAGAAACACCCATGAGCTCCAGGTAAGCATGGCACTGGCATTACTTCAAACATAATAAATATTCAAATCTTTCTAAAGTATGCAACAAAGCAGTAGGTTTTCAGACACTGCACGCCAAACTAGTTCTTGTCCTCATTAAGCAAATAAGTTCTCATGCTAAGCTTCTCTATCTCAGTGATTCTTGAAGAAGACTCAGTCACCCACGCTCTGGCCATTTCCCATTGGATATTGCAACACATTCTACGTGGTGCTACTCTTTTGAAAATATGTGATGCAGAATGGGGCTGTGTGGGCAATCTTAGAAGCCCAAAGAACATTGCATATAATACAGGGGTGAAATGCTAACAGTTTGGACCGGTTCGGGAGAACCGGTAGTGGAGATTGGGGCTGGTTTGCCTAACCAGTAGCAATCGCTGACTGGCACTGCCCCCGAACCAGTCTGCAGCCTGTAGTCCTGCCTTCCACCCGGCCTTCCCAGCACCTCTGTGGCCAGCTTGCAAAGGCAGGCAAGCGGAAAGCCATGTGGAAGGCAGGCAAGCATGGCAGAGCTGCGGGGAAGGGAGCCTACCATGCTTGCCTGCCTTCCATGCTGCCTTCCTGGCAGTCTCCCACCCCCGCTTGTCTTCCGAGGTCCGTCCCGGCCAGTGGATGGATGGATACCCCTTCATCTTCCCGAAGAGCAGGTCAGCTCACTTGTAGTCATGCAGCTGGCCAGAACAGAACATGGTGCGGGCAAAGAGGCATATGCAACCCCCACTGAAGCCATCCTGGTTGAGCAATTGCCGCACTTCTCCATCTCTCTTACCATCCTCCCTCCCTGCCTGGCTGCAGATATCCGCCTTCCCGAAGCAACCTCCTAAAGCAACCCCACCGCCATTTGCTTTTGTCTCACGACAAGACAAGGAAGAAAGTGAAAGGCAACGGTGCTCCAGGAGAGCAGGTGAGCTGCAGAGATGTTCAGCATGTGCAACAGTCCCGGGATGTCTGTGGCCCACCTTCCGTCCCGGAGCACTGCCGCACCGTGTCGGTGTGCTTGCCAGCCTCAGCTGCAGCGCTGCTCCAACCAGCCAGCCCAAACCCAAGCTGGACTGGCTGCTTTGTCCCCACCAGCAGCTCTTTCTGGATTAACACCCCTGAAAGCCCCCCTCCTTTCAATTATTTTTTAACATTGTTTTTAATCAACCTTGCCTTCCTTTAAATTTCAACTCTTATATTTTGAAATTTTATTGTACGCTGCCCAGAGTCACTTTGGGGGAAAGGTGGACGGTTTCAAAATTAGATAGATCAAAGATGTGGGGACCACTGAGATAGCTAAGTAGGAAGGTAAGTAGGTAGGTATGTAGATGATAGATGGATGGATAGATAGCAATAGCAATAGCATTAGCAATAGCAATAGCAATAGCAATAGCACTTAGACTTATATGCCGCTTCACAGCGCTTTCCAGCCCTCTCTAAGCGGTTTACAGAGTCAGTCTCTTGCCCCCAACAATTTGGCTCTTCGTTTTACCCACCTCGGAAGGATGGAAGGCTGAGTCAACCTTGAGCCTGGTGAGAGTTGAACTGCCAAATTGTAGGCAGCCAGCAATCAGTAGAAGTAGCCTGCAGTTCTGCACTCTAGCCCAGGAGTACCTTCTACTTACCTTTACTACCAGTTCGCAACGGGAGTGCATGCGCACGTCTGCGCATGCACAGATCATCAATTATTATTGTCCGGAGCCTCCTGCTGCTTTTACTACCGGTTCTAAAGAACCAGACCGAACTGGGAGCAATACACCACTGCTCTAACCACTGCGCCACCGTGGCTTAGATAGATAGAAGGATAGAAAGAGAGAGAAACAGACAGACAAATACCTTAGTGAAAATACCCTTGGAAAGCTTGGTCCCAATCCGCCAGAGTCCACCAATGAGAGGAAGAGGAAGAGGGCCAGGAGGGTAATGTCTGCTGGACCACAGCAGTTTTATAAAATCCAGGATCAGAAATCCCACCAGCATAGTAGTGAGAACTTCCCAGATCTCAGCCATTCCCCAGCCTTTCTTCTGTTTTCTGCTGCAATTTGAATCTGTCCTTGATTCAGCTGCAAATTGTTCATTTTGTGCCAAGTTGTGTTTTTGAGCATTTCAAAATCCTGGTCTGGATCTTGGAATTGATCTGATCCAAATCTTTCTATTTCAGAGACAGAAAATCGAGTTCTGCATATAAACTCAGAACATTTCAACTAAAGCAAGAGCAAACCTTTATCTTAAAAGTATGAAAAGTAAAACAATAGTGAAAACTAGATGTTTTTTCCATAGTGCAGAAGAATATTCTCTGTAGCGTCATGGAGCTGATTTGGAAGACTGATTTCTCTAGAAATCTCAAGTTTTTCTGAGGCCCATGGAATTAAAGTCATAATATAATTTAACTTTACTCCGAGGCTTGATTTTCCTCAAAGTTCCATTTTATTAGAGATGTCATATTGGCACATCTCGGAAAATCCGAATCTAAATCCGATTCCAGGTTTTCTCCACCCAAAGGAATGTTCAAGTCCCTGCCCAACACCCAGAAGTCCATCACATGGTCCAATCCAAACACTGTCCCAACTGGAGATGCCTCCCAGTTCCAGCCGTCCAGGTGCATGATGACCTTGAGTCCAGGAGTTGGGGACCTCTGAATTAACTGACGGGCAGGACAGGATTAACAAAATTTATACTGGGGTGTCCAACTTCTACGGACCACAACTGTATTCACCAATCAAGTTGCAGGCTGCCAAGGTGGTGCAGTACTGCAGGCTACTTCAGCTGACTGTTAGCTGCAGTTCAGCAGATCGAATCTCAGTGGCTCAAGTTTGACTCAGCCTTCTATCCTTCTGAGGTGGGTAAATTGAGGACCCAGATTGTTGGGAACAAGAAGTTGACTCTATAAACTGCTTAGAGAGGAGTGTGACGCACTATGAAGTATATAGGTCTAAGACAGCGGTGGGTTCCTCCCGGTTCGGCCCAATTCTCCTGAGCCAGTATCAGTGACGATATGACTTCACCAAACCGGTTCTGCCCCCTGTGCCCCCCACCCCCTACGCCCTCCCCACCCACCCCCCGCATTATTCTTATCTTTAATTTGGCCCCACCCCCAATCTATTGCTGCCTCCTGAGTCCCAGCTGATGGGTAGAGGGAAAAAAAACTGTTTAAACTCTTGCCGCGGGGCTTCAAAGGGCCGCCCTACAGCTGATCACTGTTAAAAGAAAACAAATGAGTAGACCAGTGCCTGCAAAAATACATGAGTAAACCGATGCCTGCAAAAATAAATGGGTAGACCAGTGCCTGCAAAAATACATGAGTAGACCAGTGCCTGCAAAAATAAATGGGTAGATCGGTACAGCTCTGCAAGCAGTTAAAAGCCTGGTAAACCAGTACCTCTGCTAAATCCGAAATAATTGTCAAATGACCATCAAGCCACGCCCACAAAATAAGCCACGCCCACAGAACCGGTAGTAAAAAAATTTAGAACCCACCCCTGGTCTAAGTGCTATTGCTATCTACATCAGCTCATTTTTCCAGAATAACATAAAATTGAAAAATGACTGGGAACTGATATTTTTTAATTAGCCTTTCATGCCTCTTGAAGAAAAAGAATTTACAGAAGCATAAAATAGTTAGCTTTGACATGTTTATTTGCAAGTATAAATTTTAGCAAATTCATCTAAAATGACAACAGTCCATATCAATTCAATACTTCCCCTCTAATATTAAAAAGCCCTATTTGTCACTATGTGTCTTTGGATCTCCCTTGTGTGGCCATTGCAAAAACTGCAGCTTAGCGGGAATATAATTAAAGCTTTCTTGACCACATGGAAGAAAACCACCCTTGCGGTAGCCAAACATGAGCAAAATGAAAGGAAGCCTCTTCAAAAGCTGTACAATTTAAAACAGGTGACAGTGAGGATTTTTGCTTGAAGAAGTACAATTAACCGTTTTTACACAGGTTACATTTTCAGGGACCGCCACCACTGGAGTATGCAAATCAATTGTGTTAGGAGGTGGATCATATGCAGCTACCCCACAACTAGCTATGGTTTTATAGTTATAGTGCCCTTCTAACAAATACCTACCCAAACCAGTAAGGTTCTGATTTACGGTAGTAGGGGTACAAACAGGGATTAAACATGTAGAAAGCAAATTTTCCATATCATAAGCTTCAGACAAACCAAAGGCATCAGTTTGTGTGATGTTTGCAAGCTGCACCCATAGGTTTTGTTTCATCCATTGTTCGAGAGAATGTTTAGGTGGGATGACAGCTGCTGATGCCAAAGTATAGTTATTTATAATCAAGCACAAAACAAATTATGACTAAGGAATTGGCAGTTAAAACCGCAAAAATGGCAGGGCACAAATTCTCGGGTGTTTGTTCCACTTGTTGCTATTGCAGCACTGCCTGCACTTTGGTGGTCAAATTCTTCACACCTCCCCGTGTCACTGGATGACTGGCATAACGGGATCAGGTTGGTTGCCGAGCTCTCTGTAGAGTCACCTTTGCCATCTCTGGGATAGGGTTGAGGGGTTGGTGCCACGACATCCTTGGCTGGATGAACACAACGTGCTGGTATCCACAAAGGTCCTGTAGATGTAAGCACAGCAACATAACCCCACCCCCAAGTAATTAAAGAAATCGGTCCTAACCATGTTTTGTCTGGTAATGCTCTATAATATGCAAGAGGAGACAAACTTGTTTTTTGTTGAAAATGCCTCTGATAAGCAGTCGAATTAGAAATTGAAAAATTCAATCGATTCAAAGTAAATAAAACTTTTGTAACCTGTTGTGTTACCCATGACAAATTTGGGACCCGAGAGCCCTCTTTTTTTATCTGTTTGTGAAGGCAGTCCTTAAAGGACCTATTAGCATGTTCCACAATGGCTTGACCTGTGGAATTATAGGGAAGACCATGAGTAACAATAACATTCCAGGTTGTACAAAATTTCAAAAAAGCCTGTGAAGAATAGGCAGGTCCATTATCTGTTTTTAAAGAAGAGGGCTTGCCCAGAGCTGTAATGGCCAAAAAGAGATGAGAAATAACATGATCAGCTGTTTCCCCTTGTTGAGGGGTAGTCCAAATTGCTCCAGAATAGGTATCAATAGATAAATGAATATATTTCCAAGGAGCCAAAGAAGGAACACGGGTAATATCCATTTGCCATAATTGATTAAAGGTGAGACCACGAGGATTAACTCCTGTGTCCCCTGAAGGGGATGCCCCAGAACATTGGGGACAGGATGAAACAAATTGCTCAGTTTGCTCTAGTGGAATGGGGCAAGCTTGTGCCAGCCCCCTGGCATTTTGTTGAAAAAAATGACTAAAAAATACATCTGTAAACAAGGTAGGTACAATATGAACAGCAGCATCAGCATGACTGTTGCCTTCAGAAAGAGGCCCAGGAAGGGATGAATGACTGTGTATGTGAGAGACAAAGTACAAATGCTTCCGGTCTTGTAGTAATTGCTGTAAAGTGAGAAAAAAGGCCATAAGATTGGAGTCATCCTGGACGTGATATAAGCACCTAGAAGATTAAAAATAAGTTGACACACATACTGAGAGTCAGAGATCAGATTAAAAGGCTGTTGAGTAAAAGTGTGGAAAGCTAAAATAGCCGCAGACAATTCTGAGCG
The DNA here is from genome assembly GCA_038048745.1 of Coluber constrictor foxii. NCBI lineage: Eukaryota > Metazoa > Chordata > Lepidosauria > Squamata > Colubridae > Coluber > Coluber constrictor. The sequence goes on along the minus strand of CM075963.1, from coordinate 3,301,217 downwards.
TTGAGGTGAAGACTGTCCTGCAGTGTAGGAAACTTTCCAGATGTCGTCATGAGGATCTTTGTAAGCAATTACTCCTCTCGTTCATCCTCCATCAGAAAAAACAGTAAGAGCTTGCGATAGTGGAGAAGGAGAAAGCAATGAGCGAACAGGAAAGGAGGAAGTCATTAAAAAAGTAAACCTAGGATCTTTAGGGAAATGATATGAAATATAACCTACATAGTCAGTTAGAGCACACCAAAGAGATAAATGATTCCGAAAATAAAAGTGAAAGTCAGATTTTGAAATAGAAAGAACAATATTTATTAAATCAGTTCCATTTCTTCGACAGGCTCGAGTTTGCCCCAAGATTATAAATTCAGCAGTAGCTTGGATAAAAGGCAAAACATTTTGAATTGGTGTATGAGGCAAATAAAGCCATTCAACACAATATACTTTTTGCTGTTCTAAAACAGCCAATACTCCCATGGGTAGTTTACTAGTACGAAATATTAACAGAGATAACTGACAATCTCTATGAGGGATTCGATCCACAAACTGAGTATCAAGATGTTATTAATTTTCTCAACTGTAGCATATACTACAGATGGAACTATAATTAAATCTGCCTTTTTTCCTTTAGTCAATAACTCAAATAATGGACTAAGTAAATGCATAGGTAAAGAAAAATTTGGGCAGACCCAATTAATAGTACCCAGCAATTGTTGCAAATTTACTAAGGAAATAACTTTGAAGACTGCAACATTTTATGTCCTAAATACAGATAAGGTGCAGCTGCACTTTTTCTGAGGCAATTTGCAATCCAAAGACACATAAATCATTTTGTATTTCAGAAAGCCAATTAGGTTGTATTTTTGGTGCTCCAATTAAAATGCCATCCATATAATGATATACCAAAACCAATGGATGACGTTTGCAAAAAGGGGCTAATGCCTCAGCAACATAAAATTGACATAATGTGGGACTATTCAACATTCCCTGTGGTAAAACCATCCAGCGATAGCATTTATTAGGTTCTGAATGGTTCACCGTAGGTACTGTAAATGCAAATTTTTCCTGATCAGGGGGACATAAAGGAATGGAAAAGAAACAATCCTTTAAGGACCATCACCTCATGATCTTGGGGAATCAGATTAGGATATGGTGTCCCGCACTGCAAGGGGCCCGTAGCTTGAATACATGCATTCACGGCTCGGAGATCATGTAAAAAATGTCATTTGCCACTTTTCTTTTTTATCACAAACACAGGTATATTCCATGGACTAGTGGATGGCACAACATGACCTGCAAGCAGCTGATCTTGTACTAACTGGTGGAGAGCCGTTAATTTTTTGTGTGACACGGGCCATTGATCAGTCCAAAAAATTCCTTTTTTACCCATGCTTGATCATGGGAGGACAAGTCCTACATTATTTTCTGTTAAAGGACCTGATAATTGGGATGGAATGACTTGAACCTCCCCAGGAAATTTAAAATTCACTTCCTCCTGCAGGATTAAATCAATACCAGCACAACCTTTTGTAGCTGCAGGAGTATTTTCTATTGTTGATTTATTGTCTCTGTTTGGACTGGGGTCAGAGACCAGCCTGGCCGGAATTTCCCAACCCCGAGCGACATTTGCTTGCCCAATGATAACCTTTCTGACACTTTGGGCATTTTTTTTTTGGCTTTGTTCCCTGATGAAAGGGAGAGTGAGATGTTATGGACATACAACCCCTCCCCTGGATTTTGACACTCTCTTTTAAAATGACCAGGTTTTCCACAATTATAACATTTTCCTTGAGGTTTGCTTCCTTGTGATAAAGCAGCTGCTAACAAATTGGTTTGATAAAAGAATGTTCCTATATCCTGACATGCTTTAATCATATCTGCCAAATCAGGATCTTTTCCCAACCCAACAATTGCTCTTAAGCATTCAGAAGTGGCGTTGTCTTTTGCCAGCCTCATCAACAACTCATTTTGAGCTTCAGGATTGTCTATCTGTCACCATAAAGCATCCTGTAATCTGTTAATAAAACCAGGATATGGTTCATTAGCCTTCTGCCTGATGTTAGAGAAGGCTGGTTGAGGCGTGCCAGAAACAGGCACTTTTCCGAAGGCTCGATAAGCACATTCAGAAGAAACTTGCAAAGTAGCTGCTGGCAGAATAACCTGAGCATCCACTGGAGCAAAAGGACCAGATCCATACAATTGATCAGGAATAAATGCTCCTCCCAAGTGGAGGGCACGCATGGCACATTGATCTTTAAAATCACTATCCCAAACTACATATTGCGCTGGAGTAAGTAACATGCAAAAGGTAGTTTTCCAATCTTCAGGTACTAAAATATGATTTCTCAGCAAGGCTTCTAATATTCCCTGTATATACTGTATTTTCCTGCGTATAAGACTACTTTCTAACACACAAAAATCTTCTCAAAAGTCAGGGGTCGTCTTATACCCGGGTCTCATTCTCCTGTAACCAGGCAGACCAGCCCGAAAGGCTCTGACAAGCCTTAAATGGCTCTGAGGAGGGTCGTCTTATACGCCCAGTCATCTTATACGCCGGAAAATACGGTAAGTACTTCCCAACCCCATATCTCTTAATTCCTTTTCTAAGGACAAAATTCTACTATTTGAGCCCCATTCTGATCTAATTGGCCAGTAACATGCACTAGACGAACAGAAAGCATATCAGCGATTTCTTCTACATTCTCTCCCCCCCCCACCCTTTCTAACTCTTTCTCTAAAATCTGCCTAATGGGGGTGTACAGTGGCCATGGGGATGCAATATAACCAGCTCCTTCAGAAGGAGCTAATGGTTCAAGTAAAGATGGTTTTGAGGGGACAATTTTAATTTTATCATAATCAGGTGGAGGGCTTGTAGTTAATTGTTGCCCTTCCAAAGCATCAGAGCCATATTTTTCTATTGCTTGACAGCATTGATACCATTGATGTAATAATTGCACAGGAGCCCAAGGTTCAAGATGTAATGTATGTCCTATCCTTGTCTAGTCCTGTAAACAAAGTGACCCCCGTTCCGGGTACCAGGGACAATATTTCCCTATCTCAACTATCAGTTGTCTTATGTCAGTCTCGCACGTAGAGACGCCAGATTTGTGGAAAAGGAATCTGAGTTCCTGCACATGCATTTGCTGATATTGAGATAGATTGCAACCCATCACTTACCACTAGGGATCCCTTAGGATGAAAGGTGCACCAGGGGTCTATTCCAGACGATGATAAGGATGTTAAGGATGTTGCTCCCCATGGAGGGTGTCCCTGTTTGGGCGCCATATGTTGTAAATCAGAGGTCCAGGCTTTTGCTCTGTTCCAAGATGTCTCCCCCGCTTTCGCAGAGAGCTTTATTTTTATAGAGTTTTTCACAGGCAGATAAAAGGAAGGCAAGCAACAGAGTACTAATTCAGGGCAAAGCCATTCAGCCACAATATGTCCGTTTATTGCATCAGCGGACCAAGCTTCAACCAAGCTTGACTCAGTCAACCTGATGTCAGTGTTCCAATACCGACATAGAAGCAATGAGGAAAAAAGTTTGACATTTCACCTAGAAAAGCTTTCGGTCAATTCAGTCTCCTGGGAGATGTATGGGAGGGGTGACATCCCTGTGTGCTGAAGAAACAGATAAGAGAGAGTGATCTGGAAGACAGCCAATGGAGAGCAGTGAATGGGGAAGGAATAGGAGGGGTTTTGGATGGAGGGGCCAGTACTGTCTGCATGGTTGTCGGGCACGGCTGCATCGCGGCTGCATCGCTCAATAAAGAGAATATTTCCTAAAGTTTGATGCTTGGAAATTAACTTTATTTTGAGGATGAAACCGAAACTTTGACACCTATAAAGTTAGTTATGATCCCTACAACAGTCAACAGAATACATGTTCTTGCACAGGAACAGGAAGTTCAAGTGCAAAGTCAAAAAGAGGGTATAAATACTCTCTCAACTCCATGTGGTCAGCTACCCAGAACCATATGCCTGGTGATTCTGGAAACCCTCTTTCCAATAAGCCTCCAGCCTCCATTTTGTTTCCAGTGCCTTTCTCCCAGCTTGCAACTTAACCAGATGGATATTTCTTCCAACAATTACATGGAGCAATCACTGTGTTGACCCTCTGCTATCCCATGGGATATAACCCTTCCATCTTTGATATCTCCTATCAAAACTTCCCCGCTTCCTTCTTCTTTCCAAATTCACCCCCAGGGAACAAAAACAAGCAAGAGTTGCGTGATAGATCTGATTCCAGACAGACAAGAAAATCATTTAAAACAGTGTTTTTTAAACCATTGTAAAATGTATAGACTTCAACTCCCAGAATACCCCAGCCAGCAATGGGGAATTCTCGGAACTGAAGTCCACCCATCTTAAAAACGACGAAGGTTGAGAAACACTTCTTTAGGGCAGAGAAAGCTTGAGCAGAGAGCAAGTTAAGGTAGAAGGTCCCGCGAAAAGAAAGGGAATGACCGAGAAATCATTGTAAAAGCCACATCAGTGATATCTTCGCCCTATATTCCTTTAAATCTAATTTAGGATGACTGACAACGAGGAACGGCACAGAGTTTAAAAGGTTGAGGATGTAAGGCGAGTCCTACTAGTGGTTCCTGATTGAGTTCTTTCACTCCTTCAGGGAGCTGCCATTTGAAGCTTCTCAGCAGGTTGGTAAACAAAAGGAAAGACTCTATTCTCGCTAAGTTTTCCGCCACACAGACACGAGCTCCTACAAAGGAAATATTCGAAAAAAACAAGAAAGGGAAGAATTAGACTCATCCCTGAGAGAGCAGTCTTGACATCGGTCAAAGGCCAACATACCAAAGACTAAATAAATAAATAATACATGGAGGGAGAGAGCCAAGAATTGCTTTGTGCATTTCACATTTTTGGCATCTCTGAGATTTTGTGCCAATTTCCTAAATTTAATTTTTGTAAATTTCTTGTCTGGGCAAGTGACCCTACCGTACAGTCTAATGACAGCTGAGTTCAGATATAGATGAAAAGGTGGAATTACAGAATATGTTCGTTTCTTGATTGCAGAGTACTAAATCATTGTAGGTAGTCCTTGACTTACAACGGTTCATTTAGTGACCGTTTGAAGTTACAACGGCACTGGAAAAAGTGACCTAGGACCGTTTTTCACACATATGACGGTTGCTCATAAGTCCTTTTTTTCAGTGCCATCATAACTTTGAACGGTCACTAAATGAACTCTTGTAAGTCGAGGACTATCTGTAGTTAATATATTTGAAGAGTAAACTTTATTTTTTATATTTTTTATTACAATATTGTGGGGCCATAGTTGTCCAGGGCATTACGTGGCCCATGGGCCACTGCTGTAGACCGTTATCCTGGAAGATTCAGTTTCTCCATTGCCAGAGATCCCATTGGCTCTAACAGAGAGGTCAGAAACTGGACTTCAAAAGAGCACCAAAGGAATCGATCCAAACCCGGTCCCAGATTTTCCCTTTCAAGATTACGGGCGGCCCAGTCAAGGATATCCCACTGCTTTCTCCTCAATCCTCTTTCTAACCACCAGGAAAATGATTCAGAGTTTACCTGCTCCAAATGGCAGAAATTCTTCTCTCTTCCTAAAATTTCCCTCTTTGTCCAAAAAATGATTTGGATTGAATTCTTCAGGACTCTCCCATTGCTTGGGATCCAGAAGAACCGAACGGAAATCTACAAAAATTAAAGTTTCCTGAAGGGAAGACAATTGACAAGGTTTGAGCCAACTCAATTTTAGCCTTTGACTACCATTACATTCATTTTAAGCCAAGGGTCGGCAACCCGTGGCTCTGGAGCCACATGCAGCTCTTTCATCCCTCAGCTGTGGCTCCAGACCGAACCGGCTGATCCAACACTGGTTGGTCCTGCTCCTTGCCCCTCCCCTCCCAGTCACTCCTTGCCTGGCCTGAGAAGATAAAGGCAACTGCAGGGGATGGAGACTCGCTCCGGTACATTTGCCCTCAAGACAGCCCTCACCTCTCACCGCTTCAGGCTCGGAGCTGTAAACCATGTGCGGGAAGCAGTACGGCAGAGAGAAGCAGACAGGGCTGATTCTCCAGCACTTCATCTTTTGCTGGTTCTCACAGGTGCTTCTTCTGACATTAGTTAGTGCTGGGGGCAGCTCAGTTGCTCAGGGAGACATGCAACCTGCTCTCTGTCCCGAGACACTGGCCCGAGCCATCTGCAGTCAAAGCCGCTGCTGTTGCTGAGTCTGTGGCCTGCCCGCTGCTCTCGCAGCACCTTGCATAGCACAGTGAAATTTAGTGCTCTTCACAATGGGGGAGGCAAGGTCCACTCCTCCTCCTGGAGCCCCTTTTGACATGGAGCCGACATGGAGCCACACTGCCCCACTCACCCCTGGCAACAGCAGTGGAGACAGAGAGAGACAGAGGGAGAACAAGAGAGACACAGAGAGAGAGATACAGGGAGACAGAGACACAGAGAGAGAGACAGACAGACAGACACAGACAAACACAGAGACACAGAGAGAGAAGAGAAAAGAGAGACAGAGACAGGGAGACAGAAAGACACAGACACAGAGAGAGAAGAGAGAAGAGAGAGAGAGACAGAGAGACAGAAAGACACAGACACAGAGATAGAAGAGAAACAGAGACAGAGAGACAGAAAGACACAGACACAGACACAGAGACACAGAGAGAGAAGAGAGACAGAGAAGGACAGAAAGACAGAAAGACACAGAAAGAGAGACACAGAAAGAGAGAGAGAGAGACAGAGAAGTGAACAATATTTTTATAGAACTATAGACAGGTTGAGGCTTTCGAGGCAAGCGGCCGGGAGGCGATTTCATAAATGGAACAGACTATAGGCTTGTTACACATAAAATAAAGGTAAAAAACGATATATGCAGTATTATCTTCATTTTAAATGTCGAAAGGGTTTTGTGGCTCCCAATGTTTTCTTTTTTGTGGATGGAAACAGATCAAGGACAGATTCAACGTAAAAATAAGGAGAATTTTTTTCTGACGGTGAGAACGATCAATTCATGGATCAGAAGTTGCCTTCAGAAGTTGTGGGAGCTTCATCACTGGAGGCTTTCAAGAAGGGACTGGACTTCCCTCTGTCAGAAATGGTGTAAGTCTCCTGTTTGAGCGGGGTGGGAGGGTTGGTCTAGATGATCAACAAGGTCCATTCCAACTCCGTTATTCTGTTCTCTTACCTTTGGAATAGAAAGGCCACAGACATTTACATCTTTCACTGTTCTCCTGGGAGTACCAATTAAAACGTATTTTTTACGCAGAATTTCATGAAGGACGGCATGAGTGTAAGGCAATTTCCACCGGTCTTCATAACAAATGGAGTCAGAGGAACTCAAAACAGTTTCCATTTCTTTGTAGACTTTATCTGGGTAAAATTTTAGAAAAAGGTAAATAAACCACAGTATTGAAGAGGGTGTTAGAGGAGATACTTTATGACTGTATAATGTCACTGTGCATGACCTTCTGAAATAGTACCGAAAAAACAAGGCGCATAAGATGCTCACTCCCATCACCTCACCAAGATCTTCAGAAAAATGGAAGGGGAGTCCTGGAATTGGAGACTTCCTTGACAGATATTATGTTGCATCCTGCAAGGTGAGTCTGGGCACAGGGGACATTTATCTCTATGATGGTTTACATGTAGTCCTTGACTTATGACCACATTTGTTAATGGAGTTTTGCCCCATTTGTGAATCACTGTAGTTGATAAGTTAGTAACCCAGTTGTTAAGTGAATCTGGCTTCCCCATTGACTTTGCTTGCCAGAAGGTGATTGCATGTCTTTGGGACACAGCAACGGTTGTAAATATGTGCACGAGCGAACCGGTAGCAAAGGTACGTGAAACCCACCACTGGTTGCGATTGAAAAACGGTCTGAAATCCCTTTTTTCAGTGCTGTTGTAACTTTGAATGGTCACTAAATGAACCGTTGTAAGTCAAAGACTACCTGTATTCAGTCTTATTTCCCAGACGAGCCAGAACTACCCTTTTTCTTACCTTGGATATCTGGATACGTCACCATGAGGATCAGAGCCCATTGCATAAAGGTTCCTGTGGTTTCTGTCCCGGCAACAAAAAGTTCCATAATGCAAATAGCCATGTTTTCATTATCAAAGGTTGAGTTGGGCTCACTCTGTTTCTAACAAAAGGAGAGATTTTAGTTAGAATTATTTATTTCTTTGGTGCCTTGGAGTCAGTCTTGACTTTTGGTGATTGCTTGACACGTCCCTGCAGTTTTCTTGGCAAGATGCCAGAAGTGATTTGCCATTGCCTGCTTCCTAGATCTGAAACAGAATGGCTGCCCCCAAAATCACCCAACTGGCTTTGTGTTGTTAGAAGGAAAATCCATCTGGTTCAGTTCCAAGCTGGGAGAAAGACCCTGGAAACAACATGGAGGCTGATTGGAAAGAAAAGTTTATTGATGAAGCAGGGTTCTGGGCAGTGGTGAAATCCGAACCCGTTTGCTATCAGTTCGGTGGAGATTCAAGCGGGCTGTGCGCACGTTCGCAGTCCACACCAAATGTGTGCTGCATCTGCATGAGCAGTGTGCACCAAACCCACGCTGCACTTGCGCATACGCAGTACGCACCAAAAGGAGGCTTGGGAATGTAAGTAGAACAGCAAGTGGGGGATCAGCTGTGCCACGCGATTTAGCTTTGCTAGAAAGCAGGATTTCCTGCTTTCTAGCAAAGCTAAACCGCGCAGCACAGCTGATCATCGGAAATATCAGTCTGATTGAACTGGTAGTTTTTATCACTACCGGTTTGCCCAAAGGGGAGAGAACCAGTAGCATTTCACCCCTGGTTCTGGGGCAGCTGACCAATTGGTTTGATGAGTACATGGTTTCAGTTTCAGAGATGCTGCTGGGTGAGAGGTTGTGCAACCTCTGAAATGCCCTTGGGAGATTGTGCAATGTAATGAACTCTGTGTCTTCTGCTGAATGGTAGTGGGTTAATCTTATTACAGTAGGACCTCGGGTCACCAACGCTTCTGACTATGACCAAATTGGGTTCCGACCAAAAAATTCACAAAATTTTTGAATCTGATCACGAACATATATTCAGGTGGCAATCAAATGCGGCCGCGGCCAATTTCCCCTTCTCTGTTGATTCCCCTTCTACGCCATTTATTTATTTTTTTTGGTAAGCGCATGTGCTTCTGGTCTCGACCAAATCAGGTTGCAACCGAAGTTATGGAATGAATTACGGTCGTGACTAGAAGTTCTACTGTATGTCCTAAATGGTCGTGTCCTGTTCTTAGAATTTGAGTGAAGGAGGAGAATGTAAATTTGTAATCCCCTCGCTGGAGGTGAAGGTCTTTTGTTTCAATCTTTCTTAATTGGCGCAAAATATCTGCTGGGCGCTATTAAGAAAGACTGAGTTTGCTTCCCGTCTTTAAGAGTATTTTTCTCCATGTTTCCTTTAGGGAAATATAATATTCTGCCTTTCTCTGTTAGGGAAATATAATATTCTGCCTTTTTAATATTTCCCAAAATATTTAATATTTTCCAAAATATTCCATTCTTCTATGAGGGGGAGGAGGCTTCCCACAGTGTCTAAAGTGGGACTAAAACTCAATCTCTAAAACTCTCTTGTCTTAAACCCTGTACTGAACATGCTCTTTTAATTAGAATTAAGTATGTGCAAAATCTATTTTTTCTGGGAATGGAACGTTCTAGAGAAACCTGAAACTTTCTACCTTTTCTCTAGACCTTGCCAATCCAGCTATTCTCATCCAAAATAAAGGCTAATTTCCCAGAAACAAATCCTATACACTAGAAGTAGTTGATGAAACACGGGACTGTTTCAGCAGTGGAATCCATGTGAGATATCATGAATTGCTTCCAAATCAAAGATTAGCTTCAGGAAATCACTGATCCAGAAGTAATAGAATGTTTTGCAGTTCTCTGGGATGATCCATTCTCAAATAGAATGTGTATCCCTATTTAACACATACATGCCACACTGAAGATTGTCTGATCATTGTGCTATTCTCATGACATGACATTAAACAGTCACTTTTCTGTGTTTTGAATAGTAAACCCCTTATAGAACTGAGATACAAAATGGGACTAATACAAGGAGTAGTTGTTAAGTGGGGGTGTTGGAATATACAGTGCTCATATATTCTGGGCAACAAGTACAGCCATGATGGCGAACCTATGGCACGCATGCCAGAAAGGTTAACCATTACTGAACTACAGCAATATTCATTAGAGACAATAGATGGCAGCGCTTATAAGTTTGTAGCTCCATCTATGGTATACTAATCTATGTGTTTTCTCTTAATAAAGTTTCCTGCTAACTTGCTGCAGTTAAGCAGAAAAGCACATGGGGAGTGTGCATTATCTGTTCTGAAGGGCTATATACAGAATTTCTAACAGGTTCTTATCTTTTAATTTGCATCTCTTGGCTTTACAAGAAGCCAAGAGACGTAAATTCTAATGATAGTATTCAAGTTAATTGAACTTAAAAGAAGGTATGTCTGTGTGCATAAACAAACAAACAAACAAACATACATACATACATACATACAAACAGGCAGTTTTTAACACAGGTTAAGAACTTGAATAGCCCTGAATAGCCCATGTTCTCAAAGGCTCAAAAAAGCCTCTTGACATATCTGTGGATCCCAGCGGGCATGACTAAAATTCCCAGAAGATCCTTACCTTTTCTATCTGGAGAAGATAAAGATCCAGGAAATCCTTTGGCTGACGCAGGGCCAAATCTTGGCTGTGTTTCTCTGACTCTTCCTTTATAAGCGAGATCCCTGCCTGGATGGATGCTTGTAACTTCTGATAAGCCCCTGGGAGATGTTTCACTAGCCATGGAAACAGTTCACCAAACTATAGGAGAAGTAAAAACAAAATCCTATCAGTTCCCTGGTGAGTTAGGTAATGCAGGTAGTCCTCGACTTACAACAGTTCATTTAAGAGCCCTGGTGGCGCAGCAGACTACTAAAGTGCTGTTAAGTAGCACCAGCTGCCTGCAATTACTGCAAGTTCAAATCTCACCAGGCTCAAGGTTGACTCAGCCTTCCATCCTTCCGAGGTAGGTAAAATGAGGATCCAGATTGTTGGGGGCAAGAGGCTGGCTCTTTAAACCGCTTAGAGAGGGCTGGAAAGTACTGTAAAGTGGTATATAAGTCTAAGTGCTATTGCTAAAAAAGGGTTAATCCACTACCATTAGAATAGCAAAGGACACAAGTCTCACCACATTGCACAACCCCCTAGGAGCATTTCAGACATTGCACAATCCCCTAGCAGTTCTCAGAACCCTATAAAAATCCATGTACTCATCAAACCAATTCATCAGCTGTCCCAGAACTACATGCTGTTGTTGGTTTTGCTCCTCAATAAACAGAGACCTCCTTTCCTTGCGGCCAGACTCCATTTTATTTCCAGTGCCTTTCTCCTGGCTTAGAACCAGACTGGATTTTTCTTCCAACACTCCCTTCTGAAACTCTGCTTTATGTCTTGTTAGAACTGTTTCTTTGTTAGATTTCTGGAAGCAGGTGAGGAAAGCTTCGTGAGTTGACACTGCTCTTTCTATGCTCTTTTCTTCCAGGAGTGTAAGTGGACTTCCGTAGCAGTCCCTCCTCCCATTTTTCTCACCATCCACCCATCCATCCATCCATTCAACCATCCATCCATCCCTCCCGCCAAACAACTAAACAACTAACCACCACCCACCCACCACCCATCCATCCATCCAACCATCCACCCATCCAATCAAACAACCACTACCCACCCATCCAACCATCCAACCAACCAACTATCCAGTTAACCAACCAATCAGAGGTGGACCTCAAATCTTCCAGTTGAACTTCCATGGAGTATCAGAAGGTGAATTTCAACTTGCTCTTCTTGAGGGTCAACCCTAGTACAATGCCTTAACCTTCCATCACATTTGCCCAGTCACAAAACAGAACATTTCCTATGTGGTTTCTAAACATTCTTTTACTATATCAAATGTTCAGTGACAAAGGAGGAGAGGCCTCTGAAAAGCTGTTCCAAATCTCTGGCTGACACGTTAAGTGACCTACGACCGTGAACTCTCCTTACATTACAGATGAAAAATAACCAATTCATAAAATAAACAAGTAGGAACAATTTAACTTTGGACGGCAATGTGGAGCTAACATTGGGCATTTTGCCTCTAAGAACAGATGATAGTATTAGCTTTAAAACTGAAATTAGTTTGTCTATCTGCGTAATTTAAAACTTTGGTCTATTTGCCTAGATGTAAGACCACTTTCGTACAGTAGTCTTCGGAATACTAATAAGAGACTTAGAAAGTTCTAACGGACTCAATAAGAAACTGATTACTCACCAATAAGAAAGTGGAACCTCCAAATTTGCTGTAATTACTAATGTATTCTAATATCATCTGGAGCTTTGTGTCTTCAGGGGGTAACCAGTATCCAAAACTCAAGAGGCAAATCATATTACAGACTGAATTATTGATGGGCGGTAAAGGATCAATTGGCTGCCCTGTAAATGAAATTGTACATTATTATGTTAACAACGCGCCAGCTTGGAGGAGCAAGACCTCATGATGAACTGAGAGAGAGGGTTAGAAATAGGATTTAATTGTTAAGGGATGAGGTTGTTGAGATTTGTCCTATTTTAGGAGGGTTTGCAGGTTTGGATGGGAGGAACTATTTCCAATTCAATCACATCAAGTCTGATGTTAGGGCCACTTAGATCTAGAGATACACTGTCTTTACCTTGGGTGGAGTAGCAGTTCCCTGGGCAAGAATAGGGTGTAAATGGGGGCTCTTCCTGGACATCCAGGACATCCAAGGAACAGGTGGCAACTGTCTCCAGAAAGGTCTAAGTTTCTAAGTTGGTTGGAATTCTTTACATTTCATATTTTTAGTGTGATTACAATTTTGCTGTTTTATTTCACTTTGTGAGCTACCCAAAACTGATATGGTGACAGGTGCTGCTTTCCATTGAATGAATCAATGAATGAATTTAGCATTGGAAAACAAAACAAAACAAAACAACAAACACAGAAAAACAGAGTCACGCAATTTCTCCCCAATCTCCCACATCCTCAAAGTACTCCTACCCTTGGCGCGTGCAAAAGTCTCCACCAACTGATGTGCCACCTCTTCTAGTTTACTCTCCATGTCTGCCTTCCCCAGTCCCAACGTGCGTAGAGCATTTATGGTAAAACGTCTCTGCTCTTTCCAGTTGTGTCCATTGGAAAATGAAATGCCTAAGGAATCAATGCGAGATTCACATTTTAAAAAAGCCCCATAAACATGACTTACAAGTCCCACAAATAATTGCAGCATGCGAGGCAGCTGGATGGCTATCCGAAGCTTCTTGCAACCTTTTTGTTCTTAGTTTCCCTTGAAATGGAGCTGCATATCTCCACCCCAGATCACCCTGGAGATGCCCTTTCCATGATGTCCCGCTGCCTGGAAGGGGTGCGGGCCTGGATGGGAAGAAACAGGCTCAGACTCGACCCATCCAAGACTGAGTGGCTGTGGATGCCGGCATCTCGGGATCTAGTGACTCCGTCACTAGTGATAGGAGGAGAGGCACTTGCTCCCTCCAATAGGGTCCGCAATCTGGGTGTCCTCCTGGATTCTCGGCTGTCTTTAGAAGATCACTTGACAGCCATAACCAGGGGGGCTTTCGCACAGGTATGCCTGGTGTGCCAGTTGCACCCTTTTCTAGACCAGGACTTTTCTAGACGGCCCTCACAACCGTCACTCATGCCCTTGTTACTTCTCGGTTGGACTACTATAATGCCTTCTACATGGGGCTGCCCTTGGGATACACCCGGAGGCTTCAGTTACTCCAGAATGCAGCCGCGCAGGTTGTTACGGGAGCCTCTCGTTACTCCCATGTAACACCTCTCCTGTGCGAACTGCATTGACTGCCAGTGGTCCTCCAGGTTCATTTCAAGGTGCTGGTGCTCACCTATAAAGCCCTACATGGCTTAGGCCCAGGGTACTTGCAGGAGCATCTCCTGCCATCCTCACATCATCTTGTGCGTTCTCATAGAACGGGCCTCCTCACGGTGCTTTCAGTCAAACAATATTGGCTGGTGGCCCCCAGGAGGAGAGTGTTCTCTGTGGGAATGCCGACCCTCTGGAACGGTTTGCCCACTGGGCTTAGGACAGCCCCCGACCTCCTCTCCTTCCACCGTGAACTGAAAATGTGGCTCTTTCATCAAATGGACTGACCCGTTGAGGGGTTTTTACATTGTAATAATTTTAATTAATTTTAATTGGATTTTAATTCATACATAACTCATATTGTCAATTTTTTTATCCTGTAAGCCGCCCTGAGTCCTTTGGGAGAAGGGCGGCATATAAATCGCAATAATAATTAAATAAATAAAATAAACTCTTTCCCACATTCACTTGCACACCTTGTCTGCTCTTTCCCAAAAAGGGTCTAGGACCGTGATGATGAACCTATGGCACATGTGCCACCGGTGGCACATGTAGCCGTATCAGTGGGCACGCGTGCCGGCCAGCTGATTTTCGGGCCTTCTGGGCCAACCAGAAGTAGGGAAACAGGCTGTTTCCTGACTCCGGAGGGTCTGGGGGAGGGAGGCCTGTTTTTCTTTCTCACCTGGCTCCAGATTCTTTCTATGCAACTGGGGAGGCCAAAAACAGCCTTCCCCACTTCAGAGGCCCCAAAAATGAAATAAAAATAGAAATAGCTGTAATCTATAAACTCCTATATCTATTGTCTATTTAACAGAACAGAGTTGGAAGCTTTGCTAGCTGGGGAACTCTGGGAGTTGAAGTCTTAAAGTTGCCAAGGTTGGAGATCCCTATCTATTCCAACCACCTGCTCAGACAGGAACCCCTACACCTGTATGGCAAAGCTATGGCACGCATGCCACAGGTGGCACGTGGAGTCACATCAGTGGGCATGTGAGCTCAGTTCCGGTGTGCACAGCTGATTTTCGGACCTTTTGGGCCTTTCTAGGATCCTGGGGAGGGCGAAAATGGCCTTCCCCAACTCTGGAACTCGGCAAAGAGACCGTTTCTGGCCTCCAGAGGGCCTTTGGAGGGGGGGAGCCCATTTTTGCCCTCCCTAGGCCCCAAGAAAGCCTCTGGAGCCTGGGGAGAGTGAAAAACGGGCCTTCCGTTCCCACCGGAAGTCAGCAAACTGGCCGTTTCTGGCCTCTGGAGGGCTCCCAGAGGCCGGAAACAGTCTGTTTGCCAAGTTCCAGAATTGGGGAAGGCTGTTTTTGCTCTCCCCAGGCTCTTAGAAAGCCTCTGGAGCCTGGGGAGCGAAAAAAAAACAGGCCTACCGGGCCTACCGAGCCATCACGTGCCAAAAACAGGGGGAGCATTGGGGGGGTGGGCGCATAGAATTATGGGTGTGCGCACACGCGCGCAACCCTCCGCGCTCCCCCTGCTTTTGGCCCGCGATGGCAAAAAGGTTATCCATCACTGCCCTATACCATTTCAGACAAATGGTTGTCCTATGTCTTCTTAAAAACTTACAGTGTTAGAGCACTTACAACTTCTGGAGGTAAATTGTTCCACTGTTTAATTGTTCTAATTGGCAGGAAATTCCACCTTAGGTGTAGGTAGTTTCTCTCCTTGATTACTCTCCATCCATCTTGTCCAGCCCTCAGGTGCTTTGGCGAATAGCTTTAGTCCCTCTTCTTTGTGGCAACTTCTGAGATTTTGGAGGACTGCTATCATATCACCCCCTAGTCCTTCTTTTCATTAAACTATACGTACCCAATTCCAGAAACCATTCTTTATATGGCTTAGTCTCCAGTCCCCTAATCATCTTTAGGGCTCTTCTCTGCACTCTTTCTAGAGTCTCCACATCCTTTTTATATTGTGGTGACCAAAACTCGATGCCGTATTCCAAGTGTGGTCTTACCAAGGCCTTATAAAGCGGTATTAACACTTCACGTGATCTTGATTCTATCCCTGTATTAATGCGACCGAGAATTGGGTTGGCTTTTTGGCAGCTGCATCACGTTGCTGGCTCGTATTTAAGGGATTGTCCACTAGGATGCCAAAATCCCACTCAGGGTTACTGCTGTAGAGTCAGGTACCATCTATTCTATGTGCCAGAACCTTACTTTTCTCACCATTCAATTTCATGTTGTTAGATAGGACCCAGTGTTCAAGTCTGTCAAGCTCCTTCTCTACCTTGAGCCTATCTTCTGGAGTCTTGGCTATTCCTGCCAGCTTGGTGTTGTCTGCAAATTTGATGAGTTCCCCTTCTATCCCCTCATCTAGATCATTTTTGAAGATATTGAACAGTACTAGACCTACTACAGAGTCTTGGGGCACTACATGCTTCCCTCCATGAAGATGTAATTGCATTTAGGATTACACGGTGAGTGCGGTTTGTCAGCCAGTTACGAATCCATCTGGTGCTGATGCTGTCCAACTCACATTTCTCTCTCTTATCAAGTAGTAGATTGTAGTCTACTTTATCAAATGCCTTCCTGAAGTCCAAGTAAATTATATCCACACCATTTCTCTGGTCCACTAATTTTGTCACGCTGTCAAAGAATATCATAACTTTTGCCTCTAGGTGTTTACTGATTCATTGCTTTGTGTGTTTCAAGAGTTTCCTTGCAAGACTGGAATATATCTTCCAGCCATACTGAGTTTTATTCTGATGGTGCGCTTTGGCAGTTTTCTAGAAGGAAAGTTTCATTTGAGGTTTAGTAAAGTTCAATTGAAGTTTCATAAATAAAACAAGATTAATAAATTTGGGGCAGTCCTTTAGGTTTGAAGTAGACAAAGAGAACAGCAATTGATTTACACAAATCTGCTCTCTGAACAGAAGCATTTCAGAACCAAAGGACACAGCTACCAGGGGTGGGATCTGCTTACCTTTACTACCGGTTCGCAACTGCATTGCCCAGATCACCGATGATGACATCTGGGTCAGGCAGTGGGGCCTCCTGCCAGTTTTACTACCAGTTCCTGTGAACTGGTCTGAACTGGAGGCAACCCACCACTGATGACTACCAAGCAAAATTTCACATCCTGAAAAACAACCCCATCCAAAGGCATCTTTGTTGTAAATCAGAGGTCCAGGCTTTTGCTCTGTGTGAAGATGTCTCTCCCGCTCTAGCAGAGAGCTTTATTTTTTATAAAGTTTTTACAGGCAGAAAAAAAAGAAAGGGCAGCAATAGCATCCTAATTGGTAAAAACTATTCACCCCCTCTCAAGATGCCATCCTCTCTGAAGGTGAGATGAGATAATCCAGATCAAAGCCAAAATGAGACCATAGGAGCAGGCAAGACCCACAGTGCATGAGCTAAGGCAGTGTGCTGCTTAAAGCTTGGCACTACGACATTTGACCTACCTCTACACATCTCCCAGTCAAATGCTTCCTTGAGCCTCATCATGCTTGAAGTTAATATGGGGAACAAATAATATTCTTCTTGTCTTCCGTTTCTTCAGTTAATGGACAATAAAATACTTTGGTCTTCAGAAGAACTTACCTTTACCTCTACATATTTTTAAAAGAAAAGTTGAAAGGGGCCGATCAGCAAAATCTTGTGAACGGTTAATCAGGCTTTCTTTCACTGCATGAAATCCAGAAATTACTACCATAGGTTGATGCCACAACCACACAGTGTAAATGTCTCCGTATTGCTTCCTCAGCTGACATTTGGGACAGAAAAAAGAGAAAACAGCTGGGACTTTATAGCAGGCAGATGAACCTTCATCACCTTTATATGACAGGAACTAGAATTAGTATCCCATTTCCCATGTAACACCCCCCCTCCTGCCCGCCGCCATCTATTTCTGGAATGGAAATTGGATTAAATGGCAAGGAATAGTTCCATAGAAATTGGAATTTCCTTTCTGACCAGTTTGGGTCCCATCTCTATTTTCCTAAGCCATTTAGGTCCTGGATTGCATAAAAGAGAAACACCCATGAGCTCCAGGCAAGCATGGCACTGGCATTACTTCAAACATAATAACTATTCAAACGTTTCTAAGATATGCAATAAAGCAGTAGGTTTTCAGGCACTGCACGCCAAAACTAGTTCTTGTCCTCATTAAGCAAATAAGTTCTCATGCTAAGCTTCTCTATCTTAATGATTCTTGAAGAAGACTCAGTCACCCACGCTCTGGCCATTTCCCATTGGATATTGCAACACATTCTACATGGTGCTACTCTTTTGAAAATATGTGATGCAGAATGGGGCTGTGTGGGCAATCTTAGAAGCCGAAAGAACGGTGCATAAAATACAGGGGTGAAATGCTAATAGTTTGGACCGGATCGGGAGAACTGGTAGAAGAGATTGGAGCTGGTTTGTCGAACTGGTAGCAATCACTGGCTCACTCCACCCCTCAATCAGTCTGCAGCCCGCAATCCTGCCACGCTTCCCTGCCTTCCACCCAGCCTTCCCGGCATCCATATGGCCAGCTTGCAAAGGCAGGCAAGTGGAAAGCCATGTGGAAGGAAGGCAAGTATGGCAAGGGTGTGGGGAAGGGAGCTGCGGGGAAGAGAGCCTGCCATGCTTGCCTGCCTTCCACGCTACCTTCCCGGAGGTTTCCCACCCCCGCTTGCCTTCTGCGGTCCATCCCAGCCAGGTAGCCCTACATCTTCCTGAAGAGCAGGTTGCCGCACTTGTAGTCACGCAGCTGGCTGGAGCAGAACATGGTGCGGTCGGAGATACATATGCAACCCCCGCTGAGGTCAACCTGGTCAAGCAATCACCGCACCTCCGCAAAAACAAGGTCGCCGGGGCTTCCTTGCCGGCCTTCGCCACCTACATGTGCTGCACGTGGAAGGGGCCGCCACCGCCATCTCTCGCCATCCTCCCTCCCCACCTGACTGCAGATATCCGCCTGCCTGAAGCAACGTCCCAAAGCCAACCCCACTGCCAACCACCGGGAGCAACCTACCACTGCTCTAACCACTGTACCACCGAGGCTTAGATAGATAAAAAGACAGACAGACAGACTAACAAATACCTTAGTGAAAGTATCATTGTAAAGCTTGGTCCCAATCTGCCAGAGTCCACCAATGAGAGGAAGAGGAAGAGGGCCAGGAGGGTAATGTCTGCTGGACCACAGCAGTTTTAGAAAATCCAGGATCAGAAATCCCACCAGCACAGTAGTGAGAACTTCCCAGATCTCAGCCATTCCCCAGCTTTTTCTTCTGTTTTCTGCTGCAATTTGAATCTGTCCTTGATTCAGCTGCAAATTGTTCCTTTTGTGCCAAGTTGTGTTTTTGAGCATTTCAAAATCCTGGTCTGGATTTTGGAATTGGTCTGATCCAAATCTTTCTATTTCAGAGACAGAAAATCGAGTTCTGCATATAAACTCAGAATATTTCAACTAAAGCAAGAGCAAACCTTTATCTTAAAAGTATGAAAAGTAAAACAATACTGAAAACTAGATGTTTTTTCCATAGTGCAGAAGAATATTCTCTGTAGCGTCATGGAGCTGATTTGGAAGACTGATTTCTCTAGAAATCTCAAGTTTTTCTGAGGCCCATGGAATTAAAGTCATAATATAATTTAACTTTACTCCGAGGCTTGATTTCCCTCAAAGTTCCATTTTATTAGAGATGTCATATTGGCACATCTCGGAAAATCCGAATCTAAATCCGATTCCAGGTTTTCTCCACCCAAAGGAATGTTCAAGTCCCTGCCCAACACCCAGAAGTCCATCACATGGTCCAATCCAAACACCATCCCAACTGGAGATGCCTCCCAGTTCCAGCCGTCCAGGTGCAGGGCAAGATGGTCTTGAGTCCAGGGGTTGGGGACCTCTGAATTTTTTTCTGAAAGAAAGTTTTTCTGATTTCCCTGGAATTAAAGTCATAATACAATTTTAAAGAAGGTGATATATATATATATATATATATATATATATATATATATATATATATATATATATATATATATATATATATATATATGTAGGTCTTTGGTTGTTCGGGTGTTCTGCTGCGTAGAATTGGATGTGTCTTGGCGATGTTTCAATGAAGTCTCATTCGTCATCTTCAGGTTGGTGTTCTCAGCTTCGTGCTTCTAGGAGCAATGTGAGATCGCTGCAGCGCGAAGCACGAAGCCGAGAATACCAGCCTGAAGATGACGAATGAGACTTCGTCGAAACGTCACCAAGACACATCCAATTCAACACGGGAGAACACCTGAACAACCAAAGACCTACATATAAACACCCGCGAAAACCTCAGAAAACAAATATATGTTGTTGACTTCATCTAATATAGGGAAAAAACACCAAGTGTGGTTGTTTTTTGTTTTTTGTTTAAAAAAGTTTTTTTTTATTTTATTACATACAAAAATTCCCATTTCAATTGAACAGTGTCTTGTCCGGGTAGAATTCTAGGAAATAATAATCATGGTATTCACAACAATATTCCTTGCATTAATATCAATTGTATTAGTATTAATATTAATAATAATCTTAATGTTTGTGTAACCAAGTTAATGTATCTTCCTTGTATCACTAATCTTTCCATATTTCCGTTTCTAGCTCCTTTTTTTGTCAGCTAGCCATTGATAAAATAAGTCGCAAGTTGAAAAGTATTCAGTTTCTTTCTTTTCCTTAATTGTAAGTGTTAGCTTATTCACTTCTGCACATTCTAATATTTTTCTAATCACATCATCTGTTGGGATCTCTTCACGTTTTCATTCTTGTGCAAATTCTATTCTCTGCAGTCAATCATCTGTTTTGGAGGCGACCCTGCGCTAGTCTGCAGGTGCCCTAGTGGCAGGAGAGTGCCTGTGGAATTGAAAGATCTTGGCGTGGAGGCGGCCTGGAGGTGGTCTGGAGTTTGATCTAACGACCTTAGCGATGTGAAGATGGCTCCGGCGACGCCAGCGGTGCCCCAATTTGTCATCGGGCCTACGGACCTACTCCCCCCCCTCCCGCCCCACTTGTTTTTGCCGGCCCTCGAACTTTGTCCACCTTCCCTGCTATCTGTCCGTTATTCTCTGGAGTGGTATTTTAAACTTTGGCTTTTTTCACCATTTTTCCATCATTCCGCTGGCTGGCCGCTGAAACAGGCCAGCTCATGGGAGGACTTATGGAGCCGATTCTTTGTCACCTACCCTGAGGGGCTGCCATACCGGCAGGAGGAATTTGCCGGGCCACGGTGAGAGAGTGGCCGTGGACTTGGATTTTTCTAACGCTCCTGCCGTTGGTTGGACCACCGTGAGAGGGTGGCCCGGACATCCCCTCAGCTGGACAGAATGCGGGGACTCCTAGCCGCTGCCGTGAGAGGGTAGCGGCGTCTCTCCCGATTGACCTGGTTCTGCTTCAGGACATTTCCGAACTATGATGATGGACCTATGCCATGCCCCCCATTCTCTTGTCTGCAAATTGTTGGATGTTCCCTAGGTCCTCGCTTCTTGCCCTGCGAGATTCCCCCCTCTCGCAGGTTTGGCCCTCTACGTTATCGAGGGCCTACCTTAATGACGGGTTTTGGGACCCCAAGAGGTGGCATGTGAAAAAACGGGGACTGAGGGGTTTTTTAAGAACTTTTTAAACGGGTGTTTTAGGGGGTTCCGGGGTGGGGGAGGGTGTGGGTTTGGGGGAAAATTTAGGGGGGAAAGGGACAGGCCAGGTAGTCTCAGATGCCATTGGGGGTCTAGTTTCTGGAGGTAAGAGGGCTCTTACTGAGCCCTCTGCTGAGGGTTGTGTGATAAATACGCTATGTGGGAGGGGCAGATATGGCGAGAGCAGGGGACCATATCGTGTGGTGGGGGCACGCACTCGCTGCCTTCGAGCGATTGCTTGCCCCAGTCCCCAGAGCTATTCCTGTTCCCCGGGTTGTCTAGAGTCTCAGGACCCGGGGCTCCGGCTGCTGTTATGCAATGCCAGGTCCGTTGTAAATAAAGCCCCTCTCATATGTGATCTTCTTAAAGAGGGGGGTGCGGACCTGGCTGGTATCACCGAGACCTGGTTGGGCCACAAGGGGGGGTCCCCCTCGTGGAGATGTGCCCACCAGGTTTTCTTGCATTCCACCAGCCGAGAGCCCAGGGCAGGGGTGGGGGAGTAGCGGTTGTTATTAAAGAGGGTCTGGGTCCGAGGGAGGCCACTGTACCTCAGATAGCCGGGTGTGAGTCCATCTTTGTGAGGTGGGGCCCTGGTGGGCAGATGGGTCTGTTAGTCACGTACCTGGCTCCCTGCCACGTGGCAACGACCCTGCCCGAGCTTCTCAATGTTATAGCCGAGGTGGCGGTTGGTACCCCCAGGCTTATAGTCATGGGGGATTTCAACTTGCCATCCATCGGGGAAGCATCTGAGATGGCTCGGGAGTTCATGGCTTCCATGACGGCCATGGACCTGACCCAGGTAATTCAGGGCCCGACTCACATAGGTGGACACACCCTGGATCTAGTTTTTGTCTCTGGTCAGTGGTTGAGTGGTCTTGATATTGGGGATATAGCCATGGAACCCTTGTCATGGACTGACCACTCGCTCCTTCGACTCGACTTTCTGACCGCTGCACCCCACCGCAGGGAGGCGGAACCAACTAGGTGGTTCCGCCCCAGGCGCCTGATGGATCCTGATAGGTTCCAGACGGAGCTTGGGCCATTTCCTGAGACACTGACACACGATTCGGCCGAGGACCTGGTGGCTGCCTGGAATAGGGCAGCCGGTGGGGCCTTGGACCGCGTCGTGCCTTTGCGGCCTCTGACCCGGCGTCGAACTCACTTGTCTCCTTGGTTCACCGAGGAGCTGAGGGAGATGAAGTGCCGGAAAAGACGCCTAGAGAGCGGTTGGAGGGCCAGCCGCTCTGAATCTGACTTGACACTAGTAAGAGCTCATATTAAGACTTACTTAGTGGCGATAAAAGCAGCGAAATCTAATTATTTTGCCGCTCTTATCGCGTCATCAGATAATCGCCCAGCCGCCCTGTTTAGGGTGACCCGCTCCCTCCTTCATCTGGGAGCGCGGGAGGATCCCTTGCAGGGACGTGCTGAGGACTCTGTTCAATATCTGGATGATAAAATAACTCAGATTCGGGATGATCTGGCCGCCGACTGGGTTGGTTCAGGTGAGATGTCTGAGCCCGGTCTTGAGAGTGTTATCTGGGCTGAGTTCGATCCTGTGGCTCCCGAGGACATGGACAGGATTCTGGGAAGACTGAATGCTACCACATGTTTATTGGACCCGTGTCCCTCCTGGTTGGTGCTGGCCTCCCGGGAGGTGACACGAGGCTGGCTCCAGGAGATTATAAACGCTTCTTTGAGTGAGGGTGCCCTACCGACCGCTTTGAAGGAGGCGGTGGTGAGGCCCCTCCTCAAGAAGCCCTCCCTGGACCCAGCTAATTATCGTCCAGTCTCCAACCTTCCCTTTCTAGCGAAGGTTGTTGAGAGTGTGGTGGCGTGGCAGCTCCCCCGGTACCTGGATGAAGCTGTCTATTTAGACCCGCTCCAGTCCGGCTTCAGGTCTGGTTACAGCACTGAAACGGCATTGGTCGCGTTGGTGGATGATCTCTGGAGGGCCCGGGGTAGGGGGTACTCCTCTATCCTGGTGCTGTTAGACCTCTCAGCGGCTTTTGATACCATCGACCATGGTATCATGTTGCGCCAGTTGGAGGGATTGGGGGTGAGAGGCACCGTTTTACGGTGGTTCTCCTCCTACCTCTCCGACCGGTCGCAATCTGTGTTGACAGGGGGGCAGCGGTCGAGCCCGAGGCGCCTAATGTGTGGGGTGCCACAAGGGTCGGTCCTCTCACCCCTTCTGTTCAACATTTATGTAAAGCCGCTGGGTGAGATCATCCGTGGTTTTGGGGTGGAATTCCATCAGTACGCTGATGACACTCAGCTGTACATTTCCACCCCAGACCACCCCAACAATGCCGTGGAAGTGATGTCCCAGTGCCTTGAAGCTGTGCGGGTCTGGATGGGGAGAAACAGGCTTCGACTCAACCCCTCCAAGACCGAGTGGCTGTGGCTGCCGGCATCCCGATATAGCCAGCTGACTCCATCGCTGGTTATTGGGGGCGAATCATTGGCCCCCACGGAAAGGGTTCGCAACTTGGGCGTCCTCCTGGATCCACGGCTGTCATTAGAGGATCATACGACAGCTGTGGCCAGGGGCGCTTTTTATCAGGTTTGCCTGATACGCCAGTTGCGGCCCTTTCTAGATCGGGACTCACTACGCACAGTCACTCAGGCGCTCGTGACGTCCCGCCTGGACTACTGTAATGCTCTCTACATGGGGCTCCCCTTGGGATGCACCCGGAGGCTTCAGCTGGTGCAGAATGCGGCCGCGCGGGGGATTATGGGAGCGACAGGGCGCTCCCACGTGACGCCTCTCCTGCGTGAGCTGCATTGGTTGCCGGTTGACTTCCGGGTGCATTTCAAGGTGTTGGTAATCACCTTTAAAGCGCTCCATGGCTTAGGACCAGGGTACTTACAGGACCGCCTTCTGCCACCAATTGCCTCCCACCGGCCGGTTCGCTCCCACAGAGAGGGCCTCCTCAGGGTGCCATCAGCCAGACAATGTCGGCTGGTGACCCCCAGGGGGAGAGCCTTCTCTGTGGCAGCCCCGACCCTCTGGAACGATCTTCCTCCAGAACTGAGAACAATAGCTGACCTCCGGACGTTCCGTCGAGCTCTGAAGACCTATCTTTTTCAACTTGCAGGACTGGCCTGATCCCTTCTATTTTTTATAAATTTTAGGATTTTATTGGTTTTAAATTTCAGCCTAATTTATATTTGTTTTAGCATGATTTTAACTTTTGTATTGGTTTTTTAATTGGCTGTTCACCGCCCTGAGTCCGTCAGGAGAAGGGCGGTATACAAATTTAATAAATAAATAAATAAATAAATAAATAAATAAATAAATAAATAAATAAATAAATAAATGCATGTAATCAAATATACATTCCCTTTGTTATACTTGTCTGGCAAAATGCCCAACAAACAGGTCTCTGGTTTCAAATCTATATGTTGTTTTATCATTTTTTCTAGCCATGTATGCATTTTTGTCCAATATTTTTTCGCTTTTTGACATGTACCAAAAGTGATTTAGAAGAGAGAAATTTACAATAAGGATGTCTCTGAATGTACAAAGTAGTGGTTACCGTATTTTTCAGAGTGTAAGACGCACCGGAGTATAAGATTCACCTACCTTTTTTGTTTTGTGTTTTTTATAAAAAGTATTTTTTTTATTTTTTAGACAAACACACATACAAACATACAATGTATTTTCTTTGAACAGAGTATTTGGTCAGTTCACAAATTTAAACAGTGTTTAGTCATTTCAATTAAATTTACAATTTCTATATTTCCTTTTTGCTATATTTATTCTTCATCTATTTTTTAAAAAAAACCAATATTACCCTTCATTCCAGTGGTGGGATTCAAGTAATTTAACAACCGGTTCTCTGCCCTAATGATTTCTTCCAACAACCAGTTTGTCAAACTCCTCAGAAAGTTAACAACCGGTTCTCCCGAAGTGGTGCGAACTGGCTGAATTGCATCACTGCTCCATCCTTATCTCTAATCTTAATCAAATTCAATTTTTCCCTTCTATTCTATATTATACCCCCTCCCATTGTCATCTATTTTATATCCATCCTCACATTGGTTAATTATGTAATATTACAATTGTTTAATACAAATTCAACATGTTAATATAAATCAATTAGTTATATAACTATCTTTTTTTGTATATTAATCAATATGAACATGAATATTCCAATTATTTCAATGCAATCCAATTTCTTACAAATCAATTATATTTACCAATAATAATAAACTAAACAATTTTCCCCATATATTCCTCCAAACCACAACTTAACCATTTCTACTTTCATCACAATATATAATTAAAAATATTTCAATCGTTACAATTTCTAGCAAATCTGTAGTAGACTACGTCACAATGCAAGAAGGAAATAAACTTGTCCCATTACATACATAGGGTAACGCACAAAAGTCTATTACATATACCAATTGACATGCTTATCCAATATCTCCATTTATAGCTCGATTTGACATCCAATTATACCATTGATTCGAAGATATATAGTAATCTGTGTCCACCCCCTCCCCCCGTCTTTTCAGTAACATAGTAAGCCGATCTGATTCCACACAACTCATTATTTTCTGAATTACTACTTGTTTGGGTGGGCTAATATTCATCTTCTAGTATTGGGCCCACGCCAATCTTGCAGCTGTTGTTATATGCAGCAGCAGGTACCATGCTGTTCTATTAACATTTTCGGGTCTTATCCCTAATAAAAATATTTCAGGACGCAATTGTATATGCTGCCCCAACATTTCATTGAGCCACTTCAAAATATTCTTCCAAAATTTCATTGTCTCTCGGCAGGTCCACCATTGGTGGAAATATGTGCCTTCTTTAACGCCACATTTCCAACTGACTAGGGTATTCCAGGGAACATTTTTACGAGTCTGGCCGGAGGTAAATGCCATCGATATGCCATTTTATATATATTTTCTTTATATCCTATTGACCTATTGGCTCTATTGAATAACCTAGATTCTTCTCCCAGGCGTGAACCGAAATCTTCACACCTTCCTCACCTACCTCCATATTCATAAAGAATTTATAACATTTAGATAACACCTTTTCATCCACCCCCAATAATATTCTATCCAAAATCTGCACCTCTCGGCTAATCCCAAATCTCTGTCTACCCCTTCCCATTGTCATCTATTTTTATATCCATCCTCACATTGGATAATTATGTAATATTAAAATTGTTTAATACAAATTCAACATTTTAAATTGTTTAATACAAATTCAACATTTTAATATAAATCAGTTATATAACTATCTTTTTTTGTATATTAATCAACATGAACATGAATATTCCAATTATTTCCATGCAATCCAATTTCTTACAAATCAATTAATTATATTTACCAATAATAACAAACCAAATAATTTCCCCCTGTTATGTTACTCATTTTCACATCTTAAATTCTCCCAATAACCCGCATAGTTTTGCCCATATAATCTTCCAAATCATAATTTAATCATTTCTACTTTCATCACAATATATAATTTAAAATATTTCAATCATTACAATTTCCCTAATTAAATTTCAAAATGTTCTAGCTGTTATCCAAGCTACAATTTAATTCTTTTTACTTTCACCACCATATACCATTAAAGATATTTCAATTGTTACAGTTTATACTTATTCATATTTCTAAAAAAAAATTAAAAATAAAAACTTATAATTGTCTAGATTTCAAAAATACAAAGACAAATATTCCAATTATTATTCATTTCATTTTTACAATAATGATTTCCCATTTATTTCTTACTACTATTCATATTTCAATTCTAAATATGTATAACATTTTTCTCTTTCATTTTTTTTATTTGATTTATATGCTGCCCTTCTCCAGAGACTCAGGGCGGCTTACAATGCATTAAGCAATAGCCTTCATACTTCTGTAAGCTGACTTTGTATAAATATGCAAAAGGATGAAGGCTATTGCTTAACGCCTTGTAAGCTGCCCTGAGTCTTTGGAGAAGGGCGGCATATAAATCAAATTTTAAAAAAAGTGATGGAAATCTTGTAGGGCAAGCGGTGGCTGTCTGGCAAAACAGAGTCCATGAAAAATGGTGCTGAACAAAGTCCGCAATATTGCAAAGTTACACAATAACAAACATTTGTTTTACAAGACAGTTTGGAAAAGCAAACAGGGATTCTAAATTTTTCTGGGTGGGTTTTGTTTGCAGGATTGAGAAAGTTACTTGACTAGAAATGATACCCCATTTTGCAACTGGAATTGACCTGTGTCCAGTTCTTTTAACATTGATTACACTACAAGAACATGCACTACATAACCTGTTTTAAAAACAGGTTATGTAGTGTATGCTTATTCAGGATGAGATTAGGGGTTTTTCGTCACTGCAGGCCTGAGGCTGCTGGACTTCTGGGCATAAGCCTGCTGAAAACAAAGGTAGTTTAAGAAAATCCTTTGTAGATTTCAGCTTCTTCTGCTTTAGCCGTGATGATGGGCAGGTGTTCTGTCTGCGTGATATTTCCTCCTTTAAAGACCCATTAACAGATGTTATTTTAAGAATGAACTTTGTCTGCAAGAGAGGTGAACGTATTTCAGCATGCCAAAGTCATATTACTAGAGCTTTGTCACTTACTACACCAATCTTTAAAAAGAAGCAAACGTTTTAGAATAAAGAAAGATAATACTTATTAGTTTCGGTTTCTAAGTCATGTATCTTCCTATTACCCAGAGCATTCTGAGCATTCATTCCTTAGCAGTGGAACTGTCTTCCAAAACATCTAGATCAGGGGTTCCCAACACCAGGGCCGTGGCCCACTATTGGGCTGTGGCCAGTTCGGAAATGGGCCGTGCAAATGGCTGGTGCGTGCACACACACATGTGCGTGCAGCTCTACCTGTGCAAACCACCACATGATGTACCGATGAGTAAGTGACCACTGCAGTGGGCGTTTCAGTTCAAGGTTCAGTTAGCGAGGGAGAGCACGGAGCAGTTGTGGAGGTGGTTGCAACGTCATGCCTTTAATGTATTTTGTGTTCACTTCGGTCACTCCTTCGGGCAGCCGGAAGTGGAACCTTCTCAGCAGGTTGGCGAAGAGGAGAAAAAGTTCCATTCTGGCCAGGTTTTCTCCCAAACAGGCTCGCTGACCTACACCAGAGTGGCAAGAAGAAAAGCAACAGGAAGAGTCGTGAGCATTTAAGGGCAGATTCATCTCCAAATTGCTTTGTCTCTCAACCAGTAGTGGGTTCCTCCCGGTTCAGCCTGGTTCTCCCAAGCTGATAGCGGTGATGATATGATGTCATTGAACTGGTTCTGCCCACCTTGCCCCCCCCTCACCACGCGCCCCCCCACCCCTCATTATTCTTATCTTTTATTTGGCCCCACTCCCAATCTCTTCCCTGCCTCCTGAGTCCCAGCTGATGGCTAAAGGGAAAAAAACTATTTAAATTCTTGCCACGGGGCTTCAAAGGGCCGCCCTACAGCTGATCAGTGTTAAAAGAAAACAAATGAGTAGACTGGTGCCTGCAAAAATACATGAGTAGATCAGTGCCTGCAAAAATAAATGGGTAGACCAGTGCCTGAAAAAATACATAAGTAGACCAGTGCCTGCAAAAATAAATGGGTAGACCAGTGCCTGCAAAAAGTAAATGGGTAGATCAGTACAGCTCTGCAAACAGATAAAAGCCTGGGAGACCAGTACCTCTGCTAAATCCTAAAGAATTGTCACATGACCATCAAGCCATGCCCACAAAATAAGCTACGCCCATAGAACCGGTAGTAAAAAAGTTTAGAACCCACCCCTGCTCTCAACGTAAATCATTCTTCACACTGGAGTCCTACAGATGGAGAGGACTTCAATTCCCATACGCAGGGATTCCTGGGAGTTGAAGCCCAAAGGTCTAAAAGCAACCTGATTGGGAAAGTATATAATAAGGATGGACCTCTTAGGGGTTTCTTAAAGTATTTTAATGAACAGATATTAATATTTGTCTAGTTTCCAAATGCCATTTTTAGTGCAAGTTGACAATGGGAGAAACAAGATTTTAGAATTCAGACCTCTGAAATAAAAGCTGTTAAAGGGAATATTCCAGATCTGCCCAAGCAGATGTGAAAAGTATATTCCACTATCAAAAAGTGATTAATCATTAAGCTATGAAAAAAGAACAAGCCCATTTATTAAAAAAAAATCTCAGAAACCACCCACAAACTATTTCAGTCACATGACATCACCGTAGCGCACAAACAACTAAAGCCCTCCAAAACATCTTAAATAAAGCAAAAGACCCAATAGCCCAAAATGAAAAAACCCCACAGGAATTATCTATAACATACAGCGTAAATGTATTTAGGCCAAACAAGTTGAAGACCAGCAGAATGCATCCATGAACACCAGCCAGCAGACAGAAGCTGTGATGAAAACTCTTTAAGTGCACAACACATGGAGAGACTTAACTGGGAAACTGTGAGCATCCTAGGCCAATCTAAATCCAAATATTCTAGAGAATACCTGGAAGCCTGGCATTCAGACAAGTCAGCCATCAACAGGCACATAGAGATGAACAACATTTCCACGCCATTCGAAAGAGACAACGAAAAGCTAAAAAGGAAACAAAAGGAAACAAAACACCTCTACCCCAGCAATCAAGCCCCAGATAAGCAGGGATTACAGGTGGTTCTCGATTTATAACCATTCATTTAGTGACTATTTAAAGTTACAACAGCACTGCTTCACACATATGACTGTTGCAGCATACCCACAGCCACATGATCAAAATGTGGGCACTTAGCAACTAGAATGCATTTATGACAGTCCCAGGGTCACATAATTCACCGCCCTGAGTCCTTTGGGAGAAGGGCGGTATGCAAATTTAATAAATTCAATTCAATTCAATTCAATAATTACCTGCAACTTTCCTAACAGGTTTCCGACAATAAGCCGGAATAGGAGAAGCCAGATTTGCTTAGTGACTGCACAATTCATTTAACAATTGCAGTGATTCACTTAATCACTGCGACAAAAAGGTAATAAAATAGGGCAAAATTTTCTTAACAACTGCAACATTACAACTGCAACTGCAACAATGAAACATTACCCAATTAGGTAATGAGTTTGATTGCAAGACAACAATCAAACTCAAGAAAACAACCAAGATTTCCAGAATCCTCTCCATAGTCTATTAGGGGCTGAAAAGAAGCAACTTCACATTGCAATTAATAGGATATGAAAAGGTGAGTTTTGGTCTCTTTATCTGCAATATGTGAATCAGATTGAATTTCTGAATTATAAAAACATATGTCCATATGCATGAGAAAACTGAACACTGGAGAACTCTACATAACTGCTAAGTATACATATTTTTTTTAATTGTTGGGGGTGAAGATTCCCCCTAGAACCTACCCATGGAAAATGGTATGAAGGCTTCTCTGTTGATAAAGTTTCCTTTTTGATCCAAAAAATGACCAGGATTGAAACATTCAGGGGTCTCCCACTCCTTAGGATCCAAGAGGGCTGAGGATATACTTGGTATAACTATGATCCCCTAGAAAGCCATAAAAGTTTAAATTGTTCAGTTGCATCAATCTAAAGACCAGTTTTAGAAAACATCAAATTTCTGGGTCAAAAAATGCTTGTTCCATATGAAATTTCTGCCTATCCATATACCACAATAAACTATACAAGCAGGATTATTCTACAGTAATGTAATTAAATTAAATCACCATGCTCTCAAGTCAAACATTAATAACCAGACAACTTTTTTAAAAAATGTAATGGCACTCCAGGAAGCCTACATAAACAGCACAAAGATGTAGTAGCCTGTATTGCTATTATCCTTCTCAACTTCTCATCTTTCCTACTGTCTTCTCCTAATTGTACCTGATGATTTATCATTTGCTGTATCTTATGATTAATGATTGCAACTATGATTTCTGATCTATGACAGGGGTGTCAAATTCAATTTCATTGAGGGCCGTATCAGGATTGTGTTAGGACCTGGGGGGTGGGGGGGTGGGAGGGGGACAGAGTGGGCGTGGCCTGCTTGATGTTACTCATGTCAGGGATGCCTATCAGGGGTGGGTTCTACTTACCTTTACTACCGGTTCGCAACGGGATCTCACGCGCTTGCTTCGCTCATATGCGCAGATCGCTTCTGATGACGTTCTGATGAGGATCACTTGGCGGAGCCTCCCATTGGTTTTACTACTGGTTCTGTAGAACCGGTCCAAACCGTGAGCAACCTACCACTGGTGCCTATGGCAGCCCAAGTGCTCTGCCAGCGAAAACAGGTTCCTGAGCTCCGTTTCCGGCTGTGACGGCCTCCTGCAACCCTCTGCCAGCGAAAACGGAGCTCAGGAGGGCTGCATTTTTGCTGGCAGAGGCACCACGGGCCAGTCCTTCACTGTTTCCAGGGTGGCCCCACGGGCCAGATCTCAGCACCTCGCGGGCCTCATTCAGTCCATGAGTTTAACAGGAGTTTAACACCCCTGATCTATGACCTATCACTTAGTTGCTTGTATGCGCACTGAGAGCTTGTATACTGGAGACAAATTCCTTGTGTGTGTCCAATCACACTCAGCAAATAAAGAACTCTACTCTACTCTACTCTACTCTACTCTACTCTACTCTACTCTACTCTACTCTATTCTACTCCTCCACTCCACTCCACTCCATTCTCTATTCTATTCCCTGTGTGATTTTGTGATGAGTCTAATAGATGCTTCCTTAGAAAATACTCCAGATGTTGGGTCAAAACAGAAGAGGTTT
This sequence comes from Coluber constrictor foxii, assembly GCA_038048745.1. Taxonomy (NCBI): domain Eukaryota; kingdom Metazoa; phylum Chordata; class Lepidosauria; order Squamata; family Colubridae; genus Coluber; species Coluber constrictor. The sequence continues at coordinate 3,268,996 of CM075963.1, read as the reverse complement.
TATTTATTTATTTATTTATTTATTTATTTATTTATTTATTTATTTATTTATTTATTTATTTATTTATTTATTTATTTATTTATTTATTTATTTTTTCAACTTATATACCGCCCTTCTCCAATGGAGGCGACTCAGGGCAGTGAACAGCCGAACTTAAAACACATATAGTACAAAAGTTAAGAAAAACTAAAATAAATTAAATCATTGGCGTTACCAATTTAAAATCCCAAACCTACAAATCGAAAAATACCAAATTTAAAACCCCAAATCAATAAAATCAAGAATTTAAAACCCCATTAAAACCAATTAAACTAGGCCGGCTTGTTGAAATAAGTGAGTCTTCAGGGTCTTTCGGAAAGCGCGGAGGTCCGGGATCAATCATATTCCAGGAGGTAGCTCATTCCACAGGATGGGTGCCCCCACAGAGAAGGCTCTCCCCCTGGGAGCCGCCAGCCAACATTGCTTGGCTGATGGCACCCTGAGGAGGCCCTCTCTGTGCATGCGTATTGGCCGATGGGAGGTTATCAGTAGTAGCAGGCGGTCTCGCAAGTACCCTGGCCCTATGCCAGGGTTGGGGTACTTGCATTATGTACTACTAGATTTGAGCATCATGTACTACTAGATGCTCAAACAATTGGGGGAGAAAAACCTCAGAGTCAGATCTCTGGGCTTGAGAAATGCTTACAAACACTTGAGATCACTCATTAATATATTTTAATGGTTATCATTATCATCAAATGTGTTTGGCATTTTTGATGGATTGCTGCAATTCTAGAAGAACCTCCATCTCAGTGAAATATATAAGGCAATGAGGGATGTCTACCTTTTGAATAGGAAAACCAAGGATTGTTGCGTCTTTCACAGATTGTCTGGGGCCACCAATTAAAATAATGTTGGCATAGCGCTGGATCTCATGAATAACAGCATTGGTGTAGGGCAGGTTCCTCCGATCACTGCAGGAGATCAGCCGGGAGGAAGAACCCAGGATATCGTCAAGTTCTTTTTGGACTTTGGCTGAAAAAATAGATCAGTTTCAGAGAATATACATAACATCTCCAACCATCTCTCTCTTCCTCCACATCTATTGTTTTTGTGTTCCCAGAAACATGAGAAGCACTCTGCTAAAACAGCACAGGGTGATTTTTGGTCTCCAAGACAGACAAATCAGGTCTCCAGAAGGACCTGAGCACAATGGCATTCAGAACTGTGTTGCCTTGTCTCAGTGCTTCACTTCAAATGCATTCAGAACTCCATTTTGAGAGACATTGTTGATCAGGACAAATCTTTGTGCTCCAATCTGCATATTAAGCTCAGAGGTGATTACTTTGTTTAAAAGGTGAAGAGAATAAAATTTATTCATTTCTAAAATTGCATCCCACTTATCTAAACAGAGTGGTCTACGTATCTTAATGCATGTTACGTTAGGAGATGAACACATCTCTAATCGCAATTCACACAAAATCAATTTTATCAATTCCTTTTTTACTTTCCTTGTCCTCCTGGCTCCTGTGTAATTGTCCCTGCTCTCAGCTGCCCTCACTTTTTCACCCATCTTGGATGATCATTATAAAATCCCAGTTCAAATTAACCACCTTGTGGCTTAGATAAATCCTAGCTGGGAGTACAATTTGTCCCAAATCAACTGCGCAGCTCAGTGGGTAAGCTAGGACTAGTTTCATTCCTACAAGTCAAAGGTTTTTGTAAATAAAGGCGGAGAAGTTTGAGCAATTTGGAAGAAGTAAGTCAGAGTGAAGATATTAAATGTAACAAGTATTCAAGTTCATTTTTCAAGTAAATGTTACATGCATCTGTTTACAGGTCTGTGATTTCCCCCCTGCCTTTCCACCTTCCTCCCTTTCTCACCTTGGATATCTGGATAGGCCACCATGTAGAGTAATGCCCAATGCAATGTGGTAGATGTGGTCTCTGACCCTGCTATGAAAAAATCGAAAATACTGTAGGCCAGGTTGTTTTCATCCAGAGTAGATGTGGGGTCATCTTTACTCTGTGAATGCATATCAAGAAACTTAGGTAAGGAGATAGAAAAAGTAGAAGAGTTTTTGAGATTCCTGAAAAGGAAACTATCTTTACTTAATAAGAATCAAGTCCCTTCAATAGAACACTGATTCGTCAACAGACTAGAGCCGTGATGGCTAACCTATGGCACGGGTGCCACAGGTGGCACGCGGAGCCATATTAGCGGGCACGCGAGTGCTGCCCTAGCTCAGCTCCAGCGCACATGTGCGCACTGGCCAACTGATTTTCAGGCCTTCTAGTCCCATAGGAAGTTGGGAAATTGGCTGTTTCCAGCCTCCAGAAGGCCTCCGGGGGCATGGAGAAGGCTGTTTTTGCCCTCCCCAGGCTTCTAGAAAGCCTCTGGAGCCTGGGGAGGGGGAAAACAGGCTTACCGGGCCCACCGGGCCCTCACATACCAAAAGCAGGAGGAAGTGTGGGGGGGTCACATGTGCATACGCAGGAGGGCGGGATGCACTGAATTATGGATGTGGGCACACACACCTGTGACCCTCAACGCGACCTGCGCTTTTGGCATGAGATAGCAAAAAGATTAGCCATCACTGGACTAGAGGAAATCTGAATTTCTTAATTAAAAAGACCTCTGTCATCTTTATTCTGTGAACGCAGAATAATAAAGCTCAGGTGAAAGGACAGGAATAATGCAAAAGCGCTTGGCATGATGAGAATCAATTTGGTCTAGTGGTGAGGGTGCTGGTCTAGAAATCAAGAGGCTGAATTCTAGGCCCTTCTTAGTCATAAAACTTGACTTTGGGCCAGTTATTCTCCCTCAACCCGGGGTGGTTTTAGGGGGTGAACCGATTCTCCGAAGCATCTGAAGACAGGACAAGAAACAATGGATGGAAACTAATCAGGGAGAGAAGCAAAATAAAAGTAAGGAGAAATTTCCTGAGAGTGAGAACAATTAATCAGTGGAATGGCTTGCCTTCAGAAGTTGTGAGTACTCCATCAGTGGAGGGTTTTAAGAAGAGATTGGAGAACATTTATCTGAAATGGGATAGGGTTTCCTGCTTGAGCAAAGGTTTGGACTAGAAGACCTCCAAGGTCCCTTCCAACTCTATGATTCTGAACTTTTTGTGAGCACTTACTGAGAGGAAAATACGTATTGATCTGAGACAAGTTTGAATTTGGAGAGGGCTATACTAATGGTGTTCATCTCTTACTTTTGCCATCTGTGCCAGGTAGAAATCAATGAAATTCTGTGGATCATCCAGCATCCCACTCTTCTCATGACTTCTGATCTCCTTCATTGCAAAAGAAATTGAAAAGTCATAACAAGCAAAGGCCCTCTGATGACGACCTGGGAGATGATACATAATCCATGGGAATGTATCATAGACCTGCATAAGACAGAAAACCCATTAAAAACACAATATTTGGCAGTAAGAAAAGATATTTTCTGTGGGACTGAGGTGGTAAGCAGGACTGGAGTAGGCCTCAAGCCTGAACCAAACTCGGCCTTTATGTTAGGAAGTGCAATTATAAAGTGCCTAGCTGGACAATAGCCGATCTAAGATGTGATGTAATGTGTGTTTCTCTGATCAACTACCTTTAATACTTCCCATTTTTTATTTCATGCACCCCACCTCTGCATTAACCTCTATGGCTGATCGGCTGTTAGCTACGCCTGCCCTCAACATATATTACCACTATTTTGCTAATATTCCAAACCGAAGGAGTTATGTTACCATCTTAGCATTCTGTGTCCATTTCTTTCTTTTAGTTATCCAAGGAGATTAGAAAGAGATACAGTGTAGTGGCCTGTCAGCCGCCAGCCCCTCTGGCAGCCAAATCAGATGATGCAGCGGCATGGGAGACAGGGCCAGCGTCAAAGCAACCTGAGAGCTCCGAGGGGAAAGAGGGAATGGAGCTGGCAGAGAGTGTTCTGTCCCCCTTCCTCACACAGGCAAACGTAATACCAAGCATGCCTACCAATATTTTATTAGGTAAACAGATTAGAATTCTTGGCAGACCAAGGTTTTGGCAGCAAACTGCTGAATGCCTGCCAAGACCGTTTTCACTCCCATAAGGCAAAAGAGGACTTATCTTCAGTCTGTTCCAGGAGCAACAAATTATCCACGAGACAAGAGTTTAGTCAATGTTCAGTCCAAAATATATCCAAGCAGAATTTCAGAGATCACGATGTGACTTTCAGGGTTTAACTTTGTCCGTCACAAAGCCTGAAGAGCAATCCCACCCACTTTTATTCCTGGTGGGGTGTGGCTCCGTGACTCAGGTCAATCTCTGGCCCTCCCATGCCTCTTCCGTTGCTCTGCATGCTTCTCCCTCCGACGCTGCCTGGGATCAAGCCAGGATTCATCATCCTCGCTCCCTATCAATTGGTGCTCCGATATGCCTTCCTCCTGGCACATCCCAGGCTGTTCCCCCTGGCCTTCGGATGGAACCTGAGGCATTTCCAGAAAAGAGGGTCCTGAAGAGGGAGGCCTTGTCAGTTCCTTCCCATCACCTTCTGAGTCCTCTTCCTCTATTAGGACAGGCTCAGGAGTCGAGGTCACAACAGAGAGAGAGAGAGGTAGAACCTGGGCTGTCCATCAGCCCTCAGATGAAAAATCAACAGCTCCCAGGTCTGGAGGTGGCTGATGAGGAAGAGGAGGAACATCTGGGCCCAGTGCCTGACACATGAATGTGCAGAAGGCAGAGGAGAGGAAACCAGTGGAAATCTATGGGCTGGTCCTTGGGATGGAAGAGCCACCGCTGCTAGCAAAGCCCCACCCTAGCTGTGGGGATAAAAGGCAAGGGGCGGAGATGAATAGATGTGGCAGACAACTATTCATCTCTCTACTGATCAGCCGCTGATAGCTTGCACTTCCAAATCCTGTTTGGAAATTATCAGAATTCTTCTTGGAATCTGCAGTGCCTTCTGAGTGTGTCTGTGATTATCTCTGCTGCTGGAAGAAAGCGAGCGCACCCTCCAGGACTTCCTTTGCAAGTGTGGGAAATGAGAGAGAGAGATTCCTGGTGTGTTGGAGCCAGTTCAGGGGGAAAGGGAGAGAGCAGAGCGTCACTTTCCACAGGACTTAGAAACGTTGTAGCCTGCTGTGAGAGAGCTCCTAATAAAGGGAATGTTTTATTACATACAAAGGGCTTGTCGTGTTTGGGAGCTGGGTCAGAACAGAAAGCTTCATATCTTCCCTATAACTATCCTTGACTCTTGTATAATTTCTTGGACATTCTGATTTAATAACTGGGGCATTGGGGAAATTTCTAGATAGAGTTTCAGTTTAGTTTAGTTTATTGTCATTGCACTTTGTTGTGGCTCTGTTGCCTGAGCCTGTGTCATCAGCAGATGCAGACTCTGAGAGTGAGGGAGAGGAGTTGGCAAGGCCTCCCTCTCCAGGACCCTCCTCTCTGGCAATGCCTCCAGAGGACAGCGAAGGACAAGAGATAGGCCCAGAGCCAAGCACGTCCCCGCAGCCACAGGTGGACAGTGATGAGGGTAATGAGTCTTGGCTGGACCCTCGTCAGCATCGCGCAACAGAAGAAAAGGCGTGCCCATGATTAGCTGACTCACTGGACCACACTCCACAGGCTATAAAAGGGGGTGAGTCAGCCATTCAGACTCTGTGACGGACAAAACTAACTCCTTTGAGTCACATTGCACCTCTGGAAAACAGCAATCTGGGCCTTGGAAATATTCGGACAATTCTGACTGTGGGTATTTTTGTATGTTGATAAAGTTCTTTGCAAGCAGCTACTGGGTGGCTGCCAAGCGTCTTATCGGAAGAATTGGTTGTCTGCCAGTTTATTTAACCCCCGGCTGTTTATCTGTGTGTATGTGAGAGAGACAGGGACAGAACATACTTCATACAACAAAATTACATGCCATCTTCAGTGTACATTCTAACTATAAAAATAAAACACGAACACACATCCTTCACATTCTATACAATTGAAATGAAAACCAGATATTGCATTAATATTGCACTATACAGTAGAATTCAATATAGTTACTGCTCTGGGATAGAAGCTGTTTTTCAGCCTTGTTTTTATTGTCCTGTACCGGCTGCCAGATAGTAATAGTTCAAAAAAAAAAAAAAAGGGTGCCCAGGATGAGATGGTTCTTTAAGAACATTTTGAACTTTCTTAAGGCAGCGGAAGCTATAAAGCTCTTCCAAGGAGGGGAAAGGGCAACCAATGATCCTCTGGGCAATGACGTTAACCCTCTGGAGTGCTGTTCTATCTGCCGCTGTTCTATCTGCCACTGTGCAATTGGCAGACCATACACAGATGTTAAAATACTCTCTAGGGTGCAGCGGTAGAAGGTCACCAGCAGTTTTTTATTCAGTTGTTGTTTCCTGAGAAGTCTCAGGTAGTATAATCTCTACTGGGGCCTTTGGACCAGGGCTGTAATGTGAATGCCCCATGCACTCACATTACCGTACTTACAGTCTGCCAGATGCTTCCTCCAATTTGAAGTATAAATTCAGTACTTTTGATCAGCTGGCGGAAAGTTACGTCATCTTTGGAGAATCGATAGCCAAACAGGAGAGCACAGATCACATTGGAAACAGCAAGAACGATGTGGAAAGAAGGTTCCATCGGCTGCCCTGTATTTTTATTGAAAGTTCATTCATTATCTTAAAAAAGACATTTCCTTATAATTCCAATTCATATATTTTGCTTTGCTTTCAACCCATCAAATTATAGTATGTTCATGTACAATAGAACTAGAAGTAATTATTTTGCTTGGTTTATATGCAGTATCAAATTAAAGCAATCCTGCTCCTAAGATTAGGATAGCCTGGTTTAGTGGCAAATGAAACAGACTCTGGGCTGCCTTCTCCAAATTCCTCCATTATTCTATTTTTAAAATGGCTTCTCAGCCGTACCTTTAGTGCTGTCAAAGACCTCAATCAAATGCAAAGTCTCTTCTTGGATCTGATGCTCCAGGCTTGGCTTTCCTTGGCTCAGAAACTTGAGACCCATCGCCCCAATTCGCCGATGTTGCTTCCATACATTTCCACTGGCAAAAATGATGCCTGAAAAATCACTGCGTGATTATTTTCTGTTCAAGTCTGATGTTTCATAATCAAAACACCTCAGTGTCTGATCTGAAGTCACAAAGTCTGATCTTGATCGGGCAAGTTAGGAAATTGGCTTGTAATGAGATCTTCTTGTGAATAGTTATGTTTATTAAGTATCTGCCCAAGGCAGCTATGAACTGATGTAAACTAGCGATTCCATAGAACAAAGCGTGACTGAAGTTTGCAGTTTCAAGATGTAATGATTTTGAGCTTTGATTGAAAAAAATATGTCCGCAGGCTATTTTTATTTATTTATTATTAAACTTAAATGCTGCCCATCTCACTGTGGCTATGATAGAGAAGGACAAAACTTGTGGGGGAGGGGAGTGGGGAGAGTTAGAAATAGCAGAAATCTGAGCTCCCTAGATGGCATTACTCCTGTTTTATTTCAGGTAGATTTCATAAGAATTGTCAAGTTACCAGCAGCTGTTGGCAGCCTGGAAAAATGGAGTTGCACATGTCTCACTAGTCAGATTTATTGGAAGAAAAGGGATTGGGCTAAAAAACCTTGGAAACTGGATATCTGTAATTTTCCCCTACTTCACCAGTGGGTATATTAAAATAGGGTGTTCTTTTTGCCTTTAGTTAGCAGTCATGTCTGTCTGTCTGTCTGCCTGTTCTGTCTGTCTATCAGCCAGCCCGAGCCCGCCAACCAGCCAGGGATTTTAAGTCATTAATAAATCTGGTATTTATCTCAGTTTTCTCACTGAGGCCAGAATTAAGAAGCAAACCAAAAATCAGGACTAAAACGAAGCCAAAAGTTTGCATTGTAGAAGATTGGCAAAGAGTTAGTGTTGTGAAGTCCTTTTTCCTTTTGCACTTAACAAGAAATGCCTCCACAGAAAGAGTTATTTAGCCAGCTGAGGCACTTTGTATGTAATTCAGTGACGGTTGCATTGCAACGTCTTCCACTCATGCACTTTGTCATTACTTAGCAGACTTTGTGGTCTGCATCATTGTATTGTTAATTGCTCTTGCCTGCCTATTTTCTAACCCCTGCCATTCTGTCCCCCATTCTGCCTGGGGAATTCTGGGAGTTGAAGTCCACGTGTCTTCAAATCGCTAAGGTTGAGAAACACTGGCTTAGAATCTTTCCTAAAATGATTCCACTATTTAAAGTTAAGATAAGAAGCACCATTGACCCAGGTCCAGATGTTGTTTACATAAATTACATAACTTGTATTAAAAACAAATATTAAAAGGAGGGAGAAGCCCCTAGAAAGTTTGAACCTTGATGTAGACTCAAAGCCCCAGAAGGGTCATCCATAACTGTAGGCTTCAAGGCATCTGTTTGGCACCATTCTTGGACTTCCTGGGAATCCAAGGGAGGTGGATTGGTATATCATTCTATTAACTCCCTAACACTTATTCAATAATATCCTATTAGGCATTCCATTCTGGTTTAAGCCTATTGGTTATTGGCACCTGACTGGCCACTAAGGTCTCAACACCCAGGGTACTTGCAGAACCATCTCCTGCCATCCTCACATCGACCCGTGCACTCTCGCAGAGTGGGCCTCCTCAGGGTGCTGTCAGTCAAACAATGTTGGCTGGCGGACCCCAGGGGGAGAGTGTTCTCTGTGGGAGCGCCAACCCTCTGGAACGGTTTTCCCACCGAGCTTAGGACAGCTCCTGACCTCCACTCCTTCTGCCGCGAACTGAAGACATGGCTTTTTCATCCAATGGACTGATCCGTTGAGCGTTTTTTACATTGTAATAATTTTAATTAATTTTAATTGGATTTTAATTCATACTTAATTCATATTGTTGATTTTTATCTTGTAAGCCACTCTGGGTCCTTCGGGAGAAAGGCGGCATATAAATCGCAATAATAAATAAATAAATAGATTAGATTAGATTAGAGCTAAATGCCAGGGAAAAATTGTTGCTCAAATTCTTAGGATTTTATCTTTCTGACTGCACTGTTCTCTTGCTTCTTTGTAAATGTAACATTTTACTTTCTTGTTCTACTGGCAAAGCCTTCTTCACATGCTCTTCTGGTGATCTGATTCCAGAGGAAGTTCATTAAACTCACCTTTTCCCTTGCCAAGTTTTTCAAAAAAAGGACTCGTTGGCCGTCCACTTATGGCTTCTGAATGGCCTGTCAGACCTTCCTTCACTGCCTCAAATCCGTTGAGTATAATTATTGGTAACTGTCCCAACCACAAGGTGAAGACATTCCCATGTCTCTTTGCTAGCTGCAGATATGTGGAGAGTAAAAATAAGTCTTAGCCTAGCTCAGTTGAAGCCATTGCTAATATATAAGCACTATACAGCCTTCAGAAATCATTTGGAATCATTTGCATTTACACAAAATCTTTTGTTAAAGCAAGCATGCCATTAGGAAGACTATAATATTATCTAAATTATTTTTAAACTATAATGAGATTAGAAATGCAATACTAAGAAATATTAGAAGTTTCAAAGAAAATTGAGATGTACTTGATGTCCATGTGTGTATAGACATAAGTATTTTAACTTACCATCTTGCTTTGAATCTATCAGACCATTTGCTGAAGCCCATGGCCAAAACAGAAAATTTCAGCTGGTTATGTAACAACTCAGTTCTATTCATTTTACATCACCATACACTATTATGGATCTCACCGAGACATCATAAGTTTGTCTTTTAGCAGAATAACAGAGTTGGAAGGGACCTTGGAGGCCTTCTAGTCCAACCCCCTGCTCAGGCAGGAAACCCTGTACCCGTGATGGTGAACCTATGGCATGCGTGCCACAGGTGGCACCCAGAGCCATATCGGTGGGCATGCGAGCTCAGCTCTGGTGCACATGTGCATGCCGATCAGCTGATTTTTGGGCCTTCTGGGCCCACTGGAAGTTGGCAAACAGGCCGTTTCCAGCCTCCAGAGGGCCTCTGGGGGGGTGGGGAAGGCAGTTTTCTCCCTCCCCAGGCTCCTAGAAAGGCTCTGGAGCCTGGGCAGGGCAAAAAACGGGCCTATGAAGCCTTCTGTGCCATCACATGCCAAAAGTGGGGGAAGTACACATGCATGGGGGCAGGGTGCATAGAATTATGGGTGTGGGCACGCGTGCGCCTGCTCCCCCCCCCGCTCCCCCCACTTTTGGCACGCGATGGCAAAAAGGTTAGCTATCACCGCCCTATACCATTTTCAGATAAATGATTGTCCAATCTCTTCCTAAAAACTTCCAGTGTTGGAGCGTTCACAACTTCTGGAATTGTTGTGAATTGTTCCCCTGTTCAACTCTTCTGTCAGAAAATTGTGCACATTGGATCGTGGATTGAAAAGTTATGCCTCATCGTCTGGATCTGAATGCTTTTGAGTGCTCACATAGTTCAATGTTTTCGGGCAAAAATTACCTTTAAAGGAGAATATTTGTAGCTCAGGCTTGAAATGAAGGGTCCTTGGTGCTCTCCGAATCTGCTTGCTGGTATTTTCTTACAGATGTTTCATTACCCAAACTAGGTGATATTATCAGTGCTTGTGGGCTTACTAGCACTGGAGAGTAAGGGAGTGGGAGAACAAGCAAGCTCAGAGAGCACCAAGGACGCCTTAAAAATTACCTTTTTTTAGATCACTGTTTCTCAATCTCAGGAACTTTAGGTTATGTGAAATTCCATCTTCTAGAATTCCCTAACCAGCATGGAAGTTGAAGTCCACGCATCTTAACATTGTTGAGGTTGAGAATCACCACTGGAGAAAACTGGAATTCACTGACATTTGTGAATCCCTGAATGATCAGAAATGAGAGATTGCTTTCTCAATCTTTTCCAAGGGGTCTAATGGCTAAGGCTGCTAAGAAGTTTCTCAAGAGAAAAAAATATGCTGGAGACAGTATGATGGCTTTATCATACTGCTTCCAACATAAGACAAGCATAGAATGCTTCTAATGAGAGTCCGTACAAGATTTCTAAAAGTATCTGGATTATCTTCGCTGATGACATAAAATTATTCAACACCACTGACAATACTGCTGCCCTACAAAGCGACCTTGACTATGTATCTGAATGGTCGAACAATTGGCAACTTCAAATCTCAACCAACAAATGCTCTGTCTTACATATTGGCAACAAAAATCAGAATATCAAATACAAGCTGGGCGGATATGACCTCACAGATGACCCTCACTCTGTCAAGGACCTTGGAGTACTCATCTCAAATGATCTAAGCCCTAGAGCTCACTTTATAACAGCATTGCCAAAAAGTCATTAAGAGTTGTTAACCTAATTTTGTGAAGCTTCTTACTCTGGCAACATTGTACTGCAAACTAGGGCATATAAAACCTTTGCCAGACCAATTCTCGAATACAGCTCGTCTGCCTGGAATCTACACTCTATATTGGACATTAACACAATTGAGTGAGTCTAGAGGTACTTCAAAGAAGAGTACTCCACTCCTCTGCTCACAACAGAATACCTTATGCCACCAGGCTCGAAATTTTGGGATTGGAAAGCCTAGAACTATGCCGCCTATGGTCTGACCTAAGTGTAGTACACAAAATTGTCTGCTACAACATCCTACCTGTCAATGACTACTTCAGCTTCAACCGCAATAATACACCAACAAGCAATAGATACAAACTCAAATTTTGCAGAAAATACAACTTCAGCAACCGAGTGGTCAATGCCTGGAATGCTCTACCTGGCTCTGTTGTTACATCCTGTAACCCCCACAGCTTCAACCATAAACTGTGTACCGTGGACCTCACCCCATTCCTAAGAGGTCCATAAAGGGGGCATGCATAAGCACACCATCATGCCTACCGTCCCTGTCCTACTGTCCCCATTTACTTGTAGTCATTCCAAGTTCATGTCCATGTTTATACTTATAACTGTTATCTGGTACACGTTCGACAAATTAATTAAATAAATCAATAAATAAAATTTTCAACTGCACAAGCTTTCAACATGATTTAGCAACAGATTTTATCTAATCATTAAGACAACTTTTTTTAAATCTATAGATAACACAATCTTCTCTAAGGCCACTCCTTGTGATTCTTGCCAATAGTAAGAACTATTTCATTAATTATGGTATAGGTTAGTTCAAAACTATTTTTAAAAGAGCTGCAAGAAATATTATGAAAATTTTATACCAGAACTAGGGTAAACAGGATTTCTTCCAAGAATTTTGGAAATTCTTCCTTCCTTCATGTACATAACTAATTGTGACTTGGAAATGCTTGGAAGCAACCATGAATCATTCCTTGGAAGGACAATTTAAGGTTCTCTCAGTCATATCTAGGAATGAGATGAATAAGAACAAGAGCAGAAAACAAGATGTGGCCAGCGTGGTTTTGTGGCATGGATTGCTTGCAAATCCATGCCTTTCACCTTACATTTATAACCCTTTCACCTTATATTTCTATTTTTTTATGTTGAAAGGTAAGAAAATTGCTGCCAAGTGTGCCTTGCAAGAGGCTGCTGGTGAGATGGATGGAGCAGCAAGTGGGGCTTTGTCCAGCTTCAGTTAAATATCTTTCTTACTTCAGAAAGAAGGAAAATGAAGACAGCTGAGCACGGCATAGGGCCCTATTTTAAGCATCAGACATCCAGCAGATCATCTTCCAGGCTCTCAGCCAGATGGATTGGTAGGACCTGTCCTGCACCCACCTTCCCACCCATCATCTCTTCCTTCCCTTCTTCATGGAACAAGCAGAGACTTGACTCTTTTTCTGACTGAAGCACCCCAATGTGGTACTCAGATGCTGAGCCCCTCAACTTCCTCCTTACTAATAACCTCGCCTTAATTCTAAGAAGTATCTCAGCTTTCCTAAGCCAAGTTGAGTACAGCGTTTATAAATACCGTAATAAGAGTCTCATAAGAAAAGTCAAATCTCATCTGCCACAGAGTTCCAATAACTGGGAAAGGCATCGGTCCAGGAGGAAGTCTTCGGGCCATCCATAGTATTTTCAGGTACTGTGAAATCACAAGCACAAGCACAAGGGCAATTAGCAGACCAGGCAAGGCTGACATCTTTGTAAGTTTTCGTCTTTTTCCTTCCACGTCTCTTTCCAAACTTCACCCTCAGGAAATACTTCTTTCTGTTCTGCTCAATCTTGTCAAGAGTCAAGTGATTTTGCTTATGCTGCTTAACCAGTTTAAGATCCTCCTCTAAAGATTTTAATCTAAAACTATCGGAACTTTGTCAGATTAAGGTGTCACCTTACCCCTCTCTTCTTATCAGGAAACCAAGGTTGCTTCAAGTCTTGGCAGTTCCACCAACTATGAGTTGATGATGATGATGACAGACACGCTGTCTGTTCAAGTGGAATGTGTTTTATCAAATAGAATGTTAGGAATATTTTAGCCTGATTATATTAGGAGGGACAGAGGTCGACCTCGAGGCGCCTTGTTTGTGGGGTGCTGCAAGGGTCAATCCACTTCATTTGAAGCCGCTGGGGGAGATCATCCGTGGTTTTGGGGTGAAGTGTCATCAGTACGCTGATGATACTCAGCTGTACATCTCCACCCCAATGATGCCCTTGACGTGATGTCCCAATGTCTGGAGGCCGTGAAGATCTGGATGGGGAGGAACAGACTTAGACTCAACCCCTCCAAGACTGAGTGGCTATGGCTCCTGGCACCCCGGTATGGCCAGCTGGTTCCATTGCTGGCTATTGGGGATGAGAATTCGGCCCCCTCAGAGAGAGCTCGCAATCTGGGTGCCCTCCTGGATGGATGGCGGTCTTTAGAAGACCATATGACAGCTGTGGCCAGGGGGCTTTCTATCAGGTCTGCCTGATTTACCAGTTGCGTCCCTTTCTGGACCAGGACGCCCTGTGTACGGTCACTCACGCCCACGTCACGTCATGTCTGGACTACTGTAACACTCTCTACATGGGGCTCCTCTTGAAGATTACTCGGAGGCTCCAACTGGTCTAGAATGCGGCCACGCGGGTCATTATGGGAGCGACTCGATGCACCCATGTGACACCTCTCCTGAGCAAGCTGCATTGGCTCCCAGTGGTCTTCCAGGTGTGGTTCAAGGTATTGGTTACCATTTTTAAAGCGCTCCATGGCTTAGGACCCAGATACTTACGGGATCGCCTTCTACTACCAATGGCCTCCCACCGACCAATACGCACCCACAGAGGGGGACTCCTCAGGGTGCCATCGGTTAAACAATGTACACTGGCGACCCCCAGGGGGAGAGCCTTCTCTGTGGGGCCACCCGCCCGCTGGAATGAACTGCCCCCGGGGATACATATGATTCCTGACCTGCATACTTTTCGCCATGCCCTTAAGACTCTGCTGTTCCAACAACATGGACTGGCTTAATAAGAAATTGAATTGAGTGTTTTTAAATTTGTGGGTTTTTAATTGGGCGGCCAAAATATTTAATTTGTTTTAAATTGCTTTTAAATTTTGTATTTCATGGTATTTTTATTGTGGCTGTACACCGCCCTGAGTCCTTCAGGCAGTATAAAGATTTAATAAATAAATAAAATAATAAATAAAATAAAATAAATATATTACATATTACATATTATATAATTATATAATTGCCCTGAATGAAATGCAAGTTGAGAGGCTGACAATAATTATATATTATATATAATATTATATATTATATATATTATATATGACTAAATATATTAACCTAACTAGGTGGCTCAGTGGCTAAGACACTGAGCTTGTCGATCAGAAAGGTCAGCATCTTAGTGGTTTGAATCCCTAGAACAGGTCTCCTGTGTGAGCAGGAGGTTGGACTAGATGACCTCCAAGGTCCCTTCCAACTCTGTTCTAGTTATAACCCCCAAACCAGTGTATCAATGCTACACTCTGATATTTGCATGAGCTATGGTGATGGCACCTGGCAATTGCCTGAACAAATTCCTGCACTTTGCTTGGCAAATTTTTTGGAAGTGGTTTGCCATTGCCTCCTTCTGAGAGAGAAGGAGTCAACCAAGGTCACCCAGCTGCTTTTATGCCTAGGCAGGAACTGGAATTCATAGTCTCTGTTTCTAGCCTGATGCCTTAACCACTAAACCAAACTGGCACTCTATATTATGCCTAGTTGCCCTAATACAGGGGTGTCAAACTCAGGGCCCAGGGGCCAGAGTTATCCCACGGTGTGCTTATATCTGGCACGCGGGGCCACCCTGGAAATAGAGAAGGACCGTCCCACAGTGCCTCTGCCAGCAAAAACGATCTCCGTTTTTGGCTGCAACGGGCTCCTGCAACCTTCTGCCAGTGAAAAACAGAGCTCAGGAGGGCCACATGCTCTGTTTTCACAGGCAGAGGGTTGCAGGAGGCCATTGCAGCCAAAAGCAGAGCCCGTTTTTCCTGGCAGAGCGCTCGGGCCACCACAAGTACACCCAACACACTGGCCATGATGCGGCCCTCAATGAAATCAAGTTTGACACCCTTGCCCTAATAAAAGGCTGTCCTTGCACAACAACTGTCTCTTGACGGTGGCCATTCAGGTAGAACAGTGGAAAGATACTGGAGCCAATGACCACATTTACAATCTCAGGAGTTCAACATTGCAGTCAGTCAGCATGCACTGTCTTCTGCTTGACTCGTTTTTCCACTTCCACTTATTGCAGCAGTAAGGTATCCCTTGTCTTTTTTTCCCAAATAATTTTATTAAAGATTAGAATGGGGGAGATCCTTGGTGCTCTCTGAGCTTGCTTATTTATTAATTATTTATTTATTGGTTCGATTTATATGCCGCCCTTCTCTGGAGACTCAGGGTGGCTTACAATGCGTTAAGCAATAGCCTTCATACTTTTGTATATACCTGCTTAGTAGGGCTTTTGCCCCCCCCCCAAAGCGGTGTTCTTTTTTATATAAAATCAGCTTATTGCCCCCACAATCCGGGTCCTCATTTTACCTACCTCAGAAGGATGGAAGGCTGAGTCAACCTTGAACCTGGTGAGATTCGAACTTGCAGTAATTGCAGGCAGCTGGCAGCTAAGTGCTATTTCTTGAAAATGTTTCATAAAACAAGCAAGCTCAAAGATCACTAAGGATCCCTCATTTCAACCCTGAGCTATAAATATTCTCCTTTATTAGATTACAGTAGAAATAATAAAAACTATATAAACCGGTAAAATATATAAAAGAGTGAAAAAATAAAAATAAAGAAACTTCCCCTTCATCTGAACACACAATTTAAGCAAATTTATCACCATCTTTTAAATTGCAGTCTAAACTCCTTGAAAGAGAAAGGCAGTCAAGAAGCATGAAATATAAATAAATAAACTCTCCTCTCTTCCTCACTCAATAGAAGAGAAGAGAAGAGAAGTGGAGTTGAATAGTAGAATAGTAGAAGAGAAGAGAAGAGAAGAGAAGAGAAGAGAAGAGAAGAGAAGAGAAGAGAAGAGAAGAGAAGAGGAGTAGAAGAGTAGAGTAGAGGAGAGTAGAGGAGAGGAGAGGAGAGGAGAGGAGAGGAGAGGAGAGGAGAGGAGAAGAGAAGAGGAGAGGAGAGGAGAGGAGAGGAGAGGAGAGGAGTAGAAGAATAGAGTAGAGTAGAGGAGAGGAGAGGAGAGGAGAGGAGAGGAGAGGAGAGGAGAGGAGAGGAGAGGAGAGGAGAGGAGAGGAGAGGAGAAGAGAAGTTGAATAGAATAGAATAGAATAGGAGTAGAATAGGAGAAGAGAAGAGGAGAGGAGAGGGGAGGAGAGGAGAGGAGAAGAGAGGAGAGGAGAAGAGAAGAGAAAAGAAGTTGAATAGTAGAATAGAATAGAATAGGAGTAGAATAGGAGAAGAGAAGAGAAGAGAAGAGAAGAGAAGAGAAGAGAAGAGAAGAGAAGAGAAGAGAAGAGAAGAGAAGAGAAGAGTAGAGTAGAGTAGAATAGAATAGAATAGAATAGAATAGAATAGAATAGAATAGAATAGAATAGAATAGAATAGAATAGAATAGAATAGAATAGAATAGAATAGGAATAGAGCTGGAAGGGACCTTGGAAGTATTCTAGTCCAGCATTCTTTTCAAGCAGGAGAACCCATTAATACAGTGGTGAGATTCAGCTGGTTCTGTCCGGATCGTGCAAAACAACTGCTGGATGTTATGCCCACCCACTCGGATGTAATGTGCAACTACTGCGCATGCGCAGGCTGTGTGCATGTGTAGAGGTGATGCGTGTTAGCATAGCACGCATACGTGCACGCTCACATTTGCGAACCGGTAGGGAGGGTAAGTGAATCCCACCTCTGAATTAATATGAATAATTAATATACTTAATTAAAAGTATAATCTGAAATTCTTGTCTTTCATTCCTTATCAGCAAAAATCAGAGGCAGGATGTCAGATACACTAATTATCTTTCTCAATATTGATTGAATAAACCAACTTTCTATTTCTTCCCTATACTTTTAATAATCTTAATTCTTAATTCCCACAGCTTGCTTTTTCATCATTCTCCCGAAGATATTTCAAAACTTTAAGTCTCTTTTGTAAATTCAGTAAGAGAAATCCATCTTTATTTTTTGCCACTTCTCAGAAAGGCCTTCAAAACTTTTAATAGATTTCTTTCACACATACTGTAGGGGAAAAAAACTTCCACATTTTTGGTTTAGTAGTTGTATATGTCTTTTAGGTATTGAGTTACTTAGGTGAGATTGGCGATGTAGAAATTTATTAAATAAATAAATATCATCCTGTTTTAATAATTCAATACAGCCTTCTCTTTCTACATTGATAAATACATTTGGGTTAATTTCAACATTGTCCAGAATATCTTGTTCTTCTTCTATCACAACTGTCCATTTATCAATCAATTCTGAGAGTTTTGTAGGAAGAAATATCCTTCTGGGTTCAGCTCCAAGTGGGGAAAAAGACACTGGAAACATGGAGACTGCTTGGAAAGATGGTTTAATGGCGGACAGGATGACATGGCTTGAGTTCCTGAACAGAAAAGGGGTCAAGATACAGCGAGTCCTCAGGTTGTATGCTCTTTCTGGCTTTGAACTTCCTGGGGCCCCGAAAGAGTATCCTGATTGGTTGTCAGACTCCCAGGGGCTGGGGGTCTTAGCTAGCCTTGCTGGCTGATGCCATGTGATGAGTTTCTGTCCTAGATGGGTCCTATTCTGTTGCAGATGATGGTCCTTTGACAAAGGATTGGGTTTCTGCCTGTGGCCCATTAACAAAGGGTGGGGGGCAGGAAGGTGGGAGCTGCTTTGTCTTTAAAACATGCTTCTCCATTTCTCCAGAGAAACATAATATTCTGCCTTATTAATATTTCCCAAAATATTTCATTTTCTAGGAAAGGGGTGGGTGCTAACTTCCTACAGTTTCAATGACCATTTGTCAAAAATTTTCATAATTTTTTCATGGTATTTCATCAAACAGTTCATTGTTAAAATATTTCCTTCCATTCTTTTGTTATCTTCTAGTTCCCTCTAGTGTCCAACTCTAACATCCAACAGTCCCATTATTCTGTTTTGACTAGCGAAGGGGAATAAACAATTCTCTCAAGAATTTTTCCAAAAACTTATAACTCCAAGTCCATATGAATGTTAATCATTCGAGGAGGTGCTGAACTTTGGAACAGAATATTGATAGAATTGGAGATATTGAATGGGTTTCAGGAAGGCATGCAAGCAGGAAGGGAAAAGAGAGGGGGTAGGCTCCTGCCAGGAATTAGGATTCATTGATTCCTCCTTCACAGCATCAGTGTTACTCCAACACACCTCAACAGGTGAAGAACAAATAGCTGCATTATCTATCTATCTATCTATCTATCTATCTATCTATCTATCTATCTATCTATCTATCTATCTATCTATCTATCTATCTATAAATATATGGCTGCCCATTCACTCTCAGTGACTTTGGGTGGTTTACAAAAATTAAAACCCAATATATAAAAGCAATAACACCCCCCCTCCACACACACACACACACTGCTGGTGACAACAATAAATCTAATAAAGCCATTTGATAGGCTCCATCCCTCTCTGGGTTCTCCAGGCCCATTGGCAAAACCAGGACTTCAGGACCTTGCGAAAGAGTGTCAAAGTAGGGGCCAATCTAATCTCCACGGGGGTAATGTCCAAAGAGAGGGAACCACCATGGAGAAGGCCCTTCTTCTGGGTCCCACCAGATGTACCTCATTAGGAGAAGGAGCCATAATGTTCCCTGCCTCTCCACTCTGGTGGGTTGGGTAAATATGTCCTGAAAGAGACAGTCCTTCGAATCAGCAATCCGCTCACCTTTTTGAAACCAGTTTTGTGGAAAACAATTTTTCCACAGACTGGGGTGGTGGGGGAATGGTTTTGCATGCTACCTAGATTTTGTGCATATGCAAATGAAACTTCATTTGCTTGCGTGGCCTGGTTACTAACAGGTGGCAAACCAGTACCGGTTTGAGGCCCCGGAGTTGGACACCCCTACTTCAAATAACCTGGTTGCAAACCTTGTAGTGCTTTAAGGATAACCAGCACCTTTTTCCCCCTTTTTTAAAATTAGATTTATATGCCGCCCTTCTCCGGAGACTCAGGGTGGCTTACAATGCATTAAGCAATAGCCTTCATACTTTTTGTATATTTTTATATAAAGTCAGCTTATTACTGGGTTATTGCTTATAACTGGGTCCTCAATTTACCTACCTTAGAAAGGATGGAAGGCTGAGTCAACCTTGAGCCTGGGGAGATTCGAACAATAATTGCAGACAGCTGAATGTTAATAACAGGCTTTTAATCTGTTGAGCTATCCAGGCTCCCTGAATTGAATCGGACCCGGAAGAAAATCCACTGCTCCCACAGGAGAGATTATACCTGTGCACATCTGGGTTTGCATGAAACCATGTGGGCTGCTGCATTTTGAACCAATTGGGATTTCGTGATACTTTTCGTGTGTGTGTGTGTGTGTGTGTGTGTGTGTGTGTGTGTGTGTGTGTGTGCGTGTGTAGGGGGATATGTGCATAATGGTTATTTTTTGAGAGCTGAATGCAACAAAATTTCATTTTAATCTATGTTGATTAATGTACATTTAAAGTGACAATAAAATTCTATTCTATTCCATTCTATTTTCTATATAGCAATTGGAACACCCCATTTCACAAATTAAACAGGAGTATGTGTTGTTGTTAAGTTGCTTCTAGAAGATATACCTTTTTTTTTAAAAAAAACTTTTTTGCTTCAAGGTTATGGATTTTATTTGTATACCAATTTAATGGGTTGTTTGAGGCCTTGAAATGCACCTTGTCTGCATTCCTACAATGAACTTAACCCAATTACTAAATTAATCTGGGTTTGCACAGTATGGTTATTACATTTATCTCCTACTGCAATAAAAAGCGAATCATACTAACTCCTCCGCTAATAAAAAAACAGGATGAATGTTAACCGAGCTTGGCATGTTTGTGTAGCTACATTCTGTATGATTTTTACTACATGGGGGTTGGATTAGAAACCTCCAAGGCCCCTTCCAACTCTGTCGTTCCATTCCATTCTTCCTTCTTCCAATGAAAGGTACCCAAAAAAGATTCCGTTCCACCGCCAAGAAAACCTGATCACCTCGATAGGAGGGGTGGACTAGAAGACCTCCAAAGTCCCTTCCAGCTCTATTCAGAATTTGATGGAATCCTAACTACCCCCCCGCCCCCTCCCATTGCTTCCTCCCTGCTCTGAGGCGATTCCCTCAGGCAGAAGAAACTGAGGGAGGCTCCGACTTTTCCCGCCCAAACCTGACAGATGAGCTTCTTTTCTTCTATTGGCTGCCAGGGGGTCAGGTGGCGCTCTCTCTGGCCACGCCCTCAGCAGCCTCCTTCAGACGAGAGGTGGGGCTCTTCTCCCTCCGCCAGCCTCGCCGAGAACAGCCCCGCCTCTCGCCTGAAGGAGGCTGCTGGGGGCGTGGCCAGAGAGAGCCACCTGACCCCCTGGCAGCCAATAGAAGAAAAGAAGCGGGTCTGTCAGGTTTGGGCGGGAAAAGTCGGAGCCTGTGGTGGATAAACTGGTGAATCTGACAGGATTTTCTTTCTTCCCGCCAGATTTATCGGTTAACACACACACACGCATTCGCCTAGAGACACCCCAAACTCTGACCTATGAGATCCCCGGAACGGCCGTGGGTGAGGCTGAAGAGGCACTGTCCGCTTCCCGGGGAGATTCCCAGGGCCTGGACAGCCTTCCCTCCGACTTCAAAAGGTGGGTCCATCCTTTCTCTTCAGCTGAGCAGGGCTCGGTGTGGATCTCTGAGAGTCTTTCCAGAGAGGCAGAAGTTTTCTTTGGAGATAGGTTTCTACCACCAGCAGCCTTGCTGGGAAGAGAAGATGGGCTCCCCCTTGTTTTCATGCAGATATTTCATTGCCCAACTAGGTAACATCTTCAGTGATGGAAGGGATATGTTCTCCCTTTACATATAATGGCCTGCTCTGTCAGGGTTGGTGACAGTGTTGTTTTCTTTTTGGCAATTCCTTGATTAGACTGTTGCTTACTGTTGGCATGTTTGCTTAAGTTTGGTAGTTCCTTGTGTGGGAAGCCCTCACCCCAGAAGAATGAAATATTTTGAGAAATATTAGAAAAGAATATTCTATTCCACTAAAGGGAGAAATGAAGGAACATGTTCTTAAAGACAGAAAGCAGCCCCCAGTTTTTCTTAATAGCCCATAGCAGATGCCAGCACTTAAGGAGGTAAAGAGCTTACTGAAAGAAGCCAACTGCCTAGATGGCTCTGTCCATAAGCAAAGCAAATATTGCAGGCAGAAATCCATGCAAGACAGTATATTTTGAAACTCCTTGGCAGAATGGTAGGATTAGAAAGCAGCCCCTCGCCCAAGATCCAACATAGGATGACAGCCATTAGCTACAATAGGAATTGCCCTAACACCCTTTCAAAACACAAGCCCCTTCATTGCACCACTGCCAGAACAGTCCAAACTTCAAAGTCACAGAAACCTGAGAGCTCAGATAAACAATAAACCAGAAGTTGACCAGATTAGCTCTGGCATAGGATTTGCATTTCCTCTTTGCCTATAGAGCCAGTTATGAACGCTACATGACCCCATAGGAATCTGACAACAGCCAATAGAATATTAAAGGACATGTTCTTGCACGGGAACAGGAAGCTCAAATACAAAGCCCAAAGAAGGTATAAAAACCCATCCACTTTCAACTCCATTTTGTCAGCTGCACCAGAACCACGAACCCTGGAAGTTCTTTTCATCAATAAACCTTACTTTCCAATCAGCCTCCATGTTGTTTACAATGCTTTTCTCCCAGTTTGGAACTGAACCAGATGGATTTTCCTTCCAACAATTGATTGTGTATTATTTACCGCTTGATTGTTGGTCTGGTATTATTCTTGGTGTTACCCACTGCTTATCTGGCTGTTGATTGCTGGCGAGGAGGTGTTTTGGTTTTTTTGTTTCCTTTTTTAGCTTTTGATTATCTCTTGAATGGTATGTAGATTATGTTTATTTCTATGTGCTTGTTGACGGCTGATTTGTCCCATCAATTTTGAGGGATGCGGTGAGTATCTAGATCTACAAACATTAGAAACAAATAAAGCTATAACTAAAAGCTAGCATGGGTTTGTTAAAAACAAATCATGCCAAATCAACCTTATTTGATTCTTTGACAAAGTGACTAAATTAGTAGACCAGTGAAATCTGTGAA
Source organism: Coluber constrictor foxii (assembly GCA_038048745.1). NCBI lineage: Eukaryota > Metazoa > Chordata > Lepidosauria > Squamata > Colubridae > Coluber > Coluber constrictor. The sequence goes on along the minus strand of CM075963.1, from coordinate 3,246,374 downwards.
ATATGTAGACTTCAGCAAGGGATTCGGCAGCTACCTTTGGTAGATAAACCACAACCTACTTCTTGGTAAACTAGAAAAATGTGGGATAGACAGCATTGCCACCAGGTGAATTTGTAACTGGCTGACAAATTGTATTCAACAAGTAGTCCTTAATGGCACTACATCTACATGGAGGGAAGTAAGCAGTGGGGTACCATAATGTCCTGTTTTAGACCCAGTATTCTTCATTATCTTCATAAATGACTTAGATGAGGGAATAGAAGGGGAACTCATCAAATTTGCAGGTGACACTAAATTGGCAGGAGTAGCCACACTCCAGAAGGACAAGCTAAGGATCCAAAATGAACTTGACTGGAACAATGGGCCCAATCCAACAAAATAAAATTTAATGTAGAAAAAAACAAGGTTTTACATTTAGGCAGGAATAACCAAAGGTACAATTACAGTTTATGCGAAACCTGGTTCAAAAACAATAATTGAGTGGGACTTTGGAGTCCTAGTGTATGATCATTTAAATATGAACTTGCAGTGTGTGGCAGCAACCAAAAAAGCTAATACAATCCTTGGTTGTATAAACAGGCATAGAATCAAAATCACATGAAGTATTAGTCCCACTTTATAAAGCCTTAGTAAGGCCACACCTGTAATACTGCATCCAGTTTTGGTTACCACATTACAGAAAAGATGTTGGAACTTTGGAAAAAATTCAGAGAAGAGTATCTAAGATGATTAAAAACCTGGTGACTACTAAAACATATTAATAGTTGCAGAATTTGAGTTTGGCTAATCTAGAGTGTAGAAAGTTAGCACCTACCCTTCTTCTAGAAGAATAAAATATTCTAGGAAATATTAAAAAGGCAGAATACTCTACCACCCTGGATGAGAAAAGGTGATGAATGCTTTTGGAAAGCAGCCACCACCCTTGTTAATAGCCCCAGAAAGACTGGGCCATCTTATCTACAACACAAAAGACCTTCACCCTCAGGACATAATAGGATTAGCCTCTATCCATCTCACCACCTGGCACCTGGGAAGATTACATCACCCAGCAAGACTCAATCAAGCCTGGGACTCAGTCAAGACATCCTACAAAGTCATCTCTGCATGGCCCTATGGGAGTCTGACAACCAGTCAGAATACATTTCTTTCACAGGAACAGAAAGCAAGTTCAAAGCCCAAGAGTGGCTATAAATATATCTCACTCTCCAATCCATGTGGTCAGCTACCCAGAATTTCAAACCATGTGGTCCTGTCCACCATTAAACCATCTTTCCAATCAGCCTCCATGTTTCCAGTGTCTTTCTTCCCACTTGGAAACTGAACCCAGATGGACATTTCTTCAAACAAGAGAAAAAAAGGACTAGTGGGGGCATGATAGCAGTATTCCAGTATTTGAGGGGTTGCCACAAAGCAGAGGTCAATTTATTTTCCTAAGCACCAGAAACAATAGATGGAAACTAATCAGCATGAAATTAAGGAGAAACTTCCTAACAGTGAGGACAATTAGCCAGTGGGACAACTTGCCTTCAGAAGTTGTGTGTGCTTCATCATTGGAAGTTTTTAAGAAAAGATTGGACAGGGTTGGACAGAAAGAATTTCCAGGTCTCTTCCAGCTCTATTCTGATTGATTGATTGATTGATCGATTGATTGGTCAGCAAGGTAAAAAAACACAATCTTCAACTTGATACTGGTAGATTTACTAACTGTTGAACAAGACAAAACATAATATGGCTTTTAACAAGGACTCCCCTCCTTATTTGTCCATGTTATGGCATCTTGGTACGAGGAATAGCACAAATCTTGTAAAAAGCGGGATGCAAAGTCAATCCTAGTATGCATTTTTGACTGAGCTTTTCCACTCCTTCTGGTGGCTCCAATCTAAATGTCCTCAACAGTCTGGTAAAGATGTTGAAGAACTCAATCTTTGCAAGGAGTTCTCCCAAGCAGGCCCGAGCTCCTACACAAAAAGTAAAGGAACAACAGGAAATCAATACAAATCCATTGGGATTATTCATAAATCATTTGATCTACTTTGCAACAACCTTACTAAAGCAATTTCAGCTGGTGACAAAGCACCAGAGAAATAGCCCAAGTTCTTCAAAAGGCTAAGGTTGGTTACAGTTCAATACAATCTATATTCCTAGATTATCTCATTGTACGAATCTAGCCAGTAGGGTAATGAATGCTTTAAAATAGAGTTATCAAGTGAATCTAGAAAATGGGATAATTTAATAACTGCTGAATATATCACATTAATGCAGTAAAAATATGGATGGCTAGCATAACTAGATGAACTGTTTGGCTATTTCATTTCTATTAAATATAAATCTTTTCATGCCCCGTTTATACAGTAGAGGATAATGGGATGTTTTTCAGCCATTATCTTTTGCTTTCTTCGTTTCCCTGTTTCTTCCCTCTGTCTCTTTTGACTGCCCTGAACCTCCCAAGAGTTCTGAGCATACATGCAGATGACCTTGGATATCTGCCCATGGATCACTTTATATTTTCCTTGGAGTTCCAAAATATTGCTAGCTCATATCACAGTAGCTTTATTCCAACTTCCTATAACAATGAAAATGGACAGGCCAGAAAGGGCAGAGGGATACATGACTTCCCCTAAAATGCCACCATAAGGGATTCTTTGGCAGATATCTTTGCCATCCAAGAGCCTTGGATAGCTCAACAGGCTAATAAGCAGACTAAAGCCTGTTATTAACATCCAGCTGTCTGCAATTGCACCAGTTCAGGACTCACCAGGCTCAAGGTTGACTCAGCCTTTCATCCTTTCTAAGGTAGGTAAATTGAGGACCCAGTTTGTGGGGGCAATAAGATGACTTTGTATAAAAATATACAAAAGTATGAAGGCTATTGCTTAACGCATTGTAAGACGCCCTGAGTCTTCGGAGAAGGGCGGCATATAAATCTAATTAAAAATAAATAAAAAATAAAATAAATAAATCCTCAAAGGCTGCCATTCTGCCCTTCAGTTCATGATAGAGACTTGGGGATAGACCAGGACTCCATATTTCACTTGAGATGCCACTGGCTGCTCCTTGGTACTTTTCCTATAATGCAACCCAGTACCTCGAGTCATTTCTGTTGTCATTCCACACTAGGAGCCCCTGATATACTGTAGGGAGGTTGAGTTTGCATGGTGGTGGTTACCTTTACTCCTTCCAACTGCAGTGAAGGTACCAAGGAGGCTCTCCCTTCCTGATTAACTTTCTTTTCCTTCTCTTATTTTCTCAAGTTGGAATAAATTATTCTTTAAAAATACAGGAGGAAACCATATCTGGGCCATTGTGAAAAGCTTCACAGGAATCCTATTCACCTCCCCTATTTCTGTTCATTCTTTAAGCCCATTTCAAGAAACAAAAAGCCACAGAAAAGAAGTGCCTACAAGGAACTCATTTCTACGGGCCTTTCTAGAAAATCCACCTTGATGTCAGGAGAAATAAGAGTTCAGTAACCTCATGAACAGCAGTTCCTACAAGAGTAAGATTGACTGAAGTTAATTTAACTGACTGCATTACTGAACCTGTACAGGATAATTATTCCGTGAGGTTTAGTTACCTCTAATGAACACCAATCTTCCCTCCATTGATCCAGCTACATATTGTGGAAAAAGAATCCTTACATTTTTACATTGCTGAAATCCCCAGATGTCATCAAGCAATTTCTACACATTACCTGCTCCAAATGGAATAAATGCTTCTTTTAACACAAAATTCCCTTCTTTGTCCAAAAAATGATTTGGGTTGAACTCTTCAGGGGTCTCCCAATGTTCACGATCCAAAAGAACAGAACGGATATCTGGAATAATAACAGCTCCCTGGAAGGTGGAAATAAACTAACTTAAGCATTGAAACAAGCATGCTTTTTATTTCTCAGCTATTCCATTTCTCTTACTCAAATGATTTAAAAGTACTTAAAACACCAAGTACATTTACCATATTTTTTGGAGTAAAAGACACATCTTCCCACCCCCCAAAGAGGGTGAAAATTTGGGTGTGTCTTATACACCAAATGTAGCCATGCCCAGCCTCTAAAACTGAAAAAAGCCTCTGAAACCTCTGAGAGGCTAGAAAAAAAGCAAGGCACAGAGCTCACAATCAACGAACCTGTTGCTAAAATTCATCTCTGGAAACAGCTTATTGGGGATATTCTGGGAGGCCAATCCACCCCCAATCAGCTTTTTTCTTATTTTCCTCCCCAAAAATTAAGCTGCATCTTATACTCTGGTGCATTTTTTAGTCTGAAAAATATTGCACTTAAACTATAATTACTTAAATTTAGTTTAGAAAATACTAGCAGGTTTAGCAAATTTAACAAAGAAGCTGAGGTGAAGGTTGGGATGAACAACGGGGTTGGTTGATTGTTTGATTCTGGAAATCCTTTCATACTCCTGCATCATTTGAAGGGTGTTCATCCCAAACAAGTCCCCACAAACATTTAGCTGTTCACTTTGGAATGAACACCCTTCAAATGGTACAGAAATATGAAAGTATTTCCAGGAAAAAAATTGCAGATTACAGGATTCAGGTGACCCTGAGAGCACAGATTAACCTCCATGTGGCCTCAACGACTCTCAGAAAGATTGCTAACAACCAGATGACTGCAAGGAATATAAATCCTTCCATTCTCCAACATTCAGACAGAACTGAAGAAACTTCTTGGATAAGAAGTGAAATGTTTTCAAGGAGAAAAACCTCAAGGAAGTCCTTCTGGAAGAGCACCTTTGGAACAGATTTTCAACTGCACATTTTCTGAGTTCACAGACAGCGTTAAATATATTTTGCTTAGCCATGTTTTACTGACTCAACCCTAATTCATACAATACTATAAATTTACAAAACACAGAGTACAAGTCAAAAGTGTCCCTCCGGATAGAAGGACCCCTTAAACTGCAATCCGAACTGCAATAAATTGCCGAAGGATCCATGTTCTATACCTTGGGAATGAGAAAACCTCTCAGATAGATGTCCTTCACACATTTTCTTGCCAGCCCATAGAATAAGGCATATTTATTTCTCATGATCTCATGAATTACGGCATTGGTGTAAGGCAGTGCTTTCTTGTCTTTGTAAGAGATTGAATGAGATGAACTGAAAACTTCTTCCAGTTCTTTGTGTACTTTATCTGAGAAAGAGTGAAAATGGAAGGTTTATTTCAGATCCTGTGGTTTATCTCTGAATGAAATAAAGTGAATATTAAGAGATTTTACATCACACGGGAAAAATTTAATATAATTCTCATTAACATCCTAATATCAAGGATTTGGATTGCTCTGAGACTCAGACGGACAACAAATTTTAGATTACAGTTATGTTTTATTTTATCTCCCTCTGGAATAAGGAGAAATTTTATTACACAAGGTCAAACCTTCTCTTGACCTATACTTCTGCTTGTTTTATAGACCTTTTTTTTAAAGACTTTTATTATTTTGTTTTTCTTTCTAATTCCTTTTGAGTCCTCTGGTTTTCTGCCTTTTTACACAAATATCAGATAGCAACAGAAAGTGACTAAAGAAGCTAAAGAAACAGCGGACCACCTACTCAATTGTTGCAAGCTGATTGCATAGGCTGGCTACAAATGACAGCATGACAAGTTAACATTGTAGCATCAGCAAGAAACGCCTCTTGCCTGCAAACAAGAACTGATGGGGCTACAAAATAGATAAAATAATAGAAAATAAAGAAGCCAAAATGCTCTGGGAATTTAGAATATTCAAGTAGACAAGCATCTGCCACATAACACTCAAGACATAACCAGCTGTTGATAAGACAATGTTTGGGTAGTGCAGTATATGGAAACAGAAGGAATAGAAGGGAAAGAACTCCAGAGAATCACAAAATATAAAGATCTGCAGGAAAGCGAAGGTAGTGCCAATAATAATAAGTGCTTTGGGTACAATCTCAAAACATCTGGAGTACCACTCGAAATCTCCATCAGTCAGTTGCAAAAAGGAGCTTTCTTTGGAACAGCTTACGCCTGCGATTTGATCTTTAATATTGTTAAACAACAGCAGCTGCCTATCCTAGGTCCTTGAATGGCGTGAATGAGTTTTTAATGTTTTTAATGTTTAAATGTTTTTTATAATGATTTTTAAAAATGTATTATGAGCCACCCTGAGTCTTCGGAGAGGGGCGGCATATAAATTGAATAAAATAAAATAAAATAAAATAAAATAAAATAAAATAAAATAAAATAAAATAAAATAAAATAAAATAAAATAAAATAAAATAAAATAAAATAAAATAAAATATAAAATAATAAAATAAAATAAAATAATAAAATAAAATAAAATATTAAATTAAATTAAATTAAATTAAATAATTAAATTAAATAATTAAATTAAATTAAATTAAATTAAATTAAATTAAATTAAATTAAATTAAATTAAATTAAATTGAATTGAAAAAGATTCAATAGGTAGACAAAAATGCCAATTTCAGGCTAAACCTCTGGGTGACTATGCGGTCAACAATAATAATTTAAAATACATATTCCGCTTGACTCTCAAGACTGGGCAGTTTAAATGAATCCAAATCTCCAGGAACAAATATATTACTTTTTAAGATGCTGAAAGAGTTAGTTGAAAAAACTGCAAAAACACTAGAGATAGTCCTCAACTTACAACAGTTCATTTAGTGACTGCTCAAAGTTACAACAGCACTGAAAAAAATGACTTTGACCATTTTTCACACAACTGTTGCAGCATTCCCACAGTCACGTGTTTTATATTCAGATGTTTGACAACTGGTTTATATTTATGATGGGTGTGGCATCCTGGAGTCATGTGATCACCTTTTCGCCACGTTCTGTCAAATAAAGATAATGGGGAAGCCAGATTCACTTAACAACCTAACAACTGCAGTGATTTACTTAACAACTATGTCAAGAAAGGTCGTAAAATGGGGCAAAACCAATTTAACAAGCGTCTCACTTGGCAACATAAATTCTGGGCTCAATTGTGGTCATAAGACGACACTATCTAATTGTAAATTTAGAATTCCTAGAAGAGTAGTATAATTGGGTTCTTGATGTTCCTTGAATTTGGCATTTTCTTTATAGCTGTTTCATTACCTCACTTGATAACATAATCAATTCCCGTACCCGCTTTTGTGTTTGATGATTCAGCAACAGAAAAAATAATCCTTTAAATAGATTTGTTGCCTACATTATATTCTATTGTCACTATTCTATGTACACTATTCTATGTCTCTAGGGGTCCCCAAGTCCTGGTCCGTGAACTGGCACCAGGTCCAGGCAGCGGGCAAAACCACATCCCCTCTGATCCACAGAAAAACCTCTGTCCATGAAACTGGTCCCTAGTGCCCAAAAGGTTGAGGGCCACTGGTCTACATCACTTTGTCCCACCTTGGATATCCAGATGAGTTGCCATGAGAAGCAATGCCCATTGTAGAGAAGCTGAAATTGTATCTGTCCCAGCAATAAAGAGGTCAACAATGCACTGAGTCATGTTGTCTTCATCATAAGTAGAATTGGGATCATCCTTGCTCTAGGATTTGATAGTAAGAAAGATGAAATGGCATTGTTTCTAATGCTTCCCCAACCTAATGTCTCCCAGTTCTACTCCATAGGCCATCTTGTCTGGGGAAAAGAGGAGTTGAAAGCCATCTAAATTAATAGCTATCATCACCAACTCTTACAATAATGGATTCCACCAGTTAATTATGTGGTATGTGAAGATTTACTTTCTTGTGACTGTTCTAAATCTCCTTTCCATGAGTTTTATTTCAAGAACCCAGTTCCTAAAGTTTGAAGAGAGAGAGGCAAACTTTTTTCCTGTTTTCTTTGATACATATAGATCGTGAACTCAGTTGTAGAATATTTAAGCTAAAAGGTCTTCGACATTCAAGCTTCTCCTATTAAGGAAGGTGATTTACCATTTTAGCCTTGCCAAGCCCTGTATAATCCTGCTTCACAGAGCTCCTGACACACAGTCTAGCTCCTGATGACCCAGCTGTTCAAAAACAGGCAATTGTGAGTAGATGGATAGGTACCATTTTGGTGGGCAATTTAATAGAGACATGAAATGAACTCCCAATTGAGCATCCGCTGGGGCAACAGTGATGTCACCATTTAATCCTTTCAACACGGAAGCAGTTTGATGCACCCAACAGGACTAGTTATAGTACCCTAGAGAGAAAAAAGTATCCTAGAGAGATTGTTATCCCAAAAGTGCTTTCTTAAGGGGCAACTGGATTTTCTGGTTTTTCTTTGAAGTTGTTTCGCTTCTCATCTAAGAAGCTTCTTCAGCTCTAGCTGGATGGTGCGGAAAGGAAGGATCAGCCAGCCAGCCAGCCAGAGAAGAAGCTTCTTGGATGAAAAGAAAAAAATATCTTCAAAGAAAAACCAGAAAGTCCAGTTGCCTCCTGAAAAACCACCTTCAGGACAACCATGACCTGGGTGACTGAGAATCTCTGTAGATATGTGATTGTTAGAAAACAGAAAACTGATTGGATGGTACATAATTTAACCCATTAAATGGCTTGTATGATGTTCTTATTGTATGTTTTTATCTGTTTATTTGTTTTTACCTGTGTTCGCCGCTCTGAGTCCTTTCGGGAAAAGGGCAGCATATAAATACTTGCAAATAAATAAATAAATAAATAACCACTGCTAGCATGTCCTTCTCTTGATTTAAAAACTAAACATATCCAACTCTTTTATTTCTATTTTTAAACCTTTCAGCTATCCATACAAAGACAGGGCCAATATCTAAAACCTTTGATGAGGAACATTGTCAAATGCTTTTTAAAACAGCTCATTCAGACCTTAATTTTTTTAAAGAAAACAATCAAATATTATCAATTACTCAATGAATCTTCTGATTGATTCTATAGGGGACATGCTCAGTCATAAAATAGAGGAGAGTTCTGCATTGTTCATCCAGCAATATTTCCAGGTATTAGCAGATACTTACTTTCTCCATTTGAAAGAGATAGAAATCAATTAAATCTTGAGGTTCATGCAAGTTCAGATTTTCCTTATGCTGCTTGATCTCTTTCTTTGCAAACGAATTAATAATCTCTTCAGAAGTTAAGATAGTCTGGTGAGGGCCTGGCAGATGTTCCATTATATGTGGGACAGTTTCATAGAGCTACCAAAGGAAAGGGACGGGGAAAATGAATGCAGTTAAAATTTTGGACTACAAGTTCCTAAATTAAGATTCAAGATAAACTAAACAGTGATACAGACGATCTACAGGTAGTCCTCAACTTATGACCACAATTGAGCCCAGAATTTATCTTGTTAAGCAAGAAATTTGTTAAGTGAGTTTTGTCCCATTTTGCAACTTTTTTGCGACATTTGTTAAATGAATCACTGCAGTTGTTAAATTAGTAACACAATTGTTATATGAATTCCCCATTGTCTTGTCAGAAGGTCGCAAAAGATGATCACATGACCCTGGGACACTGCAACTGTCATAAATATGACCCAGTTGCCACTATTAATCATAAGAATCAATGAATATGAAATTGTGCAATATTTGTATTGTATTAATCATTCCAGAATAAATAAGAAAACAGAATCTGATGAAATAAGAAATCCTATTCATGATCATAGAGCTAGTGTTCTGGAAAATCCCAAATTATCCAAACAAGGAGAAGAAAGAATACTGCTACTTACTGCGTAATTGATGCTGCTTGTAAATTTTAAGACCTCAGTAATGGCTTCTATCAGCTTCACAAATTCCTTGTCTTCAATAGAAAAGCGATATCCAAAAGTTTGGGCGCAGATGACATTGCAGATCGATTTCATGATGGGAAGTGATGGATCAAATGGCTGCCCTGAAAACAAAACAATATAAATTAATAGTCACATGAACTCTCCTTCTCCTGATTATACCAAAATTGAGGTGTATGGTGGAGCTTATGAGAAGAGGAGAGGTTGGGAATCCTTATTTATTTTTGATGAAATGACTTTCTGTTGAGAATGTAAAATTCATAAGCTTTAGCATGACCAATGTCTTATGCCAAAAAACATACCAATATCCTTGACTAGGAACACCCAAGTTCCTTGATCACTGGAAAGTCAATTAGAATAGAGCTGGAAAGGACCTTGGAGGTCTTCTAGTTCAACCCCCTGATCAAGCAGGAGACCCTATACCAGTGATGGCTAACCTTTTTGCCGTCGTGTGCCTAAAGCAGGGGGAGCGGGGGACGGTTGCGCACCCGTGTGCCCACACCATTTAATGTCTCCCCACCCCCGTGCATGCGTGCTCCCCCCGCTTTTGGCACGCAATGACAAAAAGGTTACCAGCGGGCCCAGTAGGCCTGTTTTTCACCCTCCCCAGGCTCCAGAGGCTTTCAAAAATGGCCTTCCCACCCCCCACCTGCCCAGGGGGCTCGTTTCCTGACTTCCGGTGGGTCCGGAAGGCCTGAAAATCAGCTGTCCGAAGACGTCTCCGTGGTCATGCGGCCAGCATGACTAAACTGCAAAGGTGCACAGAATGCTATTACCTCTCCACCAAAAATGGTCCCTATTTTTCTACTTGCATTTTTTACGTGCTTTCGAACCGCTAGGTTGGCAGGTTGGCAGAAGCTGGGACAAGTAATGGGAGCCATTATGCGGCACTAGGGATTCAAACCGCTGAACTGCAAACCTTTCAATCGACAAGCTCAGCGTCTTAGCCACTGAGCCACCACATCCCTAAGCTTGCTAACAATACCCATTACTTAAAGGTGTTGGGGAAGATGCTGTTGATTTTTACCCTACAGCTCACAAGCACATCAATACATGGATATTATAGAAAAGGAGATCCAAATTTGAAATCAGAAGAAATTCCTGATATGGAAGCTATTCAGCACTGAAACAGGCTACCTATCTTTAACACTCATGGATGTTCGATCAGCTTAGACAAGCTTTTCTCTGAAATGGTACAAAGATTCCTGCCACCCAACCCTATGATTCTATGAATCTATGGTTCAGCAGATATGATGTTATCCATTCAGTCAAGTCCAGCTCTTGGTGATTTTATGGACAGGTCCAAAGGTGGGTTCTACTTACCTTTAGTACCAGTTTGCAGTGGGGCCATGCGCACTCACTTTGCTCATGTGCTCTTCTGCTCATGCACAGAAGCATTTTGATGAGGTTGGGATCAGTGGACGGAGCCTCCCACTGGTTTAACTACAAGTTCTACAGAAACCGGTGTGAACCGAGGACAACCCACCACTGGACAGGTCTCTCCACATCTTCTGATCTTGCGCTACTTCGTTGAGTTTTTCTATCCTTCTATCCAAAAGAAAACCAGGCCATCAAAGAACACAGTGGCACTGTGTTCTTTGATGGCCTGGTTTCCTTTTGCTACTAACTCTTCCAAACATAATTGCTTTGTCCAATGAATCCTCCACCCCATGATTTTTGTCTTCTAGTGACGCGTCTGGTGTTATGCACTCCAGTACAGTTATAGCCAGCATCATCATCATCACATCACATACCCTTTTTATTTGCAAATAATTCCACAAGCTCTTGGGCCTCCTCTTCGATTTGAGATTCCATGCCATTTTTCCCCAGTCCCAACTTCCTCATGGTAACAACACCAAACCGCCTTTGTTGTCTCCAGGTGTGACCGTTTGAAAAAATGATACCTAAAGCCATCAAGGAACACCAAAAAGGTATTGTTCACAAAAACCCCAAACTATACATGCAATTTATGCTGTTGCACTGAAGAATCTATAATGTTCTACCCAGCTTTGATATTGAATAGTAATCTATGTCTCAGAAAATGTGAACAAGCCAACAATCCTTAGGGAAAACATGGAGCTCTAATAACATAGAAAGCCTTGACTGATACAGAGAAAGTGATGTTATATAATTTCACTTTTCCTACATGACAGTTCTGTGGACACTTTTAATCTCAGAAGTGGGCTATTGAAGTCCCACCTCCTTTCTTTACATTCAAGGTTCCTTATACCTCACATAAATGCCCCAGGGATCGGTTCTCCCCCCTCCCCTGCTCTTTAACATCTATATGAAGCCACTGGCTGAGATCATTTGTGAATTCGGGGTGAGATAACATCAATATCCTGATGATACCCAGTTATACATCTCCACCCCAGACCACCCCAGAGATGCCCTTTCCGTGATGTCCCGTTGCCTGGAGGTGGTACAGGCCTGGATGGGTAGAAACAGACTCAGACTCAATCCCTCCAAGACTGAGTGGCTGTGGATGCCGGCATCTCGGGTTTCAGAGGTCCCATCACTTTTGATGAATGGGGAAAAACTTGCCCCCGTTGATAGGGCTCGCAACTTGGGTGTCCTCCTGGATGCTCAGCTGTCCCTAGAAGACCACCTGACGGCTGTGACCAGGGGGGGCCTTCGCACAGGTTCGACCGGTGCACCAGTTGCGCCCTTTCCTGGACCAAGATGACCTTCGCACTGTCACTCATGCCCTGGCTACTTCCTGCTTGGATTACTGCAATTCCCTCTACGTGGGCCTGCTCCTGAGATGCACCCGGAGACTCCAGCTGATCCAGAATGCAGCTGCATGGGTTGTTACGGGAGCCCCTCGTTACTCCCATGTAACACCTCTCCTGTGTGAACTGCCCTGGTTACCAGTGATTCTCCAGGTCCACTTCAAGGTGCTGGTTCTCACCTATAAGGCCCTACATGACTTAGGTCCGGGATATTTGCAGGACCTTCTCCTGTCTGCCTCCCACCGTCCTGTTCGCTCACATAGGGTGCTCTCCTTAGGGTTCTGACGGCAAGCCAATGTCGTCTGGCGGTGCCCAGAGGTGGGGCGTTCTCTGTGGGTGCTCCCACCCTCTGGAATGGGTTGCCTACCGAGCTCTGGATGGCTCCTGATCTCCGCTCCTTCCGTCAGGACCTGAAGACTTGGCTGTTCAAGCAAATAGGCTGACTCTGATTCTGGGTTTTATTATTTATTATTTATTTGATTTAAAATGGGATTTTGTTGTACATGTTTTTAACTTATGTTCGCTGCCCTGAGTCCTTCTGGAGAAGGGCATATAAATACATTAAATAAATAAATAAATAAATAAATAAATAAATAAATAAATAAATAAATAAATAAATAAATAAATAAATAAATAAATAAATAAATAAATAAATAAACAAACATACATCTGAAAAATTTTTGAAAAATAATTCTTATGAATACAGTCATATGACTGTGTTTAAGTATACCCTTCCTTCCTCTATATTCAAATGAGATCTGTTCTACCTTGATCTGTCTATTAAAAAGTCTTCATTTACCGATGTTATTCCTCAATGCAACAAGACAGAACAGGATAACTTCCTATAACTTTGACTTACCCCTGGATTTGGTGAGTCTTAAAATGAAAGGTGCGAGTGGGCGATCAGCAAAGACTTCTGAATGCTCAATCAGTGCTTCTTTCACAGCTTGATATCCTGAGAGAATTATAATATGGAAACTGCCTCCCCACAAAGAATAGATGTTCCCATAATGCTTTGCCAGCTGCAGTTTGGAACAGGGAAGAATGATGTTCTGCATTATTACACATAATTGCAGATAAATATGAAATTTCAGTTCCAGTTTCCTATTTCTTGCCCTTTACCTTCCCTTTTCCAGAACTCACCAGGATAACTGTTATCCAATTAATCAAAGAGACCTAGAGCTAAGGAGAGATTTCCTGACTATTAGAATAATTAACCAGTGGAATAGCTTATCTCCAGAAGTTGTGGGTCCTCCATTATTGGAGGTTTTTCAGAAGAGATTGGACAACCATTTCTCTGATATGGTGTAGGGCAATGATGGCTAACCTTTTCTGAACTGAGTGCCCAAAATGCACATGCGCGAATACAATGTACCCCCAAAATGCAATGAACCCCCCCCCAAATGCAATGTATACATGTGCACTCCGCACTCGCCCTCCACACATATTTTGCTTTGACCAGATTATAATGCTGACATTAGGGAAAATACACAACTGTAGAGAGTTCTTTTTTAAGAAAGAAAAGCAAAGAATTGTCACCATGACAAAAAGAGGGAAGACAACAAAAGATTAAGTTCTATGATGCAGGACTGAATAAACCCTTGGGAATTAATTACTCTTGAAAGATTGAGTTGAGACATGCTAAAAGAAGAAAATGGAAATATTCATAGAGAAGAATATTAATAACTTTTGTCCATCATTTTAAACCTCAGAATACAGAATAATGGATCTGAGTTCCAGTAATGCAGATTCTCACTGAACGCTAAGAAAAATGTCTGAAGAGTTAAAGCAATTGGACAGTAAAATCTCATACCAGAGAGCTTCCAACTAGGGGTGACATGATAGCAGTATTCCAATATCTAAGGGGTTGACATAAAGAAGAGGTGGTCAGTCTATTTTCCAGCTGCTCCTCCAATCCATCTACTGGGTTGTTCTCCTCATACTGAGTGCAGAGTTTTCTCTCCGTTCTGGCTGACCACGCCCACTCTGTGACATATACTTCAGTCTTTCTCACTCGGTGACTGAGGCAACTTGTGTTTCTGTCTCTCTGGTGATTGATATTCTGGCTGACCTTATTTAGAATTCTATTTGTTATTTTTGTCTGTCAGTGTGAATTTAATTTGATTTTTTAGAGAATTTTTAGTTGATTTTTAAGGTTTGTTTCTTTAAGGAGCTGCTCCGAGGGATCATTTAGCTGTGTGGGGGAGGGAACTGTTAGCGCGCCTGGGGCTCCAGGCCGCTACGCTCCCTTTTACTTTTCCCTTTTGCTTTGAAAACCCCAGACCTTGGCAGCGATCCAGATTCCGACCCGGCTGGGCGGATCCAGTTTATTTCAGCCGCAGGCGACTCGTTGAGCTACCGGTGAGCTGGTACATTCACGAGCGCCTCAGCTCCATTATTTCCAAGTGGCTCCGGAGTTCCTGCCTATGACATCAGGCACACTCTGAGGTCCAGGCCTTTCCTGCAGCGCCCAGCTCTCTGCAACCTTCCGCAGGCCAGCTGACTAATTATCAGGCCGTTGGAAGTCACGCCCGCCATTTTACTGAGCTTTGGAGCTGACAGCAGACATTTTAAAGCTCCAGCTGAGCCTTCCTGACAGTGGCTGCCATTTTGGGGACAACAAACTTTACCGCTGGGCCCGGATCGGCCTGTTGAAGTAGTATGCCAGCGAGGGGCGGTTGATTCTGCTACGGAGAGGGTGCTACACAGTCGTTAAGCCCTATGACAGGTGGCCTGGAGAGGGGACAGTTTGGGGGCGCCTCAATTACCTGGGTGGCTGCCTGGGTTTTTTTATCTTACTCCAGTTACAGTCAGGCCTTGCTGGTCCTGCAAACCACATCCCCCATATCTGCCTATTTACCTTGCCCAATGTTCTGATTTAAGATGGAAGACTCTGATCTGTCATCAGATTTGGAGCAGGAGATTGAGCATTCCCCATGGTAAAACCAGGGCGGCTTCAAAACGGCCTCCCACCTCGACAGCCAGGACATCTCATCCAAAATCCTCAGGCCATACTAAGACTGAGTTGAGGTGCCATAAGGCGCTCAAAAAACAATTTGAGAAAGCCAAGAAGGCCAAGGGCTCATTGGCATATTCTTGTGAGGTGCTCCAATCTCCTTCTACTTCTACCAATATGGCCAAGAACAGTGCTTTTCAAGGAGAGAAGCCTTCCAATTTGATGGCCAAGGGCCAATTTACCACTAACCTCCAAGTTTCAAGGGCTCTTTCTGCTTCCTTGCCCAATGTTTCCTTGGCGCCCCAACCTGACAAGCCTGCCACCGCTAGGCCAGTGGCTGAGGCGACCTTTACCCCGACGGCCGCTGGCCTCCGACCAGAGGAACCAGCCCCTCAACTATCCTTACAAGCCATGCTTTCTGATACCTTGGCAAAGATTTTAGCGGCCGGATTCCAAGGCCCCAGCACCGCGCATCCTCCTGTGGCTTCCCTGCAACATCCTATTCATACGGCTCACCAGTCTAAAGTTTCTGATCCATCTTAGGCAGATTGCACTTCGTCAGAGGGGTCTGACCATGATATAGAGGGCCCGGAGGATTTAGAATTTTCTGAGGATGAGGGCCTTGTACCAGAAAAGCTGGTATTTACGGACCTGTTTCGTCCATCTGTTTTTAAATCCCTCTTGCACAAGGCGAAGGTTACAACACAGTGTGGTTTGATTACTGCTCCAACCGACAGCGTTCAGCAAGCCACAGCACCACATGACACATTATTCCAAATGTTCCGCCCTGACAAGGACGTAATCCCCTGCCCTCCACTCTTTGCTGACGTCGTCCAGAGTGCTTTTGGCCAACCGGGATCCTTGACTGCCCCAAGTGGACTGGACAAGCGTCTTTATTGCGCGGCCTCGGAGTTGGAGGACATTTTGGCTCTACCAAATGTGGATGCTCCAGTTGCCAACCTGACTTTGTCGTCTCTTGTCTCAGCGGATGTTCTGGATGGCTTGAAGTCAGAAGAGCGGAGAGCTGAATTGGGGTTCTGGAAAGCGCACCAAGTAGCAGCTTGGGCAATCAAGGCGGCTACAGAGACATCTTTTTTTAACAGAGCCTCGCTACTCTGGCTCTGTCAGCTGCAAGAGCATCTCCCCTCCCAACGAAACGCGTGTTCATCAGGACATCAATAAAATTGTAGCGGCTACGGAGTACTCTGCAGATGCATCCCTCAACGCCGCCAAGTTTGCATCCCACGCATTGGCTTCCACTGTCACCAATCGACATCTCTTCTGGCTCCGGAACTGGAGAGCGGACTCCAAAACTAAGTGGAGATTGACTTCTTCAGCATACAAGGCACCTGCCTTATTTGGAGCTCCTCTTGAACCTCTGTTGGTGGAGGACAAGGAAAAGCAAAAAATTCTCCTGTCTTCATTCCGGAGACCAGAGCGCAGATATGGGCCTTATAGTCAACGCCAGCCCTTTCGACTTTCCTCTGGCCCAGCAGGGTCCTACAGTCAACGTTCCTTTGGCCAGAATGGTGACCGGGCCTCGGACAGACAGTCCTTTCGAGACCGTTCCAGAAATCAATCATTTTCCAAACGTCCTTTCCGGGGAGGAGGATCTCGGGCCCCTAAACGGGGCAAGTGACTCTCAGCCATCTGAGCCCATTGGTGGTCGCCTCCAACAATTTCATCACCAATGGGCTCGTTCATCAGAGAAGGAGTGGATCCATCGCACAGTGTGCCAAGGACTATCCCTGGAGTTTATCAGAGAACCACCCAACCGGTTCCGTCGTTGTCCAGTTTCACGGCTACCCCAACAGCGTCAATTGATGGAAGCAGAAATACATCATATACTGACCATCAAAGCTATAGAGCCTGTTCCGAAAGACCAAGAGATGGCCGGCTTTTATTCCACCATGTTCCTGGTAGCTAAGGCTTTGGGGGGTTACAGAGGCATCTTGAACCTGAAGCAACTGAACAAATTCATCTTGTATCGCAGGTTCAAGATGCGCTCCCTGAGATCGATTTTGGAGTGCATCAGACGCAACAACCTTCTGTAGTCGGTGGACCTGCGGGAGGCTTACTTGCACGTCCCTATCCTCCCAGCACATCGCCAGTACCTGAGGTTCGAATACAACAACAATCACTTCCAGTACTGTGCGATGCCCTTCAGGCTGTCTTCTGCTCCCAGGACTTTCACCAAGCGGGTGGCAGTAATAGCAGCATCGCTCCGGTCTATCCCAATACGTCTACTTTGTTATTTGGATGACATTCTCGTCCTGTCATCGTCCATGACTCAAGCCAAGGCGGATATGGAAGCTGTCATCAGAGAATTCCAGAGGCATGGCTTCACAATAAACTACAAAAAGAGCCATCTTGTCCCAATTACCCGTCTGCTGCATTTGGGAGCAGTGATCGATACATCCCAGGGACAAGTCTTTCTTTCTCCAGATAGAATCCACGATCTCAAGACCTTGGTAGAGCTCGTGAAGGCCCAGGGGAAGGTGCCTCTTCTTCAACTGTCACAACTGTTGGGGAAGATGGTATCTTGTATCGCTATCATTCCCTGGGCACGCAGACACACGAGACCGCTCCAGTGGCTTCTACTACCGTTCCAGAGGACGGGCCGCAGCACCTCTCGGTCCCAGATTCGCTTACCGCCACAAGTTCGATTGTCTCTGACATGGTGGACGTCGCTGGCAATCCTGAAGGGCTGTGTGCTCCTGGAGGTATCTCAATTGATCCTGAAAACAGATATGAGCTAGTGGGTTGGGGTGGCCACCTCTCAGACCAGGTCGTTCAGGGTCGTTGGTCACCATCCAAGAAGGCGAACAGCATAAACTGGTTAGAATTGAGAGCTGTTCGCCTTGCCCTGAGGCACTTCCGTCCTATGTTGGAAGGCCAACACGTGTTGATCCAGACGGACAACATGACGACAAAAGCCCACATCAATCGCGAAGGGGGCACGTGTTCCAAAAATCTAATGATGGAGGCAGAATGTCTTCTAGCCTGGGCGGAAAAACACACAGCTTCACTTACAGCAGACCACATTTCCGGCATGTCAAATACACAAGCAGATTGGCTGAGCAGAGAGCGCATCAATCCGGCCGAGTGGCACCTACATCCCGACATCTTCGCAGAGATTGTTCGCTGCTTCGGTCATCCGATCGTGGACCTATTCGCTACCCCTCTAAATGCCCAGCTACCTCGTTTCTTCACGCAGTACCAATGTGCGGGGGCAGAAGGCTGCAACGCTCTAAGATGCCCATGGCCTCAGGGATTACTGTACGGCTTCCCCCCCTTCCTCTAATACCCAAAGTGATCAACAAGTTGTTGATGGAACAAGCGGAGATGCTGTTAGTAGCTCCTCTATGGCCACACAGGCCTTGTGTCTCCCCCATGGACAATACCTCAGCAAGTGATATCTTTCAGCCAGGGGGTCATCGACCATCCAGAGCCTCAGTGGCTCAGATTGACCGTCTGGCATTTGAGAGGGTCCTGCTGAGGAAAGACAGGATTTTGGACAAGGTGATTGAAGTCATCCAATCGTCCAGGCGTCCCTCCACAACACGTATGTATCAAGCTTCATGGAGAACCTTCACAACTTGGTGTTCAGCGAATCATGTGGACCCTACTTGGCAGACATTCCGGATGTTTTAGACTTTTTGATGGAGGGGTTATCGAAGGGTCTGTCACCATCTACCTTGAGAAGACAAGTTGCGGTGCTAGCAACGGTCCTAACCTGCAAACCACACCACTCTCTGTCTCAGAATCCCCGTATTAAGGGATTTCTATATGGAGCCACCAACATCTCACCTCCTGTGGTGCACAGATACCCATCCTGGGACTTACCCTTAGTACTTCAGGCTCTTACATTGCCGCCATTTGAACCGCTGGGCTCCATCCCACTTAAATTTCTTACCTTCAAACTTACCTTTTTAATTGCCAACACATCTGTGAGATGCATTTCGGAATTGACTGCATTATCGATCCGCAAGGATCTATGTATCTTCTACTCAGATAGGGTGGTGATGAGGTTAGACCCGTCATTTACCCCTAAGGTTAATTCCTGGTTTCACAGGACCCAGGAGTTAGTTCTTCCAAACTTTTGCCTGGATCCACATAATCCCAGGGAACAAAACTGGCATACTCTGGATGTGCGATGGGCTTTAAGGAGATACATCAGAAGAACGGCCTCGTTCCGACTTTCGGAAGCTTTATTAGTGTCATTTCATCCCGCGTTGATGGGGCGGAAAATATCACCGACTACTGCAGGACGTTGGATCAAAGCGTGAATTGCCACAGCATACGACATCAAGGCCAAACCGCTTCCTGGTAGGCTCTATGCACGTTCAACCCGCAGTGTGGCTACAACAGCAACCTGGGCCACACGGGCATCTATTCTTGATATTTGCTGAGCAGCCACTTGGGCATCGGCTTCATCATTTATCAGACACTATAAAATCGACTCATTTGTGTCGTCGGAGGCTTCGTTTGGCCGTAGAGTTCTACAGCAGGTGGCCAACTCACAAGTCTCAGAAAGCAGTCAGCCTCCCACCCGGAATGTGGAGCTTGGGTAGATCCCAGTAGATGGACTTGAGGAGCAGCATGCTGGAAAATGGACGTTGACTTACCTGAACGTCCCTTTTCAGTATGCTGCGACTCCAATCCATGCCCACCCTGTTAGGGCTTCCTGTTCATAGAGTCCTGTTTTGCTGCTGCTGTTTTTTTGTTGCTGCAGTTCCTTGAGTTTGGTTTTTGTGCCTTCGTGAGGAAAGACTGAAGTATATGTCACAGAGTGGGCATGGTCAGCCAGAACGGAGAGAAAACTCTGCACTCAGTATGAGAACAACCCAGTAGATGGATTGGAGTCGCAATGTACTGAAAAGAGATATTCAGGTAAATCAACGTCCGTTCTCCAAAGCACCTGAAGGAAGGACACGAAACAATGGATGAAAACTAATCCAGGAGAGAACCAATCTAGGACTAGGAGAAATTTCCTGACAGGGAGAAAAATTAATCAGTAGAACAACTTGCCTGCAGAGGTTGTGGATGCTCCAACACTGGGGGGTTTAAAGAAGAGATTGGAGAACCATTTTTCTGAAATGGTATAGGGCTCCAGCTTGAGCAGGGGGTTGAATGAGAAGACCTACAAGGTCCCTTCCAATTTTTGTTATTCTGTTAGTGGCATGAGCTGCCCAGTCATTTGTCATAGATGCTTTCCTTTTTATTCCTGCATTGCACATCCTTAAGGGCTTAAAGTGTTCATATCACATGCTTCATCTGCTTACTTAATTAACCCCTCTTCTAGATCTGTGTAATACAGTAAAACATACAGTATCCAAATAGCCTGGCTTTACTAAGGCAAACTAAAACACAAAGGAGTTAGAAAAGACCAAAGTTAAACATAGAATAATAGAGTTGGAAGGGACCTCAGAGGTCTTCTAGCCCAACCTCCTGCTTGAGCAGGAAACCCTATACCTTTTCAGAAAATTGATTGTCCAGTCAAAATTAAAGTTAATTAAGCTTAGTCGGTTGTGCAAATGAAACTGGAAAGCTTTGGTTGCTCTAATTAAGTGTTTATTATTTTGCTTGGGCAAGCAAATGAATCATATACAACTGGTTGTGCCAGAATATAAACTGGAAAGGCAGCTGGGACCTCTTATACCATATTTGAGATTAGCTGATGAACAGAATGAACCCTTTGATGTATTCATTCTGTGTCCAAATGGCATTTTACTTTTGCATAAAAAGTTTTAAGAGGATATTGATGGAAAACCATGTAGTTTTATATCTCACAAGATATTTTGAAAATGCCAAAGCACAAATATTTTGAGAACAGCTCCCAAAGTTGTCTAAAAGATGCTTTTTCTCATACCAGGTACGTACGTACGTACGTACGTACATACATACATACATACATACATACATACATACATACATACATACATACATATATCTTCCAGTACTTCTAGCATCTGCAGTTGATTGGACAAATAAGAACAGAAAACTTAAAAAGAAATCCTCCTTTTCCTTCCCCCAGTGTTAATTCTGATCAAAACCTATTTCTCTCATGGCAATCTTAAAATTGGCAATGGAGACTGATGGATGGCAATGATTGGCACAAGTATACAGCAAGTTTGCAGGGATTCAGGTTTTAGCAAGGTTCTTGAATTCTCACAGAATAGATTGGTTTGCTCCTTCTTGGACTAGAAACACTTGCAACACTTCTATTCTCTACCTCTGTTTTTTTTAAAAAAAATCAGGAAATTTGTCTTGTTGTCTAGGCAAGCATACCTTATAGTCCAATGTATTGTTTTCTACATGCTTTGATTAGCTAGCTGTTTTTCTCCTATAGTTTATGTGTGTGGAGCTCAGGATGAACCAGAGACTCCAAATCCCTGCAGGATGGCTCAGTGGCTAGAGCAGTGTTTTCAGCCTTTCAACTTCAGTTTCCTTCTTCTTTTTCTTCCTCCTCCTCCTCCTTTTCCTGTTGAGGAAGATAGTGTTCTAGTTCTTGCTCTTATGCCACCCTCAATCATTGTTATTTGATGCTACTGTAGTGTGTCTTTGATGTTGTCTTCAAAGGATCATCTTCTTCTGGGTTTGCCTCATGTTCTTTGACTTTCTCTTTGTGTATTCCTTATA
The DNA here is from genome assembly GCA_038048745.1 of Coluber constrictor foxii. NCBI lineage: Eukaryota > Metazoa > Chordata > Lepidosauria > Squamata > Colubridae > Coluber > Coluber constrictor. The sequence goes on along the minus strand of CM075963.1, from coordinate 3,224,329 downwards.
CGCAGTGGTGAAATCCTCTGCGGTTTGCCACCAGTTCTCTGCCCACGCATGCGAGGTGCACAATAAATGCATGGTGCATGTGTGTGCGCAGTGTACACCAAACATACGCTGTGGGTGCATGTGCAGTGCACACCAAACTCATGCTTTGCACAGAAAAAGGAGGCTTAAGAAGGTAAGTAGAACAGTGAGGGGGGAACAGCTGTTGCGCACTATTTAGATTCGCTAGAAAGCAAGATTTCCTGCTTTCTAGTGAATATAAATCGCGCGGCACAGCTGATCGTCAGAAATGCCAGTTCGGAGAAACCAGTAGCATCTTTTTACTACCAGTTTGCCCAAACTGGTGTGAACTGGTAGCATTTCACACCTGCTTATACGGTATAGAATACCAAAACTTCAACTCTGTGCTGGGGGGTATTCTGAGAGTTGGTCCACACAGCTTAAAATTGACAAGACTGACAAACACTGTGGCTAGAGAGATGGGTTGGCTGCCTCAAAGCGGAGACATGACAAAGGGGTGAACAGAAGATCATCAACCTTCATCCAGAGAAAATTGTCTGTCTGTCTCTGTGTCTTTTTTTCTAATTAAAAAAACACAACCCTGTCTCCAAGAAAGCTTTCCTAAACTTAAAAGCATTCTCTCTGATTACTCAGAGTAGAAGCAAAATAACCTAGAGCAAATAGGACATTATGCTGTGGGAAACATCTGACAATTGACATGAAAGACATAGAAAATACTTCCTTGTCAAATTCCATGGAGGAGCCAGGGACACTACACAATGAAAACCTTGCTGAGAAGTACCCACGCTTTGGGATATATGCTGAATTAACTATTCTCAAAACAGTCCCTTTTTGTGAGGGGTGAGGTTTAACTTGGATTGATGGAGACCAAATATATCCAATTATTTCTGTAAATTATTTCTGTATCTTTAATTATGAAGACATTCACAAAACACCCTTACCAACTTTCATTAAAGCTTAACAGAGCTATTTGCATAAAAAACTGAACTGAAGAAGCTTCTTGGATGACAAGCAAAACGTTTTCAAGGAAAAACAAAATCCAGTTGCCTTTTGAAAAGGCATCTTTGAGACAACAATGACCAGGATGACTGTGAATCTTCATAGACATGCACATAAAAAGTATTAAAGCTGGTTAGTTTTTACCTTATGTTTGGTTCTGCTACACCCAACTATACCATATTGTTTGAATCCTGTCTGCTAATTAAGTACCCAAGCTAAGGGGAGTGGTGTGAACGCAACCACTAGGTCAGGGGTCTGCAACCTTAAACACTCAAAGAGCCATTTGGACCTGTTTCCCACAGGAAAAAAAAACACCAGGAGCCACAAAACCTGGCTGGGCATGGTCAACTCCACATCACTCATTCCCACACAGTCACATGATCCCCCCTTGCCATGCCTTCCCAGCCGGTCATTAGGACAGAGAACTGGTTGTTAAAAAACATCGGGAACCACAAAATCCTTTTCTCTCTTTCACCCACTCTCTCTGTATCTATGTTTCTCTCTCCCCCTCTTTCTGTATCTCTCTCTCCCCCTCTCTACCCCCCTCAACCCTCTGTATCTCTCTGTATCTATGTTCCTGTCTCCCCCACCCCCCACTCTCTGTATCTCTCGGTTTTCCAAGGCCAGGCAAAGAGTGACTGGGAGGGGAGGGCAAGGGGCAGGGCCAGCCAATAATGGGACAGGGAGCCACAGCAAAGGGCCCAAAGAGCCACATGCGGCTCTGAAGCCACAGGTTGCTGACCCACACACTAGGTAATAGATTGAATGTGATTGCATAAATTGAGATTGCTCCAAAGCCAGATGTAGCTACTAAAGTAGTTAATTAGGGGCAGAAAGACTAGTTCAAATCTATCCTCAACCATGGAAATTCTCAGTCATTATCTGTCAGACCATCCGTCCCACAGGTTTCTCGTGGGCCTCTAAATACCATAAGAACAAATAAAACCATCAAGCTTGTTTTGCAACATCCCCTTGCTTCTGATTGGATGAAATAGTGCAAAAAGAAGTACCTTTATGAAAGTCGTCTCTGAAAGGCCAGTCCCAAGCAGCCGCCACATACTTCCCATCACAGGAAGTGGAAAAGGCCCTGGTGGATATCGTTTGCGTGACCAGATCAGTTTCAGATAGGAAAGAATCTGGCGTGGAATCCAAAGGATCAGAAGGAACAGTAGCTTCAACATCCTCCTGCCTTCTCACTCTCCAATCTTGCCGTCTAGAGACTCTGAAAGAATACAAAGATGCGTGCTGCCCCACTCACTCACATCAGTGTGATTTATAGCGAGTTTTATTGGTGTTCCTCAGCAGTTCTCGTCACCCGGCCTCAGAATGGTCCCAAATAAAGCCAGCCCCAAGCAAGATTAGTCAACCAGGGAATGTGGCCAATAGTCCATAAAACAAATGCAAAGCTGATCTAGCAAGTAAGTCTACTAAACCAGCTTAAAGCCATTAGGAAAAACTGAAAATACCATACTTCCACGAGAGCTCCAGAAGTTCAAAAGTCCAGTAGGAATCACAAACCCACAGCCAAGAACTACAAACTTTGTTCCCAGCAATGCGTCCCTCTACCTGCCAGGCTTAAATAGCTTGTGACCCCACTGTAGTTCTGTAGAAGCATGTAATTCTCTTTCTGCTGGCCATTCAGGGTCAGTAATTAACCCCATTCCTTATATGTCAGAAATGAGCTCCACCTCCCTTGAGGCCTCGGAGGAAAAGTCAGAGGAGTCATCCAAGGAAGACATCACAAGAAGAACAACAAAGATGATTTGTGGTCATAAGTCGAGGACTACCTGTTAACAAAACCATCAAGCTGGTATGCAATTTCCCCTTGCTCCTTGTTGAATTAAATCATGCAAAAGACATATCTTTCCGAAAAACACCTTCATTATGGTGGCATCAATTCATCTCCACATACTTCTCCTGTGGAAAAGGTTCTTATGGGTAGGATTTGTGTGACTGAATCTGTTTCAGATAGGAAAGATTCCGGCCTGGAATTTGAAGGATCAGAATGAATACAGGCAGTCCTCAACTTACGACCACAACTGAGCCCAAATTTATGCTGCTAAGGAAAACATTTGTTGAAGGGAGTTGGCCCCATTTGACGACTTTTCTTGCCACTGTTGTTAAGCGAATCACCGCAGTCGTTAAATTAACAAGGCAGTCGTTTAGTGAATCTGGCTTCCCCGTTCACTTTGCTTGTCAGAAGGTAGCAAAAAGTTGCCAAGCATCTGAATTTTGATCATGTGTCCATGAGGATGCTGCAATGGTGTGTAAAAAATGGTCGTAAGTTACTTTTTTTGAGTACCATTGTAACTTTGAACAGTCACTAACCGAACTGTACAACATTCTCCTGCCCTTCTCACTTTCTAACCCTAACGTCTATGGTAGAGCTTATGCCACACGTGTATTTCTCTATGGATTCTTTGCTTTCTTCTGTTGGAAGATATGAGAAACTCAATATTAGAAGAGCAGGAAAATTCCCCTAAAAGAAATAAGCAGAAACTCAGGTAGAGTTTCAGCCCCCACCTTTATCAATGGACCATTAAGAAACTGAAGCCACCTTATTTTCCACAACAAAGGAAGGACAAAATTACAGGGGCTTGCAACATCCGAACAGATATGGGATACAGGAAAGAAAAACAAACACCCAAGAGGGAAAAGAAATCAAGCGAAAGTAATTAGGATTTTTAAAACCTGAGAAAAAGGAAAAAACACAGAAATAGCAAGCTGAATAATTATAGGGAATGGACAACTGCAAAGGGCTAGGAAAAACAGAGAGTGGACTATAAAACAATTATTTATTTGCCAGATCCAGGATGGAAGAGCCCAATCACAAACAAAAACAGGATTTCAACACCATAAAACAATCACACACACAAATCAAAGGATTCACATGCCAAATCAAAAGAATTTCAAAAGATTTTAAAGGGTCACATAGAAACTCAAAAGACATTTTAGGATATAAAAAAGGGTTACTCTTACTGTTCAAACAGGCTAGCCTCCGAAGGCTGTGCTTGTATTTGTTTCTTGCCAGCCTTCCTATAAACAATAAAGTGATTCTGCTCTCAAGCAGCTGACCTCCAATCATTTCAAAGTAATCTCCCAACAGGTTTTGAATTCAAGAAAGGAAAGCTCTGCCTTCCAACAATCCTTAAAGGGAAAGGCTTCTTTTTCCTTCCAACACTTCAGAGATGTTTCAGAGCTCAAAACATCTTTGCTACCACACCTTCTGCATTCTTTTGAAATTAACATCTCAGTTAAACATCTGTGGAGATTCTCAGGTCATGGTTGCCTAAAAGTGCGAAAGGCAACTGTACTTTTTTTTTTTTCGTTGAAGGCATTTTGCTTCTCATCCATTCTTCAGTTAACATCTCAGTTAAACAATTCTGGAAGAGGAGGATTCAACAGGTCCAACTGAACTCTGATAAGATGGAGTGGCTATGGGTAGGTGGCTCTTCTCTAACTTGGACTTTGCCATCTTTGGCCTTGAATGGAGTAGCACTGGTCCAGACAGTGCCCTCAGACGCGGAGAGTAATCTGAGGGTCCTCCTGGACTCATAACTCTTGCTGCTTGAGGATCGTGCGGCAATCATGGCTAGAAAAGCCTTTGCTAAACTTCAGGTTATGCACCATTACATCTCTCTCTGGATCAAGAAGCTCTCCTTTCCATCACTCATGCCCTTTACATGGGGCTACCTGTGAAGACTATGTGGAAGCTAGAACTGAGGCAGAATGCAGTAGTGCAAACCAACTGTTTTGACGTGCCTAGAAGTCCACCTGTAACACCTGCTATGCAAACTGCATCAGGTGCCAATTTGATTCAGGGTGCCAAATCAAGGTGCCGGTTATTATCTTTAAAATCTTTCATGGCATGGGACCAGGCTACTTGGGGAACTGTCTTGTCCCAACTGACAGTCAAGCAGGGATGGCATGCGGGTTTCAACTGGCACAATCTAGGAAGAGAGACTTCTCTGCTGTTGCCCCAACCCTTTGGAATGGGTTTAGGACAACTAATCACAGGCAACTTGTCATGGCCATCTTATGATAGGCAATTCCTCATGGCCAACTCACCATGGGACAATTCAATGTTGTATTAATCATTTCATTTAGGTACTTTTAATATTGGTGACCCAATTTTCGTCTCAATTATTGTAACTCTTATTTATTTATTTATTTGTTTGTTTATTTATTTATTTATTTATTTATTTATTTATTTATTTTCCTTTAATATAAATCATTCTATCATTCAATAAATAGTGTGTCGTCTGGGTACACATTTTTTGTATCATAACAGTTTACCACCGTATTCATTAATGCTTAATAGTTAACATTCTATTATCATAACATTTCTCTTTAACTTATTTGGTTTTATTATACATTACTTTCATATTTCTTCTCTAACTAACCATTGATAAATCCCATATAATAATCAGATTCTCCCTTTCCTTTAATTGCTAATGTTAATCTATTCATTTCTGCACATTCCAATATTTTCTTAATTATGTTTTCATCTACAGGAATTTCTTTGCTATTCCAATTCTGTGGAAATACAATTCTAACTGCAGTGATTATATGAATAATCAAGTATATATTTTCTTTACTATATTTCCTTGGTAAAATCCCCAACAGAAATATCTCAGATGTTAAATCAATATGCTGCTGTGTCATCTTCTCCAACCACATACGAATTCTTGCCCTGTATTTTTTTTGCTTCTACCCATGTCCACCACATGATAATACGATCATAAATCAAGATTGATTTATCTTTAAACATGTTTGCCAGTCTTTTAGGTGAACAATTATTGTAACTCTTCGTTGGTCATAGGGGGTAAGGTGTTGCCCCCTGTTGAAAGGGTGCGCAATTTAGGCATCCTGGATTCACGGTTGACTTTAGAAGATCATGTTGCGACCGTGACCAGGGGGGCATTTGCACAGATTTGTCTGATGCGTCAATTGCGCCTCTACCTGGACCGTAATGACTTCCGTACAGTCACTCATGCACTTGTGACCTCTCGGATCGACTATTGCAGTGCTCTCTACACGGGGCTGCCCTTGAAGACCACTCAGAGGCTTCAACTGGTGCAGAATGCTGCCGCGCGGGTTGTGATGGGAGTGTCCCGACACTCTCATGTTACATCCCTCCTGCGCGACCTGCATTGGCTACCACTTGCCCTCCGGGTGAGATTCAAGGTGCTGGTTATCACCTATAAAGCCCTACACGGCTTAGGCCCGGGATACCTGACCAACCATTTGCGGCCAGTGACGGCTCCCCATCGCCTGGTGGGTTCCCACAGGGAGGGCCTTCTTGGAGTCCCTGGAGCTATGGGTGGCCCCTGATCTGCACTCCTTCTGCCGTGACCTTAAGACATGGTTATTTCACCAGGCCGGATGGGACTGAAGGGGTTTTTTAAGGGGAATTTTAATAGTTTTTAACACTTAAAGATTGATTTATTGCTTGTTTTATTCCTATAAGCCGTCCTCAGTCCTTGTTGGAGAGAGGGCGGCATACAAGCTTAATAAATAAATAAATAAATATTAAATGAACTCTGGATTGACTTTCTTTATTTTATTATTGCAACTAGTCTTCAACATACAACAGTTTGTTTAGTGACCATTCAAAGATACAACAGCATTGAAAAGAAGCAACATGGCTGTTTTTCACACTTATGACCATTGCAACACCCCTATTATCAAAATTCAGACAATTGGCAACTGACTCATTTTTATGACAGTTACAGTATCCTGGGATCATGACATCCTCTTTTGCAACTTGCTGACAAGCAGAGTCAGTGGGGAAGCCAGATTCACTGAACGACCGTGTCACTAATGCAACAATTGCAGTAATTCACTTAACATCGGTAGCAAAAAAAAAGGGCTGGAAAAAGGAGCAAAATTTACATAAGGAATGTCTCGGCCTGTCCACCAACTGCTCTGGAAGCAAACGACAACCAGAAGGAAACAAAGCGGTTTGCAGCGTCTTTAATCAGGTTAAGCACAGCAACACAGGCAGGAGTAAGGCACAAGCTGGCATCAATGTTTAAAGTTAGCACTACACGTAGCCGCTGTGTAGCAGTCTTTATACATTTAGTAACAAGCAATTTACCATTTGGCAATCAAACAGTTAACACCACACACCCCTTCCCATTAGCTTGCTCGATGATAGGGCACGCTTCTGTTACGTCACAAGGAGGCACCATTCGCCAGCTTTATACTCCACCGAGCTCCAAGGAAAGCATTCGTTTCTTTCGTGCTTGAGCGGCAAGGACCCTCCAAACAGCTGAGAGCACGTCACAGAAGTTTACAGCTGCTCAGCCCCTCTCCTCTTCCTCCTCAACAATGGCGAGACCCATTCGGGGCTCGACAGAATGTCTTGCTCAGCAACAGAAATTCTGGGCTCAGTTGTGGTCGTAAGTCAAGGACTACCTGTATTGGCCACGGTTCTGCTGAAATGATTTTAACTTTTGTATTTGTTGAATTGACCTGGGGCGAGTTGCCTCATTCCGCTTTGGAACATCTTAGTCCCACAAATGAGGCAAGCTTCCACTCTTCTGACTTTCCAGAAGTGTGTTAAGACCTGACTCTGCCAATTAGCATGGGAGGGAGTCTAAGGGTATTATACAACTCTGGGGATGGCTCGTGCCTTGAGGGCATTCCCACTTTAATATCACTTTATAATGCCTAGGTAAGGCCACATTGCATCCAGTTTTGGTTGCCAGAATGTAAAAAAGATTTTGAGGCTAGAAAAAGCGCAGAATAGAGCAACAAAGAGGATTAGGGGATTGGAAGTTAAAACATATGAAGAATGTTTGCTAGAATTGGGTACGTCTAGTTTAGTGAAAAGAAGGACCAGGGGAGACATGATAACATGGCTTGCATTACGGAAACCTGGTTGGGCTCAGAGGGAGGTGTCCCTCTGACTGAACTTTGCCCACCAGGCTTCTGGGTGCTGCACCAACCAAGGGCCCAGGGAAGAGGAGGTGGGGTGGCAGTTGTTATCAGGGAAGCCCTTAGTCCATGGGAGGTCACTGTTCCACAGCTAGATGGATGTAAAACCCTCCTCATGAGATAGGGTCCACAGGGTCAGTTGGGCCTGCTGATCACGTACCTATCTACCAGCTGTGTGGCAGCTGCCCTGCCTGGCCTACTCGACGCCCTGTCGGGTTTGGTGATGTAGCTCCCCAGGCTTATGGTGTTGGGGGACTTCAATCCGCCTTCCCTGGGCGGGGTGGCGGGGGTGGCTCGGGAGTTCATGGCATCCATGGCGGCCATGGACCTGATTCAGATCATTCAGGGACCGACTCATGAGGGAGGGCACACAGTCTATCTTGTTTTCATCTCGAAGCAGTGGTGTGTTATGCTCGGTGGGGGGGGGGGGGGGGGGGTATTTGTCATTTCCCCCTTGTCATGGACCGACCATCATCTCCTCCAGTTGGACTTCCAGAATGCCATCCCACCTTGCTGGGATGTGGAACACACCCTCTGATTCCAGCCCAGGGGCCTGATGGACCCAGAGAGGTTCCAGACAGAGCTTGGGATGATTCCTCTCTCTCTCCCCCCCCCCCCACGCCCTGGTTGAGACCCTGGTGGAGGCCTGGGATAGGGTGGCCGCTGGGGCTCTCGACCGTGTCGTGCCTTTGAGGCCTCTGACCTGGCGCAGACCCAGAAGAGACATTAGTCCTACAAGAAAACAGAATAAAAGGAAATAGATAATTACAAAACCAGAACCATGATAATAACATGAAGATTAAGATTTATCAGGATATTTGGAATGAAACAATTGCAGTTGTTTTGGAGCCTGAACATCTCGCTTATTTACTCATTCAGCTTGAGTTAACGGGAAATGTTTCCAGGCCACCAAATACTGCAACTTACCCCGATGTTTTCTAGAATCCAATATTTCCTTGACTTCAAAATGCTGTTCTCCTTCAATTAGTATGGGGACAGGAGGCAGTTCTTGGCCCGGACGCAAAGGGGATGAACGCTCAGGTTTCAGCAGACTGACATGAAATACCGGATGAATCCTTCACAAGGTTTTTGGTAACTCTAATTGCACCATAACTGGGTTAACTATACAGACTATTGGAAAAGAACCCACGTACTTGAGCCCAAGTTTTTTCGACTTTTGGGTAGTTTGCAAGTACTTGGTGGAAAGGAAAATCTTATCTCCTACTTTATAATCCCAACCCTGAAGTCTTTTCTTATCAGCTTGGGCTTTATGAGCTTTGTGGGCCTCGTCCAGGGCCTTGCGTGTTACTGACCAAGTACTACGTAACTGTTCAATCCACTCAGCCAAAGAGGGTATCTATGGTTTTCCTGAGGCAACTCTGGAATGGGTAAAAAATCTTGGCCAGAGGCTACTTTAAAGGGAGTAAATCCAGTAATGCTATGTGTAGAGTTGTTATAGACAATCTCTGCAAACGGCAGCAAATCTGTCCAGTTATCTTGTTGATAATTTATGTAACATCTAAGGTATTGTTCTAACACAGAAATAGTTCTCTCACAAGCCCCATTGGTCTGAGGATGGTGGGCAGAGCTTAACCCTTGGGCGGAGCCTAACAAAAGTTAGGAACTCTTTTCAAAAGTGGGAGGTGAACTGGACCCCTCTGAAATTATTCGCTCTGGAGCCCCATGTAATCTGTATACATGTTGGACAAACAACTTTGCAAGCGTTTTAGCAAAAAGGATCTTGGGACATGGGATAAAATGCATTTGTTTAGGGAACAAATCAGTAACCATCCAAATAACTGTATTTCCTCCCACTTTCAGGCAATTCAACAATAAAATCCATGTAGTTCTCCTTCCATGGGGCTCCCGGTCTGGCCACTCTCTGAAGCAGTCCAGGTAGCTTCCCAGGAGGTCTCTTTGCTGAAGCACATATGGGACAACTCGCCACATATGCTTCTATGTCCTCCAGGGCTGGCCATCAGAATTGTTGTTTAATTAAGTGTAATGTCTTCACAAAGCCAAAATGCCCAGTGACTTTGGCATCATGGGCGTATTGTAATATTGTCCCTCTCAGACTGGCGGGAACATACAGCTTAGCTCCCACCCAAGCAAGCCCCTCTTGAAGTGTACACTCATTTGAGTGGGCTATAAACCACTCGTCGGTTTTTAGAGCTTTTAGCTGCTTGCTCAATTCGTCGGATCTACTTTTGCCCGGGCTCTAGTAACCACTGGTGCCGCCAGCTGTTTCAAGGGGATAATCGGATGAAGGCTATTGCTTAACACATTGTAAGCTGCCCTGAGTCTCCGGAGAAGGGTGGCATATAAATCAAATTTAAAAAAAAAAAAGAACCACTTCCTCTCTAACACTATTGTATTGAGGCAGTCTCGAAAGGGCATCTGCCATAAAGTTCTTTCCTTCAGGAAGGTAGTGCAGGGAAAAATTAAATTGTTTAAAGTGCTGAGCCCAGCGCACTTGCTTGGGGGACAGCTTTCGTGGTGTTTTCAAAGCTTCTAAGTTTTTGTGGTCAGTCCACACCTCAAACTGGTGTTTTGACCCTTCAAGGAAATGTTTCCACATTAATAGTGCCCAACGAACAGCAAAAGCCTTTCTCCCATATGGCCCACCTCCTCTCGGTCTCCGATAATTTCCAAGAGGTATAGGCACAGGGTTGCAGCTTCTCCTCTGCATTTGTTTGGAGTAACACCGCCCCAACAGCCACATCGCTGGCGTCAGCCTGAACAACAAAGGGTGCTTCCATGTCAGGATGTTTAAGGACCAGTTCGGCAGCAAACAGTCGTTTCAGTTTCTCAAAAGCCGCCTGACAGTCCATAGTCCACTCAAGAGGCCAGGAGGGTTTTGGCCTCTCCTCTCCTTTTGTTTTCAGAAGATTAGTAATTGGTAATGCAACTTTTTCATTCCAAATATCCTGATAAATCTTAATCTTGATGGTTGATTCACAGTTTAGAAAATCGGCACAGGAAAAGAAAATCTCAAGACCCCCTCAAAACGTGAGAAGAATGGAATGTTCCAGAACCATAGTTCTGATACCAAATCCCCGACACACAGAATATCAGCATTTTGTAAAAAGTTGGAACAATAGTAATAAAGCATCACATATTCCAAATCTTAAAAGACATTTTTTTTTAAAAAAAAATGATATTTAATATTGGTTCCTAATTTTTCTTTAGAACATTTCCATGTCTTCTCAAGTTCTGTGTAGTTTTTAAAACCTGGTACTATTATGGGTAGGCATAGTGCCAGGCTTTCCAAGATGTGCCAGAATTTCCAAGATGGCGCTGCTGACGGCTGCCTCGGTGAAATGCTCTTATATATTGCCTGACCAACTAGTTAGACAAATAACCATTTCCTAACAAATAGTTTATTTTTTATTATTCTCTGCAATTCACTACGGATTTCATACTCAGGAGACCATCTGCTAAGAATCAAGCAATGTTTCTTTAAGGAGCAGCTTTCTGAGACCTCACACACACCGTCTTTACAAACGCGGAAGAGATTCTAACACAGGAAGAAGCAAAATCCCCGGAGCAATGGATTACCAAAAACAAATGGCTTCCCTCCCTCCCCACCCAAGTGGGCTTCTTGCATGGCTCCAGCCCGCAGCACTGATGCGCGTCCATGGTCCGGAGTGCCTGGCCAGCTCACGCACCCCAGAAGAGCAGCAGGAGGGCAAGGGGCAGGAATGGCTGGCCAGCCGGGGGCAAGGTGGTAGCGGTTCTCTTCCAGCATCCTAGCCAGAAGTGGCAGTGTGAGAACCACTCTCGCCACCGACTGGCCAGTAGCTCCTGCCCCTCGCCCTGCCACTGCTGCGGCTCTGTGTTAGTCTGATGATCCGAAGGCCGCCTTCCTTCCCTCCCTTTTTCTGCTGCTTTCTGGCCCACACATCTGCCCAACACTTCCCAAGAGCCTTAACCGCCTGGATGCCTTTAAAGCAAGACTCCGGGAAAATATTGAGGAGCCCAGGAAGGATCTCTCTCTTGTCTTGCTGCTCTTCCTTTCTTAAGGTTTCCGGGGGTTCCTTTCGTCGCCTTTACTTTTCTTCCAAGATATCGTGACAAGGGAAGGCTTCATCTCCTCCTGCCTCCCACATCCACCCTCCCTTCCATGTATTAACATTGTGCATTGTGATCCTCAATGGTGATCAGGACATCATTCTCCGGTTTTTGCTTCTTTTTAAATGGCGGGGAAAGGCCTGCCGGTGAGTTAGGGTTGAGGGAAGGGATCTCTTCATTTGAGACAGCCAGCCAGACCTGCCCATTCAGGAATGCTACGCTGGGCAAGTTCACCCCACTGCCCCTTGCAGGCCTGCCTGCTCTCGCTCCTCTTCTTCACGACCTACCTGCAGACCATTTGCTCCTTGGATGCCTCGAGCCCACGAAGCTGAAGAGAAAGGCGGGTTCCCTTCCTGGAGGATTAAGTGGATAAAGGCACTTCCTCTCCAGCTTGCAAGGGTTCTGGCTGCTCCAGGAGTTCAGGCAGGCTTCATTCCGCCACCTTTGTGCCCATGGGGAAGCGAAGCAGCCGGGCTACTTTCGCTTTGAGTCAGTCCAACGGAGGCACCCTTTTAGTTTAAGTGCTGGGTGCAAGGCCCAAGCGGAACATGGAGAGGGTTTTTTTAGTGGGGGTGGGAGAGAGAGAGGTTTGTCGGGCTCCTTCTACCTCGTGTGGAGTGGGAGTCGCAGTTGGTGGGGTTGGTTCTTTGATCGCAAGAACTCCCTTGTGAGGACAGAGGCGGGGATTTGTTTTGTGTACTGAGACCAAAGCGAAAGCACAAAAGCCAGCCTGGAACTGATGAATTTCCCTGCCTTTTCTTGCTCTTTCTGGGCCTGGCGAGAGTGGGGATTGATTTTTTTTTCTTTCGCCCCTTTGCCACAGGAAATTCAAAACTCTTTTTGGGGGGAGCACAAAGGGAGAAAGTTTGAGTAAATTAAGAAACCTAAAGCGACTGGCCCTTCAGGGGTGAGGGGGCAGTGGTGGTTCTCCAGTATCCAGGCCGCAAGCGGCAGTATGAAAACTGCCCTTGCCCACAGCTGGCCGGTAGCTCCTGCCCCTCGCCCTGCCACTGCTGTTCTCCTGGGGCAGCAAGGCTGCATAGGAGCTGAGTCCGCGCCAGAGGAACCTCTGTCTGGCGCCAGGGTAAGGCAACCGCTGGGCGGAAAGCAGTTGCGCTCCCTTGGCAGACGGGGCAGGCGAGGGGGGTGGCGGCTGATCTCCAGCATCCTGGCCATAAGTGGCAGCGTGAGATCTGCTCATGCCTGCAGCCAGCTGGTAGCTTCTGCCCCTCCCCCCTCCGCTGCCAGTGCCACTGCTGCTCTCCTGGAGCAGTGGGGCTGTGCAGGAGCTAAGTCCACGCTGGAGGAACGTCTGTCCAGTGCTGGGATAAGAGGCACGCCAGCCAGGAGTGGGTGCACTCCCTTGGCAGAAGGGGTGGGAGAGGGGGCTGCACTGGCTTATTTTTGGTCGCAGCCTGGGTAGGCGCTTCATTGACACTCTTCCGTTTTCTGGCATGTGCATATGCTCCGGCCGGCTGGCCCTTGTGCGTGAATATGTGCCAGAAACTTGAAGACCAGATGGCTAGCTCCGGATACTGGCTCCTCTTCTGGTTTTTGGCATGCAGGCGCACGTGTTTTGTGTTTTTTTCCCTTGCTTCTCTTCCTTTTTGCAAATCATTAAAAGTTGACTTTAAATGTGGTCAGATTAGAGCGAGGATGTCAAACTCAATGCCTGTGGGCCAAATCTGGCCTGCATGGTGCTTAGATCTGGCCCGCCGGGCCATCCTGGAAACAGCAAAGGACCAGCCCACGTGCCTCTGCCAGTGAAAATGAAGCTTGGAGGGGACACTTGCGCCCACACCAGGCTCCATTTTCCATGGCAGAAGGCTGCAGGAGGCCTTCGCGGATGAAAACAGGGCACAGGAGGCCTCTGCACGCTCTCCCCCGGCTCCATTTTTGCTGGCAGAGGGCCAGTAAGACAAACTAAAAAAACAAAAGGAAAAATGTTTCCCCTTTTGCATTTGAGCATACAAGAAGGGACAGGAAATGAGAAAGGGAAAGAGGAAAGACAAAGAAAAAGAAGGGAAGATGGGAAGAGTGCAAGGAAGGAAAAACAAGGAAAGAGCGAAAGGAAGAAGAAAAAGAGAATTGAAGAGGGAAGGAAAAAGAGGAAAAGGAAGGAAGGAAGGAGATTATGAGAGTGAGGGCAGGTCTGAGGGGAGTTTTGCCTTAGCAGCTGGCCACTACAGGCGCCCCTGACATGCCCACCATGGCCATATACACTCCGGCCCTCTGAGGTCAAACACAACCCTGATACAGCCCTCAATGAAATCGAGTTTGACACCCCTGGATTAGTGGTTCTGTTAGAAGGGAGCAAGTGAAACTAGATAAATGACAAGAACATAGAGAACGACCCAATGCTGATGCTGCCAACCTGGCTGTATTCTGAAGCCCATTTTCAGGTTCCAAAAGTCTAGGAAAAAACTCAGCACGCAAAAGAAGTAACCAAGTTTGTTTATCGTGATATCGATACTAACTGACCACCTTAAAGTGTTACAGAAAGGAATTTTCATTGGAGCTGACGCTCCATGCTCCCCATCACCTTTTAAGCAGCATACAGCTCCACCCCAGTGCAATCACTCAGTTATCCAATTATCCCGTATCCTCCCTCTCTCCCCCCCTCATCCATCACAAGCCGCTTCAGTTGTACCGCGCTGCTCCGTCTTTCCTTAAAGTGACAGATGGGGATAAACTGCTTCAGTGTATGACCCTGACGTCATCTAGCATGGGCTGGGAAGTCGAAGTGAGAGGCATGCCTCGGGGCTGACGACCCAGCAGAGCAGGCACACAGGAAGGGTTGTCAGCAAAAGTGTGCAGCAGAGGAACGGCGATCCCCACATGAATGGTGGCCCCAAGTACCATCGCAGGGCTGGGGTTGACACCCATGTTGCAGAACGAGACCAGGTTGCATATATTTTTCTCCCACAACAAGGAGGGCTGGAGACTTGCTTTATTTTCAGGCAAAAGTTGGAGGAGGCAAATCCAGCTGCTTGGATTCCCAGTCCCAGTATCCACAGCTGCCATTCAGGCCTGACATATGGGCCTATCGAGGAATTGCACAGATTTCAAAGGAATGAGGCTTCAGAGTGCCTCCCCAGATCGGGTCAAGTTTTACATCTTTTGATCCATCGACCAGGTGGAAATTGAACGTTTGCACAAGGTTGCTAAAGAACAGGAAGAGCTCTGTCTTTGCCAAGTTTTCTCCCAAACATGCTCGATGACCTAGGAATGGAGAGGAAAACAACAAATCAGTGCTGGCAGTGACTGATTAGGGAAGAAGTGGGGAACAAGGCCCCTTTATGATTTGTGGGCTTCAACTCCCAGAATTCCTGAGGTGTTGCATTCTGGGAGTTGAAGTCCCTCATGGCTGTCCCAGGAATTCTGGGAGTTGAAGTCCCTCAGGCTGCCTCAGGAATTCTGGGAGTTGAACTCCCTCACGGCTGTCTCAGGAATTCTGGGAGTTGAAGTCCCTCACAGCTGTCTCAGGAATTCTAGCAGTTGAAGTCCCTCACGGCTGGGAGCTGAAGTCCCTCATGCTGTCTCAGGAATTCTGGGAGATGAAGTCCCTCATAGCTGTCTCGGGTATTCTGGGAGTTCTGGAAATTAAAACACTCTTGGTACAGATTACTATTCAGTGAGCAATGTTGACAGTGGCTCTATTTTTCAGGGTCCCCATAAATTAGAAGGCATGTCCATCACTAAATATATGTTTATAGCAGTGTCTAAGGGGCGAAACAGGAACAGTCAATAGCAATAGCACTTAAAACTTATATACCGCTTTATAGTGCTTTACAGCCCACTCTAAATGGTTTATAGGATCAGCATATCTGGGTCCTCATTTTACCGACCTCGGAAGGACGGAAGGCTGAGTCAACCCCGAGGAGGTTAGGATCGAATTGCTGGCCTGCTGGCAGTTGGCAGTCAGCAGAATTAGCCTGCAGTACTGCATTCTAACCACTGCGCCACAGGGGCTCTAATGCACCTCATTAAAGAATCCATGAAAATGTTAGCAAGTTGAATGAGCACCTATAGAAAACGGGATGAAAGCTTCTGGGCAGGTGAAATTCCCGTCCTTGTCAAGGAAATGATTTGGGTCGAACGTGAGAGGTGCCTCCCATTCGTTGGGATCATACAAGGCCGACGCCATGTTCGGGAAAAAGGTGGAGCCCTGTCAAAAAGAGAAGGAGGATTTAAGTTTTGCCTTTCACCCTGAGGGAAGAAAAAAAAAAGGTTATATCTGCTGGCAACAGAGGCCGAAGTGAGAAATCCCTAGGAAATTTCATCATCGATACATAGCTTTAAAGAACACTCTTCAAAAAAATACAAATAGGCTTAGAATTTAGAATAACAGAGTTGGAAGGGACCTCAGAGGTCTTCTATTTCAATCTGCTCAGGCAGGAAACCCTACACCACTTCAGACAAATAGTTACCCAACATCATCTTAAAAACTTCCAGTGTTGGAGCATTCACAACTTCTGGAGGCAAGTCGTTCCACTAATTCATTGTTCTCACTGTCAGGAAATTTCTTCTTAGTTCTAAGTTGCTTCTCTCCTTGATTAGTTTCCACCCATTGCTTATTGTCCTGCCCTCAGGTCTTTGGAGAATAGCTGGACTCCCTCTTCTTTGAGGCAACCCCTGAGATATTGGAACACGGCTATCATGTCTCTCGTAGTCCTTCTCTTCACTAGACTAGACAGACCCAATTCCTGCAATTCTTCCTATGTTTTAGCCTCCAGTCCCCCAATCCTCTTTGTTGCTCTTCTCTGCACTCTTTCTAGAGTCTCCACATCTTTTTGACATTGTGGTGACCAAAGCTGGATGCCGTATTCCAGATGTGGCCTTACCAAGGGATTATAAAGTATTAACACTTCACGTGATCTTGATTCTATCCCTCTGTTAATGCAGTCTAGAACTGTGGTGGCTTTTTTTTTTTTGGCAGCTGCTGAACACTGCTTTAGGTTAAACAACAGTCATTATTTTTTTTTAAAAAAAAAGGGGGATCCTATTCTAATAAACCTAATTTTTGAAGCTGAATTTGGCTGAAATTTTTTTTTAAAAAAATTAAGCAGGTTGGGATGATGGATGAGAAACCATCAGGAAATCTATCTGAGCTCAACGTCTGTGGAGATTCTTAGTCATCCTGGGTATGGTTGTCCCAAAAATGCTTTTTCAAAAGGCAACTGGACTTTCTTTGTTTTTGTTTGAAGATATTTCGCGTCTCATCAAAGAAGCTTCTTTAGCTCTGACTTCCCCACCATCCAGTCAGGGCTGAAGAAGCTTCTGGGATGAGAAGCAAAACGTCTTCAAGGAAACCCAAGAAAGTTGAGTTGCCTTTTGAAAAAAGCACCTTTGGAACATCTGAGCTCAACGTTAGGCTGGGCAGCTGAAAAACAATTCCTTCTGGGAGAAAGCAAAGCGGAACCATTTCTGATTTGTTGCCATAAAAATGATATATAGGTCTCTGTGAAGTGACAGCAGCTGAACTCCACTCAAAAGAGATCAAGCGTCCATTTTGTGTGCGCAAATCAAGAAAGGACTTTGTGTATTTTCAATGTTTACGCTTCAGCATTAACAAAGAATAAACTTAGTTTCAGATAACGGTTGATGAGGACCTAACATGCCAAATCAGAGTGAAGGATGATCATCGGAAACAGATGCACTTCATAGATAACCCCAAGGAGTACGAGATATGGGTCTCAATGTCACAACACAGTCTCCCCCTTTGAATTTTGGGCACATCGAGTACATCTTGCTCTCATTTTCTCTGCCCTTCAGTAGGGAAAAGGCATGTCAGGAAACAGCCACAAAACAAATGAATGGTAATAATTATTCCTACCATTAGATGCTTGGGAATAGCTTTGCTCATGACCTTGTAGGTATGAAACAAAGGCCAATAAATTATTGCTGCTTTCTTTCCCCCCTGTGCTTAACCTCTCTTGAAGTGCTGCAGCTTTTTGAACATACTGAAGTCCAACATTTCTGGAGAACAGCTGTGGTTATGAATATATACAAAGGCAGGTGGTCCTCTGTTAACGACTGTATGTTCAGCAACTGCTTAAAGTTACAACAGTGCTGAAACAAGGACTGATGGCTGATCCTCAAAGTCTCAACCATTACACTTCCTACGGTCAGTTCCATCCATCCTAGGCATCATTAACAGAGGGATAAAATCAAGATCACGTGAAGTATTAATACCACTTTATAAGGCCTTGTTAAGGCCACACTTGGAATATTGAGTCCAGTTTTGGTCGCCACGATGTAAAAAAAGATGTTGAGACTCTGGAAAGAGTGCAGAGAAAAGCAACCAAGAGGATTAGTGGCTGGAGGATAAAACATATGAAGAACGGTTACAGGAATTGGATATGTCTAGTTTAATGAAAAGAAGAACCAGGGGAGACATGATAGCAGTCTTCCAATATTTGAAGGGCTGCCACAGAGAAGAGGGGGTCCATCTATCCTCCAAAGCCCCTGAAAGCAGGACAAGAAACAACGGATGGAAATCAAGGAGAGAAGCAACCTAGAACTAAGGAGAAATTTCATGATACTTAGAATCAGCGGAATGACTAATAGTGATTCGTGTGTTTGGTAACTGTCTCACAATTACGACAGTCAAAATGTCCTGCCGTTTGCAACCTTCACCGCCAGCTTCTGACAAACAAAGTCAGTAGGAAAGTTGACAGGAGTTCACAAATGTCAATCATGAGATATTGCACCTAACGACTGCATAGAATTCATCTAATGAATGTAAAAGGAATTGCCAGAACCACCACTGTAAGTGGGTGCAGTCCCTGACGTGCTTAACAACAGAGTCCTTGGTCCAATTACCATCGTTAACCAATGACTCCCTGTATTTCATGTGCTTCCTTCCAGCAATAGGGGGAGGAGAAGAAAAGAAAGCTCCAGATCAGAGGGATTCGATTACCTTTCTAATGTGAAACTTCTGGATTTTTGTGTCTCTTATGCAGTATCTGGGCATTCCAATCGAAATTATGTTGCTAAAGCGCTGGATTTCATGAATCACAGCATTTGTGTACGGAAGTTTCTTGCGATCCTCGTAACAGATCGGCTGGCCCGGTGCTAGGAGGGTATCTATTTCCTTTTGAATTTTGGCTGTGAAGAAACAAAGATTTTGCACATTAACTAGAGCTAGGATTGAATAAGCATCCAAGGGTGGTCCCAGCTTTCCGTGGTCTATTAATGGCAGAAGCTCAGCCTAGCAGGAGAGAATTATCTAGACCAGGGGTGTCAAACTCAATTTCATTAAGGCCCACATCAGGTTTGTGTTTGAGCTTGGGGGCATGGCCTGCGCTTATCTCCTCTTCAAGGCTGCTGCTGCTGCTGTTCTCGCTCTCCTTGGCCAGGTTGCTCATGGTGAGCCAAGTGCATGGGTCAGAAGGAGGCCCACTCCCTCTCAATGCAAGGAGACCCAGTTTTGTAACCAAAGCATCTACAGCAATAGGATGGGAGACCACCAGGAGGGGCAAGGGGATGATGAAATGGCAGCAGGGCTGTTGGTGGCCAAGTACTAAGGCAGGACTTTCCTTCCTTCCTTCCTTCCCTCCTTCCTTTTCCTTCCCTCTTCCTTCTCCTTTCTTCTTCCTTCATCTCTTTCCTTCTTTTTCTTTCCTTGCTCTCGTCCCGTCTTCCCTTCTTTTTCTTTGTCTTTTCTCTTTCCCTTTCTCCTTTCCTGTCCCTTCTTAGATGTTCAAATGCAAAAAGGAAAACAGTTTGCTTCTTGTTTTGTTTTGCTTTTAGTTTGTTTTGCTAGCCCTCTGCCAGCGAAAATGGAGGACCCCCCCCCCCCTCAGGCTCTGTATGCACTGGCAGAGGCCTGCAGGCTGATCCTTCATTGTTTCCAGGGTGCCCCCATGTTTCCAGACTCCCGGGAGGCCTGTTTTTCGTCTTGCCAGAGCCTCCGCGTGGGCTCTGTACTTACCTGGCATCCAAAATGGACCACATGGAGACTACTGGGAGGGGAGGGGTGGGCGGGGCCAGCCAGTCCTTGCAACTATCGGTTCGGCGAACCAGATGTAAAATTAGCATCTGATTCGCCCAAACCTGTCTGAACCAGCTGAATCTCACTCCTGAGACCAAGGATGTTCCCACCAGGTACTGGGGAGGCGTGGACTGAAGCCAGCTGGAGTTGGGACTGTGACCTGGTTGGGTCATGTGATGGACTTGTCGACTGGGGGGAGGGGGGAAGAACTTTGATTTCTAATTTGGGTGGGGTCTCCACCCGATGTGCCAATATGATATGCCTAATAAATTTGGACTTTGAGGAGTGCCTTGGCCTCGGAGTTTTGATTGCATTGGGTCTGTTACTTGGAATCCTGACAGTCACATGATCAAAATTGGGGCGTTTCTTAGCAACCGGCATTGCTTTACAATGGGTGCAGCCTCCTGGGCTCCTGTGATTTGCAATCTTCCCCTGATGGCTTCTGACAGGCAAAGTCAATGGGGGAAGCCAATGTGCTTAACCACTGTGTGACTCATTTAATGCCCAATGATTCACTTAATGACCATGGCAAAAAAAAGGTCTTGAAATCAACTCACCTAAAAGCCACCACCCAGAGAAGAGTTCAAGTCCCGCTTTTGATCGCATATCAAGGACTACCATTCATTCAACGGGCTTAATGCAATAATTAGGAAATTCATTTGGGAGGGAAAGAAACCAAGGATAGCAATCAGAAATTTACAGGATAAGAAGGAGAGAGGGGGTTTTGGATTACCCAAATGGGAGACATATCAAAAAGCTGCAAACTTAGTATGGCTGAAAGATTGGGCTACTCTGCAAAATAAAAGTCTCCTAACTTTGGAAGGACATGACCTCCAGAAGGGCTGGCATGCATACCTCTGGGAACCTGGAAAAAAAACCAAAACATACTTCCATAGACATAAAATAAGGGAGACCCTAATACAAACATGGGGAGAGATAAGACAGAGGCAATACATAAAAATTCCGAGATGGCTCTCCACTATGGAGGCATTAATATACCCAAATGTACTGGAAATAGGAAAGATGTTTAGATACAATGAGATATTGGATGGGGGAGGGAACCTTAAAACTAGGGAAGAATTGAAGGAGCAAGGCATTATTATAGACTGGTGGCCATATACCCAAATTACATCACGATATAAAAAGGACAAGGAGGAATTCGGTATAGAGACAGGTATTAATGGATTTGACAAGATTTGGATGGGTTCAGATGAGAAAATATTAGCCAAATTATTTATTGGAATATGACACTGTAGAGGAGGTGGTTAAGGAGCCGATGTTGGCCTGGGCTAAAAATATTCTGGACGAATGGGATACAATCTGGAATAAAAACCTCAAAATGACCAGGGCGGTGACTTACAAGGAGAACCACTATAAAATGTTTTACAGGTGGCACATGGCCCCTGCAAGGATAGCAAAGATATATCCCAACTCGAGAGCGAACTGTTGGAAATGCGATCATCAACAGGGCACCTTCTATCACTGTTGGTGGACCTGCAACCAGGCACAAAAATATTGGAAGATGATATCAAAGTGGATTTCGGAAATTATAAGAGAGGATTTTGATCTTGACCCCAAAGCAATTCTCCTGGGAATCCTGAAAACAGAATATGTAAAAGAGAAAAAGTATCTGATTATACACATAGTGACAGCCGCAAGGATTTCTTTTGCCCAGTATTGGAAGGAAAAACAGCTACCTTCAGAAGAATTTGTTATAAAGAAAATATTGGAGTGCGCAGAAATGAATAAATTGTCCCTAGAAATCAATGACAGAACAGATTCGGAGTATTATGGCGTGTGGGGCATGTGGTATGAGTGAATGGAGAGAAGAAATAAAAAATGAGATAGTATATAGAGGTTAATTACTAGCCAATTTATGAAGGTATTTATTACTGTGTATTATTATATGCAATGATTATTAAGATAAAATCTACTTATAAGAAGTAATAGTAGATGTATATGTATGACAAGATAAAAGTTTGTGTATCTGTATATGCACCGCAGAACCGAAAATGTCTTTTATTGTATTGTCCATTTGTATAAATAAAAATTATTAAAAATCGGAAACAAACAAAAAAAGAAAGAAATCAACTCACCTAAAAGCCACTCACCTTTAAGCCCATTCAACGGGCTTAAACTGGCGACTGAATTAACTATTTTTTAATTCCACCTTTTTTTCATGTACAACCAAAAATAGCGAATATACTCTAATACTCCTTCCTCCTCTTTGGAGGTTTTTAAGAACTGGAGGTTTTTAAAAAGAGAGTAGACAGTCACTTATCTGAAATGGTGTACGTTTGCCTGCTTGAGCAGGGGGCTGGACTAGAAGACCTCCAAGGTTCCTTCCAGCTTTATTCTATTCTACTCTACTCTCCTCCACTCCACTCCACTCCACTCCACTCCACTCCTATTCTATTCAACTCTACTCTACTCTACTCTACTCTACTCTACTCTACTCTACTCTACTCTACTCTACTCTACTCTACTCTACTCTACTCTACTCTATTATTCTATTCTATTCTATTCTATTCTATTCTATTCTATTCTATTCTATTCTATTCTATTCTATTCTATTCTATTCTATTCTTTATTTTCCCCACAACCGCAACCCTGGGATTTGGGCTGAAAGCATGACTGGCCCAGAGTCACCCAGTCAGGTTTGATGCCTAAGGCAGACGTAGGAACACCAGTTTCCTTGTTTCACACCTGGTGTCTTAGCCACTAAGTTAAAGGTTTTCCAGTGAGTCATGTCCGACTAGGGCACGGTGTTCATCTTCCGTTTCTTGGCTGAAGGAGCCAAGACAATTTCTGTGGTTGTGTCCAGCATGACTATACACCAAAGGTGCACAAAACATGGTTTCCTTCCCAATTGAAGTGGTACTTACTTATCTACTCGCATTTGCATGCTTTGGAACTGTTAGCTCGGCAGAAGCTGAGGCGAAGGATGGGAACTCACCTGCCCCACAGAACTCAGGTCTTGAACCTCTCCAGCTGACAAGCTTAGCACCTTTAACCATTGAATCATTCATTAGTTTCATCTTAACCACTAGACCAAACTAAATAAGGGTTACCGTATTTTTCAGAGTATAAGACACTCAGGAGTATAAAATGCACCTTAGTTTTTGGGGAGGAAAATAAGAAAAAAGCTGATTGGCAGATGGATCGGCATATTGAAATACCCCCAATCAGCTGTTCCCAGAGGTGAATTTTAGGAACAGGTTCCTTGGTTGTGAGCTCTGTGCCTTGCTTTTTTTTTTTTTTTTGCTTTTTTCTCTGCCTCTGAAACTTCTGAAACACTGGTTCAGAAAAAAATTTCTTTTCTGCTTCTGAAAGCCCCTGAAACAGCTTCGGAAAAAAAGCCTCTGAAGCTCTGTTTGGAGGCTTTTTTTCTGAAGCTTCGTTTCTGATGCTTTTTTCAGCCTCTGAAACCTGTTTGAGAAGCTGGGCGGGGCTATATTCGGAGTATAAGACACGCCCAGATTTTCACCCTCTTTTTTGTGGGGGAAAGGTGCGTCTTATACTCTGAAAAATACGGTAGTTCTCAGCCATGTTATTCCGAAGGCCGTTCCCTTCAGCTAAACTCTCAACAATCCTTGAAATCAGCAGAAAATTTTACCAACATATAATTTGCTATTGCTGGTCCTTATCCAATCACAGACATAAGACAGCAAATATGTCCTACTTAAGTTCAGGGCATATTAAGGATAAGGTTTAGTAAATTCTCCTGGCACTTTCTCACTCTCCACCTACCGAATGGCATGCTTTAGTTGGAAAACATCCAGCTATTGTTCGCCTTGAGATTAGGGTGAGGCTGTGAAGTGGACAAATTTTGACAAGTATCTTGCTCAGCCCATTAAGCGATCTGTCAAAATGTGCTCTGAATTTGCCCACACATTTTACACAACTGGCATCTCCATTGGGATCTGGATTTTGGGTTCCCCTGGTAGAGCATTAAACCCTTTGTGCTTTATTTAAAAAATCAACTTCCATGAGGGTCAGCTTATCTTTCATTTGGGGGCCTCCTTCCCATCTTCAAAGAAGTTTTTCTTAAAATGTATTATCTCGGGAGCTTTAAAAAAGTACTTTTTTAAAAAAAAGTATAGTAAGGGGTTAAGAAAAGATTGGACAGCCACTTGTCTGAAATAGTATAGGTTCTCCTGCTTGAGCAGGGGGTTGGAGTAGAGAACCTCCAGGGTTCCTTTCAACTCTGCTACTCTGTCATTCTTCCCCCTGTCAAGTTATTCATGACTCCGTCTCCCTATTTAAGTTGAGGAAGCCAGCATTGTCCAAAGACACTTCCATGGCCATCTGGCTGGCATAACTACACACCAATGCTCATGGAGCGCTATTACCTTCCCGTCAAAGTGGTACCTAGTTATCTACTTGCATTTGCATGTTTTCAAACTGTTAGGTGGGCAGAAGCTGAGGCAAGGAGGGAAGCTCACCCCGTCGCACAGTGTTTGAGTCTCAAGCCCAGGATGTCAGTTTTCCAGCTGATAGGCTCAGCATCTTTAACCACTGAGCCATTTCTCCCTGCCCCACCCCAGTGTATGGCAGACTCCCCAAAAGCTTTTGTTTGTATGAGTTCTGTATTTATTGCTATATGCTGTATTAAAAATAAAGATTGGGGCATCGGATGCCACGCCTGCTTCTCACAATTGTTTGATGGGATCTTAGATTTGTATTATTTTTCGACTTAAGTTGGATTTCGATTGGTAATGTGGATTTCATAGACCCCTGATAAAGTATTGGAGGGTCCCTGATAGTCCTAACACCATACTTTTAAGAAACAGGTTTATTTGTTTTAGAAAATAACTGAGATTGACTGTGTTTTCCCTAAGTTTCAAACCACTTCTAAGCAATTTCTGAAGCATGCATTACTTGCCTGTAATATTGCATATGTGTAATATTGCATAAGATCCTTGAGTTTGCATGAGGCTATGTTGCATTAAAAATCTATAGATAAGTAATGAGCTTTTCAGAAGAGGTGAACAGGTGTTAATCAAAGCATACACTGCCGTTGGTCTAGGATGCTAAAAGTAGGTTATCTTGGGTGTGCTTGCTGAGTTTACCCAAGAGTAAACAGGTAGCCTTTCCCAATACCTCACATGCCCATCACCCTCTCTGGATTATATGTTCTCATCATGCCAGTGGCCTGAACAGAGAAAGTCGAACCTTGCTTGGGCCATCTGATACTTAGAATGAGAAATAACATCTTGACATCTGAATAACTTTGAGTGTCAACTCGCAAAGCATCCCTGGCCTGCTCTCGAGTTGTCATAGGCAAGGGGGATAGGAAACTGACGAAACAGCATGGCAGCCAAAGACAGATCAACATTCCAGACTTATCTCTCTCAAAGCTGTATCCCAGGGTTACCCACAGCAGCCAGAGGGGAGTGATCTGTACAACCCAAAACATTTCTCCGTTGGCCAATGTGATTGATGACACACCGTGGGGGAAGGGGGGAAACAGGGTTATGATTGCGGCATTAATTACGTGGGATCAGAGCTGGCTTCACTTGGGAACGTGCCGACATGAAGCTCTTAATAAATAACTGGATTTCTTTTGAAGTTTGGCTCAAGGCTCATGATTTAATTAGGATGTCCATCAGAACCCTGACATTGAGTACAGGTAGTCCTCGAATTATGACCATTTGTTCAGCGACTGTTGGAAATTACAATGGTGCTGAAGAAAGTGACTTAAGACCCCTGCCTGAAGTTACACTTGTTGTGGCGCTCCTTGGGATCACATGAACAAAATTTGGGTGCTCGGCAATCCACCTGCCCTTATGACTGACTCCGCCACTCCGGAGGCATCCTATGCTCCACTTAATAACCCAGACGGTCATTTAACAAATGCAAGGAGGAGAGGAGGGATTGGTGTACTTAAACGAGGAAATTGCTTAACACATGTCATGACTTGAGACCATAAGGAGTAGGCTCCATTATGATTGTAAGTTGAGGACTATCTATAACTAAAGAATTCTTCCAATAATAATTGTCAATTGCTGATGAAGATGCTACAAGCAGCATAGATGGGTTATAAAAGTCCCTTCTATCTCATATATCCCATAATGCTTCTCTCACCTTGAATGTCAGGATAAACCACCATATATAACAATCCCCAGTGAAGAGTCGTGCCTGATGTCTCTATCCCCCCCAGGAAGAGATCAAAGATGCTCTGAACCATGTTGTTTTCATCATAGGATGATTCGGATTGGTTCTTCATCTGCAGAACAAAAATGGAGAAATGAATACCTGAGAAACCTTGAAGGCCATCTCTTCCTTCCCGTCCTTGCCTGTTGCAATACATGTTAGAATCTATTTTGTATTGCAACGATTACAGAAACATTCAGCTAGGAGATGGCAGTGTTTAGTTTGCATCTATGGTTATAATTTATGGTTCTATTTGTTCTGAGGAGAGTTTCCTGTTTCCTGTTACAGTTTAAAACAGTTGAGCAGTAAAGCACATGGTGACTGTACTCTTCGTTTGCTCTGTGGTACGACCTGTGTTTACCCGAAAATAAGACCGGGTCTTATTTTCTTTTGGACCCCAAAATAAACACTAGGGATTATTTTTGAGGGGTGTCTTATTTTTTCCTCCAATGTACAGGTGGCTCACTTCTTCAGCTTGCTTGCGGCTGGACAGGAGGTCATGCAGCGTACCAGTGCTGCCACTGCCATGAGGCAGGGGGTGGAGCTGCCCCATGCAGCCTGCACCAGCTTATCTCAGGGCCCCCGCAGCCAGGCCACCCATGCCCCAACATGTGGGGCAGTTCCACCCCCACCTCACCTCGTGGCTGTCATACCGCGAGCAACCAGATGGAACGGGCTGTCAGCCAGCCGTGCACACTCTTAAGTAAGGCTTTTTGGGTGTTAGGGCTTATATTAGGCACACATGTAAAAACATGCTTGGGTGTATTTTGGGGATAGGTCTTATTTTCAGGGAAACAGGGTATATATAAACAGACTTTCAAACATTGCCAATTTCAACAGTTGCAACCTTCTCTCTTTTAGGAAGGCAGGGACAAAAAAGGCAGGCATTTGCTCCTATAGGTCTCAGAGCCCTGGCATCCACTCGGATGCTGCATTTTTTTTAAAATTTGATTTATATGCTGCCCTTCTCGAGAGACTCAGGGCGGCTTACAATGTGTTAAGCAATAGCCTTCATACTTCTGTGTATTTTATACAAAGTCAGCTTATTGCCCCCACAAACTGGGTCCTCAATTTACCTACCTTAGAAAGGATGGAAGGCTGAGTCGACCTTGAGCCTGGGGAGATTCGAACTTACAGTAATTGCAGACAGCTGGAGTTAATTACAATGGATTAGTCTGCTGAGCTATCCACAATCCCCAGAGAAGACGGTACTCAAGGCTACTATACAGCTTGCTGGCTGAGGAATTCTGGGAGTTGAAGTCCATCCATCGTGAAGTCGCCAAGATTGGCAAGCCTTTATATTATAAGCTGTCTAACAGCCACACAAAAAAGTATCCGCTTACTTTCTCTATTTCATCCAGGTACAAATGAATGAAGTCTTGATCTTTTTCTCGATGGTCTGCTTCTTGGTGCTTCTTGATCTCCTCTCTTATGAATGACTGAACAAGGTCACGTGAGGAAAATGCCTTCTGGTGAGCTCCTGGGACATGCTGCATAATCCAGGGGAAAATATTGTACAGCTGTTGGAAGAGGAGAAACATCACCTGAGTTAGGCAGCCATATCGATAAAATAAAGAGATAAGGATTAAACAGAGGCAAAAGGAACTGAGAGCCATGGTGGTACAGTGGTTAGAGTGCAGTACTGCAGGCTACTTCTGCTGACTTCCGGCTGCCTGCAATTTGGCAGTTCAAATCCCATCAGGCTCAAGATTGACTCAGACTTCCATCCTTTCTGAGGTGGGTAAAATGAGGACCCAGATTGTTGGGGGCAATATGCTTACTCTGTAAACTGCTTAGAGTGGGCTGTAAAGCACTGTGAAACAGTATATCAGTGCTATTGGTCTTCCTTCCTTCCCTCCCTCCCTCCCTCCCTCACTTTTGTGGTGACACAGTGGTTAAAATCCAGTATTGCTAGCTAACTCTGCCCACTGCCAGCAGTTTGATCCTGACCAGCTCAAGGTTGACTCAGCTTCCATCCTTCCAAAGTGGGTAAAATGAGGACCCAGATTGTTGGGGTCAAGAGGCTGGCTCTGTAAACTGCTTAGAGAGGACTGTAAAGCACTGTAAAGTAATATATAAGTGCTTATTTTGAAGAATGGTCTTGAGAATATTCTTGGCAGAAATTATCAAGACTTTGATATGAGCAGAACATCCTATTCTACTTTCTTTAACTCGAAAATTCTAGTTGTTTTGAACATCTTTGGAGGAAGAAGCATAAGAAAAAAAACCTGAGTATCAGTGAATGATTATTTCCTTATGTTTCTAATTGCCCCCCCCCCTTATTTTTATTGCTCTTATCTTTTGGTTTTACTGTTGTATTTGCAAATATCTCAGGATTGTATTCTCCTTTTCAGGGTTTCTGAGAATGTCCAGGCAGTTTTTCCTTTCCTTTCCTTTTATTTTATTTTATTTTAAAAACAAACTTTATTCAATGTAAAAAGATAAAAGATTATACAAAACATTCTTAACTCTAAGAAAAAAAATACAATTCTAAATTACATATATACTAAAACTAACAAACAAAATTATCTATCTATAATATTTAAACATATATATATATATATATATATATATATATATATATATATATATATATATATATATATATATATATACACACACATTAACCTTAATTTCCTAATGACGGTGTAGGTTTGTTACCTTTAATTTCTTACTATATTTGACTTTAGTTTTTTTTCCATCGATTGATCCATTCATACCATCTGTTCCATATTTGGTAATACTGTGAGTCTTCCTTGTTATTTAATTTTAAAGTTAATTTATCCATTTCTGCACATATAAATATCTTTTGGATTATTTGTTGTTCTGTTGGCAACTATTCTAATTTCCAGGTTTGGGCTAGGGTTAATCTAGCCGCCGTAATTATATGTAGTGTGATGTATTTTATTTCTTTTTTACTACTTTTTTTAAGTATGCCTAATAAAAAAATTTCAGGTTTTAGGTCAATCTCTTCTTCTGTTATTTCTATTATCCATATTCTAATTTTCATCCAAAATTTTTTAATTTTTGGGCAGAGCCACCAAAGATGATAGAAGGTTCCCGGTGATTGTCTACATTTCCAACATATCGGGTTAAAATTTGGATACATTTTTGCCAATCTAGCGAGGGCTAGGTACCACCTATACCACATCTTATAGTGGTTCTCTTTGTACGTTGTTGCCTTTGTTATTCTACAATTATTTTCCCATATCATTTCCCACTCTTCCAATTGTATGTTTCTTCCAATATTCCTAGCCCAGGCTATCATTTGGCCTTTGACTATGTTTTCTGCCAAGTCGAACTCAAGTAGGTATTTATAGATCTTTGAAATTAATTTTCCCTCTTTAGTTTCTAATAATTTATCTAATTGGTTAGATTTTATATCAACTCCTCCTTCTTCGCTGTCTTTTTTATATCTAGTTTGTATTAGAAAATACGGCCACCAGTCTATTTCTATACCCCGGTCCCTGAGGTCTTGGCGGGATTTGAGTCTCCCATTAATATCCAGAATTTCTTTGTATCTTATTATTTTTTGAGTAGCTGGTATGTTGGGGTGCATTGTATTGGGGTGCATTGTTGCCTCTAATGTAGATATCCAGCCTGGGACTTTCATATAGTGCTTACGTTTAATTTCCAACCAGGTGTCAATTAATGAATTTCTTATTATATGATTTTTAAAATGTTTGTATGTTTTATTTCCGATGTTCCACAAGTAAGCATGCCAGCCTTTTAATAAATCGTGACCTTCCAATTTCAATATTCTTTCGTTGTCCAAATTAACCCAATCCTTAATCCATATTAGACTTGCCGTTCTATAATATTTTTCCCAGGCTGGTAGGCCAAAACCTCCTCTGCATCTATTATCTTGTAATGTTTTTAACTTTATCCTCGGTTTTTTCCCCTCCCATATAAATTTTGTGATTAATTTATTCAAATTTGTAAAAAAAAAATTCTAATTTAGTTGGAATAGTTTGAAACAAGTATAGGAGCCTTGGGAGTATATTCATCTTTATCGCCGCAATTCTTCCTAATAGCGATAGTTTAAAATTCCCCCATCTCTCTAGATCTTTTTTAATTTGTTGTATTAGTTCTCCATAGTTGTTATCTTTAATTGCTATATTTCTGGTTGTCATATTTATACCTAGATATTTTATCTTTTTAACTACTTGCAATCCCGATTGTTGTTCCAGTTCTTCTATTTGTTTTGTTGTTAGATTTTTGGTTAGAATTTTGGTCTTGTTTTTATTAATTTTTAACCCTGCGACCCTGCCAAATTTCTCTATTTCCTCCATCAATTTTGATTATGTTTCTAATGGGTCTTCTATGAAGAATACAAGGTCATCCACAAAGGCTTGGACCTTGTATTCTTCTCCTTTTATTTTAAGTCCTTTTATATTTTTGTTTAGTCTAATTCTCCTAAGCAGATTCTCCAGGGTTAAAATAAAAAGCAGGGGTAAGAATGGGCACGCTTGTCTTACTCCTCTACTTATTTCAAAGAAATCTATTAATTCCCCATTAACTAATAGTCTTGCCTTCTGACTTGTGTATATTGTAGATATTATCTTTTCAAATTTCTTTCCAAATTTCATATTTTTTATTTGTTGTGTCATGAATTTCCAATTGACCTGATCGAATGCTTTTTGTGCATCCAGAAAAACAAGCGCTGCTTTTAATGTATCCACCATTAAATTCATTAAAATTTTATAGTCAGTGTTTAATAGAGAAATTGGCCTATAATTACTAATTTGTGTTGTATCTGTCCCTTCTTTGTAGATTAATGAAATATGTGCCTCTTTTAATGCCTCACTGTAAACCTCTAATAATATCCCATTTAATGATGTTCCTAATCCTTTGTATAGTTCTGTTGGTAGCCCATCTGTTCCCGGGGTTTTATTGTTTTTTTGTTTCCTAATAGTTTCCTGTAATTCTTCCATCATAATCTCCCTATTTAGCATCTTTTTTCCCTCTTCCGTTATCACGGGCATTTCCTCCTTTTTTTAAATATTGGTCTATTTCTTCTACTTCCACCTTTTCTTGCTTATATAGGTTTTGAAAGAATTGAATTGCTATCTCTTTCTTTTTTTCTGGGCTCTGATCCAGCTTACCTTCATTATCCTGCAATTGATGGATTATTCGTTTTTCCCTTTCTTTTCTTAATTTATAAGCCATCCACCTACCTGGTTTATTTGCCTGTTCAAATTGATTTTGTCTTATGAATTTTAATGTATTGACATATTTTTCTTGTTCCAGTATATTCAATTTGTGTTTAGCAGCCATCCAATTAATTCTTGTCTCTTCGTCTCCCAGTCTTTCCTGTAATTTCTCTTAGCAATTTTTAATCTCGGTATAAGTTTTGTTATATTCCTTTTCCCTCTCCTTTTTCCTTTTGCTATTATAAGCTAATGTTATTCCTCTAATGTAGGCTTTTGTTGTGTCCCACAAATTTTGTAAAGATGTTTGGCTTTTATTATTATCCTTGAAGAACCATTTCAGTTCTTCTATTCTTTCAATATATTCTTTTTCTTTCATTACTTGTGTATTCATCATCCATCTACTTTTCCCTTTTCTTCATCCTCTCCATTCTATTATTAATGGGTTATGATCAGCCCATTCATTTGTCCCTATTTCTACTGATTGAATCTCCTGTGTTAAAGTCTTCGTAGCCCATACCATATCTATCCTCGACCAAGATTTATGAGGGTTGGAGTAGTATGTATATTTTTCTTCTTTGGGGTTATATAATCTCCAAACATCTACTAAATTTAGTCTTTCAATGAGGGATAAGAATGTTTTCAGCTACAAATTTTTCTTATTATTTTTTAAATTTTGATTACTTCTATAGTCTTTTTTTTTGGGTCTACAATGGCATTAAGATCGCCTAGCAGGCATACATTCTCTATATTTTGTTCTATTATTTTTTCATGGAGGTTTTGGTAAAATTCTTTTTGTTCACTATTTGGTGCATATACCACAACTAATAACACACTTTTACCTTTAAGATTAACTTCAATCATCACAATTCTTCTTATTTTATCTACATATTTAAGTTTGCTTTCTATTTCTTCTTTAACATAAACTGCTATTCCTTTTTTCTTCTCATCTGTTAATGATATGTATAATTTCCCTAGTTTTTTACATTGTAGATACTTTTCTTCTTGTTTTCTTATGTGAATTTCTTTAAGGCATATTATGTTTGCTTTTTGTTTGATTAATTTTCTAAATGTTTGATTTCTTTTAACAGGAGAGTTAAGTCCGTTTATGTTTATTGATATAATTTTCAAATTTCTGTCCGTTTTCAAAAGTTAGTCTTCTTTTTTTTTTCTTTACTTCTGTCCTTTTTTCTTTTTTTGCTTGGTCTTGTGCTCTTGTTGTTACTCCTTTTTCTTCTTCTTGAATTTCCCCTTCTTCCTCTTTTTCTTTCTCCTTATTGTTCTCTTCATGTAGGGTTTTTTGGTCTTCTCGTCTCGATATTGTTTGGCCTCTTCTTCTCGGCTCCTCTCCTCTGTCATCTGTTCCTTCTTGTTCCATAATCTGGTCATATAAGTTTTGTGCTTTTTCTATCGTATCCACTTTTATCTTTTTCCCCTTCCACATGGCTAGTACTCCTTCCGGCAATAACCATCGAAAAAGTATTTGTTTTCTATTTAATAATGCAGTGAGGAATCCATAATCTTTCCTCCACTCTCTAATTCTTTTTGGTATTTGTTTTAATGCTATTATCTCTTTTTGTTTGTAATATATTGGTTCTTCTTTGGCTATTTTAAAGACGATGTCTCTGACCTTCTTTCTTACAAAATGTACATGAACTTCTCTTGGGAGTCTGTGTTGTCTCGCATAATTAGTTTTTACTCTGAACACTTCGTCTATTTCATTGATGATCTCTTCCTTATCTCTTTGCAAGATCTCGGCGATCATTTCAGCCATTATTTGTGTCAGATCTTCATCTCTTTCCTCTCACATTTTGAAATCGTAGGTAGAATGCCGCTCTTTCCATTTCCAATTGTGCTTCCGTACTTTCAAGTTCTTTATTAAGGCCTGTCATTTTTACTTCTAACAACTCTAATTTCTCTTCTGTTCATTCTGATTTTTTTTCTATGGCTGTAATCCTTTGGTCGTTTTTTGAAATCATCTCCTGAATGGAGTCCATTTTTCCATCTAATTTTTGAATATCTTCTTTGACCGAATTTTTAATTTCATCTAAGTCTCTCCTGGTTTCCTCATGATTTTTGAACATACACTCTTGCATTTTTGGCATAGTTTCTTGTATTATTAACGTGATCTGTACCATCTGCATGCTTATGGTCGGGGTTTATTTTTCAGTTGGGAAAATTCCTTCTATAGTTTTTTGCGTCGCTGGAGATGCCGTTAGTCCAATTGATGTTGAAGTAACCTTCTTCCCTGTCTTTACAGTGGTTACTGTAGTAGATGTCATTTCTTTCAAAATTTTATATTGTTTTCTAAAATTCTGTCTACCTTTTCCCAAATCAACATCCGTTTCTCAATCAAAAATTTTTTTTGTACTATTGATGTTAAAGTTTTAAATAAAGTTAAATAACTTCTATTTCTGTTACTCTTATAGTAAATGTCCTCTTATATTCAAGAATTTAATCACAGTCTATATTGCCTTACTAATTTTCTTTATATCTCTATTATTCCTCTATTATTCTAATTGATTATCAATTCAATTGATTATATTATACAAAGCTATAAATACAATATATCCTATAAAATATATCGTTAACAATGTTATAATGTTCTATCACTAAGAAAATTAATTTTCTATTAGACGTTATAAGAAATTTGATCTCACTCAAAACATAAAAAACAAGTTATTACAATATTACAATATTTAAGCAATACTAAGTTAATATATGTCTATTAATTGATACTATTTAAATTAAATTGATCTTCTAAAAAGTATTTAATATATCTAAGGATAAGTTAATTAAGAAATAATTACTAATAAATAAATTACTATACTTGTAATTACACAGTAAGAGTATTGGTAATTATTATATTTAGAATATATTAAATATATATATAATATATAAGTATATAATATGAGTATAAATATATATAGATTTCCTTTTATGAATTAATTACATAAAATTTACTGTTCTTTACACAGATCACATTTTTGTAGTTTTGTAGTTCTCCAAAATCCACCAATATTAATCCACTCTTCTTGAAGTTAGAAAGCAAGAAAAAAGAAAACTCAGTCTTTCACTCTTGCTGTCAAAAATGGCGGTCGTTATTTTGCAGTTTCTTTATATCCCAAATTAGTTGTTGTCTATATTGTTCTTCTCCGTCGGTGTAGCTTAGTTCAGAAAGAAAAAATCAGCGCCCAGCTTCCTGTCGTTTCTTCCTCCGAAATGTATTCTCTTTCAAATGTCTCTTCAGTGAATAGGACTGACTTGGCAGATATGCTGAGTCACTTCTCTCCCCTCGTTATTTGCCGCCTGCACCTTTCCAAGTCTCTCTGCCTTTCCGCTACTCCTCCGGACTCTAGGGTTGATCTCCTCCTTGCAGAAATCATCGATAAAATTATTTAACTTTTTGTTCTCCTGCTCACATCGATTTTCACCCCGTACTCACTCTTTCGCTTCCTGCTTTTAAAACTTGAAGCGTTGAGTCTCTGGTCTGGCCAACTTGGCCGTCTTCTTCCCGCGTCCAGAATAAGGGCTCTTCTCGGTGCGGCGGGAGACCGCACCTCTCCGCACCGCCTCCTCTGAAGTATTCCTCTTTCTGTCAGTCCACCCTAGGACCAATCTCTCCCACTATGGGGTCCGAAACGCCCAAAAATCGACACGGAATACGGAGCACTCCTTCTCCGTGCCGTCTCGACCCACGCCTCAACCGGAAGTTTTCCTTTTCCTTTTATTTTAATAGAACATAATATTGAGGCAGAATTCTAGGTTCCTTGTTGAATCAATCAATCAATAAGAATACATAAATGACCTTTGCAATCAGATTATAAGCAACTGTGTTCTCTTCGCCAATAATGTAAAAATATTTAACACCACTGACAATGCTGCTACTCTTCAAAAAGACCTTTACTTTGTGTCGGAATGGTCAAACAATTGGCAACTCCAAATCTCAACCAACAAATGCTCTGTCCTACACATTGGCAAAAGGAATCAGAACACAAAGTACAAGCTGAGTGGACACGACCTTGTAGATGACCCTCATTCTGTCAAGGACCTTGGAGTACTCATATCTAATGATCTAAGTGCCAAACCCCACTGTAACAACATCACCAAAAAGGCATTAAGAGTTGTTAACCTAATCTTGCATAGCTTCTTCTCCGGTAATATCACACTACTAACAAGAACATACAAAACATTTGCTAGACCATTTCTCAAATACATCTCATCTGTCTGGAACCCGCACTGCATATCGGACATTAATACGATTGAGAAAGTCCAGAGATATTTTACTAGAAGAGTCCTCCATTCCTCTACCCGCAATAAAATACCTTACGCCATCAGACTTGAAATTCTGGGGTTAGACAACTTAGAACTACACTGCCTTCGGTCGGATCTAAGTCCGACCTAGCTCATAAAATTATCTGCTACAATGTCCTACCTGTCAATGACTATTTCAGCTTCAACCACAACAATACACGAGCACACAATAGATACAAGCTTAAAATGAACCGCTCTAAACTCGATGGCAGAAAATACGACTTCAGCAACCGAGTGGTCAGTGCCTGGAATGCTCTACCTGACTCTGTGGTTTCATCCCAAAACCCCCAAAACTTTAACCTAAGACTGTCTACTGTTGACCTCACCCCATTCCTAAGAGGTCTCTAAGGGGTGTGCATAAGAGCACCAGTATGCCTATCGTCCCTGTCCTAATGTTTCCTCTATTGATACCTATTGTATGTATCCAATTTATGTTTATACTAATTACCTAATACGTTCTTGACAAATAAAATAAAAATAAATTAAACAATAGAATAGAGCTGGAAGGGACCTTGGAGATCTTCTAGTCCAACCTCCTACTCAAGCAGGGGACAGTATACCCACTTCAGACATATGGCTGTCCAGTCTTTTCTTAAAGAGTGATGGAGAACCCACAACCTCTGGAGGCAAGTTGTTCTACGTGTTAATTGTTCTAACTGTCAAGTAGTATCTCCTTAATTCCAGGTTGCTTTCCCCCTTGGTTAGTTTCCATCCATCCAAATAAAACTATAAAGCAGGAATAAGCAAGAACATTAAGTCTAGAGTCTCAAATTGATGTATCTGTCCCTTGGATTAAAATCTGAGATTATCATTTCTCCCTGGAGGGGAACATCGGACAGTATCTTTAGCGGGGATTTTTCATCTTAAAAATGTGGCCGTCCTTGTCCCACAGGTGCTTTTTTCAAAAGGCAACCGGGCTTTCGTTTTCCTTGAAGGCCTTTCGCTTCTCATCCAAGAAGCTTCTTCAGTTCTGAAGGACGTCTTCAAGGCAAAACGAAGTCCAGGTGCCTTTTGAAAAAACACCCTTGGGACAACTATGACCTGGATGACTGAGAATCTTCCATGTCTTTGTTTCGATTATATTTGCAAAACATCAGAGATATTTTTCAAAATACTGTGAGCCAAAGCTTTGTATATCAGCATATTAGCTAAAAGGAACCCAAAAGAGACATAAATACAGGTCGTTCTCAACAACCACTCACTTAGAAAGCCCCAATGTTTTCTCAGACCTGCCTGGGAGGAGTACATTATACTCCGGATTCAGGTTCTGATGATTACCCCTTACACCCACACTCACCCCACAGACACATGACCATATGTTCAGCATTAAGCAAGTAGGCCACCTCAGCATCCCACATAGCATGTTTTACAATGGTTTGGATAAAAATCAGATTTTACTTTTAGTTTTTGGCAAAATCCTGGCCCTAGTGAACCCTTGCTTTGCTTAATATTGGTGGCATTTGCTTAATGATGGTGGAATTACTTATTGATTGCCACAAAAAAAAGTTGTAAAATCATATGACTAATGTCCCAAAGGTGCTTTTTCAGGAGGCAACTGGACTTCTTTGTTTTTTCTTTTGGAGACGTATCACTTCTCATTCAAGAAGCTTCTTCAGCTCTGACTGGATAGTGAGGAATGGGATTTATACTCCTTGCAGACAGCTGGTCATTTGCATCCTTTTTGAGGGTCGTTGAAGCCACTTGGTTGTTTATCTATGTCCTCAGGATGAGCAGCAAAACGTATTCAAAAAAAAAAAAGACAGTTCAGTTGCCCCCTGAAAAAACACCTTTGGGACAACCGTGACCTGGATGACTGAGAATCGCTACAGACTTTTAGCTATGCAATTTGAGATGAACACCCCTCGAATGGCGTGGGAGTAAGAATGGATTTCTAGAGAAAAAAAATTGCAGACTACAGGAACCATTAGCACTACTCTGGTGACCCCTGAGGACACATATAAACCTCCAAGAGCTTCAACGACCCTCAAAAAGGATGCAAATGACCAGTTCTCTACAAGGAATATCAATCCTTCCATTCCCCACCATCCAGTCAAGCTTCTGGGATGAGAAGCACCACGTCTTCAAAGAAAAAACAAAGGAAGTACAGTTGCCTTCTGAAAAAGCTCCTTTGGGACAACCATGAGCTGGGTGACTGAGAACCGCTACAGACGATTGGTCACACGATTTTACAATTTTACCGCCAACACAAAAAGTTTTACGACCAAAACAAATGACGAGCACGATGGGCTGGCTCCAATATGGTCATAACTCAAGGATTATCTGTACGGGAAATCCAACCGATCTCACTTTCCAAGGATGGGGTCAAAAAGATGGCTGCCACCACAATTCAATCAAAGACCTGTCCTCTTCACATCTGTGCCACCTGTGTGACCCACCCACCCAAAAAAGGGGCTGGGTTTTTTGTTGCACCGTTGTGGCCGCCATTTTGACTTTTTGGACTCCTCTCGCTGCAGATAGGCCTGCTTCCAAGCTAGCCTTTAGTCCCCATTGCAGGATGGTTCAGTGACCGTCACATTTTGTTTTTCTTTAGAAAAGGGAAAGAAGGGATCAGCTCACGTTACTTGCGATGCTGCCAGGAATAGTGAAAATCCTCTCCATGGCTTCCAGCAGGTGGTGAAAAATCTCATCTTCTGTGGAGAAACGATGTCCAAAGACTAGCAAACCAATCACATTGGAAACCGCGAGGTTCAGGGCGAAAGAAGGATTCATGGGTTTTCCTGCAAAGAGAAAGAGGGACTCGGTGACTGGCGTGCCTCTTGCAAAGATTGCATAGGGCAGTGATGGCTAACCATTTTGCTGATGTGTGCCAAAAGCGAGGGGAGCGTGAGGGGTCGCGTGCATGTGTGCCCACACCCATAATTCAATGCGCTCTGCCCCCCATTCATGCACGCGCGACCCCCCTGCATGACCCCTGCTAATGGCACAGTGGGCCCAGTAGGCCCATTTTTTGCCCTCCCCAGGCTCCAGAGGCTTTCTTGGGGAGGGTGAAAACGGCCTCCCCCACAGAGGCCCTCCAGAGGCCAGAAACAGCCTGTTTCCCGACTTCCGGTAGGCCCGTTTTTCACTCTCCCCAGGCCCCAGAGCCTTTCTAGGAGCCTGGGGAGGGCAAAAATGGCCTTCCCCCCCCTGAAGGCCCTCTGGAGCCTGGAAACGGCCCATTTCCCGACTTCCAGTGGGCCAAAAATAAGTTGGATGGTGCACCCATGCGCACTGCAACTGAGCTAGGGCAATGCTTGCGTGCCCACAGATATGGCTCCACGTGCCACCTGTGGCAGGCGTGCCATAGGTTTGCCATCACGGGCATAGGGCCTGTGGAAAAAGACTAGGGATGACACGATACGATAGCATCTTCTAGTCCTTGAAGGGGAGAGAGAAAGAAAGAAGAGGAAGTCAACCCTGAAGGCAGGAGAAGAAAAGCCTTGGTGGCGCAGCAGACTAAAGTGCTGTTAATTAGCACTTAGCTGCCAGCTGCCTGCAATTACTGCGAGTTCGAATCTCACCAGGCTCAAAGTTGACTCAGCCTTCCATCCTTCCGAGATAGGTAAAATGAGGAACCAGATTGTGGGGGTAATAAGCTGACTTTGTATAAAAAAAGAACACCGCTTGGGGGGGGGGGCGAAAGCCCTACTAAGCAGGTATTTACAAAAGTATGAAGGCTATTGCTTAACGCATTGTAAGCCGCCCTGAGTCTCTGGAGAAGGGCGGCATATAAATCGAACCAATAAATAAATAAATAAATAAGCAACGGATGAAAACTAATAAAGGAAAGATTCTCAGTCATCCAGGTCATGGTTGTCCCAAAGGTGCTTTTTCAGGAGGCAACTGGACTTTCTTGGGGTTTTTTTGTTTTTTTAAAGATGGAAAGAATTGCAGACTACAGAATCAGGAGCACTACTCAGGTGACCCTGAGGACACAGATAAACCTCCAAGTGCTTCACCCTCTAAAAGGATGCAAATGACCAGCTCTCTGCAAGGAGTACAAATCCTTCTATTCCCCACTATCCTGTCAGAGTTGAAGAAGCTTCTTGGATGAGAAGCGAAATGCCTTCAAAGCACAAAACAAGAAAGTCCAGATGCCTCCTGAAAGAAAGCACCTTCGGGATTGTTAAGGATATTGTTGTTGTGTAACAACTAGCAGAGTAAAGTGCACAGAGAAACGTTGCTGAGAGCAATGAGATAGAGATACATACAAACTGGTGTTATCAAAAGTTTTCTTTATAATGGGAAATAAACAATCTCGTAGTCTTCTAAACAGTCCAAGTCTTTACCGGTTAACTCCAAAACAAACTCTTACCAAACAAACAGTAGTTGGTTCACAAACCCCGGATGGTAGCAGATCCACCCACACATGCACGTGATGATAGCAGCTTATCATCCACTGAATACCTTACAGTACCCTTCTTAAATACATTGTTAAATTACAAGTAATTATAGCATGACTCAGCATTACAGCATGATGCAGCATTAAAACTTAAAGTAACAGAATACATATATTGCCTGGACAACTGTTAGGCCCAAATCATATCCTAACAGGGATAATCAAGGAGAGAAGCAACCTAGAACTAAGGAGAAATTTCTTGACAATGAGGACAATTAGCCAGTGGAACAACAGAGGTTGTGGATGTTCCATCACCGGAGGCTTTTATGAAGAGACCGGACAACCATTCGTCCGAAATGGTGTAGGATTTCCTGCTTCAGCAGGTAGATGGACTAGAACAGGGGTCTCCAACCTTGGCAACTTTAAGCCTGGAGGACTTCAACTCCCAGAATTCCCCAACCAACAGCTGGCTGGGGAATTCTGGGAGTTGAAGTCCGCCAGGCTTAAAGTTGCCAAGGTTGGAGACCCTTGGACTAGAAGACTTCAAGGTCTTTTCCAATCCTATTATTTTATGCTCAGTGTTCTAACTGGGTATGTCTGGTCTGACAATAAGAAGGACTAGGGGAGGCAGGGGAGCAGTTTTCCAATATATCTGAGGGGCAGCCCCAAAGAAGAGGGCGTTGACCTATTCTCCAAAACACCGGAAGGCAAGACAAGAAACAATGAATGGAAACTAATCAAGGAGAGAAGCAACCTGAGGAGAAACTTCCTAACTGTGAGGACAATGAACCTGTGGAACAGATGTTGCCTTCAGAGGTTGGAGGTTGGAGGTTTTCAAGAGGAGATTGGACAGGCACTTGTCTGAAATGGTATATAGGGTCTCCTGCTCAAGCAGGGGATTGGATTAGAAGGCCTCCAAGGTCCTTTTCAAGCTTATTATTCTATGTTCTAAGTCAGTGTTTCTTAACCTTGGTGGCTTTCAGATGTGTGGACTTCAACTCCCAGAATTCCCCACTTCATATGTGTGAAGAACAGTCAAAAGTCCCTTTTTTCAGTGCTGTGGTAATTCTGAGTGATCACTAAACGAATGGTTGTAAGTCAAAGACTACCTGTACATTCATCTATATCTATTTATCTATCTGCCTGCCTGTCTCTCTATCATCTCAGGGTTCCGACGGCGAGCCAATGTCATCTAGCGATGCTCAGCGGTAGGGCGTTCTCTGTGGGTGCTCCCACCCTCTGGAATGAATTACCTACCGAGCTCCAGACAGCTCCTGATCTCCACTCCTTCTGTTGGGACTTGAAGACTTGGCTGTTCAAGGAAATAGGCTGACTCTGATTCTGGGTTTATTATTTATCATTAATTAGTCATTTGATTTAAAGTGCGTTTTTGTTGTACATGTTTCTTAACTTGTGTTCGCCGCCCTGAGTCCTTCGGGAGAAGGGCGGCATATAAATACATGTAATAAAATAATAAATAAATAAATAAATAAACAAACATCTAGAATCTGTCGGTCCGTCTGTCTGTCTATCTTTCTATCTATCATCTATCTATCATCTATCTATCCATCCAGCCCTTGCAGACATTGAAGAAATGACTTCAGCCTGTCCTTTTTGTCTTAGCTTGTACATTTTGGGAAAATTAAAACAAATAAGAAAATACAGGTTTCCGGCCAGAAGATAAAGGCATTCCCCTTCGTAGTACCTTCACTTTTCCTGAACTCTTCCACCAAACTCTCTGCTTCCTCTTGCATCTGATACTCCAGAGTGCTTTTCCCCAAACCGAGGTTCTTCAGAGTCGCCATTGAAAATCGTCTTTGCTGCTTCCAGGTCCGGCCCGTGGAAAACACAATTCCTGATGACACAGAATCACCGAATGACAGATTATTGGCCTTATTCAAGTCTTTAGAAATGACAGAACGGCAAAATACCTTTCTCAGAATATTGTGATAGAAATAGCAATGGCACTTAGATTGATATACCGCTTCACCATGCTTTACTCTGACTGGTTTTACGGAGTCAGCATATTTGCCCCCGACAGTCTGGGTCCTCATTTTACTGACCTCGGAAGGATGGAAGACTAAATCAGCCTTGAGCCGGTCAGGATCGACCTGCTGGTAGTGGGCAGAATTAGCCTGCAATACTGCATTCTAACCACTGCACCACCATGTCTGATCACATCTGGAATGTAAAACTGCCTCTAAAACTTGAAGTCCAATTCTGCCAATTGGGCAGCATGGGTTTTGGGGTTACTAGGAAATAGTATCATAAAACAGGAAGCCTAAACTAGGAATAACTAGAAGGGGACAAGAGAATTGAGGAAAACAAAGCAAGAAGAGAAGCAGAAAAATATTAGAAATAAACAAGTAAATGACAAAGAAAAATACTGCTTTGTCCTGCCTCCTGTACCCACATCTGAAGAAAGCTGATTGTTCTTACCTTTGTTATTTGTCAATGCTTTGAAAAAGGGGAGCAGAGGCCGGCTAGAAACATCTTCAGGGTGACTAGTGAGACCATCCTTCACAGCCTGATAGCCATGTAATATAATCACAGGATAAGGCCCAAACCACAACGTGAAGATATTCCCGTAGGTCTTGGACGTCTGTTAGAAAAACAATCTCGGATGGTCTTTAAGATTCCAGGGCTAGTCTGGTGACTATATTGCTTTATTTTCATTTGAATAAAAGCTTAAATTGATTAGATTCATTACAGCTAGGAGAGAGAGGAGCAGGAGGAGGATTGTGGGATCCTTGGTACTCTCTGAGCTTGATCGTTTTCTTGATGTTTCATTACTCAATTAGGAAACATCATCCGTGCTAGACGGGAGAGGCGTTTGCAGGGAGAGGAGGAAGAGGAGGAGGAGGAGGAGGTGGCGGAAGAGGAGGAGGAGGAGGAAACCGATAAGGTGGACTCTATTCCTGTTCCCAGAAAAAAATAACATTTGTCCACTGCCCAGTGTTATCCCAGAGATTTTAGATGAGATGGGTGGTGCAAAAATTTGTTCAATAAATCTACTCTAGCTGCCCAGTAGATAACACCTTTATTAAGTTAAACAACAACAGACACAAGGGAGTGTGAAAACGTTTCAATTCCCTGAAAGATTTCATTTGGTTAGACCTGTGATGGCGAACCTATGGCACGCGTGCCACAGGTGGCACGCAGAGCCATATATGTGGGCACACGAGCATTGCCCTAGCTCAGCTCCAGTGCGCATGCACGTGCTGGCCAGCTGATTTTGGGGCCTTCCGGGCCCACTGGAAGTCGGGTTATGCACTGGTTCCACCTTCCTGAGGGCCTCTGGGGGATGGGGGAGTACGTTTTCACTCTTCCCGGGCTCCAAGAAAACCTCTGGAGCCTGGGGAGGGCAAAAAATGGGCCTACTGGGCCCACTGGTAACCTTTTTGCCGTTGCATGCCAAAAGCAGGGGGAGCGGGGGGGGGTCGCACGTACATGCACTGGGGTGCCGGGAGGTATTGAATTACGGGTGTGGGCACATGCGTGCATAACCCCCCACGCTGCCTCCACTTTTGGCACACGACAGCAAGAAGGTTAGCCGTCACCGGGTTAGACAGTTTTTTTTTAGAAAGAAAGCTGGGAGAAAGGGCATCATATTTTTTTTAAAAAAAAATGTGGCTTGTGTTGTGAACGAAGTTAAGTAGAATAAGGAGATTTTTTAATTTTGCTGGAAAGTTGTGGACAAGGTCCAGTTTAATTTGTACCCGGCCCAATCCTTACATTTGGAGCAGAGCAAGTGCAAATGGTACTCGCTTTAGTTAGCAGGAAAAAAAAGATGTTTGTTTATTAGACCTCAGCAAGCATCAAAAATATTTAACAGGCATAAATGAAATAAAATGTAGGCAAAAGCAGGGAAATACAGAAGTATTTGCACAGCAGACAACAATTTTCATGATTTATACATTTCTTTATGCCAAAAGGGGGGAGAATTTCACAGAGCCCCCCAAAACCATCCTGTGAGTAAATGGCATGTAGAGTAGCCTTTGGTTACTCCAGCTTTAAGCCTTCTATGTATAGAATGACAGCGGAATAGAGTTGGAAAGTAGGACATCAGGTGATCCCGCCTCTTTCCTGAACCCTAAACTTAATACAGGTAGTCCTCGACTTACAACCATTCATTTAGTGACCAAAGTTACAACAGCACTGAAAAAAGTGGCTTATGACAGTTTTTCACACTTATTTTATGGCCCAGGTGGTCAAGGCAAGGCAGATGTCTCGAGAGTCCTTTGTTGCTCTC
The DNA here is from genome assembly GCA_038048745.1 of Coluber constrictor foxii. Taxonomy (NCBI): domain Eukaryota; kingdom Metazoa; phylum Chordata; class Lepidosauria; order Squamata; family Colubridae; genus Coluber; species Coluber constrictor. Next base: position 3,180,092 of record CM075963.1, on the reverse strand, counting down.
AATAAATGGTCCAACAAATGGACTGCCAATGACCGGTAAAGCTTCAGCACCAGGCTATCCTAAGGGCAGCCACCCTCAGTCCCCTAAACAACAGCCCCTAAGTCCACAGAGTAGGAGAATGTTCACAGGGCAAGGTCCAGGGTCCCAAGTTCAGTCCCCCCGGGCTAAGTGAGTCCACATGGCAAAGTCAAGGCACAAGAAAAAAGGCAGAAGGCGAGGTGAGGCAAGGCAAAAGTCACGACTCAAAGTCGGGCGAGAGTAAGACCAAGCCAAACAATTGTTCTTGGCAAAGACTAACTCCCCATGGCTTCTTAAATCACTCCAGAACAACTTTAACAGAATAGCAGAGCTGGAAGGGTCCTTGGAGGTCTTCTAGACCAACCCCCTGCCTAAGCAGGAAACCCTACACCACTTCAGACCAATGGTTATCCAACATCTTCTTAAAAACTTCCAGTGTTGGAGCATTCACAACTTCTGGAGGCAAGTCGTTCCACTGATTAATTGTTCTAACTCAGTGGTGAAATCTAAAATGTGTTAGTTATATATATATATATATATATATATATATATATATATATATATATATATATATGTGTGTGTGTGTGTGTGTGTGTGTGTGTGTGTGTGTGTGTGTGTGTGTGTGTGTGTGTGTGTGTGTGCGTGCGTGCGTGTATGTATGTATGTATGTATGTATGTATATTACTTTTTAAATCATTTTGTTCTACAATCTCTTCGGCAAAGAGGTAAAAAAATGCTTTCAAAAGGCTCTGACGATCCTAGCTGAGTTGCCTGATCGGCAGAAGCTTTTCTGGCAACTCAGCTGGGATCATCAGAGGCATTTAAAAAAAAAGCCTCTGCCGATTAGGCAACTCAGCTTGGATCATCAGAGGCTTTTAAAAGGAAAAAAGCCTCTGCCGATCAGGCAACTCAGCTTGGATCATCAGAGGCTTTTAAAAGGAAAAAAGCCTCTGCCGATCAGCCAACTCAGCTTGGATCGTCAGAGGCTCTTAAAAGCATTTTTCCTACAACCTCTGAAGAGGTTGTGGAAAAAATGCATTTAAAAGTCTTTGACGATCCCAGCTGAGCCGTGCAATCATCAGAGGCTTTTTTTTTTACTTTTGAAAGCATTTTTCAGCTGAAGAGATTGTAGAAAAAATGCTTTTAAAAACTAAAAAAAAAGCCTCTGATGATTGCGCAGCTCATCTGGACATGGGGGGGCAGGGATTTTTGCTACCGGTTCTCCGAACCACCCTCCTCCATCACTACCGGATTGGGTGATCTGGTCCGAACCGGGAGCATTTCACCCTGTTCTAACTGTCAGGAAATTTCTTCTTGGTTCTAAATTGCTTCTCCCCTTGATTAGTTTCCACCCGTTGCTTCTTCTCCTGCCCTCAGGTGCTTTGGAGAATAGCTTGACTCCCTCTTCTTTGTGGCAACCCCTGAGATATTGGAACACTGCTATCATGTCTCCCCTACTCCATCTTTTCATTAAACTAGACATACCCAGTTCCTGCAACGGTTCTTCATATCTTTTAGCCTCCAGTCCCCTAATTATCTTTGTTGCTCTTCTCTGCACTCTTTCTAGAGTCTCCACATCGCTTTGACATCGTGGCGATCAAAACTGAATGCAGTCTTCCAAGTGTGGCCTTAGCTTGGCATTATAAAGTGGTATTAACACTTCATGTGATCTTGATTCTATCCCTCTGTTGATGCAGCCCAGAACTGTGTTGGCTTTTTTGGCAGCTGCTGCACACGGCTGGCTCATATCTAAATGGGTGTCCACTAGGACTCCAAGATCCCCCCCACAGTTACTACTATTGAGCAAGGTCCCATATATACTGTACCTGTGCATTTTGTTTTTCTTACCTAAATGTAGAACCTTGCTTTTTTCACCCTTGAATTTCATTTTGTTACATAGCACCCAATGTTCAAGTCTGTCAAGATCCTTCTGTAGAAGCCTATCTTCTGGATAGGCTTCTATCCAGAAGATAGGCTTCTGGATAGAAGCCTATTTGTTGACTATTCCTGCCAGCTTGATGTTGAAGAGTAGTGGGCCTAAAACAGAGCCCTGGGGTACCCCACTGCATACTCCCTCCATGTAGACGCAGTTCCATTGAGGACTACATGTTGAGTGTGGTTGGTCAGCCAGTTATGAATCCATCTGGTAGTGATGCTGTCTAACCCACATTTTTCTATTTTATCTAGTAGTAGGTTATGGTCTACTTTATCAAATGCCTTATTGAAGTCCAAGTAAATTATATCGACAGCATTCCTCTGGTCCGCTAATTTTGTCACTTTGTCAAAGAATGCAATAAAATTAGTCTGACATGATCTGTTTTTCGTTTCTTTCTCTTGCCTAAATTAGATACCCCAATCTGGAATTTCCATAAATCTTAAAATTCTTTTTCTTATGAAAAAGAAAAATAGATTTCACCGCCAATCCCTTTGGCTACACAAAAGCCGCAATGTCACTTAGCAATAAATGGCAGGTCCCTGACTTATGACCACAATTGAGCGCAACATTTCTGTTATGAAATAAGACATCTGTTTAGGGAGTTTTGCCCTGTTTTGCTACTTTTTTTGCCACGGAGGTTAAGCGACTCACTGCAATTGATAAGTTAATTGTTAAAATAAACCTGGCTTCCCCATGGACTCTGCTTGTCAGAAGGTTGCAAAAGGGGATCATGTGACCTTGGGACACAGCAACGGTCATAAATATGAACCAGTTGCCAAGCATCTGAATTTTGATCATGTGACCATGGAGATGCTTCAAAGGTCGTAACTGTAAAAATGGTCATAAATCACATTTCTAGATGCCATTGTAACTTTGAACAATCACTAAATGAAATGTTGTAAGTCAAGGACTAACCTGTATTGCTCTGTTCTGTTCTGTTCTGTTCTGTTGTTACCTGTATTGTATTGCCAAACACCTGAATTTTGATCACGCAATTATGACTTCGAACGGTCACTAAACGAACTGTTGTAAGTCGAGGACTACCTGTATCAACCTCCGAAGGGGCATCTTCCATGCCTTCATTTCTTTCCTTATAAATATGTATTGGTGCCTCTTTCCTCTAACAACAATTCATTTTTTTGATTCGTGTCAATCAGCTGATGAAAGAGATAGAAAATTCTTACCTCCGTCAAGAGTTCCCGGGTTAATTGAAAAAATTTGGGGTGCCATAAGCACCCGATGAAAGGCAGAGGCGTCGGTCCAGGTGGGTAGTGTCTTCTATGAAACTGGAGCCTCACCAGTTGGACAACCAGAAGGCAGAAGACAAGCAGGAGGAAAATTGAGCTTAGGGCCATCATTTCTGTGCAGCTTCTCCAAGGCTCCTGCTCTGTGATAAGACTTTATCTGAAAAATCCTTTTGCTCTTCTAATTTTGTTCCCATGGGCGGGATCCTATTCAGAGGATTTAAATTTGCCCTCCCTTTTTGGCAAGACTGCTTCCCATGCTACATCTATGCTCTTGGGGCATTTTCCTCTCGGGAACCGGCTCAGAAAATTATGTTGTAAGGTTAAATGAAAGAAATGGCCACCCTAGCCTGGAAAACTTCTCTTACCCTTTATGTGTAAAATTAAGCTGTCAGAAGATTAAGCTGTCAGAAAATTTCTCCTTATTTCTAGGTTGAATCACTCCTTGATTAGTTTCCATCCATTGTTCCTTGTCTGGCACTCAGATGCTTTGGAAAATAGGTTGTCCCTCGCCCCCTCCTCTCTGTGGCAGCCCCTCAAATATTGGACATGGGTCTATCTTGTCCCAAGGAGTCCCTTTCAGTCAATCCTGAAAGAAGCCAACCCTGACTGTTCTTTGGAAGGACAGATCTTGAAGCTGAAGCTCAGATATTACTAACTAGGGCATACAAAACCTTTGCCAGACCAATTCTTGAATACAGCTCATCTGCCTGGAATCCACACTGTATATCGCACATTAACACGATTGAGTGGGACCAGAGGTATTTCATGAGAAGAGTACTCATTCCTCTACTCACAATAGAATCTTTATGCCATCGTGCTTGATATTGTGGGCTTGGACAATCTGGAACTGCACTGCCTGCAGTCCCATCTAAGCATAGTACCCCAAATTGTCTGCTACAAAGTCTTACCTGTCAACAACTTCTTCAGCTTCAACCACAATAATACACAGGCAAACGATCGATACAAACTCAAGGTAAACTGTTCAAAACTCAATTGCAGAAAATACGACTTCAGCAAAAGAGTGGTCAACGCCTGAAATGCACTACCCAACTCTGTTGTTACAGTCCCAAACCCTCACAGCCTCAACCTCAAATTGTCTACCGTGGACCTCAGGGGTGGGATTCAGCTGGTTCGGACTGGTTCAGACGGAGTGGATGTTAATTTTAATCTGGTTCGCCGAACTGGTTGCTACAATAAATGGCTGACCCTGTCCACCCCTATCTGTTCTGGCCCCGCTCCCAGGAAATACACCCCCTCAAACAGTCAGAGTCTAATGAACTGGCAGGCAATCAAATAAGCTGATAAAAAGCTTGGCAGCAATCCCCGCAGCTGCTTGCCAAAGCCTTTATTAATAGTTCAGTCAAATACACACCACCAAAATGTCCAGAGCTGAGACACAGGGCAGATTCGAAACCGGGATACATGAATCTTTGTTTGTCCATCACAAAGATACAGGCTGCAATCCCTCTCTTTTATAGCCTGTGGGGTGTGGTCCACCAGCTAATCACGACCACGCCTTTTCCTCTGCTGGGCTCTCCTGTCTCTCCGACGCTGGCGAGGATCCAGCCAAAACTCACTCCCCTCATCAATGTCCTCCTGTGGCTGCGGGGATGAGCTTGGCTCTGGGTCTATCTCCTGCCCTTCGGTGTCCTCCGGAGGCATTGCCAGAGAGGAGGGTTCTGGAGAAGGGGGCCTTGCCAACTCCTCTCCCTCACTCTCAGAGTCCTCCCCTGATGATGACGCAGGCTCAGGCAAAGGAGCCACAACACTATCCTACCCTCCCAGGAGTCTCCATGCAGCCCATTTTGAATGCCAAGTAAGTGCAGTAGCTGCGCAGAGATTCTGGGAGGGCAAAAACGGGTCTACTGGAAGTTCCGTTTCCAGCCTCCGGAACCCGGGGGAGCTGTTTTCGCCCTCCCAGAGGCTCAAGGAAGGCCTCCAGAGTCTGGGGAGGGTGAAAATCCCCCCCCTTGGTGCAGGAGGCTAAGTAGACCACACCCACCATGGCCACACCCACCCAGCAACCAGGCAGAAAACCAGTTGCTAAAATTTCTGAATCCCACCCCTGCCTCACCCCGTTCCTAAGAGGTCCATAAAGGGGGCATGCATAACCACACTGTTGTGGTCCACCAGCAGCCTGCAGAGCTGGCAGCAGAGTTGGACAGTGAGGAGGCTGGGGAGGAACGTGGGCCAGTCCTGGAGTCTGGGGAAGGCTCAGATGAGGGCTCTGCATCAGAGGCAGAGAAAGGGCCATCTGGAAGGTACGTGCTGCCTCCAGAGTTGGACCTCAGCAAGGCAGAGGAACAGGGGGAGCCTGTTCCCAGTGCGCGCATGCACAGAGCTGCCAGAAGGCAAGAACAGTTAAAACAAAAGGGACGACTCAGGAGTAGGGCTTGGAGATGATTGGCCCTTCCCATAAGACTTAAATGAGGAGCAAAGGCACATGGGAAGGAACCACTTCCTTTTGCAGGAAGCAACGTTGTTAATTCTGTGCAGTTTAATGTCTGAAGCTCTGTTTGATTCTGGACTCTGTGTGGCTTTGCCAATTAGGTCTTTGGCAGTGTGTCAAGGGAGATAAAGGTGGGTGATTATCAGCCTTATCATGAAGGGCTCTTTACAACTATTTGGGACTCATCTGTGAATGAACAGAATTCACAACTGTTAAAATAAAACAGGTTTTTGGAACTACTCATGTGTTTTACTGATTCAGGAAGCCTAGGTCAGAACACACACCAGCGTGCCTACCGTCCCTGTCTTACTGTCCCCATTTACCCCATTTCCTTTGTTTATGTCTATGTTTATAGCTATACCTGCTATCTTGTAAATGTTTGACAAACAAACATGTAAATAAATAAAATAAATAGTTTGGCCACTAAATGAGAAGAGAGGACTCCTTTGAAAAGACCCTGATGTTGGGAAAGACAAGGCAGAAGGAGAAGGGGACGGCAGAGGAGGAGATGGGTAGATCAGGGGTGAAATGTTACTGGTTCGTTCCGGTTTGGGTGAAACGTTAGTGATAAAATGCTACTGGTTTGGGTGAACCGGTTCAGTTGAATTGGTAGTTAAAAAAAGCTACTGGTACATTCAAACCGGTATTTCCAATGATCAGCTGTGCTGCGCATTTTAGCTTTGCTAGAAAGCAGGAAATCGCGCGGCACAGCTTCTCCCTTTCACTGTTCTACTTAGCTAGTAAAGTCTTCTTTTTCCACGTGAAGCATGCATTTGGTGCACACCATGCATGCGCGCACATAGCACATGTTTGACACACACCTGCATGCGCGGGCAGTGAATCAGCGGCCATCCAAGGAGGATTTCACCACTAGAATAGATGGTGTCATATACGCAATGAACATGAATTTGGGCAAACACAGAGAGAAGAGTCAGATGTGACTTAGCAACTGTACAACACACAACCTTCCATACATTAGAGAAAACATAAAGAATATGAATAAGGTCAGCAAAACTACTAATTACCAATATTAGTATATATTATACTATACAACACATACAATATCACAAGCATGAAACCAGTCTTCTCGAGATTAGTGGGACACAACACGGAACCACTAAGAAAAGAATTCCACAATTTGAGAAAAGCAAATCCTAACCCCCCCCCCCTCCTCCCAAAAATGGCTTCCTTCTCTCTCCATTTCAGTTTTATTTTCACTGCGTGATATTCTGATCTTCCGTGGCCTGGAATTAAAAATCGCTGCAGCATAAAATAGGGATGAAATGAAAAGCAAGTTTTATTGCCTTCGCAGGGGAGCGATCGAATTCCCCCAGAAGGCAGAAATAAAGAATGAAAAGGGCTCTTGACACCTAACATACAGAGTGAACAAAAAAAAAAGACGTTTGATAGAGAAATACGCAGTTTGGGAAAGAGAAATAAAACCATCGGTTTCCTCAGATGGCTTGTCAGAAAGATCTTGGAAACATAGGTGGTTACAAACCAGTTATGAGCCAGCCTTTTGCTGTTGCTGCAGAAAATTCAATATTGCATCATCCAGAATATATTTTCCAAATCATGGCAATTAATCGGAGTACAGGTAGTTCTCGACTTACAACAGTTCATTTAGTGATGGTCCAAAGCAGGGGTGAAATGCTACCACTTTGGGCTGGTTCACCCGAACCGATAGTAAAAAATGCTGCTGGTTCACCGAACAGGTAGTAAAAATGTAAAAACAAATAAAGGCTCCGAGAATCAGCTGAGTGACGTGCGATCATTGGAATTTTTTTAAAAAAAATTAAGCATTTTTTTACTATCAGTTCTGGAGAAATGCTTTAAAAAGTTTTTTTAAAAAAGTTTCCACAATCGCTTGTCGCTCAGCTGATCGTCGGAGCCTTTATTGTACTTTTTAAAGCATTTTTTACTACCTATTTGCCCAAGCTGGTAGTAAAAAGCCGGCCCTGGCCTTAGGCTGCTGCTGTTAAATGCCAGGTCTGTTGTTAACAAGGCCCCCCTCGTTCAGGACTTAATCCTGGAAGAGGGGGCTGACCTGGCATGCATAACTGAGAACTGGCTGGGCCAGGAGGGGGGTGCCCAGCCAGGTCTCCAGATATTGCATCAGCCGCGACTCCAGGGAAGGGGTGGAGGAGTGGCTGTCACTGTCCGGAAGAGTCTTTGCTTAGAACCTTTGTGGCATCCCCCAGCTCGTGTGATCAAAATTCAGATGCTTGGCAGCTGGTTCCTACTTACGACCGTTGCTGTGTCCCAAGATCACACAATCCCTTTTTGCACTTTTTGACAAGCAAAATCCATGGGGAAACGAGATTCACTTAAACAGCTGTGTTACTCACTTATCAACTGCAACATTTCAACGATTGTGGTGTAAAAGGGGACAAAACTCACTTCGCAAAGGTCTCAAAATTTTGGGCTCAATTGTGGTTGTATGCCTTAAACAACCTTTATCTGTTTGTCACCAGTGTGATACACACACACAAACAAAACCAAGGAAAGATTTGATCACACTGTTGCAACAGCCATAATGATTTTAATTAACGTCTGTGTGGACATTCTTGGCAATGGCTTGGACCTACCTTGACTATCTGGGCCATCAAAGACTCACAAAAGGAATAAGAAGGAAGGGAGAAAATAGGACGATGCCTACTTCAAAAATGGTTCACAGACAATGCTTGGAGCTTGCAGAGCCAAACACAGCCCCCTCTCTGCTCTTCATTAAAGCAATCTTGGGGGTTTTTTTCAGCCTTCCACATAAACCTGAAATGTGGATGCTTGAAAAATCAATGTATTTTTTTTTTACAGATTAAGAGTTAGAAGGGACCTTGTAGGTCATCTGGTCCAACCCCCCCCCCCCCACACACACACACCATTTCTGACAAATGGCAGTCCAATCTCTTCTTGAAAGTCTCAAGTGATGAAGCTCCCACAACTTCTGAAGGCAACTTCTGTTCTGACTGTCAGAAAATTCCTCCTTGTTTCCAGGTTGAATCTCTCCTTGATTAGTTTCCATCCATCATTCCTTCTCTGGCCTTCAGGGGCTTTGGAAAATAGCTCGACCCCCTCCTCTCTGGGGCAGCCCCTCAAATATTGGAAGATGCTATCCTGTCTCCCCTGGTCCTTCTCTCCACTAGACTAGCCAGGCCCAGTTCCTGCAACCGTTCATCATATGTTTTAGTCTCCAGTCCCCTAATCATCCTGGTTGCTCTTCTCTGCATTTTTTGCTAGTCTTAACATCTTTTTTTACAGTGTGCTGACCAAAACTGATGCAGTACTCTAGGTGTGGCCTTACTAAGGCTTTATAGAGTGGTATTAGTACCTCCCTTGATCTTGATTGATCTTGATCTTGATATTCCTTTGTTAATGCAATTTAGGATTGCATTGGCTTTTTGGGCTGCCGCTGCACACTGTACGAAAGTGACCTCTTGTTGGCTGTGCCATGAAGGTGCCTTCCTGGTGTTGAGGGACCTCTCTTCATGAATGAACTCCATCTCTTTCTTAGCTGACTGTTACAGCACTCCAAAACCTTAGATATCCAGGTTTTGGAATGGTGGCTTTCCTTCTTCACCCTACTCAAGGCTGGCCATCCCAACAGTGTAAGAAGCTGAGGAACCGAATGGGGATGACCGTCTGGGCAAAGTGATCTATCTCTGCTCCAACGTGGCGTAAGAGTGTTTCATGCAACTAAGGTAGTTGCATGAAAAAAAAATGAATTACAATCAACACTAGCTGATGGCTTTGAATTTCTACCCTTGATCATTTAGTAACACGTCCGCTTTCAACAGTTCAGGCTTCAGATGAAATCCGGTCTTCTCCATCATCTTCCTTTTCTCCTGGAGGGGCAGGGCAAAGGGTCTAAGGACAACTTGCCTTAACCAACTCTCGGCTGCCAGATCACCACAGGACAACTGCACACGGCCAATGCACCATGGGGACAACTTGGTTGGAGGGAGGGAGAGCCGGGCAGGTGTGCGAGTGGGCAGAGCACAGCGCACATTGTTGTGGGTGGCAGGGAGGTGGCAGCAGGGGACTTCCCATTTTCTCAACTCCTGCCGCTGCTGCCGTGCCAAGCTCAAAGCTGCCACTGCCGCCATATTAAGCCCGAGTTCACCGTGGTGATAGAAGCTCTGGTGGCAGCAAGGGGGGGTGAAAATGAGAAGCCCCAGCTGCCACCACCTGCCTACCACCCGCCTCAATCTGTCCTGCATTCTGCCCATCCACACGTTTGCTCGGTTGCCCATGGAGCTCTCCTGTCGACTCAGAAGCGAACCTGGCTGAAGCCAATTTGTGCTGCCTCATAGTTGCCACAAACTTTGAGAGGGGGAAGGGAGGGGGAAATAGATAGCCAGCTATAGTCAAAACTGTGGGAACCAAGGTCATCTCAAGAGGTGGTAGTTGAAGGAGGAGAAGCGTGACCAAGCAGCCTGCCAGCCACTTTCATTGGACAATGTGACCAGTGACATCTGGAGAGGGAAACATTTGCTCTTTTAATTAGGGGGAAAACCGTGGGAACTTTTAGAGATGGTTTTCACCGGCTGTGCCAATATGATGTATCCAATAAACATGTTCTTTGGCGAATCTACCTGCCTTGGAGTTCTGCTTTTGGTGGATGCGTTACTTGGAACGCTGACGTTATTAAGCCCGAGTTCACCGTGGTGGCAGAGGCTCTGGTGGCAGCAAAGGGTGTGAAAATGGGAAGCCCCCAGTCGCCGCTGCCTGCCTGTCACCTGTCCAAATCTGCTCTGAATTCTGCCCACCCACTCCTTTGTTCAGCTGCCCATGGAGCTCTCCCTCCAGCCATCCATGGTGAGTTCTCCCTGTAGAAAGTTGGCCATGTGGAGTTCTCCTGTGGCGAGTTGGCAGAGACGAGCTGGTAGAGGTGAGTTGGCTGCAGCAGGGGGACCATGGCAAGTTTTCCCATTCCGCAGAGAAACAGGGGAGAAGAAAGAAGTAGGGTGAGCACCAGTGGTGGGATTCAAATTTTTTTACTACCAGTTCTGTGGGCGTGGCTTATTGGGCATGGCTTGTGACTGGGTGGGTGTGGCCAACTCGACATCACCCCGCCAAGCTACGCTCGAACCGGTTCCTAACTGGCTGAATACCACCTCTGGTGAGCACCCAAAATGGAGAAGGCCAGAGAACATCTCTAGAACTTCCTTCTCCATTGGATTCATTGTCTCTGCTTCTCCATAAGCCTCCCAGCTCTTGTTTTCCATCTACCAGTCTGGCTGCCTTGCCCAGAAAGGTGAGATACCAAATCACACCAATCAAATACAGGTAGCCCTCGACTTACCGCCACAACCGAGCTCCAAATTCTGTCGCTAAGCGAGACAGTTAAGTGAATTTGCCCCATTTTACGACCTTTCTGGTCACTGTTGTTAAGTGAATCACTACAGTTACTAAGCTAGCAACATGGTTATTAAATGAATCTGGCTTCCCCATTGATTTTGCTTGTCAGAAGGTCACAAAAGGACCTTCTGGACAATACAATGGTCATAAGTTTGAAAAATGGTCGTAAGTCACCTTTTCCAGTGCTGTTGTAACTTTGAACATTGTTGTAATTCAAGGACTACCTTTAAACGTTCGTTGGTAAAGAATACAAGTTTTAAAAGAAGCTTTTTTTCTGACGGCAAAATCTTTTGTTTCAAGATGCCGCCTCGTCTTCAAGGTGGTGCAAGTTACTTTTCAAAAGTGCACTTGTGTATTGTTAATTCCATGTTCACGGCTAATTGCTCTAAAAACCCACTGCCAGAGCAGTTTGTAAGGTTGCACAATCAGCTGAGTACGAGTAAAGCTGCAGTGTGATGACACTAATCCACAGAGCAGAGATAGTACAAAATTTCCCTAGCTTTAATCATTACTGATTTATAACAGTATGAATCATTATGCAACACAGAGCTAAATACTTGATATCTTCAGATCAGGCCTTTAGGCCTTTAAAATCAGGCCTAAAGTAGAACCGGATATATGACCTCTGGATAGCTTTATATATTCACTATATTCTAAAAGATATGCTAAAAGCAACTATATTCTGAAGACAAGAAATACATGCAGCTGCAGAGAATACAAAGCCAACGTTTAATTTCCTTTAACACTCTAAAGAGGCCCCCTAACTTGTCAGAAGAAAGGAACAATCCTAAAGACATATAGCTAGAGGTGGTTAGGTCATGGATACCCATATGGGCTAAAACTTGTCCTTCAACAAGAAGATAATTTGAACTTATGCTCCAGTGATTTACAGAAGAATTATGATTGTTTGGCAAGGACGATGTAAAACAGTAATAATTAAGAAATGTCAATGTATGGAAAGTTACTGTGATGGCAAGAATCCTTTGTTCCAAACTGTATAAAAGACGTTGTGTAAAGATGGACCCTTCATTCAGAACTTTCAGATACAACTCTGATTCTGAATCTATTTTGCAAAATAAACCTGACTCTAGCTGCTCTTTGGGATGTCTCTTATATCCTTTCTTCCATAACAGGCCCTATATTCTAATGTCACAGACAAAATCTTGCAAAGAGTTGCCAGGGGCAGGTTCTAAACTTTTTTACTACAGGTTCTGTGGGCGTGGCTTATTTTGTGGGCGTGGCTTGAGGGTCATGTGACTGGGTGGCCGTGGCCAACTCAATGTCACTCACATCAAGGCGTGCCTCACCTGGCCCCTTCCCCTCCCAGCCAATCCCTGTCACACTCAGCCTCAACGTATCTATAGTTCTGTTAAAATGTTCACCTTTTTTCAACTTTATTATCTGTACATACTATAGATGTACTTTCATGAACCACTGAAAGGAAGAAATGGCTCACATGCTTTGCCCAAGAGTGGGCAACAGGCTTTTAAGGGGCTGCCAGTAAGAAGTGGGGGGGATGTATTTTCCAAAGCACCAGAAGGCAAAACCAGAAGCAATGGATGGAAACTGAACAAACAGAGAAGCAGCCTAAAACTATGGAGAAACTTCCTGACAGTGAGAGCCAATATAGGTGCAGAAATATTTCAGTCATATTTTCACATATAAAATAGCCATTCGTGTAATACAACTTGCCTATTGTTCAAAACAGTCATTAGTATTATGGCTGATGCTTGACAGCAAGCCGAAAAGTCAAAGATCCCAAGAGTGCTTCTTTCTCTGTATGTATACAAAACATCCACATACCAGGAATAGCATATTAAGACAGACTTATGCAGCCTGATGTACAAAATAAACACACACATATTTATGCTCTGGACTATAGACATTGAATGCATGTAAATCCCTGAAAAATATGTGGTAGCCCTGGGCAAAAGAAAGGCAGTAAAACCACTCTAGGTGTAGGGAAAGTATAAAATATTAACACATGATAAATAATGGAACAATTAAAAATAACAGCACAGTTCTCTCTCTCTCTCTCTCTCCCTCCCTTCCTCTTTCTTTCTCTTCTCTCCTTCCCTTTCTTTCTTTGTTTCTTTCTTCTCTCTCTCTCTCTCTCTCTCTCACACACACACACACACTTCCTCTTTCTTTCTTTCTTTCTCTTTCTTTCTCTTCTCTCTCTCTCTCTCTCTCTCTCACACACACACACACACTCACACACACCTGGTCTGGGCACAAAGTATCTGTTGTTAGAGAAGTTCTCATTTCTGTCTATAATACACCTAATACTAATTGATACCCTATCTCTCAACTACGTAAAGCCTATGCATGTTTACTTGGCAGTAAGGCTACTCTCTTTCAGTGGGATTTACTGCTAATCAGTGGTGGGTTGCCCCCCATTCAGACTGGTTTGCAAGAACCAGTAGTAAAAGTCGTGGGAGTCTCTGCCCACTGCCCCGGATGTCGTCATCAGCGATCTGCGCATCAGTGGTGGGTTGCTCCCGGTTCGCACCGGTTTGCAAGAACCGGTAATAACATTGGCTGGCCACGCCCCCAAACCAGTCCCCGGCCCGGTTGCTGCTCACTTACCCCGCCCACCTCATCGGAGGCTTTTTAAAATTATTATTATTATTTAAAGCATTTTTTCTACAACCTTGGCTGAAGAGGTTGTTGAAAAAATGCTTTTAAAAGTTAAAAGTTTTAACTTTTAAAAAAATTTTTTTTAAAAGTTGGCCATGCGCACCCAGTCACGCTACCCACCACCACCAAGCCACGCCCACAGAACCAGTAGTAACAAATTTTACATTTCACCACTGCTTTGAAAAGTCACTTCCTGAACTGTTGTAAGTGGAGTTCTAGCTCCAACATTCTCCTGCCCTTCTCACTTTCCGACCCTAGCATCTGTGGTAGAGCTTGTGCCACATGTGCATTTCTCTGTGGATTCTTTGCTTTCTTCAGAGATGTTTCAGAGCTCAAAACATCTTTGCTACCACGCTTTCTGCATTCTTTCGAAATTAACATCTCAGTTAAACATCTATGGAGATTCTCAGGCCATGGATGCCCTTAAAGTGCAAAAGGCAACTGGAGTTTGATTTTCCCTTTTTTTTTCTTTGCATAATTTTTTAAAAATTTTTATAAACAAACAAATATACAATACATAATCAATTCTTCAGTGTATCGTCTAGGTCCATGATGGTGAACCTATGGCACGCGTGTCACAGATGGCACATGGAGCCATATCGGTGGGCACGCAAGCATTTCCCTAGCTCAGCTGCAGTGCGCGTGTGCGTGCCGGCCAGCTGATTTTAACAGATGGATCGTTAGAGATGCAGTCATTGGTATACAGAGAGAAGAGAAGTGGGGAGAGCACACAGCCTTGTGGGGGTGTGTGTGCTAATTGTACAGGTATCCGATGTGATTCTGCTTAGCTTCACTTGCTGCTTCCTGTTTGTTAGGAAGCTTATGATCCATTTACAGGTGTGTTCAGGTCCCTTTAGCTGGTTTAGCTTAGTTAGAAGTGTGTCTGGAATGATGTTGTTGAATGCTGAACTGAAGTCTACAAAGAGGACCCTTGCGTAGGTCTTTGGAGATTCAAGGAGCCTGAGTAGCGTAGGGGAGTAATGCCTCCTACGAAGGCAGCATTTAAGATCCAGCTGCCTGCAATTACTGGCGAGTTCAATCCCAGGCAGGCTCAAGGTCGACTCAGCCTTCCATCCTTTATAAGGTGGGTAAATTGAGGACCCAGTTTGTTGGGGGCAATAAGCTGACTTTGTATAAATATAAATATACAAAAGGATGAAGGCTATTGCTTAACGCGCTGTAAGCCGCCCTGAGTCTCCGGAGAAGGGCGGCATATAAATCAAAATTTTTAAAAAAAGATGTTATAGGATATAGTGCAGAGCCATATTAACAGCATCATCTGATGATCTATTGACTCTGTATGCAAATTGCAGGGGGGGGGTCTAACAGCGGATCCGTGATGGTTTTCGAGTGGGACAGCACTAGGCTTTTGAAGTTTTTCACAACTACAGATATTAGAGCAACTGGTCTGTAGTCATTCAGTTCCTTGATGGTGGGCTGAAATAGGTCTTGCACTTCCTTTTCTGTGATCACTAGGGGTTGTAGGAGTCTTGGCTGTTCTGAGATGGGGGTTGTGGAGATAGGTAGCTGTAGTTTCCTTTCAAACCTGCAGCCAAACACATTCAGGTCATCTGCCGGTTGATTTCCTTCAGCCTGGGAAGGAGGTTTGCCATAGCCGGTGATATTTTAAAGAGTTTTCTATACGTTGGCTGGTTCCTCTGTTGAGAACTGATTCTTTAGCTTTTCAGAGTAGCTTCTTTTTGCTGCTCTGATCTCCCTTAATACATACATATTATTTATTTATTTATTTATTATATTTCTATACCGCCTTTCTCCCGCAGGACTCAAGGCGGTGTAGAGTCAAGAAAAAAATAAAAGATACATAAACATCATAAAATTGATAATTAAAATGATAGCATAGTTTAGCCCAAATAAATAAAACCCAGAATTATATAATATTAATATTATATTAATTATATAATGTTAATATTATATTAACAGCATCATGTGACAATCTATTTGTTCGGTATGCAAATCCATGAGGGTTTTCAAGTGAGACAGCGCTAGCCTTTCAAAGGTTTTCATGACTACAGATGTTAGAGCAACTGGTCTGTAGTCGTTCAGTTCCTTAATGGTGGACTTCTTCGGCTCTGGGATGATAGTAGAGCGTTTGAAGCACGAAGGAACATAGCACATCTCTAGCGATTTATTGAAGATAGGGGTGAAGATGAGGGCCAATTGGTCAGCACAGACTTTTAAGCAAGAAGTAGTTGCCTTGTCTGGGCCTGGAGATATGGGTGGTTCTCGACTTACAACAGTTCGTTTAGTAACCGAAATTCCCATGGCACTGAAAATTGTGACTTATGATTGTTTTTCACACTGACGACTGTTGCAGCATCTCCACGGTCTAAATTCCACGTGATCTAAATTCATTCCGTGGCAACTGGGCATGTATTTACGATGGTTGCTGTGTCCCCGTGTCATCTAATCCGCTTTTGTGACCTTCTGTCAATGGGACAGTCAGATTGTGTTACTAATTTAACAGCTGCAGTGATTTGCTTAACAACTGACCAGAAAGGTCGGAAACGGGGGCAAAGTTCACTTAATAGCTGTCCCACTTAGCAACAGAAATTATGGTTTGAATTGTGGTCATAAATCAAGGACTACCTGCGCGGATTAATGTAGCTGATGTTTTATTTCGGTCCTGTTAGTGTCTCTCTTCCCTTTTAAGGGACCTGCACCCTCTAGTGGCCTCTCTTATGCATTACAGTAAATAAGAAATATTGTTCATATATTGGAAGCTGTGGGGTCCTTTGTCCCAATGTGGATCTAATGTTGGAAATTAAGGAGTTTTCATCACGTCTTCTGACTGCTAGTTGGTATTCATGTTTCATACATGAAAACAGTTTAACTTCACAACACTTGATCATAATTTCATTTGGGAAACTCTGAGCATCCTAGACCAGGGGTCAGCAAACTGCGGCTCTGGAGTCACATGTGGCTCTTTCATTCCTCTGCTGTGCCTCCCGGTCACTCAAAATATGCCTCACAACCGCCAATGTGCGAAACCTGCCAGCATATGAATGATTGAGCTTTTCAACCCTCGGTAGGGCAATCATGGATCAATTCAAGAAAAGAAAAGCTTCAGAAGAAAAAGGAACGTTTAATTCGACTACATATGCTAGTTTTGTGGCTGCTCACGAAATAGTCAGGCACGGGAAGGGTTTTGTGGCTCCCGGTGTTTTCTGTGGTGAAATGGGTCCAAATGGCTCTTTGAGTGTTTAAGGTTGCAGACCCCTGTCCTAGACCAAGCCAAGTCTAAAAACGTTAGAAGCCTGGCATTCGGACAAATTGGCCATCAACAGGCACATAGACATCAACAATACGTACACACCATTCAAAAGAGACAATCTGAAAAGAAACAAAAAGGCCAAATAACAGCCCAATCAAGAAACCACACAGACCACACCCACTAACAGTGATTTGGCAAGCCACTAGTATATAAATGGAAAGGAAACCCCACTCCCTTCTAGCACTGATGATGTTACCTAGTTGGGTACCGAAATGTCTGCAAGAAAACGACCACACTCTGAGCACCAAAGATCCCATAGTCTTTTTTTTTTTAGCTTTCTGTCATTAGAATGCTCCTTATCTTCTGACGAGTTAGGGGCCTCTTAGAGGATCAAAGGATTTTAAGCTGACTTTGTACTTTCTCCAGCCAGATGCATTTCCTGATTTCAGAATATAGTTGCTTTTAGAATATAGTGAATAGAAAGTTATCCAGTGGTCATCTATAAGATCCTACTTTATAACAACAGAAATGTGGGGCTCCGTTGTGATCGTAAGTGGAGGACTACCTGTATCTGCCAGCAAGAAAGCTTTATTTCTATTTATTTTCTAAGCCCGTGTCCCTGTAAACATACGTAAGCAACTCAGGGAAAGTCCTGTCAAACGGCCCAAAGATGCACCAGTGATGCTATCTAGCCCACCAGTATCAAAACATCAGCAGGAAGAACACCAAGAATCCCAACTAGCAGGTGTATTTGTACAAGGTGCTAAACTTGGTTACTGTCTTGTGTGAAATCTGCTCCTCTGATTATCCTCAAGCGTATTCTGTGTGCTCAGAATGTGAGTTCATTCAGGGGTTGGACTAGATGACCTCCAAGGTCCCTTCCGACTCTGATGTTTAATGTTCTATATACTCTAATTCAGGGACCAGCTTAAGTGGACGTGTGGTGGTCCAAAATGCCCGCAAGGACAGGTTTAACTGACTGAGCCAGGTGGAATATAGAATCAGATGAGCCTGGATAGCTCAACAGGCTAAAAGCAGACTAAAGCCTGTTATTAACATTCAGCTGCCTGCAATTACTGGAAGTTCGAATCTCCCCAGGCTCAAGGTCGACTCAGCCTTCCATCCTTTCTAAGGGAGGTCAATTGAGGACCCAGTTTGTGGGGGCAATAAGCTGACTTTGTATAAATATACAAAAGTATGAAGGCTATTGCTTAACGCATTGTAAGCCGCCCCGAGTCTCTGGAGAAGGGCGGCATATAAATCAAATTTTAAAAAAAAATTACAGAGCCCGAAGGGCCCTCGGAGGTCATCTAGTCTAACCCCCTGCTCTAACAGGAGATCCCATACCATTTCAGACAAATGGTCTCTTTGTTTGAAAGCCTGCAGTGTTCACCACAACTTCTGAAGGCGCACACTCAGCCTTTAGCTTCCCAGCACCCAACCCCCCCACAACCTGCTTTTAAAAAATTGAGGATTTCAGCACTTGCCGTCCTTTCTATATTCTATGTTCTATGTTCTCAAATTTTGAAACACGCGACCCCGGAAACAGCCTATCCGCGCAACGGAGTCGGCTCCTCTTTTTATCTTTGCTCTACGAAACTTCACAGCACAAGGGATGACGAGAGCTAGAGGGACCAACCATAGAGAGCCGCAGTCAAGAAAGTCTCTCGCAGCAGCCGGAGTGCTACCCGCCTCCTCGGGCCGGGCAGAACCCGCCGCCTAAGGACAAAGGTTCCGCCGGACCGGAAGTGGGGGGAAGACTGCGAATGGAAGAGAGGCAGGCCGCTGAACGGAAGTCGTGCGGCTGAGGGGAAGCGGAGCAGCTTCGAGTGACGGAGCGAGGAGGATGAACAACAAATTCGACGCGTGAGTGAGTCGGGACGCCGCGCCATTGCGGGGCAAGGGCCGAGGGGGAGACCTTCGCGTCGGCCTCCCGGTCTCGGTGGTGGGGGTTGCGAGGGGGCCGCGGCGCGTGCGCAGTTGGTCCCCGGAACGGGTGGGGGGGAGGGGAAAGCGGGGTTCGCCGAAATACCCCCTTTGCTCCGGGCTCCCAAAGGCGCTAAAACCTGACAGGCTCCGGGGCTTCGGCTTCTTCAAGCCAGAGCCAAGGTTCTAGTCCTCATTGTCATAAGTAAAGACCCCCCCACAAAGCCAGCAGGAATGTCAAAGCAGCTGTTTCCGGAATGTGGGGGAGGGGTACAGGTAGTCCTCGACTTACGACCCCAACGGAGCCCCCACATTTCTGCCGTTAAGGGAGACGTTTGTCCGGGGGGGGGGGCTTGCCTCATGTTACGACCTTCCTTGCCACGGTTGTTAAACTGAATCGCCGCAGGTGATGAAAGTTAGTAACCCGGTTGTTAAGTGAATCTGACTTCTCCATTGAGTCTGCTTATCAGACGTCTCACACATATGACAACGAACGGTCATAAACAAGAACCGTTTGCCAAGCACCTGAATTCTGATCACGGGGCCGCGGCGATGCTGCAACGGTCATAACTGTGAACAATGGTCATAAGTCACCTTTTTTCAGTGACCATTTTGACCATTAGACGAACGGATGTAAGTTGAGGACTTACCTGTACGGAGGCCAAATTGCATAGCTCCTCCCCAGAAGGGAGGGAAGGGAGACCACCAGGAAATCCCTTGGGGGGGGCAGACTCGAACCGTACGCCCAGAAAAGGCAGCAGGGGGTGGGGGTGGGGGGACTTCTCTCTCATGGCTGAGAGAGTCTTGGCTTTCTCCATGGACATACAGGTAATCCTCAATTTACGATAACAATAGCAATAACAAAATTGATTTATTTTATTTATTTATTTTATTATATTTGTATACCGCCTTTTGTTATATTTGTATGTTTTGTATACCGCCTTTTATTTATATTTGTATATTTGTATGTGTCCTTCGGGCAGCTATCCACTGCCCGAAAGACTCAGGGCGGTGGACAGCCATGGGAAAAACAGTATATAAGACAAAATTCAAAAATTGAATTAAAATAATTCAATCCTTGGCCAGATTTAAACTCCCAACTAAAACCTGTTCCTAAGTGGGACATGTGTTAAGTGAGTTTTGCCCCATGTTGCGACTTTTCTTGCCACAGTCGTTAAGTGAATCGCTGCACTTGTTTATTTATTTAATTTATTTATTTAATTTTTATTAAAAGTTAAATAAAATAAAATTAAAATTTTATCCAAAGGACTCAGGGCGGTGAACAGTTAAAATAACATACATATAAAATGTGAATATAAGATAATTAAACCAGTTTGGCTCATCAGTTAAGAATCTTCAGCATAAAGATTTAGAACAATTAGAAGAGATTTATGCCAGACCGGCTTGGTGAAACAGGTCTTAAGTGCATGACGGAAAGTCTGAAGATCTGGGATCATTCGTATCCTTGGGGGTAACCTGTTCCAAAGGGTAGGTGCCCCCACAGAGAAGGCTCTTTCTCTGGGAACCACTAGTCGACATTGCTTTAGTGACGGCACCCTGAGGAGGCCCACCCTGTGGGAGTGTGCTGGTTGGTGGGAGGTTATCGGTTGCAGAAGGTGGTCTCGTAGGTACTCAGGTCCTAAGCCATGGAGCACTTTGAAGGTAAGAACCAACACCTTGAAGTGCACCCGGAAGCACACCGGAAGCCAGTGCAGCTCGCGTAGGAGTGGTGTCACATGTGAGCGCCATGTCGCTCCCAATATCACCCGCGCAGTGGCATTCTGGACCAGTTGGAGCCTCCGCGTGCACCTCAAGGGGAGCCCCATGTAGAGAGCATTACAGTAGTCCAGACGGGAAGTGATGAGGGCATGAGTGACTGTGCGTAAGGAGTCCCGATCTAGAAAGGGCCTTTGTTGTTAAATCTTGGTTGTGAAATTGTTAAATCATAGTTGTGAAGTGAATCTGGCTTCCTCGTTGACTTTGCTCGTTGGAAGGTCGCAAAAGGGGATCATAATACAAGCAATCCTCAACTTACAACGGTGACCATTCAAAATAACATCATCACTGAAAAAAGTGACTTAACGACCGTTTTTCACAGGTACGACCTTTGTCGCCTCCCCATGGTGACGTCGTCAAAATTCAGACGCTTGGCAATTGACTCACATTTATGGCCGTTCGAAGTCATGGGGTCCCCTTTTGCAACCTCTTCACAAGCAAAGTCAAAGGGGCAGTTAATCCTGTTGCCAACTTAACGGCTGTGATTCACTTAACGGTCGTAAAATGGGGCAACAGTCACTTAACAAATGTCTCGCTTAACAACATAAATGTTGCGCTCGATTGGAGTTGTATGTCGAGGACTATCTGTACCCCGGGACACTGCAGCCATCATAGATGTGAGTCAGTTGTCAAGCATCCACATGTAAATCACATGACCATGGGGGATGCTGCAACGGTCATAAGTGTGAAAAATAGTCATCGGTCACTTTTTGCAGTGCCGTTGTAAGTTCGAACGGACTCTATAACTCAAACTGTTATAAGTCAATTATTGCTACCTGTGGCTGGTCAGAGGCATATGAAGCTCATGGCAGCTTTGGGGTCCCCGCAGGTGGATGGCTGTCAGAGGGTCTGCAGGGGTCAATTTTCGCAAGCCTGGGGCAGCTTTTATTTATTTATTATTTATTTATTCATTCATGATTTGATTTGATTTGATTTATATGTCGCCCTTCTCCGGAGACTCAGGGCGGCTTACAATGCATTAAGCAGTAGCCTTCATACTTGTATATTTTATACAAAGTCAGCTCACAAACTGGGTCCTCAATTGACCTACCTTAGAAAGGATGGAAGGCTGAGTCAACCTTGAGCCTGGTGAGATTCGAACTTACAATAATTGCAGACAGCTGGAGTTAAATACAATGCGTTAGTCTGCTGAGCTATCCAGGCTCACTGGATTTGCAGCTCCTTCCTCCCCCTGAGCAGCCTTCAAGAGCTGCCTCCAAGGTCCCTCCTGTCATTTTCTTGGCCATCAAGAGGGTCTTAGGTGAGTCCACAGCTTCTACTGTCTATGGAGATTCTCAGACATCCAAATCATGCTTGTCTCAAAGGTTGGGTTTGTTGAGTCCCCTCCAGAAGTGATGGGTGCTCCAACACTGGAAGTTTTTAAGAAGAGATTGGACAACCATTCATCTGAAACGGTGAAGGATCTCCTGCTCAAGCAGAGGGTTGGGCTAAAGATCTCTGAGGTCCCTTCCAGCTTTGGCTTCCTGTTAAAAGGCAACTGGGTTGTGTGTTTCCTTGAAGGAGGAGGAGGAGGAGACATTTCACTTCTCGTCCAAGAAGCTTCACAATCCTTCCACTCTACACACACACACACACACACACATCCATCCATCCAGACCTGATGAAGCTTCTTGGATGAGAAGAGAAACATCTACTTCCTCAAGGAAAAACAGTCCAGTTGCCTTTGAAAACACACCTTTGAGACAGCTCTGCTGTTTCCTTAGTGGTCTCCTTTCCAAGGACTCGAAAAGTCCTGGCCTTTTGAGATCAACAGAGGACCAAGTATAGGTAGTCCTCGACTTATGACCACAAGTGAGCCCAACATTTATGTTGCTAAGTGAGAAATTTGTTAAGTGGAGTCTTGCCCCGTTTTACGACTTTTCTTGCCACCTTTGCTAAGTGGATCACTGCAGTTTTTTAAATTAGTCACACGGTTGTTAAGTGAATCTGGCTTCCCCATTGACTTTGCTTTTCAGAAGGTCGTAAAAGGGGATTACATGACACACACACACACACACACACATCCCGGAGACTGCAACTGTCATAAATGTGAGTCGGTTGTCGAGTAATCCGAATGTAAATCACATGAACGTGGGGATGTTACAAGGGTCGTAAGTGGGAAAAATAGTCATCAGTCAGTTTCTTCAATGTTGTTGTAACTTCAAATGGTCACTAACAGAACAGTTGTAAGTGGAGGACCCCTGTATCAGGGGATGCAAAAGAGTTCAAACCCAGCTGAGCCATAAGAGAGAAATAGTCAGGCTTAATTTACTATATTTATGTCACTGCCATTAACACAGCTCCTTTCATCATGGTCCTTGTTAAATACCGTATTTTTCAGAGTATAAGACACACCGGAGTATAAGACGCACCTACCTTTTTTGGTGAGGAAAAGAAGACAAAGAAATCTCCCTCTGCCTCTGAGCAATTTTGCCTCCTTACAGCAAACAGCCTGTTTTACTTTCAGTTTCGTTTTCTGCATAACTTGATTAGCACAAGGGAAAAAAAATCTGCTCCAGCAATTTACCTCCTTGCAACAAGCAGCAGATCCCTGCGCAAAACAGCTGAGAGCAAATCAGCTGCGAGTCGGGTGGCCGATCCAATCAACTTGTGCTAATTAAGCTGTGCTGAAGCTGAAAGGAGCTGTTTCTTCTTTCTGTTTGCTTGCAAGGAGGTAAATTGCTGGATGGCAGAGGCCAAAGGGTGGGGGCCAGTGGGTGGGCGGGGCTACATTCGATGTATAAGACGCACCTAAATTTTCATCCCCTTTTAGGGAAGAAAAAGGTGCGTCTTAACTTTTAAGGGGTAGCAGATGCCAAAGAACCTTTTCTTCTTAATAACTATTATGCATCAAAGAGAGATTTTTATAGCTATGCCTATTGAAACTACTACCTCCACATAATAATTAGGTCAACTATTTGCAGGTATTGCTTTATTTTATAGTCCTTTCTATTACTCCTAATCCACTGAAAGGAGATTTTTTTTTCCCCCTGGCAAAGTACCGTATATGGCAGGCGAAATATTCAACAGCCGTAACGTTGCTAGAAAGCTTTCGGAGTTCCTTTATCTACCAAACAAATATTTATTTGCTATGCCTTTCAGTTGTCAAGCTTTTCATTTTTAATTTTGTAACCCTGATGTATTATTGCTATCCAAATTGAGAGATTAGAGCGTTGTTTTTTTTAAATTTTTGCTTGTTCAGATAAATTCAGATTTACCACTTAAAGAAGGAACCTGCTTGGGAATGGATGCATCTGCTTTAAAGTTAGATGCTGCTTTAGATGAGATGAAATCAAACATGGTCTTAAATATTGGAGACATAGAGTTGTTGACCATGCTCTTATATATATGTGTGTGTATGTGTGTGTGTGTTTGGTTATTTGGGTCTTCTCCCACGTAAAATTGGACGTATCTTGGCGACGTTTCGACAAAGTCTCATTCGTCATCTTCAGGCTGGTGTTCTCGGCTTCGTGCTTCCAGGAGCTTTTGCTTTTGCTCCTGGAAGCACGAAGCCGAGAACACCAGCCTGACGATGACGAATGAGACTTCGTCGAAACGTAGGAAAATCCTGGCATAAAGAGTAATATATGTATGTATGTATGTATGTATGTATGTATGTATAATATACAGGCAAATCTAACATTTTTAACATAAAATATCCCCAAAGAAGAGAGACAAAGGAATGTAAAACTAAACTTAAAATAATCTTTTTTTCCCCCTTCATAAATTAGGCTACTAAGTAGGCTGGTACGTATACAATAAGGCTATTTAGGGCTCAGGGTGGATTTGATTTAAATCACAATTTCAATCATGATTTCAATCACTAGCAAAAAGGCTTCATTTAAATAAACTCAATTTAAATCATAATTTTTAAAGAGCAACTGTCATTCCTGCTACTCCTCTGACTCGCTGTTAACTCACTGACACTCCCAATTTTGCAGAATATACAGCCTCATACGCTACCTACCTAAGCTCCATTTAATGCTGAATAAACTAAATTATTTATGTATCTTAAGTAGAAAACTATCTTTAGATAGA
Organism: Coluber constrictor foxii; assembly: GCA_038048745.1. Classification (NCBI taxonomy): domain Eukaryota; kingdom Metazoa; phylum Chordata; class Lepidosauria; order Squamata; family Colubridae; genus Coluber; species Coluber constrictor. Next base: position 3,155,472 of record CM075963.1, on the reverse strand, counting down.
TTTTTACTCCAAAAGCATTTTCTTAAAATAAATGTGATAAAAAAAAATCCAATTTAATTTTTTTTTTAAATCCAATTTTTTAAAATCATTTTTTTATTTTAAAAAAATCATCGATTTTTATCCACCCTGAAAGGGCTTCATATCTGAGAGCCATCTTGGCCCAGGGATTAAAGCATCAGGCTAGAAACCAGGAAGTTGCGAGTTCTAATCCTGCCTTAGACATAAAAGCCGGCTGGGTGGCTTTGGGCCAGTCCTTTTTCCCTCAGCCCAGGATGTGAGACTTGACTGACAAATCGGTCAAATCAATCCCTGTCACAACCAAAGGATTAACACACAGTTAATCTGAAGAAGGAGGAAAAAAAGCACAGCCTATAATAGGGCAAACACTAGCTGCTTTGTGTTTGATACGCTTTGAACAATATGAGTGCTGCCAACATAGTAACTATCTAAAGCAGATGTGTGTGTGCCTGACCTTTGCAGGTGTTCCGTGATCTTTGAATACACAACTGCTGTGAAATATTGTGGCAGGTGCTGAGCCAAGTCTTCAAAGGATCTCTGGAATCAAAATGCGAAGGATTTCACAGTCCTAACAGGCTGGTTCGGCCTTTGAAGCTTAAAGTAGCACCTGGTTGCAGAGACAGAATATAGGAGAACGATCCGTCACAGATCTTCATTGGAAGTGCGATCTCTAGCAGCCTGCCTTTTTTAAAAAAAAAATTTGATTTATATGCCGCCCTTCTCCGGAGACTCAGGGTGGCTTACAAGGCATTAAGCAATAGCCTTCATACTTTTGTATATTTTATACAAAGTCAGCTTATTGCCCCCACAAACTGGGTCCTCAATTTACCCACCTTAGAAAGGATGGAAGGCTGAGTCGACCTTGAGCCTGGGGAGTTTCGAACTGGTGTAATTGCAGGCAGCTGGATGTTGCCTTAGTAGGAGACATTAGCCTCCTATGCCACTCAGGCTCCTTTATGAATTGGGGGGGACTATTAGTACAGCTAGTCCTCAATTTACGGCTAAAATGGAGCCCAACGTTTCTCTTGCTAAGCAAGACAGTTAAATGAATTTTGCCCCCATTTTACCACCTTTCTTGCCAAAGTCGTTAAGCGAATCGCACCGTTGCTAAGTTAGTCACACGGTTGTTAAGTCTACAAGTCTTACAATTTTGCTGGCTGAGGAATTCTGGGAGTTATTGGTTCAATTTTATTTATTTATTGGTTCAATTTATATGCTGCCCTTCTCCGGAGACTCAGGGCATCTTATAATGCATTAAGCAATAGCCTTCATAATTTTTGTATATACCTGCTTAGTAGGGCTTTCGCCCCCCTCCCCCCCCAAGTGGTGTTCTTTTTTTTTATACAAAGTCATATTTTTGCCCCCACAATCCGGGTCCTCATTTTACCTACCTCAAAAGGATGGAAGGCTGAGTCAACCTTGAGCCTGGTGAGATTCAAACTTGCAGTAATTGCAGGCAGCTGGTGTAACTTAACACCACTTTAATCTGCTGCGCCGCCAAGGCTCTTGTTGAAGTCCACAAGTCTTCCCCAAGTTGAAGTCCACAAGACTTACAGTTTTACTGGCTGAGGAATTCTGGGAGTTGAAGTCCACAAGTCTTACAGTTTTGCTGGCTTTGCTGGCTGAGGAATTCTGGGAGTTAAAATCCAGAAGTCTTAAAGTGGCCAAGGTTGGAGACCCCCGATTTAGATAATGATAAAAGGAGAAGCTTGTTGATTCTTAAAAATACCTTTTAACTTAACCATTACCTTAATAAATTTATAATCAGCAGCTAGCTCAGTTTGCATTCTCAGGTCCAGCCATAAGAGTCATGTGAAGAAGAGGGGGAGAAATAGGCTTAGATGGAATAATTTGTCCGTCAACGAAGGCCAATCTCTAAATTTCACTCCGCTTGTCAGGATTGTGGGAATAAATTCGTTTAGCTCTCGGACAGCGGCTTTGAACAAACTCTTCTTGAATGGAAGTTATTATTGTCATTCACTCTTCTTGTTTTTCTCAATACAGGACATATAGTCCCCCTTGTCAATCTCAAAGTCCTGTTAGGTAAGTTACGAAGGTCAGTGAAAAAAGCTTTCACTGAGTAGAGATTCCAACCGAGCTGGGTTTTTTTTCCCCTCCTTCACTGCACCGGACTTCCCAGTCAGGCATGTAATTGTCACCTATGTGAAATTAATGTCTTGCAACGAATGCCTTGGCCCACGCTTGTAATTTTTTTAAAAAAAAATGGAAATGATGCTGAAATAATCTCTCCTTCCTCTCCCTTCCACCTCTCCCTCACGGTGATGGGTATTTTCTTGCCTTGGAGAAAATAAAAATGCTACCTGATATAACCAGGGGTAAACAATTCTGCTTGGTCCAGGAAAAAGGTTTCTCAGAAAAACCCCGCACGCCTCGGATTGTTCCTCTGTCGTTTACATTCACCCCTCTCTTCTGCACTTAGAAATAAATAAGGAAGCTTGGATAAAGTTGAGACAGACAGCTAAATTATTGCTATAAAGCAGAGGTCTTCAAACTTGGCAGCTTTAAGACTTGTGGACTTCAACTCCCAGAATTCTCCAGCATAGCATAGCTGGATGGAGAATTCTGGGAGCTGAAGTCCACAAGTCTTAAAGCTGCCAAGTTTGGGGACCCCTGCTTTAGAAGCTTGTGAATTTAACCCTCTCTGCCTTGAGAAGGGAACTTCCGCAGTTTCTCCCCTCAGTGGCATTGATTAGCTTCTGAAGTTGGGAAATAATTTGACCGAAAAGTTGGAAGAAGAAACAGGGGTTGGTGCTTTCCCACTGTGTAGGATGACAAGCCCTCTAATGAAACTCAGGAATCATTTTTTATTTTATTTTTTAATATCTAAGGCCATCAAAGTTACTATTTTTTGGCTTTGACTCCGTGTATCACCAGAACACATATGTTTATTCAATTATTTTTTTTTAGTCAAATAAACCACACTGGGTGGTATACCTCCCGTAGCTTATGCAACCATCCCTAGTCTGAACTCAAAGTCACGAAGGCTTTTTTTTTTTTCTTCAATCTCGAAGCAGAAGCAGGACTTCTCTCTTTCAAGCTACTTTTTCTTTCTTTCTTTTTCTTTTTTTGCTAGTTTGAAGGATGACGACAGTGGCGATCATGACCAGAATGAAGAGAACAGCACACAGAAAGATGGTGAGAAGGAAAAAAACGATAAAGACAAACCTCAAAACAGCACCAAGAGGAAGGTATGTCCCTGTCTTTTCTCTAGAGACTATAGATCAGAGATCAGTGGATTACAGTTCTCAGAAGGTGATCCTTCACCCCCAAGCTGGGGCCCTTCAAATCAGTGGGAATTGCAACCCCCAGCCCTTCTAACCAGCTCCCGGATCATAGTCTGATAGATTTGGAGGAGCTTCAGCTAAACGCTTAGGAGGGCCTGCATCAACTGTGGGCAAAATACAGGGAGTCCTCGATTTACGATCCAACATTTCTGTTCCTAAGTGAGATGGTCGTTAAGCGAGCTCTGCCCCCATTTTATACAACCTATCTTGCCACAGTTGTAAAATGAATCACCGCATGTTAAGTTAGTAACCCAGTCGTTAAGTAAATCTGGTTACCCAGTTTTTGCTTGCCAGCAGATCGCAAAAGACAACCGTCATAAATATGAGTCATTTTTCCAAGTGTCTGAATTTTAATCACGCGATTTCGGGAACTTTATTTAGTGACTCTTTGAAGTTACAGTGGCACTGAAAATGACCATTTTTTTACACTTAACGACTGTCCTTTCAAGAGGCAAACTGGACTTTCTTTGTTTTTCTTTGAAGGCGTCTCACTTCTCATCCAAGAAGTTTCTTCAGTTCTGAACTCAACTTGAAGAAGTCAGAACTGAAGAAGCTTCTCGAATGAGAGGCAAAACGTCTTCAAGGAAAAACAAAATCCAGTTTTGCCTTTGGAAAAAGCACCTTTGGGATTCCAATAATAATAATAATAATAATAATAATAATAATAATAATATAATTTTATTTCTATACCGCCCTTCTCCCGAAGGACTCAGGGCGGTGTACAGCCTATTAAAAGCACAAAGACAAACATAAATTAAAATTATTAAATAATTTCAGCTCAAATATAAAAATATAAACCCCAAATTTAAAACACCCAATTTAAAATCATTACATTGATAGCCCGGCCTGGTGGAACAGCAGGGTCTTGAGGGCACAGCGAAATACACGGAGGTTGGAGATCTTACGCATTTCCAGGGGCAGTTCATTCCAAAGGGCAGGGGCTCCCACAGAGAAGGCCCTCCCCCTGGGTGTCGCCAACCGACATAACTTGGCCGATGTCACCCTGAGGAGACCCTCTCTGTGGGAGCGGACTGGCCAGTGGGAGGCTACTGGTGGCAGAAGTCGGTCTCGAAGATTCCCAGATCCAATGCCATGGAGCGCTTTAAAGGTGCTCTTGTGATCACAACTTGGGTGCTTGTCAACGGACATGTACTGTATTTCTGACGGCTGCAGAGTCCTGGGATCATGTGATCACCTTTCATGATCTTTCTGACACGCAAAGTCAACAGGGAAGCCAGATTCACTTAATAACCATTTTACTAACCACAACTGCAGAGATTCACTGAACAACGGTGACAAGGTCGGTGTTCTGACCTAGGGTTCCTGAGTCAGTAAAACACACGAGTAGTCCCAAAAACCTCTTTTATTTCAACAGCTGTGAATTCTGCTCATTCACAGACGAGTCCCCAATAGTTGTAAAGAGTCCTTCGGGATAAGGCTGATAATCACCCAACTTTATCTCCCTTGACACGCTGCCAAAGACCTAATTGGCAAAGCCACACGGAGTCCAGAATCAAACAGAGCTTCAGGCTTTAAACTGCACAGAATTAACAACAGTTGCTTCCTGCAAAGCACCTGCCTTTGCTCCTCTTTTAAGTCTAATGGGAGGGGCCAATCATCTCCAAGCCTTACTCCCGAGTCGTCCCTTTTGTTTTAACTGCTCTTGCCTTCTGGCAGCTCTGCGCATGCGCGCACTAGGAACAGGCTCCCCCTGTTCCTCTGTCTCTCTGATGTCCGACTCTGGAGACTCCGGAGGCAGCACATAACTCCCAGATGGCCCTTTCTTTGCCTCCGATGCAGAGCCCTCGTCTGAGCCTTCTCCAGCTCCAGGACTGGCCCATGTTCCTCCCCAGCCTCCTCACTGTCCGACTCCACTACCAGCTCCACAGGCCACCGGCGGACCTCAACAGTCGGAGAATAGGACAAAACTAACTGAACGACTGTCCTGTTTGGCAATGAAAATGTAGGCCTCAATTATGATCGTAAATCAAGAATGATCTACAGTGGAAGGAGGGGAGCACATGGGAGCCCCCACCCCAAATCAGAGCAACTAGAACAGGAGAAGCAGGATCCTTCGCAGTGAGAGTAATCTTAACCTTTAGTCTTTGTAACAGGGTGGGAAGAGAGACGAAGCAACAGAAATGGACCCCAGACACCGATTTAAACTCAAACCCCATCACCAGGAAGGCAGCTGTTTTATGAGCCCTGCAGGGAAGAGAGGATTTCAGGCTTCCAAAAAAAAAGTCATTATCATGGTGGAAAGAAAAAAGCTTCTCTGTGGGAGCTTTTACTTTGCCTACGCTTTGGGAAAGAATTTATAGCAGATCTGTAGTAGCGCAGCGGTTAGAATGCAGCATTGCAGGCTCACTCTGCCCACTGCTAGGAGTTTGATCATGACCGGCTCAAGTTCGACTAAAGTCTTCCAGCCTTCCCAGGTCGGTAAAGTGAAAACCCTGGTTCTTGGGAGCAATAGGCTGAATTTGAAATAAAAAACTTCCAGTCTTTACTAATGTTTGATTAATAGTAGTAGAGATGTGGTGGCGCAGTGGTTAGAATGTAGTATTGCAGGCAAACTCTGCCCACTGCCAGCAGTTCAATTCTGACTGGCTCAGGGTTGACTTCCTTCCAAGGTTGGTAAAATGAGGACCCAAATTATTGGGAATGGAATGGAATGGAATGGAATGGAATGGAATGGAATAGAATAGAATAGAATAGAATAGAATAGAATAGAATAGAATAGAATAGAATAGAATAGAATAGAATAGAATAGAATAGAATAGAATAGAATAGAATTCATTTCATTTCATTTCATTTCATTTCATTTCAATTCTTTATTGGCCAAGTGTGAGTGGACACACAAGAAATTTGTCTTTGGTGCATATGCTCTCAGTATACATAAAGAAAAAATAAAATATATGCAACACTTAGTGATAGTCATAGGATACTAATAAGCAATCAAATCATACTAGGAAACGATCAAACAATATAAACTGTAAAGATACAAGCAACATGGATATAGCCATAGGTGGGAAGAGATAGGTACTAGGAAGGATGAGAAGAAGAACAGTAGTACAGTCTTAGTAGTTAATTTGTCAGTGTTGTGGGAATTAATTGTTTAGCAGAATGATGGCATTCGGGAACAAACTGTCCTTATGTCTTGTTGTTTTGGTGTGCAGAGCCCTATAAGCGTTGTTTTGAGGGTCGAAGTTGAAACAATTTATACACTGATTCTGTAAACCGCTTAGAGAGGGCTATAAAGCACCGTGAAGCGGTATATAAGTCTTAAGTGCCATTGCTATTGCAGGCTAACTCTGTTCACTGTCAGAAGTTTAGTCCCAACCAGCTCAAGGTTAACTCAGCCTCCCATCCTTTCAAGGTCGGTAAAATGGGGACCCACATTGTTGGGGGGTAATATGCTGACTCCGTAAACCGCTTAGAGAGGGCTGTAAAAGCACTGCAAAGTGGTATAAAAATCTTAAGCGCTATTACGATTGCTATTTTTGATTCCCCCTTTATTAGTTGGGAGCTGTACTTCTGACTTGGCCTATTCAGGAAATCTAAAAACCGAGCCGAGTTGTTAACCGTGGTTTGCTTAAAAACCTTCTGTGCCGTTTGTCAGAGCAACTCAATTCCATCCGCTCCCTTATGCCAAGGCAGGGAAACAAATTCCTCGTTGCCTCGCAAGGTTGTTTTCATTTAAGAGCTGTTCTCCTCCAACCAGAGGCACATAAAGGCGTGTAAGCAGAGTTCGTGAAGTAGCCTTGTGCAACGAGCCGCTTTTAAGGAATGCAAAAATGCCTCTCAGGAGCCTCGTCCTCTGCCAATTTGGAGAAACTCCAGCAAAGCACCCGGTGCCGCTAATCTCCGACTTGAAATATAGTCAGTTTCTGGCAGACTAAACGGTCTGTTTCGAGCTAGCAAGAGAGATGGCATTTCAGGAAGAAAATGAAGCTAAAACTGTTCTATGCCAGCAGGAACAAGGCAGGTTGCTTATGCTTGCCAATGTCTCTTTTGAGAAAGGCGTCGGGATAAATGAGTGCTTTATTTTATTTTTTTAATTTTAAAAAACAAACCTTTATTAAGACTTTAAAAACAAACATTTAAAATACACAAATTTCTTAGTCAAACGAAAGAAAAAAAACAAAAGACAAATATACTTATACTATACTCAACTTCACATATTGACTAATTTCTATATTTTTTTATATACATATACATATACATATATACATACACCCAATAATTTATTCCAACTATATCCATCTGACAGTGCTGTTTTTAATTGTGTTAATTTCTTCTAGATTCCATCTTTACTCGTTTTTCCTCTTCCTCTGATTTGTCCACTGGTACCATTTTTTCCATATAATATAATAATCTGAGTCCTTATCTTTTAGTTGTAAAGTTAATTTGTCCATTTCTGCGCGTGCAAATATTTTCTGTATTACTTCCTGTTCTGTTGCCAAGCGATCACTTTTCCACAATTGCGCTAACGATAACCTAGCCGCCGTGATTATATGTAAAATTAAATACTTAATATCTTTTCTAATATTTCCTTTAATCATGCCTAATAGGAAAACCTATTAATTTGCTTTAATTTCACCCGCAGGCTGCGGTTCCAGGACCGGCTGAGCACCCTCTGCAGTATAACTACACTTTCTGGTACTCCAGACGGACACCGGGAAGACCCACCAGCTCTCAGAGTTACGAACAGAACATCAAGCAAATTGGCACCTTTGCCTCTGTGAGTGCATTTCGGTTGTGTGGTTCCGACAAAGCTTGAATGGGTGGGGTAGCCATACCAAGTAAAGAATTAAGGGATACGCTGGGATTGTTTGGGTTGTCATGATGTAAGAAAGATGTTGAGACTTCTAGAAAGAGTGCAGAGAAGAGCAACAAAGAGGATTAGGGGACTGGAAGCTACATTTTCAGTTCCTAAGACTGCATTTGGCATTATTGTATGTGTATAATAGATGACAAGAATATATCTGCAAATTGCTATCAATATCCACATACTGTATTTTAGATAAATATTTTTATTTATTTATTTTTATTTATTTTATTTTTATTTATATGCCGCCCTTCTCCGGAGACTCAGGGCGGCTTACAATGCGCTAAGCAATAGCCTTCATACTTTTGTATATTTATACAAAGTCAGTTTATTGCCCCCACAAACTGGGTCCTCAATTTACCCACCTTAGAAAGGATGGAAGGCTGAGTCAACCTTGAGCCTGGCTAGGATTGAACTCACAGAAATTACAGGCAGCTGGTGTTAATTGCTGCCTTTAGTAGGAGGCATTAGCCCCCTACGCTACACAGGCTAGGTAAGGACACAACAAAGTTTCATAACACTTCCAATATGACATTGTATGTTTCTTACCTTTGGCTTATTACCCTAAAAACAATGATGCAGAGAGAGAAGGAAAATGACAATAGATAATAGAAAGAAAGCATTACTTATCCTTGCAATGTACTCTACTCTACTCAGAAGCACACACTTCATTGTTTTGTATTTGTTAAGGAGATAGGAGAAATCCTTGTAATTCATAGGAGAGATCCAGATAATATTTTGTGTAGCAAGGGCTAAAAAATTTGAAAAAAGACAATTAAGATCTCCAAAGTTCTCTGAATTTCTGAAACTTAAAAAACATTGCAATTTAGGTCTTTTTATCTAACAGACAAAAACAGTACATGCATCACAAGAAACAATTTTACATATGAAGAACGGTTGCAGGAACTGGGCATGTCTAGTTTAATGAAGAGAAGGACCAGGGGAGACATGATAGCACTGTTCTGGTATCTCAGGGGCTGCCCCAAAGAAGAGGGAGTCAAGCTATTCTCCAAAGCACCTGAGGGCAGGACAGGAAGCAATGGGTAAAAACTAATCAAGGAGAGAAGCAACTTAGAACTAAGGAGAAATTTCCTGACAGTTAGGACAATGAATCAGTGGAATAACTTGCCTCCAGAAATTGTGAAGGCTTCAACACTGGAAGTTTTAAAGAAGATGTTGGATAACCCTTAGTCTGAAGCAGTGTAGGGTTTCCTGCCTAAGCAGGGGGTTGGACTAGAAGACCTCCAAGGTCCCTTCCAACTCTGTTATTCTATACCAGCCCTAGATATAAAGTCTTTTCTTCCAAGATCCAGTGAACCATTACCAGTTAAAAGGGAAAGTCTGACCCTGGCGACAGTTTAAATATTGTATTCTCAGGCTACATCAGATCGTTTATATCTCACAGTCTCCTTTTATGGTACGGGCAGTCCTCGACTTACAACTGTTAATTTAGTGACCATTAGTTACAACAACAGGGGGAAAAGCAACGTATGGCCGTTTTTCACACACACCACCGTTGCAGCATCCTCGTGGTTGTCCCAACGGTGCTTTTTTCAAGCGGCAACTGGACTTTTCTTTGTTTTTCTTTGAAGACGTTTCGCTTCTCACCCAAGAAGCTTCTTCAGCTCTGACTGGATGGTGGAGAATGGAAGGCAGCAAAGTCCACATTCTGGGCGGAGAGGACTGCTGGTTTGAAAGAGCGGTCAAAGAAATGGTATAGAGTTTCCTGCCTAACCAGAGGGTTGGATTAGAAGACTCCCAAGGTCCCTTCCAACTCTACTCTACTCTACTCTACTCTACTCTACTCTACTCTACTCTACTCTACTCTACTCTACTATTCAGCTCTACCCTACCCTACCCTACCCTTCCGTTCCATTCCATTCCATTCCATTCCATTCCATTCCATTCCATTCCATTCCATTCCATTCCATTCTATTCTATTCTATTCTATTCTATTCTATTCCATTCCATTCCATTCTACTCAACTCTACCCTATTCTACTCTACTCTACTCTACTCTACTCTACTCTACTCTACTCTACTCTACTCTACTCTGTTATTCTATTCTATTCTATTCTATTCTATTCTATTCTATTCTATTCTATTCTATTCTATTCTATTCTATTCTATTCTATTCTATTCTATTCTATTCTGTTCTTCTATTCTATTTTCTATTCCATCCCATCCCATTCCTTTGCTCTATTCTATTCTATTCTATTCTATTCTATTCTATTCTATTCTATTCTATTCTATTCTATTCTATTCCTCTACTTTACTCCTATTCTACTCTACTCTACTCTACTCTATTCTATTCCTCTACTTTACTCCTACTCTACTCTACTCTACTCTACTCTACTCTACTCTACTCTACTCTATTCTATTCTATTCTATTCTATTCTATTCTATTCCTCTACTTTACTCCTACTCTACTCTACTCTACTCTACTCTACTCTACTCTACTCTACTCTACTCTACTCTACTCTACTCTACTCTATTCTATTCTATTCTATTCTATTCTATTCTATTCTATTCTATTCTATTCTATTCTATTCTATTCTGAGACCATCTCTATCCAAATTGACCAGCCCTCTCTCCACAGAGGGGGAGGGATACGACATCATCTCTCTCCGGTCTACAACATGGTCCTTTCAGCAGTCCCAAGAAGGCTCCACACCCATTTGCCCCACTCAGGTGACCCTGAGGACACAGACCAACCTCCAAGCGGCCTCGACGACTCTCTAAAAAGGATGCAAATGACCAGCTGTCTGTAGGAAGTATAAATCCTTCCCTTCCCCACCATCCACTCAGAGCAGAAGAAGCTTCTTGGAGGAGAAGCGAAACGTCTTCAAAGAAAAACAGAAAGTCCAGTTGCCTCTTGAAAAAAAAGCCCCTCTGGGACAACCATAACCTGAGGGGTGACTGAGAATCTCCATAAATATTCACCCTCTCCTGGTTTCTACACTGGTGTCTTAACCAGAAAGCCTGTTCTGGCCCCGCTCCCAGGAATACACTCCCTCAGACAGTCAGAGTCTAATGAACAGGCAGGCAACCAAGTAAGCTGATACAAAGCTTGGCAGCAATCCCCGCAGCTGCTTGCCAAAGCCTTTATTAATAGTTCAGTCAAATACACACCACCAAAATGTCCAGAGCTGAGACGCAGAGAAGATTTGAAACCGGGATCCATGAATCTTTGTTTTGTCCGTCACAAAGATACAGGCTGCAATCCCTCTCTTTTATAGCCTGTGGGGTGTGGTCCAACAGCTAATCACGACCACGCCTTTTCCTCTGCTGGGCTCTCCTGTCTCTCCGATGCTGGCGAGCATCGAGCCAAAACTCACTCCCCTCATCAATGTCCTCCTGTGGCTGCAGGGACGAGCTTGGCTCTGGGCCTATCTCCTGCCCTTCGGTGTCCTCCGGAGGCATTGCCAGAGAGGAGAGTCCTGGAGAAGGAGGCCTTGCCAACTCCTCTCCCTCACTCTCAGAGTCCTCCCCTGCTGATGACGCAGGCTCAGGCAATGGAGCCACAACACTGCCAAACTGGCTCTCACATATGAAGCACTTCATAACCCAACCCACATAGCTGCCCAAATTATCTAATTAGCCCTGCCTCTAATTGCAAAAGGGTTTCTCCTCTTTTTATAGGAGAGCCCTGTTAATCTGGAAAAAAAATAAATTGGGAGTCTGGTAGCGTCTTTTCCGACAAAACTAATTTTTATTAAAAGGTACTTCTTCAGTGATTTTTTTTCCTTTGCAGCTTTTATGGAGTTTTATCTGTGCAAGATGCTCGATTTTATTTTATAAATGAATGTTAAATTGATGGGCAAAATCTGCTTTCATTTGAGTTCTATTTGTTGCCTTACCTTTTTTATTTAAATTGTAAATTTTTATTTTAGCTGACAAATGTTTCTGCGGCGGGCCCAACCACATTTGGGCTTTTCCAGTGTCAATAAACTCCACAACCTCTCAGCTTTAGCTTGCATAATCAGCTTATGCAGATCCCATCGGACAGGATAGGTTCTGTAGTCCAACAACTTTTGTTTCCTCTGATGTGAAGTATCCAGAAAAGTTTTGTGTCACAAACTTGATGTGAATTTTCAGAGGAGATTGGTTGGACCAATTCAGGTTTCTCTTTGTGTACAAGTAAATATAAATACCCTGTTTCCCTGAAAATAAGACATCCGCTGATAATAAACCCAATCAGGTTTTTGAGTGCATATGCTAAAATAAGCCCTCCCCCCCCCCCCCCCCCCCGAAAATAAGCTCTCCCTGAAAATATTTAAACGCAGAGCTGGAAATCAGGAAAGACAGCAAGAGGAGCCCCATCTTGCTCCACGCGCCCCAAAATAATAAGACCTCCCCAAAAATAAGGCCAAACGCTTATTTTGGGGTTCAGAAAAATATAAGACAGGGTCTTATTTTTGGAGAAACACAGTATATATAAACATATTGTGATACATGATCATAAATACTGTACAGATAATCATCGACTTATTACCACAATGGAGTCCAAAATTCCCGTTAAGTGAGACATTTTCCCCACTTTACGACCTATCTTCCTGCAGTTGTTAAGTGAATCGCTGCAGTTGATAAGTTAATAACCCAGTTGATCAGTGAATCCGGCTTCCCCATTGACGTTGCTTGTCAGAAGGTTGGACCCCGGGACACAGCAGAGGTCATAAATACGAACCAGTTGCCAAGTGTCCGAATTCTGATGACATGAGTTCATAAGTAGGTCGTAAGTATGAAAAACGATCCTAAGTCACCTTTTTCAGTGTTATTGTAAAACTTTGAACAGTCACTAAACGAACTTGTAATTCGAGGTTTGTAGTTTGTGTTATAGGCACAGTGAGAGTTTGAATAGGAAAGATGAGTTTGCCTGTTGTAATTTGAATGAGAAGGAAGGAAGGAAGGAAGGAAGGAAGGAAGGAAGGAAGGAAGGAAGGAAGGAAGAGGGAGGGCGGAAGGAAAAAGGAGAAAAGAAAGAGAAAGAAAGAAAGAAAGAAAGAGAAAGAAAGAAAGAAAGAAAGAAAGAAAGAAAGAAAGAAAGAAAGAAAGAAAGAAAGAAAGAAAGAAAGAAAGAAAGAAAGAAAGAAAGAAAGAAAGAATAAATCTTGCCAAACCAGTCTGGTTCACCGAAATGCCACAGTAGACAGTAGAAATAGAAGGTTACCTAAATACTGTTTGGGAGGTTTACCGGGCAACCTTCTAAAGATTTAATCAGAAATAAGATTTGGTCCCTAGAGGGCAGCAGGACTCTCTGGAACGGCCGGCAGATGCTTACAACATCTGCTGAAGACCCCGGAAGCAGGAGTCTTTTTAATGACGAAGGAAGGCGAACCATAGACGTGTCCCAGGGTAATGTTGCAGGATCCGATCTGAATCGGTCACCAGGACAAGAGGTTTTGTCTTCCCAGCCTTTGGACTCCTGCTGGAGCCCATCCTCGGGGAACTTTTCTCTCCAGCAATAGATAGGATAGGATAGGATAGGATAGGATAGGATAGGATAGGATAGGATAGGATAGGATAGGATAGGATAGGATAGGATAGGATAGGATAGGATAGGATAGGGAACCTACGGGACGTTTGCCACAGGTGGCACGCAGAGCCATATTGATGGGCACGCGAGATCAGCTTCAGCGCACATGCGCGCGCCAGCCAGCTGATTTTCAGGCCTCCTGGATGCACCGGAAGTCGGCAAACAGGCCTCTTCCAGCCTCCAGAGGGCCTCTGGGGGAGTGGGGAAAGATGTTTTCACCCTCCCCAGGCTCCTAGAAAGGCTCTGGAGCCTGGGGAGGGTGAAAAAACCAGCCTACCGGGCCCACCGGGCCATCATGTGCCAAAACGGGGGAAGCACAGGGGGAGGTCACACACACATGCGCAGGGGTGGGGCACATAGAATTATGGGTGTGGGCAAACACACGTGTGACACACACACACACACACACACCGCCGCGATGGCAAAAAGGTTAGCCATTACTGGGATAGGATATAGGATAGGATATAGGATAGGACAGGGATGGCTAACCTTTTTGCCATCGCATGCCAAAAGCAGGGGGAACACGGGAGGGTCATGCACGCACGTGCCCACACCCACAATTCTGTGCACCCCACCCCCCCTCACTCTCCCCATTTTTGGCACATAGTGGCACAGTGGTCCCAGTGGGCCCGTTTTTCACCTTCCCCAGACTCCGGAGGCTTTCTAGGAGCCTGGGGAGGGCAAAAACAGCCTTCCCCACTCCCCCGGAGGCCCTCTGAAGCCCGGAAACAGCCCCTTTGCTGACTTCCGGCCATTGATCATGTGACCTCAGGGACGCTATAACACTTGTAAGTGTGGAAAAAGGGTCCTAAGGCCCTTTTTCCGATGCCATTGTAACTTTGAACGGTCACTAAATGAACTGTTGAAAGTCAAGGACTACTTGTATTCCAACTCGACAAGCCCATGATGGGTAGGACAGTTCTGGGCAGGACCCTTGAATGTATCATTGAATATCAAGCATGATATTTCATAATGCATTCATAGGTCCTGCCCAGAACAAACGTCAAGCTGACTATTGTTTATTTTGGATCCTTTTTCTTCCTAAGAACATCCTCCTTCTCCCCCAGTTTTTTCGTAGCCTTGTCATCTTTCGGGAATCCTCCAAGTTTAGTAGAACTGGTCCTGCTCGTTCCTTCCATATTCTGTAATCCATCTGGCCCTGTTCATTTAATCCCTTCGTTATTCTTTATTTTATTTTATTACATAAAATACGAAAAGAAAATAAAATAAAATAGGAAATTAAGGGAGGGAAAGGGAACGGGGAAAAGGGGGATGTGAGATAAAAGGGGGAAGAGAAAAAGAAAGAAAAGAGGGCATTGACTTCCAACTCTTCCTAGATACACTGACTCTGACCTCAACTTCTTGCTTTTACACATTAATATGTATAACCAGCCATTTCTATAACACCAAATCTTTCTAATCAACAAAAAACAAGATCAAAGTTTCATATACTTTTTTTGCTTCTTCACAAGCACAAATTCCAGAAGTGATATCCAAATAAGAACATATTTTCCTCTTTAAATAAAGTAATCAAGTTAACCATTCCTGCTTTATCTTCCTTGCTATGGAAAGAATGTGTACTTCTATTTGCACTGAGAAATCTTTGTCAGCCATCACCATTTTTATTTGCAAAATTTATTGTTTTCTTTCAAATTCTCTTGCCTTACTGGAAAAAAAAAAGAGGGGGAAAAAATTTTCTTTTTCACTCTCTTCTAGCCCTGTTCATGTAAATTAACCTCATTTAAATTAGAACAATTAGTCAGTGGAATGACTTGCCTCCAGAGGTTATAAATGCTCCAACACTGGAAGTTTTTAAGAAGATGTTGGCTAACCATTTGTCTGATGTGGTGTAGGTTTCCTGCCTAAGCAGGGGGTTGGACTAGAAGACCTCTAAGGTCCCTTCCAACTCTGTTATTCTATTCTGTTCTGTTCTGTTCTGTTCTGTTCTGTTCTGTTCTGTTCTATTCTATTCTATTCTATTCTATTCTATTCTATTCTATTCTATTCTATTCTATTCTATTTTATTCTCTGTTCTCTGTTCTCTGTTCTCTTCTGTTCTATTCTCTATTCTCTATTCTCTTCATTATTCTATTCTTCTATTCTACTATTCTATTCTATTCTATTCTATTCTATTCTATTATCTATTCTATTCTCTATTCTCTATTCTCTATTCTCTATTCTCTTTTCTATTCTATTCTATTCTCTTCTCTTCTCTATTCTATTCTATTCTATCCTATTTTATTCTATTCTATTCTATTCTCTCTTCTCTTCTCTTCTGTTCTCTTCTGTTCTCTTCTCTATTCTCTATTCTATTCACTATTCTATTCTTCTATTCTACTATTCTATTCTATTCTATTATCTATTCTATTTTCTATTCTCTCTTCTCTTCTCTTCTCTTCTCTTCTCTTCTCTTCTCTCTTCTCTTCTATTTTCTATTTTCTCTTCTCTTTTCTATTCTATTCTATTCTATCCTATTTTATTCTATTCTATTCTCTGTTCTATTCTATCTTCTCTTCTCTTCTCTCTTCTCTCTTCTATTCTTTTCTATTCTCCTATTCTATTCTGTTCTGTTCTGTTCTGTTCTGTTCTGTTCTGTTCTGTTCTGTTCTAACCCTTATCTTCTCCTCACCTCTCCTTCCTTAGGGACAAGGGCTACATTTCCTTTCTGAGAGAAGACAGACATAAAATAAGATTTAAGCAGATCTGCCCTTTTACCAATTTGCCTTTTCTCCTCGCAGTGCATCTACGCTGTCTTTTATTCTGAACGTATCCAAAGTAATCCTTTATATTGGTTTGGTATCCCTTTGCAAACCTCGGCTTTTTTTAGAGCTCTACCTTTCCTGGCGGGGTTTCCTACAGTTTCTGGAGATTTATCTTACAGGGCTTTTTGGGGGGGGGGGGGGGAATGATGTGCCTCCCCTTCCATATCCTGGTCACGTTTCATTTTTTCTCTTCGCTTTAGAGAGCTCAGTGTATATCCCTGCTGGACTCTTTAGATTTTTTTCCCCTTTTTCCTTCTTTTAGGAATTGATTGGGATTCAGAATAATGGAATAACACCGTTGGAAGGGACCTTTGAGGTCTTCTAGTCCAACCCTCTGCGCAGGCAGGAAATTCTATACCATTTCAGACAAATGGTTGTCCAATCTCTTCTTAGAAATCTCTGGTGTTGGAGCACCCACAACTTCTGGAGACAAATTGTTCCATTGATTGATTGTTCTCGCTGTCAGGAAATTCCCGCTTAGTTCCAGGTTGCTTCTCTCCTTGATTAGTTTCCACTCGCTGTTTCTTGTCCTGCCTTCTGGTGCTTTGGAGAATAGATTGAACCCCCCCCCCTCTTTTTTGTGGCAGCCCCTCGAATATTGGAAGATTGCTATCCTAGTATGTCTAGTCCTTAAACTAGACATACACAATTCCTGCAACCATTCTTCATATGGTTTAGCCTCCAGTCCCCTAATCGTATGTGTTGCTCTTCTCTGCACTTTTTCTAGAGTCTCAACATCTTTGTTATATCGTGGCGACCAAAACTGGATGCGTGTATTCCAGATGTGGCCTTACTAAGGTTTTATAGAGCAGTAGTAATACGTCACATGATCTATGCCTCTGTTTACACAACCAAGGATTGTATTAACTTTTTTGGCTGCTGCCCAGGGATGAAATCCAGCAGGTTCTGACAGGTTCTGGAGAACCGGTAGCGGAAATTTTGAGCAGTTCAGAGAACCAGTAGTGGAAATTTTGAGCAGTTCGGAGAACCGGTAGCGGAAATTTTGAGCAGTTCGGAGAACCGGTAGCGGAAATTTTGAGCAGTTCGGAGAACCGGTAGCGGAAATTTTGAGCAGTTCGGAGAACCGGTAGCGGAAATTTTGAGCAGTTCGGAAAACCGGTAGCGGAAATTTTGAGCAGCTCGGAGAACCGGTAGTGGAAATTTTGAGCAGCTCGGAGAACCGGTAGCGGAAATTTTGAGCAGTTCGGAGAACCGGTAGCGGAAATTTTGAGCAGTTTGGAGAACCGGTAGCGGAAATTTTGAGCAGCTCGGAGAACCGGTAGCGGAAATTTTGAGCAGCTCGGAGAACCGGTAGCGGAAATTTTGAGCAGTTCGGAGAACCGGTAGCGGAAATTTTGAGCAGTTCGGAGAACCGGTAGCGGAAATTTTGAGCAGTTCGGAGAACCGGTAGCGGAAATTTTGAGCAGTTTGGAGAACCGGTAGCGGAAATTTTGAGTAGTTTGGAGTATCAGCAAATACCACCTCTGGCTGGTGCCAGAGGGGTGGGAGTGGAGATTTTGCAGTGTCCTTCCCCTGCCACACCCACCAAGCTACACCACGCCCACAAAGCCACACAGACAGAACCGGTAGTAAAAAAAATTGGGATTTCACCACTGCTGCTGCCACGCACTACTGGTTCAGGATTGTCCACTAGGACTCCGAGGTCCCTCTCACAGTTATTATTTTTGAGCCAGGTTTCGCCTAAGCTGTACTTGTACCTATGGTTTTTCCTGCCCAGGTATAAAACCTTGCCTCAGTTTGTCCTCAACTTACACCCACACTCGGTACCAGAATTTCTGTTACTAAGCAAGGAAATCAGTTGTGCCTGATTTTGCAGCCTTTTTGCCACTGTTATGCAAATTGCTGCTGTCGTTAAATAAATCATCTGGTCATTACGCAAATCCATCTTCCCCCATTGACTTTGCTTGTTGGAAGCCAGCCAAGGGGAAGTTTGCAGTGGTGATCACATGATCCTGGGAACTGTCATACACACATGCTGCAGCTGTTGTAAAAAGTGGCTGCATCCTCAGCCACTTTTTTTTTTTCCACTGCCGTCGTAACTTTGAAAGGTGGCTATGTAAAATGGTTGTAAATCAAGGACTACCTGTACCATATTTTAACATATTAATCATGGACAATCCCAGAGGGCAGATCCAGGAAGGTTGTATAGTTGCTTACAGAACCAGAATTCTGTGGAGCTAAACTGTTCAGTCACTTGCTCCTACCCAGCCATATTGCGATTTTTTTATGGAGATTCTTCTCATCGATGGATGGCGATGCTTACGAAACCAGATGAATTCTGCATCTGTTATCTTTTTGTCTGACTGGGATAACAGATTCGTCGTTTAACGCAGCCAGATTGTCTGTGATAGTTTGTAGAATGGGACTGCAATTAACCGCTGATTAATTTTCAGTGTTTTATGTGGATTGTATAATAATAATAATAATAGTAATAACTGGAACTTGCAAATTGAAGTTGAGCGACTGTGGAAAAAGAAATCATGTGTTATCCCGATTGTAATTGGAGCCCTTGGAGCAATACCCAAAGGGCTACCCCGCTATTTAGAAATTCTAAATTTACCAGACTTGAACATTTTGAATCTACAAAAAACCACCTTACTCGGAACAGCTTACATCCTCCGACGATATCTTAACAGTTCCTGGGTCCTTGGTTAGGACTTGAGCTGCTGAGCTATTAACCGGCCTCAAAGGCTGTGAATCTCACTACAGATTAACCAATAATAATGATGATGATGATGATGATGATTTGTTTCTTTTTCTTGGATTGTTTTTTAGTCCAAATTATGGAGGAAATTGTACTGTTCCTTCATGATTGGTGTAATTGGTGTAAACCGAGTAAAATAAATGAATAAAATTATAAAATAAAACCAATAATAATAAAGAATTCCTCTTAGTAACTTTTGGTCATGATATGAGTTGTGCATATTGGCTTTTTAAGTTTCTCTCTTTCTCTGACCATGTAAACTGATGAGATTTATTTTCATTTATTTCATTTATTTATTTCATTTATTTTAATTGTCAACATTAGCCGATGACAAAAGTGAA
Organism: Coluber constrictor foxii; assembly: GCA_038048745.1. Classification (NCBI taxonomy): domain Eukaryota; kingdom Metazoa; phylum Chordata; class Lepidosauria; order Squamata; family Colubridae; genus Coluber; species Coluber constrictor. Next base: position 3,135,958 of record CM075963.1, on the reverse strand, counting down.
GAGAAATAAATAAGAGCATCATTTGCCCCGACAGTGTCCCCAATACAGGTGGTCCTCGACTTAACGATCCACAAATGAACCCCAAAATATCTGTTGCTAGGTGACACCTTTGTTAAGTGAATTTTGCCCCAATTTACGACCTTTCTAGCCACCGTTGTTAAGCGAATTGTTGCACTTGTTAAGTTAGTAAGACGGTTGTTAAGTGAATCTGGCTTCCCCATGGACTTCGCTTGTCAGAAAGTCACAAAAGCGGATTACGTGACTCGGGGGACACTGCAACCGTCATAACTATGAATCAGTTGCCAAGCGTCTGAATTTTGATCATGTGACCTCAGGATGCCGCAATGGTCGCAAGTGTGAAAACCTGTCCCACTTTTCCAGTGCCGTTGTAACTTTGAAGGTTCACTAAATGAAATGTCGTAAGTCGAGGACTTGCCTGTATTAACTTGCCAGCTGCAGCAATTGATTTAAACAACTGTGGCGTAAAATGGGGCTAAAAGCCACTCAACAGCTGTCTCACTTAGCTGTACGTATTGCAAGTCCATATGTACGATATGCCATGTGCTAAATAAGATCAAGGTAAAGGTTCCCTTCGCACATACGTGCTAGTCATTCCCGACTCTAGGGGGCGGTGCTCATCTCTGTTTCAAAGCCGAAGAGCCAGCGCTGTCCGAAGACACCTCCGTGGTCATGTGGCCGGCATGACTCAACGCCAAAGGCGCACGGAACGCTGTTCCCTTCCCACCAACGGTGGTCCCTATTTTTCTACTTGCTTTTTTTAACCTGCTTTCGAACTGCAAGGTTGGCAGAAGCTGGGACAAGTCACGGGAGCTCACCCCGTTATGCAGCACTCGGGACTCGAACCGCTGAACTGCCGACCTTTCGACCGACAAGCTCAGCGTCTTAGCCACTGAGCCACCGTCTCCCTATATGCGCTAAATAAACATATATGAATGAATGTCTTCCAGGTGGAACAGTTCTGGCGGTTTTACAGCCACATGGTGCGTCCCGGGGACCTGACAGGCCACAGCGACTTCCATCTTTTCAAAGAAGGGATTAAGCCGATGTGGGAGGTGAGTCTGAGGCGAGCTTTGCTTGCTTGCTGGGACTGGCATTCGTGGAAGTAAGACGGGCTCAAACCCAGGCTTAACGTTCTGCAGTCTGTCGGGATGCTCTCGCTATTCCTCGTTGTTCATTCGTTTTTCACCCATTTCGTTGGTGGGAAGGGGAGCCTTTGGCCAACGGTCCGACCAAGGTTTCCACATTTTTATTTATTTATTTATTTATTTATTTAATTTGATTTATATGCCGCCCTTCTCTGGAGACTCAGGGCGGCTTACAGTGCGTTAAGCAATAGCCTTCATACTTTTGTATATTTATATTTATATTTATACAAAGTCAGCTTATTGCCCCCAACAAACTGGGTCCTCAATTTACCCACTTTATAAAGGATGGAAGGCTGAGTCGACCTTGAGCCTGGCTGGGATTGAACTCGCAAGTAATTGCAGGCAGCTGGATCTTAAATGCTGCCTTTGTAGGAGGCATCATCCCCCTACGCTACTCAGGCTCTTCTCAGATTTTTCCATCTACCTTTATTTACTTTATGAGGAACTCAAGATGGCGGACATGACCTAATACTCTTTCCTCCCTCTCATTTTCCCCTCAACAACAACCCGGTGAGGTAGATTGGGCTGAGAGAGTGGGACTGGCCCAAAGTCACCCACCCAGCTTTCGTATCCAAAGCGGGACTAGAACTCACCACCTCCTAGTGATTGACCCAAAGTCACCCAGACAGCTTTCATGCTTAAGGCATGAAATTGCAAACTCAGCGCCTGCTAGTGATTGGCCCATAGTCACCCTGCCAGTTTTCACGCTAAGGTGCTAAGGCGGGACTAGAATTCACCATCCCCTAGCGATTGGCCCACGGTGATCCCGTTGGCTTTTACGCCTCAGGCAGGACTAGAACTCACCACACCTCCTGGTAATGGGCCCAAAATCACCCAGCTGGGATTCATACCCAAGGCAGGACTAGAACTCACCCTCTCTGAGTGATTGGCCCACCGCCGGTTTTTGTGCCGAAAACGGCTTCTAGAACCCCCGGTTTCCTGGCTTCTCAACCAGCACCTTAACCGCTGCACCAAACTGGCTCTCCATAAAACGGGCGCTGTTTATTGGAACTGCCGCCCTCTTTCACATGTCAAGTTTGCAAAAGAGGGAAGAGACTCTTCTTCTGTTGAAGAATAGAATAGAGTGAATGAGCTGGAAGGGACCTTGGAGGTCTTCTAGTCCAGCCCTCTATTCAAGTAGAGGCCTTATCCCCGTGATGGCGAACCTCTGGCACACGTGGCCTATAAATTATTTATTGGTTAGATTTTTCATCTACCTTTATCTACTTTATCAGGAACTCAAGATGGCGGACATGACCTAATACTCTTTCCTCCCTCTTTTTTTTTTTTTAATTTGATTTATATGCCGCCCTTCTCCAGAGACTCAGGGCGGCTTACAATGCGTTAAGCAATAGCCTTCATACTTTTGTACATTTATACAAAGTCAGCTTATTGCCCCCACAAACTGGGTCCTCAATTTACCCACCTTAGAAAGGATGGAAGGCTGAGTCGACCTTGAGCCTGGCTAGGACTGAACTCAGAGAAATTACAGGCAGCTGGTGTTAATTGCTGCCTTTAGTAGGAGGCATTAGCCCCCTACGCTACACAGGCTCCTCTTATTTTCCCCTCAACAACAGCCCGGTGAGGTAGATTGGGCTGAGAGAGCGGGACTCTCACTTGATCTGTCCCCCCCCTTCAGAGACCCACAAAAACACAGCCAGCCGAGGGTTAATAATCACTTGGCACACTCCGCAGTTCTTATCTCAACCTTGGCAGCGATATGCACACCGTCTGCCAAGGACTTTATTGGTTTACACAAACAAGCAAATCTCCTACGTAGCTTTGCCGTTCATCTAGCTTCCAAGACTACGAGGTTGCTCCGTTTGTTTAGCTTTGTTCGTCACGAACTTCGTAACCCACCGTACTGTCTTATATACATATGCTTCTGGGTGTGGTCCAGTGAGTCATTGATCCCATGACTCCAATCCAATGACTCAGCATTTCCTCATACGTCTCAGCTGCAGTACCCTTTTCTCTCGCCTTCTTTGGCGTGCGTCCAGGAATGACGTCTCTCCCTCACTCTCATCTGAGGCACCTGTTTCCCCACTACTTGGCTCTCTTTCAGCTGGCACTTGAGCCGGTGCCAGAGGGGGAGGGCTGGGAGATCTGGCTGGCTCCTCTTCCTCCTGCTCAGAGCTGCCTTCCTCCAAAGGGATAGGCTCAGAGGACGGGGCCACAACATCACTGTGGGCACACGCGCCAGCTGCTCTTCCGGTTTCTAGCTGGTCTTCACGGGTGCTGGGGTGCCAGAAAACAGCTCAAGAAACGGACCAAAACAGCAAAAAAACAGGCCGCTTTCAGGCCATTTTCAGGCTGTTTTTGGCCCAAAAACAGCCTGAAAAGTTTCTCCTTAATTCCAGGTTTCTTCTCTCTATGATTAGTTTCCAACCATTGTTTCTTGTCCTGCCCCCTCTCAGAAGAATTGTCTCCTTTTGTCACAGACGCCCCCCCCATCAGTGCAGCCTCCTTGCTCTCTACAGCCTTAACCCTCAAGCCCCTGTTAGGTCGACCCTTAATTTTCTCCCTCGCCCTCTTCCCAGGACGATGCCAACAAGAACGGGGGCAAGTGGATTATCCGCCTGCGAAAGGGCCTCGCATCTCGGTGCTGGGAGAACCTCATTTTGGCCATGCTGGGAGAACAATTTATGGTGGGGGAAGAAATCTGCGGGGCCGTCGTCTCCGTCCGTTTCCAGGTGAGTCGCTCAGTCGCCGGGGAGTTAACGGGAGACGGCTGCCAATCTGAGCACCTGTCCCAAAAGTGCTTTTTCAGGAGGCAACTGGACTTTCCTAATTTTTTTTTCTGCTTCTGCTGCTTCTTCGGCTCTGTTTCAGCTTTAAAAACTATATTAGGCCGGAAACTTCCATGCTGCCACCTTCTCATGTGTAGGAAAGTAGGAGCGGGGATTTAGTAGAGGGGTTGTCTGTAGACATAATAGCATTCTTCCTGTCGGTCAAGGTCGGGCTGATCCTGCATCCTGGACTATTGTAATGCTCTCTACTTAGGGCTCCCCTTGAAGAGCACTCGGAGGCTCCAACTGGTCCAGAATGCAGCCGCGCGGGTGTTTATGGGGGTGACACGTCGCACCCGCGTAACACCTCTCCTGCGCGAGCTGCACCGGCTTCCGGTGGTCTTCCGGGTGCGATTCAAGGTGCTGGTTACCACCTTTAAAGCGCTCCATGGCTTAGGACCTGGATATTTGCAAGACCTCCTGCTGCCACTGATAGTCTCCCATCGGCCAGTATGCTCCCACAGACCCTGAGGTGCCGTCGGTCAAATTATATCGACTGGCGACCCCCAGGGGGAGAGCCTTCTCTGTGGAGGCCCCTGCCCTTTGGAACAAATTGCCCCCGGAAATATGTAGGATCCCCGACCTTCGTGCCTTTTGCCGGGCTCTGAAGATCCAATTATTTCAGCAATCTGATGAATTTTAATGTTTTTTTTTTAGTCTTGGGGTTTTTAATATTTGGCCAAAACATTGAATCAGTTTTAACTTTAACGTTTGTATCAATGTTTTTTTATTATTGGCTGTACACCGCCCTGAGTCCCTCGGGAGAAGGGCGGTATAAAAGTTGGATAAATAAATAAATCAATCTGGAGAAGGAGTGGTCGGAGTGAGGTCTCGAGATGGGACGACGGTTGATTGGAGCATGTGATCATCTGAGGAGTGAGGGGATGGTTTTTTTTTGGGGGGGGGGGTTGATTTACTGAGGGAAAACCCAAACCTCTCAGATTCCGGTTTTCCCAAATGTGCCTGTTTACCTATTCTAGTAAATACCGTGTTTCCTCGAAAATAAGACCCTGTCTTATATTTTTTTTGAACCCCGGAATAAGCGCTTGGCCTTATTTTCAGGGAGGTCTTATTATTTTGGGGCACATGGAGGAAACTAGAATAAACGGCAGGAGCCGGCTGCGCATGCATTTAAATATTTGGGGGGGGGCTTATTTTAGTGCATGCGCTCAAAAGCCCGATTGGCCTTATTATCAGGGGATGTCTTATTTTAGGGGAAACAGGGTAGAACTTTGAAAAATGCTTGCGTCGGAGTCTTTACTTGGAGTTGAGGTTTTTCTGGAATGCTGACTCTCTGACTGGATGGCGAGGAATGGAAGGATTTATATTCTTTGCAGACAACTGGTCATTTGCATCCTTTTAGAGAGTTGTTGAGGCCACTTGGGAGTCCCAAAGGAACTTTTTCAGGAGGCAACTTTTGTTTTTTTCTCTGAAGACGTTTTGCTTCTCATCCAAGAAGCTTCTTCGGCTTTGACCGGGTGGTGGAGAATGGAAGGATTTATTTACTCCTTGCAGACAGCTGGTCATTTGCATCCGTTTTAGAGACTCATTGAAGCACCTGGAGGTTTACCTGTGTCCTCGGGGTCACCTGAGTGGCGCAAATGGTTCCTGTCGTCTACAGTTTTTCCTCTGGAAATCCATTCCTATCTCCCGCACCATTCAAAGGGTCCCAAATTGTATAGCTAAAAGTCTGTAGAGATTCTCAGTCATCCGGGTCACGGTTGTCCTCTTTTCATCGCCTCCTGACGGTTCTCCCTACAGGAGGACATCATCTCCATATGGAACAAGACGGCCAGCGACCAGGCCACCACAGCCCGGATCAGGGACACCTTACGACGAGTACTCAACCTTCCCCCCAACACCATCATGGAGTACAAAACGCACACGGACAGCATCAAGTACGTGCTGCGGCGAGAGGAGGGCTGGCGGGTGGCTGGAATGGGCTTGGTTCTGTGTCCTTACGGGCCGAAGGCTGCTTGAACTTGAAGACATAATGCGTGCATGTTCTGTTGGGCGTGGGGGGGGATGTCTCATCAGGGTTATGAACCCCCTAGAACAGCAATTTGCAAGCTCTGTATCCTGAAGAGCAATAAAAAAAAAAACACCTCCCCGGAACTGTGACTGCTCCCCTCAGGAATGTGCTCTGCCCCAGAGATCCTAGGACAGTGATAGCTAAGCTTTTTCTCGTGTGTCGAAAGCGTGCGTGCCGGCACCCATAATGCAACGCGCGCACGACCCCCACTGCTCCCCCTACCCACCCCCCACGCACGTAATCCCCGCTCCCCCCCACACCGCCATGCATGCATGCCCAATCACCAGTGCCACCTTCGTGCATGCACACAGGAACACACACACACACACACACACACACACACACACAGCCAAGGATGGGTTCTACTTAGCTTTACTACCAGTTCACAATGGTAGTAAACGTACCTTTACTACCGGCTCGCTTTGCTCATGTGCATGCATGATGACGTCAGGGTGGATCGGCGGAGCCTCCCTCCGGTTTTACTACCGGTTCTATAGAACTGGTCTGAACCAGGGGCAACCCCCCACTGCCCCCCGCTCTCCCCAGCCCCATGTGCATGCACGCGTGACCTCCCCGCCCCCCGTTTTGGGCCTAGCAGGCCTTCCTGCAGCCTCCTGGGCCCATAAACGGGCTGTGGGGGCATGCCGCACCCCCGTGAGCTATCCCTGCCCCACCGCGCATGCGTGAGTCCCCCCTGCGCATGTGTGCGCATCTCCTGCATGCACCCCCGCCTCCCCCGCGCATCCCAAAAATCAGCTGGCCAGTGGGAGGCGCACAGCAGACACATATGCGCGGTGGAGCTGAGCTGGGTGACGGCTGACATGCCCGCCGAGAGGGCTTTGCATGCCAGCTCTGTGGCACAGTTGCCATTAATTCACCATCGCGGTTCTAGGACAACTTTTTTTGAATTCCCCACTTCTTTCAGACTGACAGGCAGGAATCAGTTCCGGCCTTGATGCCGTCAGGAACTTGACATTTATACAGATAGTCTCCGACTTAACAACCACGATAGAGCCCGAAATTTGTGTCACTAAACAGTTGTTAAATTGCCCATTTTACGCCCTTTCTTGCCACAGTCGTTTAAGTGAATCACTGCAATAAAGTGGGGCAGTTAGTCACACGGTTGTTAAGTGAATCTGGCTTCTCCCTTGACTTGGCTTGTCAGAAGGCTGCAAAAGGGGATCACGTGACCTCTGGAGGACACTGCAATCGTCATAAATATGAGTCGGTTGCCAAGTGTGTGAATTTTGATCCCGTGACCATGGGGATGTTGCAACGGTCGTAAGTGTGAAAAACAGCCATAAGTCACCTTTTTCAGTGTCGTCGTAACTTCGAACGGTCACTAAATGAACTGTTGTAGGTCGAGGGCTATCTGCATTAAGCTATCTCTAAGCCAGCGTTTCTCAACTTTGGCACTTTTAAGATAAGCTCCCAGAATTCCCCAGGCACCTGGGGGTCAAAGTCCACCTGTAGGAAATCCTCGACTTAAGACCACAATGGAGCCTGGAATTTCGGTTGTAAGCCGTTACCGTTGTAAGTTGAGGCAGTGCACGGCTGGATTCAATTTTCTGACTGTTTTTACAACTATTATAAAATGAGTCAGCATGGTCAAAACTCAAATCATATGGTCATTAAGCAAATAAGCAAATCCATTCTTAGGAATGTGTGCTTCCATCCATCCATCCATCCATCCATTCATTCATTCAATTTCTATAGCCACTCATCTCAGTTAATGAGTCAGAGCGGCTTACAGTTCAAAAAAATACAGCTTAAACACTAAAAAAACATTTTAAAGCAAGAAAAACACTAAAAACATCCAGATTGAATTTTTGTTGGAAACTGACCCATAAAAAGGTTGCAAATTAAAGTAATGTGAACCCAGGATGCTACAGGTTGCCAAGCAATGAAAATACGATCACATGTCCTTCAGGGACGAATCATAATTAGCATTTGAAGTTCAGATGGACTTCAAATGGTCATTAAATAACGTGTCATAAGTCAAGGACTACCTGAATCTTACAGGTGCCAAGATTAAGAAACCCTCCTCTAAACGGCTAATGCAGGGGTCAGCAACCTGCGGCTCTGGAGCCGCATGTGGCTCTTTCACCCCTCTGCTGTGGCTCCCTGTCACTCAAAATATACGTCACAACCGCCAATGTGGAACACCCACCGGCAAGCAATTTATTGAGCTTTTCAACCCCCGGTAGACCAACCATGGATAAATCCAAGAAAAGAAAAATTTCAGAAGAAAACGGAACGTTTAATTCAACTACATAAGCTCGTTTTGTGGTTGCTCAAGAAACAGTCAGGCCCGGGAAGGGTTTTGTGGCTCCCGGTGTTCTCTTTTCTGTGGGAAACGGGTCCCAATGGCTCTTTGAGTGTTTAAGGTTGCAGACCCCTGGGCTAATGCTACCTAAACTGCCCTCGATTTACAACTACAATTGATTGCTGCCACTAAGCAAGGTGGTGGTTAAAATCAGCCTAATTTTACAACCTTTTTTGCCATGGTCGTTAAGCGAATCACTGCAGTTAAGTGAATCACATGGTCATTAAACGAAACCAGCTTCCCCCATTGACTCTGCTTGTCAGTAGCCAGCTGTGAAGGTTGTAAATGGAGATCACATGACCACAGAACGTGGCACCCGCGTTCACAATCACATATTGATTGTGAAGAACCCAAATTTTGATCAGGTGTCCATGGGATTGTTGTGACAGTTGTAAGTGCAAGGAGTGGTCATAAGTCACTTATTTCAGTGATGCTGTAACTTCAAACGTTCGGTAAATGAAAGCTTGTAAGCTAAGGAATCCCTGTACGAGTAGTCCTCTACTTATGACAGTTCATTTAGCAACTCTTCAAAAATAATAAATGTACATCAGTGGTGGGTTGCTCCTGGTTTGCACCGGTTCATAAGAAACCGGTAGTAAAAATTTGTAGTAGTTCGGAGAACCGGTAATAACATTGGCTGGCGACACATCCGAACCGGTCCCCGGCCTGGTCGCCACCTCATCAGAGGCTTTTTTTTTTTACTTTTACAAGCATTTTTTCTACAACCTCTTCGGCCGAAAAAATGCTTTTAAAAGTAAAAAAAAAAAGCCTCTGATGATCACGCGGCTCAGCTGGGATTGTCAGAGCCTTTTAAAAGCATTTTTTCTACAACCTTAAGAGGTTGTAGAAAAAAAAATGCCTTTAAAAGCCTCTGACGATCCCAGCTGAGTTGCCTGATCGTCAGAGGCTTCTCAAAGCATTTTTTTCTGCAACCTCTTAAGGTTGTAGAAAAAATGCTTTTAAAAGTTTAAAAGCACGCCCACCCAGTCACATTACCCCCACCACCACCAAGCCATGACCACAGAACTAGTAGTAAAATTTTTTAGAACCCACCCCTGTTGTACGTATATACACAGTATACCCATACAGCGAAATTCACTTAACACCCAAAGACCAGGCCCAACACACATAACAATCCCCAAACACACTCCTACCACCCACCACAAATTCCCCACCCCTAAACCACCCAAACATCCACATAACAGACCAAGTAACACTGTCCAACAGCTCACTGATGGTGGCCCTTTAATTCATGGTTGAGTGCAATGATAGCTCTGGGATAAAAACTATTCAGAAGACGTGAGGTCCGAGTTTTAATTGTTTTGTATCTTCTGCCAGAAGGCAACAGTCCAAAAAGATTGTAAGCAGGATGGGAAGAGTCTCGGAAAATGTTATGCAACTTTCTCAAACAGCGAGATGCGAAGATGTCGTCCAGGGCTGGTAGCTGGAGTCCGATGATATTCTGGGCAGTTTTAATGATTTTCTTTAGAGCTTTTTTGTCCGCTACAGAGCTGCTCCCATACCATGCAAGAATGCCTTATGTCAGGACACTCTCAATGGTGCTGCGATAGTAGAACAGAAGTAGATGCTGAGATAGATTTATCTTCCTGCGCATTCTCAGGAAGTGCAGCCTCTTCTGTGCCTTCTTCGCACGCATGTTAGCATTCAACGGCACCGAAAACAGTGACTTACAACCGTTTTTCACACTTAGGACCATCCCTGTGGCATCCCTGCGGTCATTGTGGGATCAGAAACCGGATGCTGGGCGACTGACTCACATTTATGGAACCTGGAAGGGACCTTAGAGGTCTTCTAGTCCAACCCCTAGTCTAGTTACAGGGGGTCCTATGCCATTTGAGACAAGCGGCTGTCCGGTCTCTTTCTCAAAATGAAGAAGCACAGTGCTGAAGTGCAGTCATTCACTTAACAGAGGTGGCAAGAAAAGGCGTAAAATGGGACAAAACTCACTTAGCACATTTCTCACTTAGCGACGGAAATGTGTGGTCGTAAGTCGAGGGCCACCTGTATTTGCTCTGATGGGTTTTTCATCCCAAATTAAACGGTGAGCCTCCAAGGAGCAGCAGCCTGACCCCCAAACCTCTTACGCCAGAGGCCTTCAAACTCGGCAGCTTTAAGACTTGTGGACTTCAACTCCCAGCATTCCTCAGGCGGCATAGAATTCTGGGAGTTGAAGTCCAAACATCTCAAGGTATCTAAGGCTAAGAAACCTAAGGAATAAAACAGAGGCCTTCAAACTCGGCAGCTTTAAGACTTGTGGACTTCATCTTCCAGCATTCCCCAGGCAGCATAGAATTCTGGGAGTTGAAGTCCAAATGTCTCAAGGTATCTAAGGCTAAGAAACCTAAGGAATAAAACAGAGGATTTCAAACTTGGCAGCTTTAAGACTGGGGACTTCAACTCCCAGCATTCCCCAGGCAGCATAGAATTCTGGGAATTGAAGTCCACAAGTCTTAAAGCTGCTGAGTTTGAAGGCCTCTGCCTTACCCAACTCGAATTTCCCATAGTTACCAGGCTGGCAACTTTAATATTCTTCGCGTTTGGGAGGCAAAAACGGCAAGAGAAAAAATAAATAAATAAATACGTGGCGTGACCACCACTCTGCATTCCTGGAGGAAATTGAAATACAAAAACTAACGAGGATTTATAAGCCCATTAGATTTATAAATGCTCTCAAGAAGGCACTATGTAAATTGACTCGCGCCGGTACAAATGATTTCTGAGCGTTATAAATGCTGTATATTAAATTTCCCCCCAGCTCCTTCGGTGACAAGGGCTCTTTAACCAGAACAGAGGATAGTAATATATGGAGGAGACGGCGGTATTTTAAAAGAAGGCTGTTCTGGTTTATCAGAGCAGACTATTCAAGATGACGTTGATTTTTCTCGCCAAACGATAAAAGATTGGCCACTTATTCAAGAGCTTGGCATGAAAAATGTGAAAAACACATCAATGCTCTGTAAGCAAAGAAGCCGGTCGGATCATGAGGACTGACGTTTAAAAAAAAAAATACTAATTGGAGTAAAAGAGACAAAACAGGACAGAAAATAAAATTCAACCCTGAGGAGAGTAAAATGGGGTAGAATCTTCTCCCTGACAGGACATTTCCCTCACATCCGAAAAGAATTTTCCGGTAGGATCAGATCAAAAGCCCTCAACTTACCGTAGTCCTCGGCTTACAACCACACATTGGAGTCCAAAAGTGACGCTGCTCAGTGAAACGTTTGTTCAGTGAGTTTTGCCCCAGTTTACGACTTTTCCTGCCACCGTCGTTAAGTGAATTGTTGCGACTGTTAAGTGAGTCACATGGTGGTGAAGCGAACCTAGCTTCCCCGTTGACTTTGCTTGTCCGAAGGTCGCAAAAGGGGATGATGGGTGACCACCACCACCCCGCAGGACACTGCGACCGTCATAAATATGAACCGGTCAGCCCAGCATTTGAATTTTTGATCATGTGACCACAGGGAAGGCTGCGATGGTCGTAAGTGTGAAAAATGGTCCCACGTCATTTTTTTCATTGCCGTTGTAACTTTGAATGGCCATTAAATGAGCTGTTGTAAGTCGAGGGCTACTTGTATTAACTTAGCAGTGGCAGTAATTTGTATAACAACGGCAGCAAGTAAAGTTGTAAAACGGGTCAAAATTCACTTAACAACAGTCTGGCTTAGCAATGGAAATTTTGGGCTCAATTGTTTCTGGAGATTCTCAGCCATCCAGGTCATGGTTGTCCCAAAAATGCATTTTTTTTTTCCAAAAGGCAACTGGACTATGTTTTTTTCTTGGAGATGTTTAGCTTCTCATCCAAGAAGCTTCTTCAGCTCTGACTGGACTCTGGGGTCATAAATCGAGGACTACTTGTAATTATATTGATTGGTTGACTAATCATCAAGTCATTTTTGACACTTAGCAACCACATAGATAGATTTTCTCCAGGACTCTCTGTCTCTAACCTGGTCCATCTACCTTGGGGCTGCTCATCCTCTTCTGTTTCCTTATACGGGAGGAGGAAAATGCTGGCCAAGCGTTGGTCACTGTGTTAGATTTCCACCTGGGGGTTTGGTAATCTAGTTGAACCCCCAAATTCCAGTGAGAGAAATTCTTGAAGTCCTTCCTTCCTTCCTTCCTTCCCCATCCCTCCCTCCCTAACTCCTTCCCTCCCTCCCTTTCTTCCTTCCTTCCCCCATCTCCCTTCCTTCCTTCTCTGTCCCTCATCCCTCCTTCCCTCCCTTCCTAACTCACTCACATCTTCCTTCCTTCCATAGCCCTCCCTCCCTTCCTTCATAACTCCTCCCTCCCTCCTTCCCTTCCTAACTCACTCACTCACTCCCTTCCTTCCTTCCTTCCTAACTCCTTCCTTCCTTCCTTCCTTCCTTCCTTCCTTCCTTCCTTCCTTCCTTCCTTCCTTCCTTCCTTCCTTCCATACCCCTCCCTTCCTTCATAAATCCTTCCTCCCTCCTTCCCTTCCTAACTCACTCACTCACTCCCTTCCTTCCTTCCTCCCTCCTTCCCTTCCTTCCATATTCCTCCCTCCCTTCCTAACTCCTCCCCTCCCTCCCTCCCTTCTTTCTCCCATCTCCTTCCTTCCTCTTTCCACCCTCCCTTTCTTCCTTCCTTCCTTCCTAACTCACTCACCTCTTCCTTCCTTCCATAGCCCTCCCTCCCTTCCTTCATAACTCCTTCCTCACTCGTTCCCTTCCTAATTCACTCCCTCCCCCCCTTCTTTCCTAACTCATTCACTCACTCCTTCCTTCCTTCCATACCCCTCCCTCTCTTCCTTCATAAATCCTTCCTCCCTCCTTCCCTTCCTAACTCACTCACTCACTCCCTTCCTTCCTCACTCACTCCCTCCCCTCCCTCCTTCCCTTCCTAACTCCCTCCCTCCCTCCCTCCCTTCCTTCCTTCCTTCCTTCCTTCCTTCATAACTCCTCCCTCCCTCCTTCCCTTCCTTCCATATTCCTCCCTCCCTAACTCCTTCCCTCCCTCCCTCCCTCCCTCCCTTCTTTCTCCCATCTCCTTCCTTCCTTCCTCTTTCCTCCCTCCCTCCCTCCCTCCCTCCCTTCCCTTAGGCACCGGTGAGGTGGAGGAAGGGGTAGGAAGGTCCCTCTTGGTTCTCTCCATCCACTCCGCTAGACATTGTGTTCAAGGTTCCCCCAGCTAATGATGATGACACCCCCGGAGGTCACCATCCACTTACAGCAGTAGCAATGGTGTTCTGTTTTGTTTTTCCAGGCTGGGGAGGCTTGTGCAGACAAAGCAGGAATCCCGTCAACATTTGGGTTTTTACGGTTTTATACCTTTTATTATTCTCTCTGCTGCAATCCAGCATCCATCCCGGATTTTGCAGCCTGGTTTAATTCACGGGGGGCACACGTGTGCGTATGTGTTGTACAAAGGCATATATTATTTTAGGGAGACGTGGCATTGGCAAACTTGGGGTGACAAACCAAAGGTAGACAGACGCCGAACTGAATTTTTTTTTTGTTTCTTCCATTTCCTGGGCTTTTTAGATCAATGATGAAATGCACACACGCACACACAGACACACAATATTTCCTGCTTTCAATGCAGCCGCAGGCTCTTTGCAGCATCCCCTTGCGCCAGAGAAACAGATTGAAAATGGAGCAAATCCCCCCCATAATACTTCATAAATAACCTAGGCAGAGCTGCAGGCTTCTGGTTGTCTGAAGGGAGATTTGAGAGGGACGCTCAGAAACGGAGGGAAACTGCCTACTTAACAGGAAAGGAGATTTATTAACGGAGCCATTACTGGCAGCTCAGGACATTTGGGTGCTCAGCCACTACTCCGGTGGCGCCCACCTGCTCATGCCTTCCCCAGCCGTGCGCTCCCCGAACGCCTGCATTGGATGCGCATCGCTTTCTAGCACATCTGGAACAGCCTAGCCGACATGTGTTCAAAACGTTCGGCAAAATGCCATCAAATAAATAACCAGCGCGGAAACCGGGGCACGGAGAGGCTCATCGCCCGGAAAGCGAATTTGGCTGTGCAGCTGGCTGTGCCCGAGATATCCCCCGCCCACCCCCGTCCCCCAGGGCTGATTATAACTGTCAGTCTCCTTTTTTCAGCCGTGTAATTGTAGCTGCTTTCAGCACGGAACCAATTTGGCCCCCAAATAAGGAAACACCGAAGGAAAAAGAACACCAGAACAAGAAGGGAGTCAATTGATTTGCTCCTTTTAGGTCTGTAGAGCCTCCGGAATTTCCACGGAACGGTCGGCTTCAGAAAAATCCCAATTCCGCGGTTAATTCGGGAAGAAAAATTGGCTGACTGTGTAGAAAATGCCCCGTAGATCATTTTAATGGGCTCTTCAGCTGCCTGATCCCCAATCCTTCCACCACGTCCTGATTTATGCCTTGAATGCAGGTAGTCCTCGACGTACGACCACAATTATGAGCCCAAGATTTCTCTTGCTAAGCGAAAAAATTGTGAAGTGACTTTTGTCCCGTTTGACGACTTTTCTGGCTACCGGCGTTAAGCGAATCACTGCAGTAGTTAAGTTAGTAACACGGTTGTTAAAGGAATCTGGCTTCCCCCATTGATGTTGCTTGTCAGAAGGTCGCAAAAGCGGATCACTTGTCCACTGGGACGTTGCCACCGTCATAAATGTGAGTCAAGCATCTGAATGCAAATCACGTGACCACGGGGATGCTACAACGGTCGTAAGGGTGAAAAATGGTCATCGCTCATTTTTTCCAGGCCCGTCGTAACTTTGAACGGTCCCTAAATGAACTGTTGTAAGTCGAGGACTACCTGTATTAATTGGAATCACCGCCGTTGTTAAGTTAGTAACACGGTTGTTAAGTGAGTCGGAACCATTGACTTCGCTCGTCAGAAGGTCCCCAAAGGGGGATCACACGCCGCGGCCGTCATAAACGTGAGCACGTTGCCAAACGTCCAAATTTTGACTACGCGACCCTGGAGTCATGAGGGTGAAAAATGGCCGTAGGTCACATTTTTTTCGGTGCCGTTGTAACTTTGAACGGTCACTAAACAAACGGCTGTAAATCGAGGACTACCTGTGCCCGTAGCTGCTGTGTATCTCAGGAATTCCTCACCTGTACGTCCACCCCACTTCAAGTGGCTTTCTGATCATTTCTGCTCTGCATTAGAAGGCTAGCTCAGAGGCAAGGAATCTGCGGGACGTTCCCTGTGGCGGGCCAGGCTTCCCGTGTGCTTATGGGATTCGTAGTCCCCCTTCAACTGCCAGTGCCCCCCCTCCCCCAATGCCGCCTTTGCAAAATCCAAATTAAAGCGGTTATTGCAATCTTAAAAACCAATGGCCCGGCCAGGACAGATGGACACACGCGTTGTATGGTGAGGCTTTATAATGCGTGCCAAGTCACCCAGAGATTTATAACCCAGACATTATGGTCATCTGTCTGTAATGGAGAGTTAGTTTTTCATTTGCCCTCCTCCCCACGCCTCCTCCTTTCCCCATTTCCCCCTCCCCGCTGTCAAATTATCCCAAGTTATTTGTGTCGCTAGCTTGACCACTGCAAAAATTCACTTAACAACTGCGGCAAGGAAGCAGTCTTAAAACGGGGCAAAGCTCCCTGAACCACTGTCTCGGTTAGCCGTAGACGTGTGGGGCTCAATTGCGGTCGTACGTCGAGGACTTCCTGTACAGCAACGGGAGCTCTGACGCTGATAGGAAGGGAGCGTTTAGCCTGCAAGCAAGGACCGCCGGGGGTCTGAGACAACTCGCCACGGGACAAGAGTTACCTTAAAAGATAGCTCAACAGTCTAATAGCCTGTTATTAACATTCAGCTGTCTGCAATTATTGCAAGTTCGAGGCTCAAGGTGGACTCAGCCTTTCTTTTAATGAAAAGAAAGAGGAGGGGTGACTTGATAGGAGGGTCCCAAAATCTGAGGGGCTGCCAAAAAGAAGAGGGAGTCAAGCTATTCTCCAGAGCACCTTAAGGAAAGGCAGGACGAGAAGCAATGGATGCAAAGGAGAGATCCAACCTAGAACTAGGGAGAAATTTCCCGACAAGAATCAATCAGTGGAACAACTTTTCTCCAGAAGTTGTGAATGCTCCAACACTGGAAGTTGTTAAGAAGAGACTGGACAGCTGTTTTTCTCTGGAATGGTATAGAGCAGTGATGGCTAACCTTTTTACCATCACATGCCAAAAGTGGGGGGAGCATGGTGGGGTCACACGCACGTGTGCCTACACCCATAATTCTAGGCGCTGTGCTCCCCCCGCTTTCATCACGTGATGGCCCGGTAGGCCCGTTTTTTGCTCTCCCCAGGCTCCAGAGCCTTTCTAGGAGCCTGGGGAGGACAAAAACAGCCTTCCCCATCCCCCCAGAGGCCCTCCGCAGGCCGGAAACAGTGTGTTTCCTGACTTCTGGTAGGTCCAGAAGGCCCGAAAATCAGCTGGCTGGCGCACGCATGCGTGCCGGAGCTGAGCTCGCATGCCCACCGATATGGCTCCATGTGTGCCACTTGTGGCACCCGTTCCATAGGTTTGCCATCACGGGTATAGAGTCTCCTGCTTAAAGACCTCCAAGGTCCCTTCCCACTCTCTTACTCCGCTTAGAAATCCACTGTGAATCCAGTTTTGGTCACCACACCATAAAATAGATGTGGAGACTCTGGAAAGAGTGCAGAGAAGAGCAAGAAAGAGGATTAGAGGACTGGAGGCTAAAACACATGAAGAACAGTTGCAGGAACTGGGCCTGGCTAGTCTAGTAAAGAGAAGGATCAGGGGAGACAGGATAGCAGTCTTCCAATATTTGAGAGGCTGCCACAGAGAGGGGAGGGGGGGGGGGTCTACTTGTTTTCCAAAGCACCTGAAAACCAGACAGTGAATGATGGATGGAAACTGATCAAGGAGAGATTCACCCTGGAAAGAAGGAGAAATTTCCTGACAGTGAGAACAATCAACCAACAGAACAGAAGTTGTGAATGCTCCAACACTGGAAGTTTTTAAGAAGAGACTCGACAATCATTTGTTTGAGCAGGAGGTTGGAGTAGAAGGTCCCTCCCGTAACTTCGTTACGTTCTATTCATTCCGCAACCAGGGAGGTGAAGAAAGATGACCAGTAATGATCAGCGGAGACCATCTCCAGTGCCTCCCTCTCCCATTTTTTTTTTTAATTAGATTTATATGCTGCCCTTCTCCGGAGACTCAGGGCGCCTTACAATGAAGCAATAGCCTTCATACTTTTGTATATTTTTTCATACAAGATCAGCTTATTGCCCCCACAAACTGGGTCCTCAATTGACCTACCTTAGAAAGGATGGAAGGCTGAGTCAACCTTGAGCCTGGTGAGATTCGAACTTCCAGTAATTGCAGACAGCTGATGTTAATCACAATGCTTTTAGTCTGCTGAGCTCTCTCTTTATTACTGATTTATATGCCGCCCTTCTCCAGAGACTCAGGGCGGCTTACAATGTGTTAAGCAACAGCCTTCATACTTTTGTATATTTTATACCAAGTCAGCTTATTGCCCCCACAAACTGGGTCCTCAATTGACCTACCTTAGAAAGGATGGAAGGCTGAGTCAACCTCGAGCCTGGTGAGATTCAAACTTACAGTAATTGCAGACAGCTGAATGCTCTTCTTTCTTTCTTTCTTTCTTTCTTTCTTTCTTTCTTTCTTTCTTTCTTTCTTTCTTTCTTTCTTTCTTTCTTTCTTTCTTTCTTTCTTTCTTCTTCTTTTTTAATTTGATTTTTATGCCGCCCTTCTCCAGAGACTCAGGGCGGCTTACAATGCGTTAAGCAACAGCCTTCATACTTTTGTATATTTTATACAAAGTCAGCTTATTGCCCCCACAAACTGGGTCCTCAATTGACCTACCTTAGAAAGGATGGAAGGCTGAGTCAACCTTGAGCCTCGAACTTGCAATAATTGCAGACAGCTGAATGTTAATAACAGGCTACTCAGCCTGTTGAGCTATCTGAGGCTCTTTATCAAGCTTTGTCTAGCTTTGCTAAGCAGGCAGGCTGGATCTCATCCTCCCCCCCCCCTCCCCTCCCTTCCTTTTCCCCATCAGCAAGAAAAATAGCCCCAGCAACCGCCCCATTAGACCCATTCCCCGAGATTTATCGGAAAGCACTTTGGCGGTACATAGCCCGAGCGCATTTTTATGTTTATTGTGGGTGTCATTAGCAAAGCAGATTTAAAGCAAGCCGTGACTGGTAGAAATTGGCTTTTTTTTTTTTTCCTTCTCCCCTTCCCAATCAAAAAATGGCTCTATTAACGGATTTGCGTGTGCAGCTTGCAAAATGATGCATTGGCCCAGGTTGTGCCAAGCCTTGGAGGTATCAGAAAACATGGATTTTGTGTGTGTGTGTGTGTGTGTCTCTGGTTAACAGCCTGCATGTTGCACCGGCCTAGGAAACATCAGGCCATCAAGAGGGCAGTTTATATTCAGACAGAATTGACACTATTGGTCGGAGAGGCGATGGCCAACCAATTTGCCTTTTCCTCAGCTTTGGAAAGTTGCAGGGCTGCCACAAAGAAGAGGTTGGGGGTGGGAGGTTGGGGGTAAACCTGTTCTCCAAAGTATCGGAAGGCAGGAGAAGAAGCAATGGATGGCAACTCACCAAGGAGAGAAGCAACCTGGAGCTAAGAAGGAATTTCCTGACAGTGAGAACAATTCATCCGTGGGACAGCTGGCCACCAGAAGTTGTGGGAGCTCCATCAATGGAGGCTTTTAAGAAGAGACTGGCCAAGCACTTCTCTGGAATGATATAGGACAGTGATGGCTAACCTTTTTGCCATTGCATGCCGAAAGCGGGGTGGTCGCGCACATTCATAATTCTCTGCGCCCTGCCCTCCCACGCATGCGTGCATGACCCCCCATGTTTCCCCAGCTTTTGGCATGTGATGGCCCAGTAGGCCTGTTTTTGCCCTCCCCAGGCTCCAGAGGCTTTCTAAGAGCCTGGGGAGGGCAAAAACAGCCTTCCCCACCTCCCCAGAGGCCCTCCGGAGGCCGGAAACAGCCCGTTTGCCGACTTCCATTGGGCCCAGAAGGCCCAAAAATCAGCTGGCCAGCGCGCGCATGCCTGCTAGAGCTGAGTTAGGGCGACGCTCGCGTGCCCACCAATATGGCTCTGCGTGCCACCTGTGGCACGCGTGCCATAGGTTTGCCATCAGGGGTGTTAAGGATATTGTTGTTGTGTTAGCAACCAGCAGAGTATAATGCACAGAGAAACGTTGCTGAGAGCAATGAAATAAGAGATACGTGCAAACTGGTTTATCAAAAGTTTTCTTTATAGTGGAAAATAAACAATCTCGTAGTCTTTTAAACAGTCCAAGTCTTTGCCAGTTAATTCAGTCCAGTAATACAAAAAGCTTCTTACCACACAAACAGTAGTTGGTTAGAATAACAAGCCCACTCTGGGCTTGTTCACAAACCCCGATGGTAGCAGATCCACCCACACACACGATGATAGCACAATGGTAGCTTATCATCAACTGAATACATGACAGTACCTTTCTTAAATACGTTTACAACTAATTACAGCATGACTCAGCATTACAATGATGCAGCATTAAAACTTAAAGTCACAGAACACAAATATTGCCTGGACAACCTGTTAGGCTCAAACCATATCCTAACAAGGGGTATAGACTCTCTTGCTTGAGCAAGGGTTGGACTAGAAGACCTCCAAGGTCCCTTCCAACTATGTCACTCTTTTATTCTGTAAAATAACAATTATTCTGAGACTCTAAAAGGATTTCAGAGAAGAGCAACCAGGTCGATAAGGGGACTGGAGGCTAAAACATATGAAGAACAGTTGCAAGAACTGGGCATGGCTAGTCTAGTGAAAAGAAGGACCTGGGAGGACATGATATGATAGTCTTCCAATATTTGAGGGGCTGTCAGAGAGAGTAAAGGGGTTCATCCTATCCTCCAAAGCACCAGAAAGCAGGACAAGAAGCAATAGAGGGAAACTAAGGAGAGAGAGAGAGAGAGCCTCAGATAGCTCAACCGGCTGAATAGTCTGTTATTAGCATCCCCCAAATCCCACTCCTGGCTGACCCCCCCCCCCCCCCCCAGCCCACCCTTCCCGGGAGTCCCCATGCGGCCTACTCTAGAATAGAGTAGAGTAGGGTAGCGTAGAGTAGGGTAAAGTAGAATAGAATAGGAGAGTAGAGAGTAGGAAAGTAGAGTAGAAATAGAATAGAATAGAATAGAATAGAATAGAATAGAATAGAATAGAATAGAATAGAATAGAATAGAATAGAATAGAATAGAATAGAATAGAATAGAATAGAATAGAATAGAATAGAATAGAAGTAGAGTAGAACAGAACAACAGAACAGAACAGAATAGAATATAACAGGAGTAGAGTAGAGTAGGAGTAGAGTAAAATAGTAAAGAAGTGTAGAATAGAATAGAAGTAGAGTAGAATAGGAGTAGAACAGAACAGAAAACCAGAACAGAATAGAACAGAATAGGAGTAGAGTAGGAGTAGGAGTAGGAGTACAGTAGAATAGTATAGAAGTATAGTAGAATAGAATAGAATAAAATAGAATAGGAGTAGAGTAGGAGTAGAAGTAAAGTAGAATAGAATAGAAGTAGAGTAGAATAGGAATAGAATAACTTTATAGTTACTTTGAATGTACATGAATTGGCATACATTAAAATGAAAGTTTATTGCCTATAGCTCTCAAAGGGTCACCACCTCCAATATACACTACATGAATGTGACTAAATAAATAAATAAATATGTATATACCCACGTATATTATATGACGCAGAGAGACAACACAGTCTAGTTCGGATGTATACATGTACATGGCGAGAAAAACTTACCTTGCGAGTTTAAAAGATGGATGGCATATAGGGAACAAAGCTGTTCCAGAATCTGGTAAAAGTCCTGCTAGAAATACTTCGAAACCTTGGGGGGGGGGGGGGAGTGCCTTGTGAAACTTTTTCACACCTACAACTGTTGCAGCATCCCCTCCCCGCCCCCCATCAAAACCCAGACACTGGCCACCGGCTCGTATTTATGACGGTCGCAGTGTCCCAGGGTCACGCCATCCCCTTTTGCAACCTTCTGACAAGCAAAATCAATGGGGGGGGGGGTGGTAAGCCCGATTCGCTGCTTTCATTCGTTTAACAACCACGATAAGGAAGGTGGCAAAGTTGGGGCAAAACTCAAACTTGACCACTCACCGGTTTAAGCCCCAGAAACGTTGGGCTTCATGGTGGTCGTAAATGGAGGACCCCCTGTATCCCAAAAACCCTTGCTCCAAGTCTTGTCGTGAATGACCGGCCTTCAGTCAGTCCTTGAAGGCAAGCATTGTTGAGGCTGGGGGGGTGGGGGGAAGGGGGGACGGGACGATGTTGTTTCATTGGCAGCAATAACACAACTGTTGGTCCAGCTTCTTGGTGGTGTAGAGTATAGGGACACGGGGGTCCTTCACAGCCAGGTAAAAAAGTAGGCGTACGAAGAAGGACTTTGCAGTCCAATTCCTGGAAATTGGGGGGAGCTTACAAGGATGGGGGGGGGGCAGAGGAGAAAGGAGATGAGGAACTAAGCAAAGGGTGGGTGTGAGCCAGATCCCCCTGTTTCATGTGTGATGGGCGAGGGGGGGGGCATCCTGGCACCCAACTTGGAAAACTTTGCCTTCCCCCCCCCCCAAAAAAAATTGCTTTAAAACAGGGGTCTCCAAGCTTGGCCACTTTAAGCCTGGCGGACTCCAACTCCCAGAATTCCTCAGCCGGCTTTGCTTTAAGCCCGGCGGACTCCAACTCCCAGAATTCCTCAGCCAGCTTTGCTGGCTGGGGAATTCTGGGAGTTGAAGTCCGCCAGGCTTTAAAGTGGCCAAGCTTGGAAACCATCCGCGATTATCTTTTCTCTTATTCGGAGTTAAACTTTTGGTTTGAAGTGCTTGTGTTCTTTTTCTTTTCTTTTGTGTGTATGTTTCCCCCCCCCCCCCCTTCTTCCTTCTTCCCCCCCCCCACCCCATTGGTTTTCTCCCACCCACCCCTGCCCCCCCCTCTGGCTTGCCAGGGCCTGGGAAGATTTTCATGGCCTGGTGAACAACAGCGGCCGCTGAATGAGCCTCCTCCCTCCCTCTGTCACAGGCCCAGGGTAGGGCACCATCTTTCTTCTTACACATTACAGGATGTACCTCTCGGCCAGAGATTCTGCCCTCTCTTTCTCCCCCCCCCTCCTCCTCCTCCTCTGGCACCATTCGCACTCACGCCCGCTCCAACGGAGCTGCAGTTCCATTTCTAAATCCTGCAGCCTTGAGATACTCCAGGCTGGCTAGTTTTTTTCCACTTAATCCATGGCTTTTTCTAATATATAACCAGCCACGTTAAACCCCATCCTTAACCAAACTAAAGAGAATTATTCCATCCTGCAGGGGATGATCCTTTATGAGGGTCTCATGCAAGAAGAGGTTATTTGGGGGGAGCCCATGCTAAATTCTGGGGGCATCCAGGCCCCTTAAACACCTTACCTGTGTGTCCCCCCCCCTTTGAAAGAGCACCTGGCCTATTGCCGAGGCCCTTCTTGAGGCCGAGAGGTATATCCTTAGCTTGTTTGTGTTGTGTGAATGTGGGGCCATCGAGTGCGGAGGGAGGAGGGCCCCCAATCCAGCCAGCTTGCCATCTCACCCGCCAACACAGCTGGCAGACCGGCAGTCCGGACACAACCCGCCAGCTCCAAATTACCCCCTCTCGGCTTCTAAAAACGCAACACCACAAACTGGGAAGGGCTTCTGGCAGGGGAGTGACCACGTCGTCCCAGCATCTTCCATCCAATTTGGCCGGTTGACTTGCTGCGAAAGCCCAATTTTGCTGCCACGAAAGCGCGTCCATCTCTGTAGAACTGAGGCCCAGCGAAAGAACAGCAATAGCACTTAGACTTACATACCGCTTTATAGTGTTTTACAGCCCTCTCTAAGCGATTTACAGAATCGGTGTATTATCTCCAGCAATCTGGGTCCTCATTTGGGAAGGACGGTAAGGCTGAGTCAACTTTGGACGGGATTGAACTGTTGGCGGTGAGCAGAGTCAGAATTGCCTTCCAACCACTGCGCCACCCTGTGGTTCAAAGGGGGAAGGAAGAAGAAACAGGGTGCTTAGAAGAGCCGTGGTGGCACAGAGGTTAGAAGGCAGCAATGCAGGCTGACTCTGCCCACAGCAAAGAGTTCGATTCAGACCGGCTCAAGGTCGACTCAGCCTTCCAACCATCCGAGGTGGGTAAAATGAGGACCCACATTGTTGGGAGACAATATGCTGACTCCATAAACCACTTCCAGAGGAGTTGTAAAGCACTACGAAGCGTTTAAGTCTATTAAATGACTATGCCCAAAAGATTGAGGGGGCCAGAGAGCATCGTCAGCACCCACTGAGGGTCACCCAATCGTGGTCCTCCCCCCCCCCCTCAACTTTTGGGAAGGAGGAGGACCAGAGGAACATCCCAAAACAAAATTAGCCAGGACAAACCTACAGGGCTGCTCCCTTTGATTTCATGTTGTTGTATTTTTATTTAACGTTTTTTCTTCATTTCATGTTGCTGTTGTAAACGTGTGTACTGCCTGTGGCAAGATGCTCGCGATGCAGGGCGAGGTGGGGCCGGGCTCATCCTTGATCCTGAAGAGCAAATTCCCAAGCTAGCTTTGATCTGCCTTCGTGGTTGGCTTGACGTTCCAACTACGAAGATCTTCCTCCCAGGTGCAATTGACGGGCCTTTATTTTTCTGTGGTCGCTGTGTGTGTTTCATTTCCAAGCATCCGGCCGGTTGTAATGGGAGGAAGAAAGAAAACCCCGCTTAGAAAAGTTTTGTATCAGGGGTGAAATGCTCTGTTTCGGACCGAATCACCTGATCCGGTAGCGATGGAGGCGGGTGGTTCGGAGAACTGGTAGCAAAAATACCTGCCCGCCGCCCCCCCCCCCCCAATGCCCAGTTTAGCCATGCAATCATCAAGGTGTTTTTTTTTTAATTTAAAGCATTTTTTCTACAACCTCTTCGGATGAAAAAATGCTTCTAAAAGCCTCTGATGATCGCGCGGCTCAGCTGGGATCGTCAAAGGCTTTTAAAAGCATTTTTTTCTACACCCTCTAGAAAAAATGCTTTGAAATGCCTCTGACGATCCCAGCTGAGTTGCCTGATCGTCAGAGGCATTTAAAAGAAAAAAAAAGCCTCTGACGATCAGGCAACTCAGCTGGGATCGTCAGAGGCATTTAAAAGCATTTGTTCTACAACCTCTAAAGAGGTTGTAGAAAAAATGGTTTTTAAATTAAAAAAAATAATTGGCCACGCCCACTGAGTCACATTACCCACCACCACCACCAAGCCACGCCCACAGAACCAGTAGTAACACACTTTAGATTTCACCACTAGGTTCAATCTTGGCAACTTGAAGACTTGTGGACTTCAAGTCCCAGAATTCCCCAGCCAGCTTGGCTGGCTGGGGAGTTCTGGGAATTGAAGTCCACAAATCTTCAAGTCACCAAAGTTGGACGCCAGTGGCCTAAATTTAGGTTTCTATCCAGGACAGTCCAATTTAAGCCTCTCCCCCCCCCAGGTTTTATGCACATCACACACAAACGTTGCGCTACTGTGACTGCTGTCCGCCATCTTGACTTTCATTTGCCTTGCTTTGTGAGCTCCCCTGTTTTTTCCGTTCACTAGTTAATCTCCGAACCATAGATTGCAGGATTGCAGGAACGAGCAACTCGGCTGACGAAACGCCAAGCTCTTAAGCGGGAAGTGGGGGGGGGGAGTGAGGATGCCTGGAACAACAACAACAACACACACACCCACACACACAACAAAAAGCCTCCCACAATAAAATGAGCAGACTTCCCTAGGCAGTCCAGGAAGAGAGCCTGAACAGGTGTTGGTTTTACTATCTTCCATCAGTAACAAGCTTTGTTGGCATTGTGCAACAATTACACAGAAACCCAAATCACCTTGATGAACGAAATGTTTGATTGCACACATATCTGCTCCTTTTTTTTTTTTTTTTAGCAATTACAGCGCAAAGTTGGGCTTGAGATGGGCTCCAGCTTTACCATTTTTTGAAGAAAAAAAATATATTGTTTCCCTCCGCGTGTTCCCTCTTATCCAGCTGTTGCCTTTGAAGTCAGCGGAAGGAGACCGCTCACTCCCCGATAACTCGCTGCAGAACAATTTCAGCAATTCTGTTTAATTATTTGAAATAATCATTCCCATTCCCATTTCGTTTTGTCCTTCCTTTGGCCTCCTTTCTTTAAGAGCACTTAGACTTATATGCCGCTTCATAGAGCTTTACAGCCCTCTCTAAGCAGTCTATAACAGGGGTCCCTAACCTCTGGGCCACGGCCCACTAGCGAGCCACTGCCTATTCGCAACTGGGCCACGTAAGTGGCAGGCCAGTGTTTACGTGTGTGCTCGACTCGTACAACTTGAGTTGCACATTCATGTGTGTGCCGGCTCGGGCGAATCAAGCTACGCACATATATGTGCTAACCCGATGCTCATGCAGTCCAGTTCCCCTCTCCTGCCCCCACAAGGTTTGGGGTCCACTGGTCTTCATATTCAGCATATTGCTCCCCCAACAATGTGGGTCCTCATTTTACTGACCTCAGAAGAATGGAAAGCTGAGTCAACCTCGAGCCGGTCAGGATCGAACTGCTGGCAGTCGGCGGAGTGAGCCTGCAATACTGCATCCTAACCACTGCTGCACTTCGGCTCTTTAATGATTCTATTCCATCATTTCTTCGATATTAGTAATAACTCTTGTCTGGCGGCGAGTTGTCTCGCAGCAAGTTGGCCATGGCAAGGTGTCACAGACTAGGGGTCTCAAACTCAAGGCCCGGGGGCCGGATCCGGCCCACGGGGTGCTTAGATTTGGCCCGCGGGGTAGCCCTGAAGGACTGGCCTGTGGGGCCTCTGCCAGCGAAAACAGAGCTCAGGACGGCCGCAGGTGGCTCTCCCACGCACTGTTTTCACTGGCAGAGGGTTGCAGGAGGCTATCGCAGTTGAAAATGGAGCTCGGGAGCCCGTTTTCGCTGGCAGAGCGCTTGGGCCACCACAGGCGGCCCCAACAGAAGTGATGTCGAGCTGGCCACGCCCACGCTGGTCCCCCCCGAGGTCAAACACAACCGTGATGCGGTGGTGACACCCCTGTCTTAGACCCTGAAGTCTCGTAGTCTCACCCACGCCAACCACATGGGAAGCCCCAAGCACTGTGCCAACCTGCAGGCAGGCCAAGGAAAATGGATCCTTTGGGGGTGAAGGGTGCTTTCTGGGTTTGGGGAAAATGATTGGCATCCTTGCGGCAGGCTGCTGAGGCTGGCTGGCAAAGGGCTCCGTGTCCACATGAGGACTTAGCCTATTACACGCATCGACCCTTCCTCCCGTAGGGAGCCATCAGTTACGTCTGCTCTGCTGTTTCAAAGAGAGACCCTCTGGATAGAGGTCACAAAGCAGGAATGGGCAGACGTACATAAAAGAGAGAAAGATGGAACTAGAGTGGTCAGCTTCATTGGGGAAAGGGGGGAGAATTCAGTCCCATGAAAGGAGAGTTTGCAGGTTAACCGTTTTGACGTGGCAGATGCCTCCCAGACCTCTTACCCCAGAGTTTCCCTCCACATTTCTGGCTTTGTGGACCAGGGGGAAGGGGCGGGGGATGGTTCCATTCGAGAGACTGGCAAGCGCACACACGCGTGCAGCTCCATTTACTCGGAACGGCACGCATACCGCTCACTTGACGGGAGCACACCTGCTCGCCCGCTTCTCGCACAAATGAAGATGGCACGCACACTCTTGCCAGTCATTTCTGCAGCCCTGTTGCAAATCCGTCATGGCCTCCTAGTGCGGCCGCGGGCCCACAGGTTGGGGACCCGTCTCTTAAGACCACCATCACCCGTACACCCCATTCCTCCATCCAACAGAACCACAAGGGAGACGATGCTCTGCGAGGTTTGGAGAGCATCCAAATTGGGGGAACAGTTAGCCGCCTCCTTCCCGCCTCGCATCAAAGCCAGTTCGACACTCCCATCATCTCGTTTGCGCCGGGACTCTCTTTATCATGCAAAAGGCCATCAACTCTTAACAAGCCAGCTGGCCGGCACTTTCCCGGCCCTTAATGGGCTGTTAGCTGCATTCATGCACCCTCAGGGTCCGAGCAGAAAGAGCTGCTTGGCAGTGTGTAGCACACCCTCGACAGGCGGCCCCCGGCGGAGCTTAATGGTTCCAGGAAGTATTTTGCTGCTTCTGCGAGGGAGAGACCCCCCCCTCCCCCCTGCACCCCCAAGCTTAGCTCATTAGTTGCTTGGTGCTCACAAACTCAGTTGCAGCTGCTGTGTCTTACGATCTGTTTTCCTCTTCCTCTGTGTTGCAGGGATAACTCCAGCTTCCGAAACACCAAGATCACATTGTGACAAGGAAGTGACAATGCAACACCAATCAGCTCCTCTTCGGTCCAGCCTGGAGACGGAGGGAAGGCACCTCCCTCAACGCCCCTGCAGTCAAAGCTTGCGGGACAGCCTGGACCCTTGACCTTCAAGATGGCCTTTACACCCGTGTCAAAGACTGACCTTCCGGCAGACCAGGGACCTGCCAGGCCGAGCAGGGAAAACTGTCCTCGGCGTTCCTCGGGACCCTTCCCACCCGGCTTCTCTCCGGGCAGCTCCTCTTGTTAAGGGCCCACATCTGCCCGGAGGGTTTCCAGTATTATGAGGGTCTCCGCTGCGGCAGAGGCCCTCGGAGAATTGGCACCCCTTCCTCTGCCAATAAACCATTAGGCTCCTACTTGGTGGTCCTCCTCCTCCTTGCGTCTTGCTTGTGAAATGGGAGGTGCGGGAATCTGGTTTAGAAAGCCGGCCAAGCTGACGTCGGAAGCCCCTTCTTGGATTTGCAGCAGATCAGACCGGCGAATGCAAATGAGGGGCCAGGCTGCATTAATTTAGAATTAATTGTCAAGAGCCCTGGTGGCGCAGTGGTTTGAGTGCAGCATTGCCGGCAAATTCTGCCCACAGCCAGGAGCTCGATCTTGACCAGCTCAAGGTTGACTCAGCCTTCCATCCTTCTGAGGTCGATAAATTGAGGACCCCGTTTGTTGGGGGCAAGAGGCTGACTCTGTAAACCATTTAGAAAGAGCTGTAAAGCACTGTAAAGTAGTATATAAATCTTAAGTGTTAGTGCTAGTGTTATTTGGTCACAGCCCGGGTCCTCAAACTACAGCCGTGGGCCGCATATTGCCCACCGAAGCTGGCCCGCACGGGACCACGAGGCTGCCCCGCCCACATTACCCCGCCCACCCTTTGGCTGAGCCACAGAACTTGCCTTCATGAGCCCCATGGGCTGGAACCAGAAGGTAAGGCCAACATTTTTGGCCTGCAGAATGCTGCTGGAGGTGGGGGAGGTGATAAACAGGGTGCACGGAGGCCCTGTTTGACCTGGAGGACTCTGCAGGCCAAAAACAGGACACACGGAGGCAGATAGACAGAGGAAGGGAGGGAAATGAAGAGACAAGACACAGAGATAGACAGAGGAAAGGAGGGAGGGATAGAGATTGAGATCTCCAGTAATGGAGCAACCACAACTTCTGAAGGCAATTTCTGGTTAATTGTCCTCACTTAGGAAGCTTCTCTCCTTGGTGAGTTTCCATCCATTGTTTCTTGTCCTGCTCCTCAGGTGCTTTGGAGAACAATTTGACCCCCTCCTCTTTATAGCAGCCCCTCAAATACTGGAAGACTGCTATTATGTCATCCAGGAGTGAAATCCAGCAGGTTCTGGTAGTGGAAAGTTTGAGCAGTTCAGTTCGGAGAACTGGCAAATACTACCTCTGGCTGGCCCCAGAGTGGGGTGGGAATGGAGATTTTGCTGTATCCTTCCCCTGCCACTGTTCTGCCCCAGCTACGGACCCCAAAGAACGCAGCACGCACAAAGTCTGTACAAACCTTAGTTTACTAAATTAAATCAGTCTTTTTCAAACAAAGGCTGTTAATTCACTTTCTTAACAGCCTACAAGAATCCAAAGAATAAATAATCGTAATCTTACTAGGATTGGCAGAAAGCCCAGAAGCAATTTGCAGAGAACAAAGATCAGGACGCGAAGGAGAGTAAATGAAGTTGTTCCCTACAAATTACTTCAGTAGGTGTTCCTGCTTAAATAGGCTAAGGGAGTGGCTACTTAGCCCCAAGCATTACTCTCAAGAAGACCTCCTCTTGAGGAGCCACTCCTGCCTTTTGGCAGCTCTACGCACCCCTGCATCGAGAAGAGGCTCCTCCTCTTCTTCCTCTTCACTTATGGGAGCTTCTGGAGGTTCTGAAGGCCCTGGCTGAATCCCCACCTCTGGCACCACATCTTCTCCAGCCTCCTCATTGTCTGACTCAAGCGCCAGCTGCACAGGCTACTGGCGCAGCACCACACCAGCCTCCTCGCTGTCGGAATCAGCTACTAGCTGCACATGCTGCGTATGGGCCACATCAGTCACGCCCACCAAGCCACACCATGCCCACCAAGCCACGCGCACAGAACCGGTAGTAAAAAAAATTGGATTTCACCACCGATGTCACCCCTAATTCTTCTTTTCTTTAGACTAGCCAGACCCAAAACCTATAGCTTCTTCATATGGTTTAGTCTCCAGGCCTTTGATCATCTTAGTTTTAAAGTTGCCAGGATTGAGAAAGACGGCTTATTAAAAGGAGCCATAGTCAGAGTTAGGAGAACTCCCTGCCTGTAGGCTGAGCTCAAGTCAGCAAGTCGTGACCGAATTTCCCTTCTCGTAATTTAAATGTGCCGAGCGTCCTAAAGCAAAGAGCCTAGCAAAACGCCATTGATTTTTCTTCCTTTTTTTTTTATTGCTTATCTATTTGGTGGTACGTGTCTGCCCGCAGAATCACACAATCATTACGCAATTGTAATGGGGGTGGGGGTGGGGTTGTTTCTTTGCCATTATTCCCCTGCTCCCTGAGAAAATCCTGACGTATCTCCGATGCCTTTTCCTCCGACTCAGGCTCACGGTGACCGATGGAAGGAAAGTGAAGTTTGATCAGTTAACTGTGACAAGGATGGGAGAGGCAGACAAAGAGCTGGGAAAGAAGGGCTTTGCAAGGGCCAGGCATCCAGCAGTGGGCCAGGTGCCAAATGTAAGCTACAAGAGAAGAGAAGAAAGAAAAGAAGGGAGGGAGGGATGAAGGAAGGAGGGAGGGAAGGTGAGGAAAGAAAGAAAAAAAGGAAAGGAAAGAAAGATGAAGGAAGGAAGGAAGGAAGGAAGGAAGGAAGGAAGGAAGGAAGGAAGGAAGGAAGGAAAGCCCATTTAGAAGACAGAAGATTGGTATTGTTATATGATTACTGGGTAAGAGAAAGAGAAGGAAGGAAGGAAGGAAGGAAGGAAGGAAGGAAGGAAGGAAGGAAGGAAGGAAGGAAGGAGAAAAAGGGAATTAAAAAGCCCATTTAGAAGACAGGAATGGTATTGTAAGGTTATATGATTGCTGGGTAAGAGAGAAAGAAAGAAAAAGAAAGAAAAGGAAAAAGGAAAGAAAGAAGCCCATTTAGAAGATGGAGGAATGGTATTATAAGGTTATATGATTACTGGGTAAGAGAGAGAGAAAGAAAGAAGAAAGAAAGAAAGAAGAAAGAAAGAAAGAGAAAGAAAAGAAAGAAAGAAAGAAAAAGAAAGAAAGAAAAAGAAAGAAAGAAAGAAAGAAAGAAAGAAAGAAAGAAAGAAAGAAAGAAAGAAAGAAAGAAAGAAAGAAAGAAAGAAAGAAAGAGAAAGAAGCCCATTTAGAAGACGGAGGAATGGTATTGTAAGGTTATATGATTACTGGGTGAGAGAGAGAGAGAGAGAGAAAGAAAGAAGCAAGCCCATTAAGAAGATGGAGGAATGGTATTATAAGGTTATATGATTACTGAGTAAGAGAGAAAGAAAGAGATAGAGTAGGAAAGAAAGAAAGAGAAAAGAAAGAAAGAAAGATGGCCACCACTGAATCTCTCTCCCTCCATCCTGCTCTCTCTTTAATACAAACAACCAAATTAAAAGCAAACTTGAGTCACGCAGCCATCTCTAAAATAAAGTTGCCGAAAAATCTCAGAAACGGCTTTGATTAAGGGAGCCGCAGAGTTCCCCAGCCCTCCAGCTCTTGGGATCAAAGGACCATCGCTTTACCCACCCTGAGACTTTTATCTCTGCTTCAACAGCGGTTCTGCTCTTTGTGGTGAAATCTTACCACGAACCAGGAGTAGCTGAAGAAAGTAACGAGGGAGATGATGAAAACTGAAGGTTTTTCATCATTTGTATACAAATATCCTAGCCTTCTTTTGACACGGCATCCTGAGCTCGTTCATTTGCTTTGTGCAAACATCACTCAGTTTTGAACTCCCCTGGATCAGCCCTGGATTCAGTGATGGGTTTCAAATTTTTTTACTACCGGTTCTGTGGGATTGGCTTGGTGGGCAGGGGAAGGATACTGCAAAATCTCCATTCCCTCCCCAATCGAGGGGAAGGATACTGCAAAATCTCCATTTCCTCCCGATCAGCTGGGACTTGGGAGGCAAAGAATAGATGGGGGTGGGGCCAGTCAGAATTTTTCCTACCGATTCTGTGGGTGTGGCATGGTGGGCGTGACATGGCTTGGTGGGTGTTGCTTGGTGGGTGTGGCAGGGGAAGGATACTGTAAAATCTCCATTCCCACCCCAATCGAGGGGAAGGATACTGCAAAATCCCCATTTCCTCCCGATCAGCTGGGACTCGGGAGACAGAGAATAGATGGGGGCGGGGGCAGTCAGAATTTTTCCAACCGATTCTCTGAACTACTCAAAATTTCTGCTACCGGTTCTCCAGAACTGGTCAGAACCTGCTGAAACCCACCTCTGCTGGCACTATGCCGTCCTATTTAGCCATGTTTCCGACCCCGGGCGCATGCATGGAAGGCACGCACGCAAGCAAACCACATATGTGGAAGGAGCACGCATGTAGCGTGTGTGTGTGCGTGGAGCGAACTGGTGGTAACAATATCTGAAACCCACCACTGCATAGATCCCATGAAGATGATCCCATGAAGTATTAATATCACTTTATAGTGGCCTTGGTAAGGCCACACTTTGAATATTACATCCAGTTTTTAGTTACTGCAATATAAAATTAATATCGAGACTCTAGAAAGAGTGCAGAGAAGAGCAACAAAGATGATTAGGGGGCTGGAGCAGGGGTGAAATGTTCCCGGTTTGCACAAGATCAGCCAAACCAGTAGCAATAGCAGTTGCTTTGGCTGCTATTGCTACTGGTGGCTCGGAGAACCGATAATGATGGTGGCATGAGGTTCCACCCACCCGGTCATCGTTACTTCCTGGTTTTAACCAGGAAGTAACCTGTTTGTTACCCTGTCCGTATGTGCAGAAGGGTTTGCGCACACGCAGAGGGTCCACACACGCATGGGATACACGTAAGCGAGCAAAGCACACGTGATGCGCGCACACACTTCCAAACCGGTTGGGAAGGTAAATAGATTTCGCCCCTGAGGCTCCAGTCAGAACTGAAGAAGCTTCTTGGTTGAGAAGCAAAATGACTTCAAAGAAAAACCAGAAAGTCCAGTTGCCACTTGAAAAAAAAAAGAAAAAAGCCCCTTTGGGATACGAAGAAGAGTTGCAGGACATGGGGATGTCTAGTTCAGGGGTCTCCAACCTTGGCAACTTTGAGACTTGTGGACTTCAACTCCCAGAATTCCTCAGCCAGCAAAACTGTAAGACTTGGGGACTTCAACTCCCAGAATTCCTCAGCCAGCAAAACTGTAAGACTTGGGGACTTTAACTCCCAGAATTCCTCAGCCAGCAAAGCTGTAAGACTTGGGGACTTCAACTCCCAGAATTCCTCAGCCAGCAAAACTGTAAGACTTGGGGACTTCAATTCCCAGAATTCCTCAGCCAGCAAAACTGTAAGACTTGGGGACTTCAACTCCCAGAATTCCTCAGTCAGCAAAGCTGGAAGACTTGTGGACTTCAACTCCCAGAATTCCTCAGCCAGCAAAACTGTAAGACTTGGGGACTTCAACTCCCAGAATTCCTCAGCAGCAAAGCTGTAAGATTTGTGGACTTCAAATCCCAGAATTCCTCAGCCAGCAAAACTGTAAGACTTGTGGACTTCAACTCCCAGAATTCCTCAGCCAGCAAAACTGTAAGACTTGGGGACTTCAACTCCCAGAATTCCTCAGCCAGCAAAACTGTAAGACTTGTGGACTTCAACTCCCAGAATTCCTCAGTCAGCAAAGCTGGAAGACTTGTGGACTTCAACTCCCAGAATTCCTCAGCCAGCAAAACTGTAAGACTTGTGGACTTCAACTCCCAGAATTCCTCAGCCAGCAAAGCTGTAAGATTTGTGGACTTCAACTCCCAGAATTCCTCAGCCAGCAAAACTGTAAGACTTGGGGACTTCAACTCCCAGAATTCCTCAGTCAGCAAAGCTGGAAGACTTGGGGACTTCAACTCCCAGAATTCCTCAGTCAGCAAAGCTGGAAGACTTGTGGACTTCAACTCCCAGAATTCCTCAGCCAGCAAAACTGTAAGACTTGTGGACTTCAACTCCCAGAATTCCTCAGCCAGCAAAGCTGGAAGATTTGTGGACTTCAACTCCCAGAATTCCTCAGCCAGCAAAACTGTAAGATTTGTGGACTTCAACTCCCAGAATTCCTCAGTCAGCAAAACTGTAAGACTTGGGGACTTCAACTCCCAGAATTCCTCAGTCAGCAAAGCTGGAAGACTTGTGGACTTCAACTCCCAGAATTCCTCAGCCAGCAAAACTGTAAGACTTGTGGACTTCAACTCCCAGAATTCCTCAGCCAGCAAAGCTGTAAGATTTGTGGACTTCAAATCCCAGAATTCCTCAGCCAGCAAAACTGTAAGACTTGTGGACTTCAACTCCCAGAATTCCTCAGCCAGCAAAACTGTAAGACTTGGGGACTTCAACTCCCAGAATTCCTCAGCCAGCAAAACTGTAAGACTTGTGGACTTCAACTCCCAGAATTCCTCAGCCAGCAAAGCTGTAAGACTTGTGGACTTCAACTCCCAGAATTCCTCAGCCAGCAAAGCTGTAAGACTTGTGGACTTCAACTCCCAGAATTCCTCAGCCAGCAAAACTGTAAGACTTGTGGACTTCAACTCCCAGAATTCCTCAGCCAGCAAAACTGTAAGACTTGGGGACTTCAACTCCCAGAATTCCTCAGCCAGCAAAACTGTAAGACTTGGGGACTTCAACTCCCAGAATTCCTCAGCCAGCAAAACTGTAAGACTTGTGGACTTCAACTCCCAGACTTCAACTCTCAGACTTGAACTCCCCAAGTCTTAAAGTTGCCAAGGTTGGTGACCCCCGGTCTAGTTTAATGAAAAGAAGGACTAGGAGGGACATGATAGCAATCTTCCCATATCTGAGGGGCTTCTACAAAGAGGAGAGGCTCAATTTATGACAGCCATTAAAGTAAAGATATATATTACTGAAAAGAAAGACAGTTTAATGAAAAGAAGGACCAGCAGAAACATGATAGCAGTCTTCCAATATCTCAGGGGCTGCCCCAAAGAAGAGGGAGTCACGCTATTCTCCAAAGCATCTGAAGGCCAGACAAGAAGCAATGGATGGAAACTCTCTCTACCAAGGAGAGAACCAACCTAAGGAGGAATTTGATGACAGTGGAACAATTTGCCCCCAGAAGTTGTGGGTGCTCTTAACACTGGAGGCTTTTAAGAAGAGATTGGGCTGCCATTTGTCTGCAATGGGATAGAGTCTCCTGCTTGAGCAAGCGGGGTGGACTAGAAGACCTCCAAGGCCCCTGCCAACCCTGCTACTCTGTCATATTCCGCAACAGCCTCCTGCATCCTTAAGTGGACCCCTCGCCCCATCCCGATGCAGGGTGTGTTTCCCCCCCCCCCCATGCTCTGCGCCACTGCAGCATTTCGACATTTATTATTCAGCTAAACACACGACCCCCGCTGTCTCCAATATCGGTTATGGTGAGATTTGCGTTCCGCTTATAATAGCTCTCCGGTGTTGTAAGCCGACGAAATACCCATGTAAAAACGGCCTGATGCTGCCAGCTGTGCTCCCCTTCCCACCACCGTTGCATTAATTGTTTTGCAAATGATGGCACTTAAGGCTTTCGTCTCGCTCCCGAGCCCAGCTGTGCTCTGAACAAGTTTTCTGCTGCTTCATTTGCTCCCTCGCCAACTCGGCGGACCAGCCTCATCCCAAGCTCAACACGAGCAATCCCCTTCCTGCTGAGCCCGGTGAGGAAGAGGAGGGTTTGTCTCCATTCGCTTCTTGGTCTCCACCGCTTGTCTGAGCCCCTTGTAGACTTCAGGCCGGCTGCATCTTAATTTCCCTTAAAAAAGGAAAGGAAAGGAATTTATTTATTTATTTATTATTGTGATTTATATGCCGCCATTCTCCCGAGGGACTCAGGGCGGCTTACATACGACAATCATCAATGCAAATCATAGTATGGAAATGAAAATTAGAGCCTGAGTAGCGTAGGGGAGTAATGCCTCCTACAAAAGGCAGCATTTAAGATCCAGCTGCTGCAATTACTTGCGAGTTCAATCCCAGCCAGGCTCAAGGTCGACTCAGCCTCCCATCCTTTATAAGGTGGGTAAATTGAGGACCCAGTTTGTTGGGGGCAATAAGCTGACTTTGTATAAATATAAAGATACAAAAGTATGAAGGCTATTGCTTCACGCATTGTAAGCCGCCCTGAGTCTCCGGAGAAGGGCGGCATATAAATTAAAAAATAAATAAAATAAAACAATTATAAAATTGTACCAACCCCACGATCAGATTATTGCTGAAGCAGCCACGTCTTTAGACCACGGCGGAAAGAGAGGAGGTCGGGGGTCATCCTGAGATCGGTGAGCAGACCATTCCAGAGGGTCGGCGCTCCGACAGAGAAAGCCCTCCCCCCGGGGGCCGCCAACCGACATTGTTTGACCGACGGCACCCTGAGGAGGCCAATTTTGTGGGAGCGGACAGGACGATGGGAGGAAGGCAAGAGAATGAATGAATGAATGAAAAATGAATTTTCTTCCTAACGTCAAATCTGGCATTGAAGAAGGCTGGAGTCCTTGATGCTGTCTGAGCTGGGTTGTTTTTCTTGCAGACGTTCCATGACCCAGCTAGGTAACATCATCAGGGCTAGATGGAGGGGTGCTTATTCAGCAGGTTCTGACAGGTTCGGGAGAATCGGTAGCGGAAAGTTGAATAGTTCGGAGAACCGGCCAATACCACCTCTGGCTGGCCCTAGAGTGGGGAACGGAATGGAGATTTTGCAGTATCCTTTCCCTGCCCGCCCACCAAGCTACACCACACCCACCAAGCCACGCCCACAGAACTGGTAGTAAAAAAAAATTAAATTCCACCACTGGCTAGATGGGAGTGGAGTTTGCCAACTGGAGGAGGACTGTGGGGTCCTTGGTACTCTCTGGATGTTTTCCTTGCAGACGTTCCATGACCCAACTAGCTAACCTCATCAGGGCTAAAAGGGAGGAGGAGGAGGAGGAGGAGGAAAAGGACAAAGACTGTGGGGTCCTTGATGCTCTTTGAGATTAATTGTTTTCTTGCAAATATTTTTGTCAGGTTTCGAAGTCGTCTCAAATAAATTGCATTTCAAACAAAGTCTTTGATGAAAAAAAACTCTTTATTTATTAAGCACGAACATTCTAACTCCGACTCTTCACAGCCAACTCTGGCTTCCTCAGCCAAAACCCTCCTTTTCCTCTCCCCACTCCTCTGCCCTCATTGGCCATCTTCCCAGTCACTCTGCCCCTAATCTACTGCTCCCACTCAAAGGAATTTCCCCCCTCCCATCCCATCTCCTAGGTGATATTCTCTCCAGGGAAAATAAGTAGGTGAAGGGTCAACCATCCCTCTCCAGATGCCTCCGCTTCTCCTTCTTATGTCAGCATTAGAGTAAGTGCAGCGTGAAATGCTGACATCTTCATTATCCAACTAGGTAACATCATCAGTCCTAGAAGGAGGAGGGGCAGTCTAGTACATATGTCCATCCACCTTTCCTCAAATTCCGAGTGACTCAAGTACTGGTATAGTTCAGCTAGAAGCTTTGCAGAAAACCCTTGGCATGGCCAAGATTTAGGCCTAGCTGAAGGTGCAGGGGGCCAATCTGGGCTCGACCAGACTTTAGACTAATTTGTGGGAGTTGAAGTCCACACATCTTAAAATCCCCATGGTTGGGAAACATCAGGTTAGAGAGGTTGAAAGCATCAGGCTAGAAACCAGGAACGAGTCAGCTACAAATCATCTGGATGACTTTGGGCCAGCCTCTCTCTCGAAGCCCTGGGAAAGATGGCAATGGCAAGCTAGCTACTTCTGAACACCTTACCAAGAGAACTGCAGAGTCTTTCCCAGGCTGTTGCCAAGAGTCCGCAAGACTGACTTGACTCCAAAAAGCTCGGATTGACAAATGCTACAACATGCATATGAGCCTTAGCAAGATTCCCAAAGCAGTCAGCAGAGGGAGCTGTTGCACCACACCTGTGAAATGGACTATTCCCAAGTATCAGCTGGAGACTATCAGTTCTTTTGGGAATAACCCAGTGCCCATTTCTGTTTCTCCCTTCCAAACACACATCTTTCCAGGTTGGGAAGGAGCTGGAAAGGGGAGGGGAAGAGAATTGAATTTGGGAAAGTCAGATTAAATCATTGGAGGCTTTTAAACAGTTGGAAAACAAGACCATTGCAGGTAGTCCTCGATTTACAACCGTTCATTTAGTGACCTTTTGAAGTGACAACGGTCCTAACGAAAGTGACCGGTCCTCGTACTTACAACCGTCGTGGCTTCCCAACGGTCATGTGATCAAAATTTGAGCGCTTGGCAATGTGTTTACGACGGTGGCAGCCTCCGGGAGGCATGTGATCACCAGTTGCGACCTTCCCTCCATCTTCTGACCAGCAAAATCAAGGGGGGGGCGACACTGGATTTGTTTAATGACTGCCTAATTCATTTAATGACTGCAGTGATTTTGCTTTAACCACCACAACAAAAATGCTGTCCAATCAGGTGCGGTTCAACAAAATGCCTTGCTTAACAACAGAAATTGTGGTCTCAATTACGGTTGTAGGTCGAGGACTCCCTGTAGCAGGATTTAACAAAGGGGAAGCAAACCCACCCCTTTTCTTTCTGTACTGCTGTGGCTGCCTTCCGAGTACTGATACAGGTAGTCCTCACCTTACAACGGTTCATTTTGTGACCATTCGAAGTTACAACGGGACCAAAAAAAGGGGCTTACGACTATTTTTTCACACTTATGACCGTCGCATCATCCTGACCATGGCCACCTGCTCAAAATTCAGACGCTTAGCAACTGGCTCGTATTTATGACGGTTGCAGTGTCCCAGGGTCATGTGATCACCTTTTGCCAAGCAAAATCAACAGGGCATGCCAGATTCACTTAACAACGGCATTACTCATTTAACAACGGCAGCGATTCACTTAAATGCTGCAAGAAAAATCGTAAAAGGGGGAGAAACTCACTTAGCCAATTTCTCGCTTCGCGACATAAATAGGGGGCTCAATCGTGGTCATAAGTAGAGGACCGGCTACCTGAACCGTTTCCATAATCTATTCTGTAATCCCTTGCAGAAGCCTGGAATGCCATTTCATTCCGTTTTCCAGCAAAAATAAAAAAACAGAGCGTGGAGAACAATGGATTTGTTTAATGACCTTGGTGTTTGCTTTTGTCATTTGCTTAATGACTGCTGCAAAAATAAGGTCATAAAATCGGATCAGCGCACGATGATCCGCAAGCCCTATCTAATTACTTGAGGGTCCAATCCAGTGCATCCATGTTATATGCTTCATAAGAATGCATCCGTGACTCTCTGCCTTGCTTTTCTAAACGCTTCAGGAGTTTAGTCTGTGTACCAAATCTGCCTGAGATTCTTTATTGACTTTTAAATTTCCTAACGCAGCCAATAATGAAATTCGTTTCTGCAGATTAGAAAGTTACTTTAAAACATGGAAAGTTTCTAAGATGTAAACAATTAAAAGGGGTGGGGGAAGTGGGGGGGGGAGAGAAAAAAAAAAACAGCCAAACCATAACAGGCTGCTAATGAATAGCAAAGCGTTAAAAGCTATTATTCCAGCATAGAGCGAACTATTAAAATGGAATCGAGTCGGATATTATAGAAATATCAACAAGGAATGGAAGGTTATTGCGACGCACTAAAGATGTGCAAAAAAAGAAGAAAAAATTCAAGTGGGGGGAAAAATATTCCAGAGAATTCACGACATTCTGTTTCTCCTCTGGGGATTTCCCAGAACGTCATCCTTCGAAGCAGAATCAAAATGATATATTTGAGAAGGTCTCCACTCAGGTTTGCCAAAACACCAGCCGAGAACACATGAAACATTCTTAACATGGGGTTTTGCACCACCTATGTCAGACCTGGGCCTCTGATGCCCCCTCCCCCAGGCCACATCATTTATTATTATTTATTTTATTGGTTCGATTTATATGCCGCCCTTCTCCGGAGACTCAGGGCGGCTTACAATGCGTTAAGCAATAGCCTTCATACTTTTGTATAGACCTGCTTAGTAGGGCTTTCACACAAACACACCCAGCGGTGCTCTTTTTTATACAAAGTCATCTTATTGCCCCCACAATCCGGGTCCTCATTTTACCTATGTCGGAAGGATGGAAGGCTGAGTCAACCTTGAGCCTGGTGAGATTCGAACTTGCAGTCATTGCAGGCAGCTGGTGTCACTTTAGCACTACTTAAGCTGCTGCGCCACCAAGGCTCTTGTGCTGCGCCACCTCAGACCCTGTGACTGTCCCTGTCCGGCCTCCATGAGGTCAATTGGAAATGTACCAGATCAGGGGTCTCCAACGTTGGCAACTTTAAACCTGGCGGACTTCAACTCCCAGAATTCCCCAGCCAGCTCCCATTCTGGAAGTTGAAGTCTGCCAGGCTTAAAGTTGCCAAGGTTCAGAGGTGATTTTCAGCCGGTTCAGACCGGTTCGCCAGAACCGATAGCAGAAATCATGAGCGGCCACCGCAGCTCTATGTCATCCTATTTAAGCATGTTTTTGAGGCACACGCACTGAAGGCGCGCAAGCAAAGCGCATGCCAGAAAGCCGAGCGCATACGCGGAAGGCAGGCATGCGCACAAACTGGCTGCTTACACGCAGGGCAAACTCGTAGTAACATAATGTGAAACCCACCACTGCTAAGGTTGGAGACCCCTGTACTAGAGGGCGTCCCCTTAAATATGAGCCAGCTGTGTGCAGCAACTACCAAACAAAGCTAATACAAAAGAGCCTGAGTAGCGTAGGGGGGTAATGCCTCCTACAAAGGCAGCATTTAAGATCCAGCTGCCTGCAATTACTTGCGAGTTCAATCCCAGGCAGGCTCAAGGTCGACTCAGCCTTCCATCCTTTATAAGGTGGGTAAATTGAGGGCCCAGTTTGTTGGGGGCAATAAGCTGACTTTGTATAAAATATAAATATACAAAAGTATGAAGGCTATTGCTTAACGCACTGTAAGCCGCCCTGAGTCTCCGGAGAAGGGCGGCATATAAATCAAATTTTTTTAAAAAATCCTTGGTTGTGTAAACAGAGACGTAGAATTAAAATAAGGTGAAGTATTAGTACCACTTTGCAAAGTCTTTGTGAGGCCACACCTGGGATATGGAATCCAGTTTTGGTCACCAGGTTGCAAAAAAGATGTTGAGACTTTGGAAAAAGTGTGAAGGAGAACAACTAAGAGGATTAAAGGCCTGGAGGCCAAAACATATGAAGAACGGTTGCAGGAATTGGGTCTGGCCAGTCTAGAGAAAAGAAGGACTAGGGGGGACATGATAGCAGTCTTCCAGGATTTGAGGGGCTGCCACAAAGAAGATTTATTTTACAAAACACCAGAAGGCAAGACAAGAAACAATGAGTGGAAACCAATCAAGGAGAGAAGCAACCTGGAATTAAGGAGAAATTTCCTAATAGTGAGGACAATTAACCAGGGGAACAGCTTGCCACCAGAAGTCATGGGCGCTCTATCACTGGATGTTTTTAAGAAGAGGTTAGATAGTTACTTATCTGAAATAATATAGGTTCTCCTGCTTGAGCAGGGGGCTGGACTAGAAGACCTCCAAGGTCCCTTCCAGCTCATTCATTTTATTCCAATCAGTGGAACGACTTGTCTCCAGAAATTGTGGGGGCTCCAACCCTGGAGGTTTTTAAGAAGAAATTGGACAGCCGCTTGTCTGAAATGGTATAGGGCAGGGGTCAGCAACCTGCAGCTCCGGAGCTGCATGTGGCTCTTTAGGCCCTCTGCTGTGGCTCCCTGTCGGGTGATCCCACCACTGGCTGGCCCCACCTCTCGCCCTCCCCTCCCAGTCACTCCTCGCCTGGCCTGAGAAGGTAAGGGGGACGGCAAGGGATGGAGAAGCGGCCATGGCAGAGACAGAGAGATACAGAGAGAGCAGAAGAGAGAGAGACAGAGAGAGATACAGAGAGAGCAGGAGAGAGAGAGAGAG
Organism: Coluber constrictor foxii; assembly: GCA_038048745.1. Taxonomy (NCBI): domain Eukaryota; kingdom Metazoa; phylum Chordata; class Lepidosauria; order Squamata; family Colubridae; genus Coluber; species Coluber constrictor. The sequence continues at coordinate 3,094,171 of CM075963.1, read as the reverse complement.
AGAGAGAGAGAGAGATACAGAGAGAGCAGGAGAGAGAGAGACATAGAAAGATACAGAGAGCAGGAGAGAGAGAGACATAGAGAGATACAGAGAGAGCAGGAGAGAGAGAGAGACATAGAGAGATAAAGAGAGCAGGAGAGAGAGAGAGACAGAGAGAGACAGAGAGATACAGAGAGAGCAGGAGAGAGAGAGACAGAGAGAGAGACAGAGAGAGATACAAAGAGAGCAGAAGAGAGACAGAGAGATACAGAGAGAGCAGGAGAGAGAGAGACAGAGAGATACAGAGAGAGCAGGAGAGAGAGAGAGACAGAGAGAGATACAGAGAGAGTAGGAGAGAGAGACATAGATAAAGAGAGAGCAGGAGAGAGAGAGACATAGAAAGATACAGAGAGAGCAGGAGAGAGAGAAAGAGATACAGAAAGAGCAGAAGAGAGAGATACAGAGAAAGCAGGAGAGAGAGAGACATAGAGAGATACAGAGAGAGCAGGAGAGAGAGAGAGAGACAGAGAGAGCAGAAGAGAGAGATACAGAGAGAGCAGGAGAGAGAGACATAGAGAGATACAGAGAGAGCAGGAGAGAGAGAGACATAGATACAGAGAGAGCAGGAGAGAAAGACATAGAAAGATACAGAGAGAGCAGGAGAGAGAGACATAGAGAGATACAGAGAGAGCAGGAGAGAGAGAGACAAAGAGAGATACCGAGAGAGCAGGAGAGAGAGAGACATAGATACAGAGAGGGCAGGAGAGAGAGACATAAAGAGATACAGAGAGAGCAGGAGAGAGAGAGACATAGATACAGAGAAAGCATGAGAGAGAGACATAGATACAGAGAGAGCAGGAGAGAGAGAGACAGAGAGATACAGAGAGAGAGGGAGGGGAGAAATATGTCAAAAGGTTTTTGTGGTTTCCGGTGTTTTTTAACAACTGGTTCTCTGCCCTAATGACCAGTTGGGTAAGTGTGGCTGGGGGGGGGGGGGTCATGTGACTGGTAGAAGTGAGTGACATCGAGTTGGCCACGCCTATCCAGGTTTTGTGGCTCCCGGTGTTTTCTGTGGGAAACGGGTCCAAATGGCTCTTTGAGTGCTTAAGGTTGCAGACCCCTGCTATAGGGTCTCTGGTTGAGCAGGGAGCTGGACTAGAAGACCTCCTGGGTCCCTTCCAGCTGTGTTCTGATTGAAATTAAATGTAAATAAATGCACCATGCATGCAATACATCTCCACTGCTTTTATTTTGAAGGCAACTGCTCCTTTTTTTTCAGCTTAGGTATGTTTGTGCGTGCGGTGCCTACCCACCTTCCCAGCCTTATTAGTCTGCTCTCCAGAACAGTCCGTGTTTCTCATTGTAGCCCCTTGAGAAATTTAATTGCACCCCCCCTCCAAGTTATGTAGTACCCCAGAAGGATTAAAATGGACTCCAGGCTAGGCTCCGTGGCAGAGGTAGGTTTCGGCAGGTTCTGATCAATTCTGGAGAACCGGTAGCGGAAATTTTGAGTAGTTCGGAGAATCGGTAAATACCACCAAATACCACCGATCTGACTGGCCCCGCCCACGTCTATTCACTGCCTCCAGAGGAAATGGGGATTTTGCAGTATCCTTCCCCTGAAGTGGGGAGGGAATGGAGATTTTACAGTATCCTTCCCCTGCCACGCCCACCAAGCCACGCCCCACCCACAGAAAGTAGTAAAAAAAAAATTGAATCCCACCACCACTGCTCCTGGGGAAGAGATTTCCCACACCGAAAAGCCTTCAAATTCTTTAACTCCCCCCGACACACATTTTTTTATTTGATTTTTCTCCTTTTTGAAATAATATAATTTATAGTATCTTCATCAGTAGGAAATGAATCATGCCTCCTTTTGGGATAAAACACTCTTAGAAACCCTTGCAATAAATCACCTGACGTGCATTTTAAAGGAAACCCTCTAATCAAAACGTCCGTAAGAATTATTATTGTGATAGGTCGGATGGTCAGCCAGACGTCGAACATCAATTTGGCATTTTTATCCACCTATCGAGTCTTTCCTACGGATCCGGGATAGGCAGATGTTATGTGGTGATATTAAAAGGCTCCCTTGCCGGATATAAACTGTTTCATATTACAAGTTGTCCTCGACTTATAACAGTTCACTTAGTGACCATTTGAAGTTACCACGGCCCCGAAAATGTGACGACCGTTTTTCACACCAATGACCCTCGTAGCATCCCCCAAGGTCACCTGATAAAAATTCAGATACTTGGCAACAGGAGCCTGGATAGCTCTGCAGACTAAGCACCCTAATTAACATCCAGCTGTCTGCAATTACTGGAAGTTCGAATCTCCCCAGGCTCAAGGTTGACTCAGCCTTCCATCCTTTCTAAGGGAGGTCAAGTGAGGACCCAGTTTGTGGGGGCAATAAGCTGACTTTGTATAAATATACAAAAGTATGAAGGTTATTGCTTAACGCATTGTAAGCCATCCTGAGTCTCCGGAGAAGGGCGGCATATAAATCAAATTTAAAAAAAAAAGAGGAGGAAGGAGAAGGATGGAGGAGGAAGAAGAGGAGGAAGAAGAAGAAGAAAAAGGAAGGAGGAAGAAGAAGAGGAAGAAGAAGAAAGGAGGAGGAAGCAGAGGAAGAAGAAGAGAGGAGAAGGAAGAAGAGGAATAAGAAGAAAAAGGGAGGAGGAGGAAGAAGAGGAAGAAGAAGAGAGGAGGAGGAAGAAGAGAGGAGGAAGAAGAGAAGAGGAAAATGGGCCTGGTGGCTCAGCAGACTAAAAGCATTGTGATTAACACCAGCTGTCTGGAATTACTATAAGTTCGAATCTCACCAGGCTCAAGGTTGACTCAGCCTTCCATCCTTTCTAAGGTAGGTCAATTGAGGACCCAGTTTGTGGGGGCAATAAGCTGACTTTGTATATATATACAAAAAGTATGAAGGCTATTGCTTAACGCCTTGTAAGCTGCCCTGAGTCTCCGGAGAAGGGCGGCATATAAATCAAATTTTAAAAAAATGAGTCAGGGGCCAAGCATCTGAATGTTGATCATGTGAGCAGCAGTGGGTTTCACATTTTGTTGCCACCGGTTCGCCGCACGCACGCTCACTCGCTTTATATGTGTGTGCAGCTTCCGTACATGTGCCTGGCCTTCCGTGCATGTGTTTTGCTCACTCATGTGCCTTCTGCGCATACGCTCGTCCTCAAAACCGTGCCTAAATAGGGCAGCGTACAGCCAGGAGGGGTGAGCGGGCCCACCTGAGTTCTCTGCTACCAGTTCGCCTGAACTGATACAAACAGCCTTAATCCCATCTCTGCAGCAGGGGTGAAATCCAGCAGGTTCTGACAGATTCTGGAGAACCCGTAGTGGAAATTTTGAACAGTTCAGAGAACCGGTAACGGAAATTTCGAGTAGTTTGGAAAAACGGCAAATACCACCTCTGGCTGGCCCCAGAGTGGGGTGGGAATGGAGAGTTTGCAGTATCCTTCCCCTGGAGTGGGGAGGTAATGGAGATTTTGCAATATCCTTCCCCTGCCACACCCACCAAGCCATGCCCACTGAACCGGTAGTATAAAAATTTGGATTTCACCCCTGCTCTGCGCGTGACCCCGGGGATGCTGCATTGGTTTGTCAGTGTGAAAATTGGTCATTAGTCACTTTTTTTCGGCGCCATTGTAATTTTGAATGGTGACTAAATGAATTGTTGTAAGTCAAGGATTATCTGTATTTCTGCAAGATGGCGGAAGTCCAGAGTTCCTAGGTTAGACCCCACCCAAAGCCTTGCATTGCAGCCTAGCTCTCTGTCTGAAATTCCTCCAAGGAGAGGACCCAGTTGAGATCTGTGGATCCAGTTCCTGGCTCACTCCCAGGGCACGAATAGCCTCGGATCACCCACAAAAGGTGCTGCTGGAGGTTGGTTGAATTGCGCCATTAGGAAGACGCCAACGGTGCCGAAGATAAAAACGGAAGCCATGATGAGGAAACAGACACGGTCAATGACTCTGCCCACCAGGATCCATTCTTCGTTTTCCTGGAAAGAAAGAAAGAAAAAAATAAATAAATAAATCAAGGGAACTCGAAAGAAAAGTTAATTTTCTTGGAAGGGAGGAAAAGTCAGGGGAACCTCAAGGCGGAAGTTCTCCGAATGTTGGGGTGGAGAAGAATGGTGGGCCCTTATAACCATGGTTGTATAATGTCGAACCATCGTTGTATGCCGTCCAAGGCTTTCTGGTCCTTTCAAAAAAAGTTTTCCAAGGACTCTGATTCAATTCAAATTCTGCCTCCCCGCAGAAGAGTCAAAAAAGTCAAGATGGCAGCCACATATGTATGACACCAGTAAAACCTAGAGTAGGATTTTTTCACACACACACACACAGGAAGATCCAGATTTTTTCCTCACATGTGTGGGCTTCACAGCATGGACCTGTATGGATTTCAACTCCCAGAATTCCCCAGCCAGCTATGAATTCTGGGAGCCGAAGTCCATGCCATCTTAAAGTTGCTTAAAGTTGAGAAATAAGATTGAGAAATTGAGAAATAAGGCTGAGAAATTCTGAGCTAGAGGCTATCTATGGGGGATTTTTGAGAAGATACAATATGAGTTCTTTCATTTATTTAAAATTTAGCAGGAGAATCTATTAATTTATTAAATTTATCTGCCATCCATCTCATTTTGAAATGACTCTAGATGGCTTTGTACGGGAGGATGGAAGCCGGATTACGATAATATCTCAGCTGTCTCCATTTTAAATTCAGATGAATTTCTGTTAATTCTGCCTCTTTTCCTTCCCAGCTCACCGTCATCCTGCCCCCTTTTGCCACATTCTGGGTACCCTTTCTGAAAACACCCAAAGATTAATACACACATTATTTCCTATAATTTTTACTCACATTTTCTGCTAAGGTGCATGATATTTAAACCTGGACGGTGCCTTTTTAATCTGCTAGTTTCTTAAAATTCATAACATTTTGCGTTTCTTAAAAGAGTGGTCCTAGGACATCTGGGAGACACCACCCTCCCGAGACTCCCGCCGAGAACCTCCATTTTGGCCTGCAACATGCTGGGGGAGGCCTGCAGAGGTCCTAACAGAGGGGTGGACATGGCTGAAAGGCTAGAGAGACTGCTTGCTAGATCTTCGCACAGTAAGTGACCCGGTATGGCAGGTTGGGTGGGTGAGGGGAACCAATTGTGGGGGAGCATGAGATATTTCAGTAGGTTGGGGAGGCCTTGAGTGGTCTTAGGCAGATGGCCTGATCTATCACTAGGCCCCCCATGACCTTCCCCGCCCTGAAATACCTCATGAGCACTTAACGAACTTCACATTTGATTAGCGAATGCATGGGCAAAAGGAGGGAGTGATCCCCTTCAAAGTACAAGATTCATTCCCACGAATCCCCGGTTATGAATGGAATGGGCAGGCTCCATTATATTTCTAACTCCAGAACTACCTGTATTCTATTCTGTACTGTTCTGATCATTTTCTTTTCTCTACTCTACTCTACTCTACTCTACACTACACTACACTACACTACACTACACTACACTACACTACACTACACTACACTACACTACACTACACTACACTACACTACTCTACTCTACTCTATTCATAACCAACTGGTAAAGAATCACTTTAGCCCATCAAAACTCCCCCAGATGACCAATGGGAGAGCTAAGAGCCACTATGTCCCGCCTCCTGAGGTACCATAGCACCCGAAGGTGTAAAACTCTTATCGCTTTTACTCCACTGCAAAGAAGACAACCTTCGGTACACCCATGTGTGCAAGAGATGGGGGGCTTTGATCGTGACAACGCAACCCTCATCTTGCCAATTTTGATACACGCACACACCCTCCCCAATGTCATTGTTGGAGAAAGAGACAGCCAGTGGTGGGATTCAGCCGGTTCGTGGCATTGTTTGGTGGGCGTGGCTTGGTGGGCATGGCAGGGGAAGGATACTGTAAAACTCCATTCCCACCCCACTCCAGGGGAAGGTTTCTGCAAAATCCCCATTTCCTCCCAATCAGCTGGGACTCGGGAGGCAGAGAATAGATGGGGGCGGGGCCAGTCAGAATTTTTACTACCAGTTCTCCAAACTACTCAAAATTTCTGCTACTGGTTTTCCAGAACTGGTCAGAACTGAAACCCACCATGGCCACACCCACCCAACCGGTCATTAGGGCAGAGAACCGGTTGTTAAATTATTTGGAGGCAGCTAACCAAAGTTTCCACGGGCTGGAAAACTTTGTAATGAAGAAAGGGGGGGTGGGGAAAACCTTTCTTTTTACGGAAAAAAAAATTTTTTTTTTCTAGCCGACAGTCTGGACACCTTTCATGCAAAAAAACACAAAACAAAATAAGTTTCCCCACTGAACAATTTGTTTTCCAGCACTTTAAATCTAACTTATTTATGAAGTCCAAATGGGGGGAAAAAACTGCTGAGGGAAATAAGGCGAGAGAGGTTGAAAATACAATCTGATGATCAATTTCGGCTTGCCAGAGAGAATAGATGAATGTGGGTCTGATTGCTTTCTCCGATTCGGGTCTAAGAGAAATGCTGATAAATGTCTATTTTCTTTCCAATGGAATGAAGCCGAATGGCAAGATTTCCAGTTTTCCTTTCTTTCTTTCTTTTTTTTCAAAGATTTTTTAACCTGCCTCTCAACAAAACATGGAAGAACAGGCAGTGAAGCTCCCGACGTGAGAATCAATCTTCATAAACATAAAAATACAAAACTTCTATATTTGGAGCATCCCGGAAATGAACCCACAACTATTTAACAGATTAACAGAGTAAGAAGGGGCCTTGTAGGTCATCTAGTCCAACCCCCCGTCTGAGCCGGAGAGCCTATACCATTTCTGACAGATGGCAGTCCAATCTCTTCTTGAAAGCCTCGAGTGATGAAGCTCCCACAACTTCTGTTCCATTGATTGCTTGTTCTCACTTTCAGAAAATTTCTTCTTATTTGTAGGTTGAATCTATTCTTCATCAATTTCCATCCATTATTCCTTGTCTGGCTTTCAGGTGCCTTGGAAAATAGCTTGACCCCTTCCTCTCTGGGGCAGCCCCTCAAAAATTGGAAGATGCTATCCTGTCTCCCCTGGTCCTTCTCTTCACTAGACTAGCCATGTCTTCTGTTCATCCATGGCTCACTCAGATGTCTTCCTTCCTTCCTTCCTTCCTTCCTTCCTTCCTTCCTTCCTTCCTTCCTTTCTTTCTTTCTTTCTTTCTTTCTTTCTTTCTTTCTTTCTTTCTTTCTTTCTTTCTTTCTTTCTTGTGCTTTGGAAAATAGTCAGTTGATCCCCTCCTCTCTGGGGCAGCCCCTCAAAAATTGGAAGATGCTATCCTGTCTCCCCTGGTCCTTCTCTTCACTAGACTAGCCATGTCTTCTGTTCATCCATGGCTCACTCAGATGTCTTCCTTCCTTCCTTCCTTCCTTCCTTCCTTCCTTCCTTCCTTCCTTCCTTCCTTTCTTTCTTTCTTTCTTTCTTTCTTTCTTTCTTTCTTTCTTTCTTGTGCTTTGGAAAATAGTCAGTTGATCCCCTCCTCTCTGGGGCAGCCCCTCAAATATTGGAAGATGCTATCCTGCCTTCCCTGGTCCTTCTCTTCACTAGACCAGCCATGTCTTCTGTCCATCCATGGTTCACTCAGGTGTCTTTCTTTCTTTTTTCCCCCTTTCTTTCTTTCTTTCTTTCTTTCTTTCTTTCTTTCTTTCTTTCTTTCTTTCTTTCTTTCTTTCTTTCTTTCTTTCTTCTTTCTTTCTTCCTTTCCTTCTCTTTTTCCTTCCTTCCTTCCTTCCCTCCCTCCCTCCCTCCCTTCCACTTTCCTCCCTCCCTCCCTCCTTCCTTCCTTCCTGCCTTTTGCTTTGGAAAATAGCTTGACCCCTGCTCTCTGGGGCAACCCCTCAAATATTGGGAGACTGCTCTCATATCCCCCTGGTCCTTCTCTTCACTAGACTAGCCATGTCTTCTGTCCATCCATGGCTCACTCAGATGTCTTTCTTTCTTTCTTTCTTTCTTTCTTTCTTTCTTTCTTTCTTTCTTTCTTTCTTTCTTTCTTTCTTTCTTTCTTTCTTCCTTGTGCTTTGGAAAATAGTCAGTTGATCCCCTCCTCTTTGGGGCAGCCCCTCAAATATTGGAAGATGCTATCCTGCCTTCCCTGGTCCTTCTCTTCACTAGACCAGCCATGCCCATTTCCTGCAACCATTCATCGTATGTTTGAGCCTCCAGTCCCCTCATCATCCTGGCTGCTCTTCTCTGCACTCTTTCTAGAGTCCCAACATCTTTTTTATAGTGTGGTGACCAGGAGTGAAATGCTCCCGGTTCGAACCACATCACCTGATCCGGTAGCGATGGCGGCAGGTGGTTCGGAGAACCGGTAGCAAAAATCCATCCCCACCCCCATGCCCAACTGAGCCGCACAATCATCAGAGGCTTTTTATTTTATTTTTAAAAGCATTTTTTTCTACAACCTCTTCGGCTGAAAAAAATGCTTTTAAAAGTAAAAACAAAGCCTCTGCCGATCAGGCAAGTCAGCTGGGATCATCAGAGGCTTTTAAAAGCATTTTTTTTACAACCTCTTCAGCCGAAGAAGTTTGTAGAAAAAATGCTTTTAAAAGTAAAAAGAAAAAAAAAGTTGGCCACACCCATTCAGTCATATTACCACCCCCCCAAGCCACGCCCACAGAACTGGTAGTAGAGTTGCCAGGTGTCCACTATTTGAGTGGACAGTCCACTTTTTTCACATTATGTTCACTATTTTTTTTTTCACAAAATAGTGGACATTTTTTTTATTCAAAAGCATTATGATGAAATGGTACGTAATCTAAAGCTGTACAATCTAAGAGAATAAGGATAGGAGAATCGTGTTTTTTTTCATAATGAGACAAAGATCGAATATCCATTGAATGATAAGTTGTTTCAATCTAATTGATCGCAATAATCCTCCAACTTTAGAAGAAACGACAAACATCTGGTTATTATCACCATGGCGAGAAGAACTTCCACCCAACACTCTCTTCGATGAAATTTCTGCCTTAGAAGAAGTTTATGTTCATCTGCAGGGCGATTCATCCCTTGATAAGTGGACGTATTTTTTCAAGAAAGAGCCAGCTCCGAGTTTACTGAAACTGTTCCAATATTGTGCATCAATTCCGGTATCAAATGCAAACATCGAACGAACTTTCAGGGTCATGGGAAATTTGTGGACTGACGAACGTAACCGACGGCTTGTGCCATCAGTTTCGAAGTGAACTTTGTATATTTTTTTAATATTTCTCAACGTTGTACTGAAATTAAAGAATTCTTCCTTAAACACAAAGAATTGATCAAAGCTGCGCAGTCAAATAAAAAATACACACGACAGCAAAGTAAAATGTAATTTAATATTTTTTACATATTATTATAATACATTTGATGCTTTGAATTTTAAGTAAAGTTTTGAAGTGATTATTTTAATACGTGTTAAAATGTTTGTAAGAAAATATATAATTTAATTGTAATTTTTTTTATTTTTTTGCTACTTAAATCCCCCTCCCCCCCCCCCCCCGCCCCCTGGCTTGTCCGCTATTTTTTGGAAGCAGACCTGGCAACCCTAACTGGTAGTAACAAATTTTACATTTCACCACTGGTGGTGACCAAAACTGGATAGGGTCTTAAAGAGCCTCAGATAGCTCGACGGGCTAGATAGCCTGTTATTAACACCCAGCTGTCTGCAATTATGCGAGTTCGAGGCTCAAGGTTGACTCAGCCTTCCATCCTTTCTAAGGTAGGTCAATTGAGGACCCAGTTTGTGGGGCGCAATAAGCTGACTTTGTATAAATATACAAAAGTATGAAGGCTATTGCTTAACGCATTGTAAGCCGCCCTGAGTCTCCGGAGAAGGGCGGCATATAAATGTAATTTTTTTTTAAAAAAGGCTTTATAGAGTGGTATTAGTACCTCACTTGATCTTGATTGTATCCCTCTGTTAATGCAACTTAGGACTGTTGTTAATACAATTTAGGAAGTCGAACCTGCCCCAGTGAACGTGGCCTCCCTCTTTCCGTGGCACTTACGCTATCAAAATCATTCTTCTCTCTCAAAGTCTTGGTGACGTGGTTGCAGGCCTTCACACAGGACTGGATTTCCGGAGCCGCGTGGCGTAGGCTGTTGCAGAAGTCCTGAGGACCTCCATTCTCCAAGTCGTCTCCTTGAAATGGAAATCAAAGTAGAGAAAACATCAAAGACTAAGAACAAGGAGTAGCTCCGAAAAAATGGGCAATTTCTGCCTGAACGTCCAATACTCTTCTGTCGGCGCAGCACTTGCGTTGACCACCATGCTCGATTCACGACCACAATGGCAGCTGGAATCTCCACCGCTAATGGGGGCAACAGATGGAAACTAACAGGGGTAGGATTCACTTACTTTCCCGAATGGTTCTCAAATGTGAGCGTGCGCGCATGCACACACCCTTCTGCACATGTTTGCTCATGCGTGCACCTTCTGTGCATGCGCCCGACCTCAAAAACATGCCTAAATAGGACGGCATAGAGGTGGGGCGGGTGGGTCCCGAAAGTGCATGTTGCACATGCGTGTGTGCCTACACCCATAATCCAATGCCCCCCCATGTGCCTGCCCCATTCGCATGCATGCGTGACCCCTCGTGCGCTCCCTCACACATGTGCACACCCATTTTGGGCCTAGTAGGCCTCCCTGAAGCCTCAGGAGGCCAGAAACGGCCCATTTCCAGACTTTCTGGTTGGCCCGTTTTTCGCCCTCCCCAGGCTCCAGAGGCTTCTCTTGAACCCTGGGGAGGGCAAAAATGGCCTCTCCCTCTCCTTCAGAGGCCTTCCGCAGGCCAAAAACGCCCTCCCAGAGCCTCTGCGCAAGCCCTGGCATCCAGAACAAGCCGCGTGAAAACTCCTGGGAAGGGAGGGGTGTCGTCATGTGGCCAGCTAAAAATCAGCTGGCCAGCGCACACATGCGCACTGGAGTTGAGATAGGGCAATGGCTCGCGTGCCCGCAGATATAGCTCTGTGTGCTACCTGTGGCACACATGCCGTAAGTTCACCATCACAGGTATAGGGTTTCCTGCCAGAGTAGGGAGTTGGATTAGGTCCTTTTCAACCCTTTTGGAAAGATCTAAGATCTTTGGAAAGATTTGGAAAGACCTCCTCTCCTTTCGCCGGGGATTAAAGACATGGCTGTTTAAAGAATATTACGATCGCGGGGTTATATAGTTTTTAGAATGATTTTAATGGATTTTAATGCGTTTTAATGTGTTTTATTGTGATTTGTATTTATGATTGTTGTTGTAAGCCGCCCTGAGTCCTCGGGGAGAATGGCGGCATATAAATCACATAAATAAATAAAATAAAATCTATTCTGATTTTCCCAAACGGTTGCCCGTTAATCCAGCCAGGCTCCCCTCCGGCCTACCACAAGCTCACCGATCTTGGCCAGGAGGATCTTCATCAACCCGTCCCGTTCTTTCTGCCTCTCGAACAGGAGTTCGCTTCGAGCTTTCCATAGCATGTACTCCTCGGCTTTGGCCATCAGCCCCAGGGAGCTCCGTCGCCGCGCCAGTCGATTCCCAGCGGGGAGTGAGATGCGTCTCATGTGCATGCCCAGGTAACGGGGCACGAGGTGCAGGAAGACCTACAGAGCCAGGCGCTGAAACACGTTGGGAAGCGGGAGCAGAGAGGAACGCCAGGAAAACTTTCCATTTGTTCACGGGAGGGACAGGGGGGCAGGGAAGAGACCCACTACAGGCAGTCCTCGACTTACAGCAGTTCGTTTAGTGACTGTTCAAAGTTACAACGGCCCTGAAAAAAGTGATTTAGGACTGTTTTTCACATTTGCTGCATCCCCCTGGCCACAGCATGGCTGACTGGGGAATTCTGGGAATTGAAGTCCACAAGTCTTAAAGTTGCCAAAGTTGGACATCCCTGGTCTGGATTGTCATTTAGAATCGGGGGACCTCTAAATTAGATCGATGAATGTAAATTAATCAACCCCTTATTAAAAAACACACATACACACACCCAGCCAAGCTTCAGTCAAAGGTACCAAAAATAAAAAAAAAACCTCGGGGGGAAAATGGAGGAGAAGGCCCAACACTTATCCCTCGCAGGTGGAAAGCAGAGCCTCACCTGTCGGATACGCTCGGACATCGAATGGGTGTTGGGCGTGCGCAGAGAAACGTTGAGGACAATCACGGCATTCACCACGATAGCAATGGTCACCACCAGGAGGAAGGTTAAGTACCTTTCAATGAAAATGGGATCGTGCTGTTTATCTTATTGATATCTATCTCCATTTATCCATCCATCTATCCATCTATCTATCTATCTATCATCTATCATCTATCATCTATCATCTATCATCTATCTATCTATCTATCTATCTATCTATCGATCGATCGATCGATCGATCTATCTATCTATCTATCGTATGTTTCTCTATCTATTGCTCTCTCTCTATCTGTCTATCTGTCTATCTGTCCATCTCTGTCTCTCTATCTATATATCTATATATCTATCTATTATCTCTCTATCTCTCTCTATCATCTATCTATCTATCTATCTATCTATCTATCTATCTATCTACAGTATCTCTCTCTATCCATCTCTCTCTCTCTCTCTCCATCATCTCCATCATCTATCATCTCTCTCTCTGTCTCTCTATCTATCTCTCTATCTCTCTATTATCTCTCTATCTCTTTATCTATCTATCATCTATCCATCTATCTACAGTATCTCTCTCTCTCTCTCTCTCTCCATCATCTATCATCTCTCTGTCTCTGTCTATATATCTATCTCTCTATCTCTCTATTATCTATCTATCTCTATCTATCTATCTATCTATCTATCTATCTATCTATCTATCTATCTACAATATCTCTCTCTATCCATCTGTCTCCATCATCTATCATCTCACTCTCTCTCCATCATCTCTCTGTCTCTCTCTCTTTCTCTAGCTATCTATTATCTATCTATCTATCTATCTATCTATCTATCTATCTATCTATCTATCTATCCATCCATCATCTATCTGTCTGTCTGTCTGTCTATCTATCTATCTATCTATCTATCTATCTATCTATCTATCTATCTATCTATCTATCATCTATCTTTATCTATCTATCTATCATCTATCTATTGTTCACTTCCTGCTCCAGTATCCAAATTTTGTCCATTTTGCAAAACACTCACTTTCCAATGAGAGGCACCGACTGAGACGTTTCCGGCACCTTTTTTGCAATCAGGAAAAGGAAGACGGTCTGGGCTAAGAGGACATTGATGGAGACCGTGCACTTCTGCCCACCGGCTGCAGAAATAAGAGAGCGTTGGTTCTTCTTGGAAGAGGAAAGGAAAGAGAATGAGGAAGGAGAGAAGAGAAGGGAAGGGGAAAGGGGGAAGATAGAAGGTGGAAAGTGGAAGAGGATAGGAGGAAGGGGGAAAGGAAAGGAAAAAGGAAAGGAAAAAGAAAAAAAGGAAAGGAAAAAAGGAAACAGAAAAGGGAAAGGGAAAAAGGGAAGGGAAGGGGGAAGGAAAAAGGAAAGGAAAAGGAAAAAGGAAAGGAAGAAGAAAAGGAAAACAAAAAGGAAAAAGGGAAAAGGAAAAGGAAGGAAAAAAAGAAACGGAAAAGGAAAAAAGGGAAAGAGAAAAAGGAAAAAGGAAAGGGAAAAGGGAAGGGAAGGGGGAAGGAAAAAGGAAAGGAAAAGGAAAAAGGAAAGGAAGAAGAAAAGGAAAAAGGAAAGGAAACGGGGAAGGGAAGGAGGAGGAGTATACTGTCCCAATATTCTGGTTCTCTGTTTCGCTGAGACAAAATATTTGGGAAATTGGACCAGAGATCCCTTCCAATTGTATCCCTCTCTGCAACTGAATCCCAGCAATTTTAGAAGAGGCCCACACGGACCCCAATTCATGCTGTCTCTGTTCCAATAACTGCAATATTTTTTAACTTTTCCTCCCCTGCTGAATTAGGGGATCTCCAGGTTTCCCTTCTGTTTGATGATTCCAAGGGCTTCTTCCACGAGGCCACCTGGACGCTGACCTTTGGCAGGCAGGAAGTAGACCAGCAAGGCCACGGAGGAAATGAGCACGCAGGGGATGATGATGTTGACCACGTAGAAGAGAGGCTTCCTCTGGATGATCAAGAAGAAGACAATTTGCTGGTACCCAATATCGCTCGGGGTGGAGTGTTCGGCATTCACAACTTTCTTGGCCGGCCGGTGTTTGATCGCCCACTCGCCATTCTCTGCCGGAAGGAGAATCGGATCAGCTGTAGCACATCTCACGCCCTGGAAGGTCTAGGACAACTCACCACGGCCAACTCACCACGGACAACTCACCACGGACAACTCACCACAGCCAACTCACCATGGCCAGCTCCCCACGGCCAACTCACCACAGCCAACTCACCACGGCCAACTCACCACAGCCAACTCACCACGGCCAACTCACCACGGCCAACTCACCATGGCCAACTCACCACGGCCAACTCACCATGGCCAACTCATCACAGCCAACTTATGATGGCCAGCTCACCACAGCCAACTCACCATGGCCAGCTCACCACGGCCAACTCACCACAGCCAACTTATGATGGCCAGCTCACCACAGCCAACTCACCATGGCCAGCTCACCACGGCCAACTCACCACAGCCAACTCACCACGGCCAACTCACCACAGCCAACTCACCACGGCCAACTCACCACGGCCAACTCACCATGGCCAACTCACCACGGCCAACTCACCATGGCCAACTCATCACAGCCAACTTATGATGGCCAGCTCACCACAGCCAACTCACCATGGCCAGCTCACCACGGCCAACTCACCACGGCCAATTCACCACAGCCAACTTATGATGGCCAGCTCACCACAGCCAACTCACCACGGCCAACTCACCACGGCCAACTCACCATGGCCAACTCACCATGGCCAACTCATCATGGCCAACTCACCACGGCCAACTCATCACGGCCAACTTACGATGGCCAGCTCACCACAGCCAACTCACCACGGCCAACTCACCACGGCCAGCTCACCATGGCCAACTCACCATAGCCAACTCACCATAGCCAACTCACCACGGCCAATTCATCACGGCCAACTTACGATGGCCAGCTCACCACAGCCAACTCACCACGGCCAGCTCACCACAGCCAACTCACCACGGCCAGCTCACCATGGCCAACTCGTCATGGCCAACTCATCATGGCCAACTCACCACGGCCAACTCACCATGGCCAACTCATCACGGCCAACTTACGATGGCCAGCTCACCACGGCCAACTCACCACGGCCAACTCACCATGGCCAACTCGTCATGGCCAACTCATCATGGCCAACTCACCATAGCCAACTCACCATAGCCAACTCACCATAGCCAACTCACCATAGCCAACTCACCACGGCCAACTCACCATGGCCAACTCATCATGGTCAACTCACCGCAGCCTGAAATTTTGTCTCAAATGGTATAGGGCAGTGATGGCTAACCTTTTTGCCGTCGCGTGCCAAAAGCAGGGGGAGTGTGGAGGGGTCACGCCCATGTGTGCCCACACCCATAATTCAAGAGGTTTCTTGGAGCCTGGGGAGGGCAAAAACGGCCTTCCTCACCCAGCGGAGGCCCTCCGGAAGCCAGAAACAGCCAGTTTCCCAACTTCCGGTGGGCCTGGAAGGCCCGAAAATCAGCTGGCTGGTGCATGCATGCGTGCTGGAGCTGAACGAGGGCAATGCTCGCGTGCCCACAGATATGGCTCCGTGTGCCACCTGTGGCACACGTGCCATGGGTTCACCATCACGGGTATAGGGTTTCCTGCCCGAGCAGGGGGATGGACTAGAAGGCCTCCCAAGGTCCCTCTCAGCCCTACCATTCTATGTTCTATGTTTCTAAGAAAGGCTGAAGCAGAAGCCTGCTTGGACTGCTTGGGGTCTGAATGAAGGCTCCCAAAGTAAGAAGCGAGAACCCGAACTCGGGTTCTAGAAGGACTCCTCCCTGGCAAAGGGAATTTTAGCCAAACGCTGGGCTGAGATGCAACCTGGAAGCTGCAGTGTCCCCAAAATCTGAGGGGTCCTTGGTTAGTTAGTTAGTTAGTTAGTTAGTTAGTGTTAGGATATAATTTGGGCCTAACAGTTGTCCAGGCAATATATGTGTTCTGTGACTTTAAGTTTCAATGCTGAGTCATGCTATAATTAATTGTAATTTAACAATGTATTTAAGAAGGGTACTGTAATGTATTCAGTGGATGATAAGCTGCTATCGTGTGTGGGTGGATCTGCTACCATCTGGAGTTTGTGAACCAACTACTGTTTGTTTGGTAAGAGTTTGTTTGGAGTTAACCGGTAAAGACTTGGACTGTTTAGAAGACTACGAGATTGTTTATTTCCCATTATAAAGAAAACTTTTGATAACACCAGTTTGTATGTATCTCTATCTCATTGCTCTCAGCAACGTTTCTCTGTGCACTTTACTCTGCTAGTTGTTACACAACAACAATATCCTTAACAGTTAGTTAGTTAGTTAGTTAGTTTATTAGATTTATATACCGCCCTTCTCCTGACAGACTCAGGGCGGTGATTACCCAGACGTCTCATTACCCACACTAGAAAACCACCATCAGAGAGCACCAAAGACCCCTCTTCCTCCTCTTTCTCCTTCCTCCTCTTTCTCCTCCTCCTCCTCTGCAAATCCCACTCCCTTCCTGCTCTGATGATGTTACCTAGATGGGTTATGAAACGTCTACAAGAAAACCACCAAGCTCTGAGAGCACCGAGGACCCCACAGTCCTTCCTCTTCCTCCTCTTCCTCCTCTTCCTCCCCCCCCAACCCCTCCTTTTTGCAAACCCCACTCTCCTTCTAGCACGGATGAGGTTACCTAGTGTGAGTAATGAAACCTTTGCAAGAAAAATTCCAAGCTCAGCCCCTCGTGTCGACCCCCGAGCGACAAACATTTTGCTTTCTTGTTCCACGAGACCTCCAAGGTGTCTCTTAGGGGGAAAAAAAAAAAAACCCTCCAAAAAACCTCTCTTTTCTTTCCATCTCTCAGCTGTGGTGCCACGCCAGGCGGAAACGTATTATTAAGCTGATGGGTTTTCCTGCATTGTGTCTCGCAGCCCATGTCATCGGCTGGAGCGACAGCTTTTTAACAGGGCGAAATGACTGGCTTGTAATAATAAAAAAATAAAAAATAAAAATAAAAACCATCTCTCGTTGCCAGAAGACGCTGCTTGGGTTTTCAATCAGCTATTAACACACGACGGAGACCCGTCAGCCTCTGCAGGGGCTCAGAATTTGGGGAGGAGGGGGGTGGAGGCCCCTGAGAAAGCAGCATCAACCTCGCCATCAGCTCGAGGAGCAAAGGGAAATCAAGTCTCTTGCTGCAGAGGCTTATTAAGATGCAGCGAATTCACACATGCAAAGGAGATTTTGTCAATCCCTTTAACCAGCTGGGGTAAGGACCTACCAGCGGTATTAATGTGACAGCCGAAGTCTCCTGAACTCTAAATCTTGGCTGGCTGCAGAAATGGGTGAATTATGTGTGTGGTGGAAGATACTGCACCAATCCAACAGCGTAGGATTTTTGCACTCGGCAAGGGTCGGGCTAGATAACGGAAGAACAGAACCATAGAGTTGGAAGGGACCTTGGAGGTCATCTAGTCCAACCCCCAGCCCATAGGAGACCCTACACCCGTGACGGCGAACCAAAATGATAATGACCAAATGATCAAATCAATCAATCAATCTGGCCACCCACATTGACTTTGATGGTTGGAAGCCGGCTCGGGAAGTTACAAAAAATGATGCCCATGATCCCCAGGATAATGCAACCGTCATAAATACAGACCAGTTGCTAAAAATCTGAATATTTTGATCACGTGACCACAGGGATGTTGCAACGGTCGTAAGTGTGAAAAACGGTCATAAGTGTGAAAAACAGTCATAAGTCACTTTTTCGGTGCTGTCGTAACTTTGAACAGTCGCCAGATGGATGGTCACTCAATGAATGGTTGTAAGTCGAGGACTTGGGGCTCTGTAGATCGCAGCAAATTGCGGATAAGGTTTATTGAGATATTTTATTTGCCTGGGGAAGGATTTGTCGGAGGCCAGGAAGAGAGTAAGGAGCAACTAAACAGTTCAAAATTGGGGAAAGAGTGTGTTAAGGGCTATATATCCATCCCTTGATTGATTTAATTTCTATATAATGAAATCTAAATGCTGTTTAATTTATTGATTCCTAAAAGAGATGAGACGCACGCTAGACTGGGAGAAAAATGGAATTTGAAAGGGCTGTGAGAAAAATCCGCCACCTCAAATACACTGCGGATAAGAAGGAAGAGAAGATGACTTCAACAACAACAACCAAAAAAAAAAGGGACACAATACAATAGCCCATCTGCTCCTCCATATTAAAAAAAAAAATTACAATTATGCCGCAGATAATAAAAAGCCAGCGCAGAGAGGCGGAGGAAAAAGTAGGAGCAGGAATAGGTTTTATCTTCCTAGCCTCAAAAACCCAGAGAGATTGGGCCAAGCGATGCTAAAATAAAATAAAAACAGTAGTCAGGAGAAAGACTTTTGAAAAATCTCGACGAACGATTAAAATGCAGAGATGCTGCATTCCCCGACAAAGGGATGTATTGTCAAAATTCAGATCCTTCCAGCTGGAGCATCTGGCTATGAAAACCTGCCAATCAGAAAAGCTGAGCAAAGGAGAGCAACGATGAAGAGCTTTCCTCCGAAATCTCTGGACCACCAGAAGATCAACTAATCCAGGACTACAGTAGAGAAGGAGATGCTAATGGAAACACGAGGAATGCCGACACGTTGCGGATCCCCTGCGAAGAACTAGAGGCCGGTTTGATGGAGTAGAATAAAACAACAGAGTTGGATGGAAGGGACCTTGGAGGTCTTCTAGTCCAACCCCCTGCTTAAGCAGGAAACCCTACACCACTTCAGACAAATGGTTGTCCAACATCTTCTTAAAAACTTCCAGTGTTGGAGCATTCGCAATTTCTGGAGGCAAGTTATTCCGCTGATTAATTGTTCTGACTGTCAGGAAATTTCTCCTTGGTTCTAAGTTGCTTCTCTCCTTGATGAGTTTCCACCCGTTGCTTCTGGTCCTGCCCTCAAGTGCTTTGGAGAATAGCTTGACTCCCTCTTCTTTGGGGCAGCCCCTGAGATATTGGAACACTCCTATCCTATCCTATCCTATCCTATCCTATCCTATCCTATCCTATCCTATCCTATCCTATCCTATCCCATCCCATCCCATCCCATCCCATCCCATCCCATCCCATCCCATCCCATCCCATCCCACTCCACTCCACTCCACTCCACTCCACTCCACTCCACTCCACTCCACTCCACTCTGGTTTTTAAGCTAAACATCCACATTTCTTGCAGCAGCTCTTCATATGTTTTAGCCTCCAAGCCCCTAATCATCTTTGTGGCTCTTCTCTGCACTCTTTCAACTTTTTTTTTAAAAAAACATAACATAGTCCAGATGTTGGCCTAGAAAGCAGGAGATGGTGAGTTCTAGTCCCTCGTGGGGTCCCTCACATGAGGTGAGGGTCACCAGTGTCTAAGTTTTACGTTCTCCCTCCATCCTAAAACCCTCTAGATCAGAGTTTCTCAAAGTTGGCAATTTTAAGATAACTGGAATTCAACTTCAGGATGGCTGGGGAATTCTGGGGATTGAAGTCCACCCATTTTGAGTTTGAAAAACTCTCATCTGGATCTACAGGGAGGACTCGACCCCTTATTTCCACCTATTATGAATTTGATGCTCATTCTGGAAGCTTTAGTCTCCATGCACTAGAGTCATGATGTCGAACCTATGGCACGGGTTCCACAAGTGGCACGCCGAGCCATATCGGTGGGCACACGAGCTCAGCTCCAGCATGCAGGCGTGCACCAGCCAGCTGATTTTGGGGTCTTCTGGGCCCACCAGAAATCAGGAAACACACTGTTTCCGGCCTCCAGAGGGCCTCTAAGGGGGTGGGGAGGGCAAAAACAGCCTTCCCCACCCTCCCCAGGCTCCTAGAAAGGCCCTGGAGCCTGGGGAGAGCAAAAAATGAGCCTACCAGGCCCACCGGGCCATCACGTGCCAAAAGCGGGGGGAGCACAGGGGAGTGGGGTGCATAGAATGATGGATGTGGGCACGCACACTCCACCCACTTTTGGTATGCGATGGCAAAAAGGTTAGCCGTCACTGCACTAGAGGAAAAAAAGCTTTAGCTTCACTTCAAAAGAACTAAACTTGGTTTTATCAATGGCTAAAGGTGAGAGAGCTGATCAGAACCTCCATGTTCAGGGACAGTCTAACCTGGAATGCCACAACGAGACAGGCAGAGAACAAGGAGGAAAGTAACTTTCGACAAGAGGCATCAGGTCGATCACTAATGGTACTAATGCTAGGATGACATTCCGGATGTAGCAAGATCTGAGTCATATCACGGAATCCTTCCTCCCACCTGCTTACCTGTGAAAGCTTTGGTATCGATATAAATCCATTCAATGGTTCTTCCGTCTTCGACGGTCAACAAGAGGTTGATTTCAAGGGCATTGTAGGTCTGAGATCTTGCAAGGAGAAGACACACAACTAGGATCAGTTCATGGCATTGGTGCTGCTGGAGTAAGGTTGTAATCTCCTCCTCCTCCAATTTCTCCTCCTTCTCTTCCTCCTCCTCTAACAACTCCAACTCCTCCTCCTCCTCCTCCTCTAACTCCTCTAACTCCTCCAAAAGAGCCTGGATAGCTCAACAGAGTCTGCAATTACTGCAAATTTGAATCTCACCAGGCTCAAGGTTGATTCAGCCTTCCATCCTTTCTAAGGTGGGTAAATTGAGGACCCAGTTTGTGGGGACAATAAGCTGACTTTGTATAAATATACAAAAGTATGAAGGCTATTGCTTAACGCATTGTAAGCCGCTCTGAGTCTCCGGAGAAGGGCGGCATATAAATCAAATTTTAAAAAAATTAAACTCCTCCTCCACTTCCTCCTCCTCTAACTCCTCCAACTCCAACTCCACCTCCTCTAACTCCTCCAACTCCTCCTCCTCCTCTAATTCCCCCAACTTCAACTCCTCTTCCTCCTCTAACTCCTCCATCTCCACCTCCTCTACCTCCTCCTCCTCCTCTTCCTCCTCCTCCTCCTCTTCCTCTAACTCCTCCAACTCCTCCTCCTCTAACTCCTCCAACTCCTCCTCCAACTCCTCCTCCAACTCCCCCAACTTCAACTCCTCCACCTCCTCTACCTCCTCCAACTCCTCCTCCTCCTCCAACTCCTCCTCTTCCTCCTCTAACTCCTCCAACTCCTACTCCTCCTCCAACTCCCCCAACTTCAACTCCTCCTCCTCCTCTAACTCCTCCATCTCCTCCTCCTCCACCTCCTCCTCCTCTAACAACTCCAACTCCCCCTCCTCCTCCTCTGACTCCTCCAATTCCAACTTTTCCTCCACCACCTCCTCCACTTCCTCCTCCTCTAACTCTTCCAACTCCAACTCCACCTCCTCCTCCAACTCCTCCTCCTCCAATTCCTCCTTCTCCACCACCCCCATCACCTATCCCAGCCCTTCTTCCTCCTCTCCTCTCTATGATCTGGACCACTCAGCCAATGGCAGGGTTGGAAGGGACTATCTGAAAGTCCCACCAGATTTGAAAGTCCCACCAAGTGTAGCCCTGTTTTAATGGCCATGCTTTAATCCGGAGACCTTCGCCCAAGGCCACCGAGAAAATCTTGAAGGCAACTCAGATGAGGCTTCCCTTCCCCATCCCATTCCTTCCTTCCTCCCCATCCTCCCCCCTACCACAAAGGGAGCACTCACTGGAACACCATGGAGCAATTTTGCCAATCGAAGGGGAAGTAGGTGACGAAAACGGAGCAGACGCTCCGATAAATAGCTGGGGGCAGCCAAGTGATGCTCCCATCAGGAGACACCAAAGCGTTGGTGTACAAGGTGACGTCGAAGACCCCGTTGATGCTGCAAGAAAAGAAGGGTGGAAGGAGATCGGAAATGAGGGGCCCTTGGTGCTCTCTCAGCTTGCTTGTTTTCTTTGGAGACGTTTCATGACCCAGCTAGGTAGCATTATCAGTGCTACCGATAGTAAGGAGTGCTATTGGCTGTCAGTTTTGATTCTGTGTGGGTGGGGATGGTCTTAGGGATTCTTTGACTGAGCTGTTTTACTGAGGGCTCTTTCTTAACTGGAGTATCGTTTACTTAATTATTGGTCTGAAGCAGTGGTGGGATTCAGCCGGTTCGGGCTGGCTCAGGCGAACTGGTAGTTAAATTGCTGGCTGGCCCCGCCCTGCTGCACCTTGCCTTTTCCAGGAGCCCCCACACGCAGTGGTGGGATTCAGTCAGTTCGGGCTGGCTCAGGCGAACTGGTAGTTAAATTGCTGGCTGGCCCTGCCCTGCCGCACCCCGCCCTTTCCAGGAGCCCCCACACGCCCCATTTTGGCTCCCAGATAAGTGCAGGGAGGCCTCCTAGGCCCGAAATGGGGCCTACTATTTGAATCCCACCACTGGTCTGAAGTTGCCCTTGGAGTTAATCTGTACTGATCTGGCTGCTGATTACTGGTGGAGAGGAGCTGGAGCAGGAGTGTCAAACTCAAGGATGTGGCCCATGGGGTACTTAGATCTGGCCCGCAGGGCTGCCGTGATGCCTCTGCCAGTGAAAACGGAGCTTGTGGCCCTCCCAGGCTCCGTTTACGCTGGCAGAGGGAAAGGAAAACAAACTCAAAAGAAAACAAAAGGAGAAATGGTTCCCCTTTTTGCATTTGAGCATGTAAGAAGGGACAGGAGAGGAGAAACAGAAAGAGGAAAGACAAAGATGGGAAGAGAGCAAAGAAGGAAAAATAAGGAAAGAGGGGAAGGAAGGAAGGAAGGAAGGAAGGAAGGAAGGAAGGAAGGAAGGAAGGAAGGAAGGAAGGAAGGAAGGAAGGAAAGGAAAATTATAAAGAGAATGAGGGAGTGTCTGAGGGAAGTCCTGCCTTAGCACTTGGCCACCAGAGCTGCCCCCGACACCAGTGATGTCGAGCTGGCCACACCCATCCAGGCCACGCCCTCCCAGTCTCCCCCCACCACCCACCACCCCGCCACAGGTCAAACACAACCCTGATGCGGCCGGCAATCGAGTTTGACACCCCTGTACTGGAGTCTTTTTTCTCTTTTGGGCTAATTGATTGTCTCTTTTGCATAGTCTGTAGACGTTGTTCATGTCTATGTGCCTGTTGATGGCTGATTTGTCAGAGTGCCAGGCTTCTAGAAATTCCCTGGCGTTTTTGGACTTGGCCTGGTCTAGGATGGTCCTAGACCATCTGTGGTTTAAATCGGTCTGTATGTTGTGAAATGAAAGGGTTTCCGTCATGTGTTCATGGATGCGTTCTGTTTGTCCTATATAGAGATTGTTGCAGTTCTTACATTGTGTGTTGTAGATGGTTCCTCTCCCCCCGCCTCCTTTAAGAGATCAGAAAGGTTTGGGGGCTTCCATTTTCTGTCCAGCTGGCTTCATCGAGGAGACAGCTGGTTTTCTCCATTTCATCTCTCTGTCATCGCCTTTTAACAACTCCATAATCCCTTGCGGGGTGGAGTTCTGTGCAACTAAATGGAGCTAGCCGAGTGTTTACTGGCCAGATGCCCTTCCTGTCGCTAATCTGGAGTTTTGTTCAGCAGATATTTTCTCATCCTGCCCAGAGAGAGAAATATCTGCCTCTACCTAGGATTGAACTCACAGCCTCCTGATTGTGAGGCGAGAGCTCCACCTTTAGGCCACCGCACCAAACATTTATCTCTCTGTTCCTCAAACCATTTGGTTCCTTTCTAACAAATGCCCCCGGGGATGCCCTGAACGCCTCACCCAGTGAGGGATTGATCCCCTATGGATCCAGGGAGGGCTCCAACTAAATTAGGACATATATTACACAAAGGGCTGCCATCAGAGGGAAAATGGAAAGCAAAACCAACTTTTGCAGACTACTGACTTGTTCTCCAGGACTATATCTGGCAGCCAGATCAACGTCGAAGGGATCCGTAAACAGCTGATGTTGCCGTACTCTTTTGGGTCCCACTGTAGACGGTAATCTCTCCATTTCTGGCAACAACAAACTTGATTACTCATATTGGCTTGGCAAATATCGACAAGATCAGGCCCTATTATTACAACTACTACGATTGTTGGCCGAGCAGGGACAAAAACAGCCTGAGAAATGATTGAAGTCTGGGAAATGGGCCCATTGTCAGTCAATATGAGTGCTGATTTACTATCAGGTATTGAAGAGCTGAGGCAGTGGTGAAATCCAATTATTTTTACTCCCGGTTCTGTGGGCGTGGCTTGGTGCGCGTGGTGTGGCTTGGTGGGCGGGGCTTGGTGGGCATGGCAGGGGAAGGATACTGCAAAATCCCCATTCTCTCCCCTCTGACAGGATGGTGGGGAAGGAAATGGAACAGCCCTCTCTCAACAGAGGGAGAGGGATACAACATCATCTATCTCCAGTCTACAACACAGCTCCTTTCAACAGTTCCAAGAAGGCTCCACCCCCATTTGCACCACTCTGTTCTGACCTAGGCTTCCTTAGACAGTATACAGCACAAACTTAATCCCGGCAAACCTCTTTAATTCAGACAGCTGTGAATTATTGTCATTCCCAGTCCGAAAGGCTTCTGAAACAGTCTTGCAGGGGAGTGTTGACAAACACCCACCTTATCTCCCTTGGAATGCTGCCAGAGGACTAATTGCCACACGCAGGGCAAGGCCAAACTTAGCACAGAGTCAAAACAGAAATTTTCCACAGCTTTTACCGACCAGATGAACCAATTGCTTCCTGCAAAAGTTCACGTCCTGTTTGCTTCTCTGTTATGTCTTATGGGAGGGGCCAATCATCTCCAAGCCTTACTCCCAAGTCGACCCTGTTTCCTTAATCGTTCCTGTCTCCTGGGCAGCTTTGCGCATGCGCACATTGGGAACAGGCTCACGCTGTTGTTCTGCCTCACTGATGTCAGACTTCGGAGACTCCAGTGGCAGCAAAGAACTACCAGATGGCCTTGGCCCCCTCTCTGCCTCCAACTCAGATCCCTCGTCCGAGCCTTCCCCAGACTCCAGGACTGGCCCACATTCCTCCCCAACCACTTCACTGTCTGAATATGCTGCCGGCGGGCCACAACACACTCAGGTGACCCTGAGATCAACCTCCAGGTGGCCTCAATGACCCTTTAGTTTAGTTTAGTTTAGTTTAATTAGATTTATATACTGCCCTTCTCCTTACGGACTCAGGGCGGTGAACAGCCAGAAGTAAAAACATTTGTACAGAAAAGTTAAAATAATTTTAAAAGTAACTAAATAAAGTTTTGGCCCATAATTTAAAACAGTTCAATTAAAATCAGTATCAAACTTTAAAATTATCATAGAATCAGGCCAGCCTGGCTAGCTGAAAGAAGTAAGTTTTTAAGGCCCGACGAAAAGTCCGGAGGTCGGAGATCGTTCGCAACTCTGGAGGAAGATCGTTCCAGAGGGTGGGAGCTACCACAGAGAAGGCCCTCCCCCTGGAGGTCGCCAGCTGGCATTGTCTGGCTGACAGCACCCTGAGGAGGCCCTCTCTGTGGGAGTGAACCGGCCGGTGGGAGGCAATTGGTAGCAGAAGGCGGTCCCGTAAGTACTCTGGTCCTAAGCCATGGAGCACTTTAAAGGTAGTCACCAACACCTTGAAGTGCACCCGGAAGTCCACCAGAAGCCAATGCAGCTCGCGCAGAAGAGGTGTCACGTGGGAGCACCCCGTTGCTCCCATAATCCCCTGCACAGCCGCATTTTGCACCAGTTGGAGCCTCCGGGTGCACCCCAAGGGGAGCCCCCTCCTTTAAAAAGGATGCAAATGACCAGCTGTCTGCAAGGAGTATCAATCCTTCCATTCCCCACCATCTGTTTAGAGCTGAAGAAGCTTCTTGGATAGGAAGTGAAATGTCTTCAAAGAAAAACCAATTGCCTCTTGAAAAAAACACATTTGGGATGATCCTGGGATACATATAGGGGCGGGATTCTACCGGTTCGGACGGATTTGGGCCAACCGGTTCGCTCTGACAATCAGCTGGGCCCACTCACACGCCCCTGTGCTTTACTTACCTTTATCTTGGCGGCTGATTAGCCCTAGCACTAAAACGGAAGGTGATTTTTCGTTGGATTGCACACGCGTACATACACAAAGGACATACGCAAAGCACGCGATCACACAGAAACACTTGTTAAACCGGAAGGATTCCACCACTGGATACATATGGTGGTCTGGATACATATGGCTTCCAGTGGTCTTCCGGGTGCGTTTCAAGGTACTAGTCACCATCTTCAAAGCGCTCCATGGCTTAGGACCGGGATATTTACAGGACCGCCTTCTGCCAATGAATATCTCCCACCGCCCGATACGCTCTCACAGAGAGGGCCTCCTCAGGGTGCCGTCGGCCAGACAATGCAGGCGGGCGGCCCCCAGGGGGAGAGCATTCTCTGTGGGAGCTCTAGCCCTATGGAATGAACTGCCCCCGGATATAAGAAAGATTCCTGACCTCCGTGCCTTCCGACGAGCCCTGAAGACCCTACTATTTCATCAAGCCGGTCTGACTTAAATTTGTGTTAATTTTAATAGGGGTTTTAGTAGGGGTTTTAAATCTTACGGCCAAATAGTTTAATTATTTTATTAGTTTTAATTTTTATATGTGATTGTTTTAATATGGCTGTAAACCGCCCTGAGTCCCATTCAGGAGAAGGGCGGTATATAAACGCAATAAAACTGAAACTGAAACATATATTTAGTTTCATTTGCGAGAGATCAGGGGTTATATATGAATTTTAAATGAATAAATGAATTTTCTATAAATGAATTTTCTCCGTCCATCCATTATTATGAGCCAGGTACAGCTGGAATTTCACCTTTGCGTTCACCATCAAGCATTCTGGGGTAATTCTCAAAACTCCTGTGCGGTTTTAAATTTATTTGGGGGGGGGGGCGGAGATAACCTGGAACTGCAGTTAAGCTGCCTGTTTAATAGGAGTCGCCGACATTCTCACAAGAACACGTATTAATCCTGGGTCTTTACTCACCATCTCTACCCACACATTCGTTGTGAGAGCCTCGTCGATCTCGTTCTGGAAAAGCACACCAAAAAATTGGGATTACAGCTAGTCCTTGATTTACGACCATTCACTTAATGACGGTTCAAAGTTACGACGGTCTCAGCAAAAGTGACTCATGAACCACCTGTCAAATTGCGATCATCGCAACCACCCCCTGCGGCCACGTCTTCATAACCGGGGCACGGCCACGGGCTTGAATTTACGGCGGTTGCCGCATCGTGCGGTCACGACCTGATTTGCGACTTTCCCAGCTGGCTTCCGACAAGCAAAGCCAATCGAGGAGTCTGGATTTGCTTAGGACCACATGGCTCGCTTAACAACCATGCAATTTGCTTAACGACTGCAGTGATCTGGTTAAGAACCACAGTAAAAATTCGGTCCACAACCACTTCTGGAATCTTGCCAAGAACATTGCAATCACCATGTTTCAAAACTGATTGGATGACTTTGGGCCAATCACCAGGAGACGGTAAGTTCTAGTCCCGCCTTAGGCATGAAAGCCAGCTAGCGGACTTTGGGCCAATCACCAGGAGACTGGGAGTTCTAGTCCTATTTTGGTAATGAAAGCCAGGTGGGTGATTTTGGACTAATCATCAGGAAATGGTGAGTTTGGCATGAAAGCCAGTTGAGTGACCTTGGAGTGACCGGTCACTCACTCACTCTCTCAACCCAACCCACCTCACAGGGTTGTTGTTGTGGGGAAAGTAGCAGTAGAGGTTTTGTTGGATATGTTTGCCATCTTGAATTATTTATAAAAAATAAAAAAGATGGGACATAACTGAAATAAAACAATTAGTGTGTAGAATTTCAAGGACGAAAATGAAAATGAAAATGAAAACCTCCAACTGATACACAGGAAGTATACATTCTCCAGCCGTGTAGAACATCTGGTGCCTCTGTTTTCCTCCTCTTAGACCAGGGCGGGTGTCTGTGTGTGAGAACCAGGGGTGAAATGCTACCAGCTCACCCCGGTTTGGGCGAACTGGTAGTTTAAAAAAGCTACCAGCTTGTCTGAACCGGTATTTCCGACAATCAGCTGTGCTGCACGGTTTATACTAGCTAGAAAGCAGGAAATCCTACTTTCTAGCAAAGCTATATCACGCTGCACAGCTGTTACCCCACCCTTGCTGTTCTACTTACCTAGTGAAGTCTTCTTTTTCCTCACGAAGCATACATTTGGCGCATGCTTTTGAGGCACGCTATGCATGTGTATCTGTAGCATGCGCTTAATGTGCACCGCACATGTGCTGGCAGCGAACCAGTGGTGAACCACAGAGGATTTCACCACTGGGGGAGAACGATGGTTCTTTTATGACCTGTGGACTTCAACTCCCAGAATTCCTGAGCAAACATGGCTCCAGTTGAAGTCCACAGGTCATAAAGCGGCTCTTTCTGGAGACTTTGAAGAAGGAAAAGGGTGGGGCATTCTTGGCCCACCCTGAAAGCCCACGAGAAGGGATGACAACCCCGTTGACAACCCCGTTCCTTACCAGGGAGATCAAGTTGGTGAGGGTAACCTTGAGAGAAACATTTACAATGTCCCCCTTGTCCGAAGCTGGGCGGAAATTCCGGTCATAATCGACCATCAGATCGTTGAAAAGATGTTCCTCCTGATTCCGGGTCAGGACGACTGGAAAGGAAGAAAGAAAGAGGGATGTGAACAACATCACCAGGAGACGGGAAGTTCTAGCTCCACCTGAGGCATGAAAGTTGGTGAGGTGACTTCGGGTCAGTCACCAGGAGATGGGGAGTTCAAGTCCTGCTTTAGTCATGATAAGCTGACTGGGTGACTTTGGGCCAATCACCAGGGGACTGTGAATTCTAGTCCCACTTTACATATGAAAATCAACTGGGCCAATCGCCAGGAGACGATGAGTTCTAGCCCCGCCTTAGTCATGCAACTTGGCTGAGTGACTTTGGGGCAATCACCAGGAGACTGTGAGTTCTAGTCCTGCCGTAGACACAAAAGCCATCTGGGTGACTTTGTGCCAATCACCAGGAGACTGTGAATTCTAGTCCCACTTTACATATGAAAATCAACTGGGCCAATCACCAGGAGACGATGAGTTCTAGCCCCGCCTTAGTCATGCAACTTGGCTGAGTGACTTTGGGGCAATCACCAGGAGACTGTGAGTTCTAGTCCTGCCGTAGACACAAAAGCCATCTGGGTGACTTTGTGCCAATCACCAGGAGACTGTGAGTTCTAGTCCCGCCTTAGACACGAAAGCCATCTGGGTGACTTTGTGCCAATCACCAGGAGACTGTGAGTTCTAGTCCCGCCTTAGACACGAAAGCCAGTTGGGTGATTTTGGACCAATCACTGTACACCCAACCCACCTCACAGGGTTGTTGTTGTGGGAAATATAGGAGGACGACGAAGTATATTCACTGCCTTGAATTTCTTAAAAATGGTAAAGGTAAAGGTTCCCTTCGCACATATATGCTAGTCATTCCTAACTGGACTCTAGAAAATCCAGTTGCCTCTTTAAAAAAAACTCCACCTTCAGGACAACCATGACTTGAATGACTGAGAATCTCCAGAGATACTGTATTTTCCGGCGTATAAGACGACCCTCCTCAGAGCCATTTAAGGCTCGTCAGAGCCTTATGGGCTGGTCTGCCTGGTTACAGGAGAATGAGACCCGGCGTATAAGACGACCCCCGACTTTTGAGAAGATTTTTGTGTGTTAGAAAGTAGTCTTATACGCAGGAAAATACAGCACTTAACTTGTTTACTGGATTAACTTGCAATTCACCAGATCATAAACCAACCAAACAATCTAAGTTGGGAGACCATATGAATCCCGCCCCCCCAAAAAAACAACCTTAATAATAAGGCTAGATAACCAAGCTGAACAATTTGAACAAATGTCATGGCCAGGTCTTAAACCTGGATTTAAGATAATGTCTGAACACATTAAACTAATCCTGATGCATTTTAGGAAAACGGTGTTCTACCTTTAGAATACCAGAGTTGGAGGGGACCTTGGAGGTCTTCTAGTCCAACCCCCTGCCCAGGCAGGAAACCCTACACCGCTTCAGACAAAGGGTTATCCAGCATCTTCTTAAAAATTTCCAGTGTTGGAGCATTCACAGCTTCTGCAGGCAAGTTGTTCCACTTATTAATTGTTCTCACTGTCAGGAAATTTCTCCTTAGTTCTAAGTTGCTTTTCTCCTTGATAAATTTCCACCCATTGCTTCTTGTCCTGCCCTCAGGTGCTTTGGAGAATAGCTTGACTCCCTCTTCTTTGGGGCAGCCCCTGAGATATTTGGAAGACTGCTATCATGTCACCTCTAGCCCATCTTTTCATTAAACTAGACCTACCCAGTTCCCGTATCTCTCAGGAAAGCCCACATCTGCCAACATCTGCTGCCCCTCCCAAATTTTTGTATTCTGATGCGGATGCATTTTTGCCAGGTTTTTACCTATCGCAGGCACTATCCTAAATATGCGAAAAGGTGTTTTTCTTTTTATGAAAAACGCATCCGCATCATCCGCTATCTCTCTGCTTGATCCTGTTGTGTCTGCGTTAAAATACAAGCACAACAACAGATTAACTTCTGGGCCATTTCAGGTCTAAAAATGAGCATTTAATTAGGTAAGCGGCCAGTTTGTTTTCGGTCCAAATTGATTACTAATAAACAGCACTCTGGTTTTGGGTCTGAAAATCCCTCCTTATCTGGTGCACAGTTCGTTGCCTGGCTAATGCCTTTTTTTTTTTTTAATCCTTTCCATTATCAAATTATTTGGGAACAGCAAACCACCCAATAAATGGTAAGGACTCAGCCTGGGGAGAAACTTAGACAGATTAACCTCCATTAGGATAATTGCCTCTGCTTGGCATGGGTGCGTGGGAGTCCGAATTTTGATGCGGGCGAATGCCCCCCCAGGTTTACCACCCACACGCTGGCATTCTCTCTGACGGTAGTCACGTTAAGGCAGCGTTTCTCAGTTTTGGCGCCTTTTAAGATGATCTTTTAAGTGGGACGCGGTGGCTCAGTGGCTAAGATGCTGAGCTTGTCGATGGAAAGGTTGGCAGTTCAGCGGTTCGAATCCCTGGTGCTACCTAATGGGGTGAGCTCCCGTTACTTGTCCCAGCTTCTGCCAACCTAGCAGTTCGAAAGCAGGTAAAAAATGCAAGTAGAAAAATAGGACCACTTTTGGTGGGAAGGGATCAGTGTTCTGTGCGCCTTTGGCGTTGAGTCATGTCGGCCACATGACCACGGAGACGTCTTCGGACAGCGCTGGCTCTTCGACTTTGAAACGGAGATGAGCACCGCCCCCTAGAGTCGGGAACGACTAGCACAGATGTGCGAGGGGAACCTTTACCTTTAAAATGGTGGTGGACTTCAACTCCCAGAATTCCCCAGCCAGCATAATACAGGTGGTCCTTGACTTACAACAGCGCTGAAAAAAATGTGATTTAGGACTGTTTTTCAAAGTGACAACCTTTGCAAGACCCCCTTGATTAAAATTCAGATGGTTGGCAACTGGTTCATATTGATGACGGTTGCAGAGTCCTGGGGTCGCGTGATTATTTTTTGCAACCTTCTGACGAGCAAAGTCCGTGGGCAAGCCAGATACACTTAACAACTGGGTTACTCTCTTATCAACTGCAACGATTCACTTAACAACGGAGGCAGGAAAGGTTGTAAAATGGAGTAAATTCGCTTAACATTTGTCTCTGCTTGACAAGAGAAATGTTGGGTTCAACTGTGGTCATAAGTCGAGGACTACCTATAGAGGACTTACTTTAGTGACCGTTTGAAGGTACAACGGCCCTGGAAAACAGGGATTTATCACACTTTCGACCATGCCAGCATCCCGATAATCATGTGATCAAAATTCGGGCCCTTGGCAATTGGCTCATATTTATGACGGTTGCAGTGTCTTGGGGTCACATGTTTTGCGACCTTCTGACAAGAAAAATCAATGGGGGAAGCGATTTACTTAACAATCGTATTGCTAACTTAAATCATTTAAGTCAGAGGTCTCCAACCTTGGCAACTCTACGACTTGTGGACTTCAACTCCCAGAATTCCTCAGCCAGCAAAGCTGGCTGAAGAATTCTGGGAGTTGAAGTCCACAAGTCGTAAAGTTGCCAAGGTTGGAGACCCCTGATCTAAGTGATTGTTGTGACCTAGGCTTACTGAGTCATTACAAGACACAATTACCGTATTTTCCCGCGTTTAAGACGACTTTCTAACATACAAAAATCTTCTCAAAAGTCGGGGGTCGTCTTATACGCCGGGTGTCAGTCTCCTGTAACCAGGCAGACCAGCCCGAAAGGCTTTGAGGAGCCTTAAATGGCTCTAAGGAGCCAAGCTGAATTGCCTGCTGAGTTGCCGCTAATCAGCTGAGTTGCACGCAGGCCCCGTGTAAAAGGGAAAAACTTTTCTTTTACACAACGCTGGCCATCCCAGCTGCTAATTTTTGCCTGCTAATTGCTCCGTAGCAAAAATCCCCCTCCCCACCTCCAGCTTGCTTACCTTAGCTGCTAGCCACAGTGCTTGCCTTGCCTTGCCTGCAATCCATTGCATCAGCAAGCAACTAAATCTCCCTGCCTGCTTGATTGCAGGCAGGGAGATTTAGTTGCTTGCTGATGCAAGCAACTTGTGGACTTCAACTCCCAGAATTACTCAGCCAGCAAAGCAAAGCTGGCTGAGGAATTCTGGGAGTTGAAGTCTACAAGTCTTAAAGTTGCCAACATTGGAGACCCCTGTTCTATTGGGTAAGTTTTTTTCCCCCTTTGGGAGCTTTAAAAAAATAGTTAATTGGGGGGTTTTTTAGTTGTTCTTTTTTAGACCTAGCCATTTAAAGGCTAGGTCTAAGTTTTAGGCTAGGAAGTTTTAAATTTAGCTTTCATATAAAAATAAAAATAAAAATAAAAATAAAATTTGTGCAACTTTCTGAGATTTAGTGTGTTTCTGTAGTGTTTCACTCTACACAAACACACAAAATCTCACAAAGCTGTATGTGGAATTTTGTGTGTGTAAAGCCACAATGTAAAAGTTGTTTTTTGGGGCTTTTTGTGGCTGTGTGAGGTTCCTGCTTGTTGCAGGGGCCATTTTTGGTTTAGCACAGCTGCTTTTACATTGTGGGTGAGCCAGTTGATGTTTTTTAATTTTTATTTGATGTGCGTTGGAAGAGGGGTCGTCTTATACAGCAAGTATAGCCCAAACCCTATATTTTTACAGGAAAAGTTGGGGGTTGTCTTATACGCCCAGTCGTCTTATACGCCGGAAAATACGGTAGTCCCAAACAAACCTATTTTATTGTAACAGCTGAGAATTACGTTCAGTCCCAGCTGAGTCCCAATTAGTTGTGAAACAAGTCCTTCGGAAGAAGTCCTTCGGGATAATCACCAACCTTTGACACCCTGCCAAAGGCCTTCCTTGGCAAAGCCCCACGAAGTTCAGAAACAAACAAGAGATGCCGACTGGAAACAGAGTTAGCAACGTAGCTTTCCTGCAAAAGGCCCCAAGTGCCTTTGTTTCTCTTTTAAGCCTTATGGGAGTGACCAATCATCTCCTGGCCTTACTTCTGAGTCGTCCCTTTTGCTTTAGCTGCTCTTGCCTTCTGGCAGCTCTGCGCATGTGTGCACTAAGAACAGGCTCCTCCTGTTCCTCTGCCTCTCTGCTGTCCAACTCTGGAGGCTTTGGAGTCCACGCATAACTCCCAGATAGCCCTGGCCCCATTTCTGCCTCCGACGCAGAGCCCTCGTCGGGGCCTTCCCCAGACTCCAGGACTGGCCCTTGTTCCTCCCCAGCCTGCTCACTGTCCGACTCCTCTGCTGGCGGACCGTAACAGTGATTCACTTAGCGAACATGGCAAGAAAAGTGGGGCAAAAGTCACTTAACCAATGTCTCACTTATCCCCATACATTTTGGGCTCGACTGTGGTCGTACATCGAGGCCTATTGGTAGACGTCTGCCTCCGAGTGTAAATTTAGGCTGATCAAGTGTTGCCTTCCAAGAGGTTTTGTTGACTCATGTCAGTCACGATTCAAAGTTCAGCTGGAAACCATCGGAAAGAAATCTTATCCTCGGGAAGAGGAAGCTCTTAAATGGCAGAGTGAATTGATCACGGGATGTGTGGAAACAATGAACTGTCCAAGTGTTAAGATAGACGAGCAGGCGTTATAAATAGCAACGGCGAGGGGGACGCGTGAGATTAGCAAGAGCAATAGCACTTAGACTTATATACCGCTTCACCGTGCCTTATGGCCCTCTCTAAGCGGTTTTACAGAGTCAGCCTCCCGCCCCCAAACAATCTGGGTCCTCATTTTACCGACCTCCGAAGGACAGAAGGCTGAGTCAACTTTGAATAGGTCAGGATTGAACTGCTGACAGGGGGCAGAGACAGCCAGCGATGCTGCATTCTAACCATTGCGAAGGAAGGAAAGAAGGAAGGAAGGAAAGAAGGAAGGAAGGAAGGAGGGAGGGAGGGAGATGCGAGAGGGAAGGCAGGCAGGCAGGCAGGCAGGCAGGCAGGCAGGCAGGAAGGAAGGAAGGAAGGAAGGAAGGGCAATAGCACTTAAAGTTATATACTGATTTACAGTGCTTTACAGCCCACTCTAAACAGTTTACAGAGTGAACATATTGCCTCCAACAATCTGGGTCCTCATTTTACCGAGCTCAGAAGGACAGAAGGATGAGTCAACCTTGAGCTGGTTAAAATTGAACTCCTGGCAATGGGCAGAGTCAGCCTGCAATGCTGCATTCTAACCATTGCAAAGGAAAGGAGGGAGGGAGGGAGGGAGGGAGGATGATGGGAGAAGGAAAGAAGGAAGAAAGAAAGAAAGAAAGGAAGGAAGGAAGGAAGGAAGGAAGGAAGGAAGGAAGGAGGGAGGGAGGGAGGGAGGGAGGGAGGGAGGGAGGGAGGGAGGGAGATGGGAGAAGGAAGGAAGGAAGGAAGGAAGGAAGGAAGGAGGGAGGGAGGGAGGATGATGGGAGAAGGAAGGAAGGAAGGAGGGAGGGAGGGAGGATGATGGGAGAAGGAAGGAAGGAAGGAGGGAGGGAGGGAGGGAGGGAGGAAGATGGGAGAAGGAAGGAAGGAAGGAAGGAGGGAGGGAGGGAGGGAGGGAGGAAGATGGGAGAAGGAAGGAAGGAGGGAGGGAGGGAGATGGGAGAAGGAAGGAAGGAAGGAAGGAAGGAAGGAAGGAAGGAAGGAGGGAGGGAGGGAGGGAGGAAGATGGGAGAAGGAAGGAAGGAGGGAGGGAGGGAGGAAGATGGGAGAAGAAAGGACGGAAGGAGGGAGGGAGGAAGGGAGGGAGATGGGAGAAGAAAGGAAGGGGGGAGGGAGGGAGATGGGAGAAGGAAGGAAGGATGGAAGGAAGGAAGGAAAGAAGAGGGAGGGAAGGAAGGAGGGAGGGAGGGACGGAGGGACGGAGGGCATTATTACTTAGATATATACTGCTTCACTGTGCTTTATAACCCTCTCTAAGTGTTTTACAGAAACTGGGGCAAGAAAGGTCATAAGTTTGGACTCAGTTTTAATCTTAAATCGAGGATTACTTAGAAAAACCTTCCTCTTTAGCTCCGCTTTAAGGGTATCTTTCTCACCCAAAATGGTGGACAGAAATTTCCTTCTTGGTGTCAAATGAGCTCTTTGTCTGACTTCCCCCAAAAGTTGAAATCGTAGGAGAAATGGGGACGCAGCCGAGATTAAAAAAAAATTCCAGATTCAATAAATCTTGCGAAATCCAAGAACTGCCCCCGAAAGGCTGGGTTCGCACAGCACCGTTTAACCCCTAGCAAATTGTACCAACCGCATTCCCAAAGAGGTTAAACTTGGTTAGTTTTAACTTGGGGGTTTGTTTTTTTAATTTCCGGGGTTTTTTTTTGCTTCTCTGGGTTTAAGTGTCGCAGGGGAATCGAGAGAGGGTATGGATCCAAACCTGAGTTAATCAATAATCAGATTAAATATGCTGTGTGAATGCAGCCAGAGGTTATTAAAAAAAAAATAAATAAAGCCTGGGAGACATTTATCAAGAAACCTCAAAAACATCAATCGAGAATGTGAAAGGATGTGCAGAATACATGCAGAGATGCACACAGGAAGAAGGTTAAAAAAAAAATCAACAT
Organism: Coluber constrictor foxii; assembly: GCA_038048745.1. Taxonomy (NCBI): domain Eukaryota; kingdom Metazoa; phylum Chordata; class Lepidosauria; order Squamata; family Colubridae; genus Coluber; species Coluber constrictor. The sequence continues at coordinate 3,058,003 of CM075963.1, read as the reverse complement.
ATCTTAAAAGGTGGAGGGGCTTTAATTGTGTTGCTGTAGCTCCCTCTGCACTCTTTTGACCTTGTAGAATATTAGCATCCAACCCACTCCTAGAACAATGATGGCTAATCTTTTTGCCACCGCGTGCCAAAAGCGGGGGAAGCACGGGGGTTCGCACACGCGTGTGCCCATGCCCATAATTCTATGCGCCCTGCTCCCCCCCCCCCCATGCATGTGTGCGTGATCCACCCGCACTCCCCCTGCTTTTGGCACGTGATGGCACAGTGGACTCGGTAGGCCCGTTTTTTCGCCCTCCCCAGGCTCCAGAGGCTTTCTAGGAGCCTGGGGAGGGCAAAAATGGCCTTCCTCACTGACCTCCTGGAGTCTGGAAACGGCCTGTTTCACTACTTCTGGTGGGCCCAGAAGGCCCAAAAATTGGCTGGCCGGTGCGCACATGTGTGCTGGAGCTGAGCTCGCATACCCACCGATATGGCTCTATGTGCCACCTGTGGCACATGTGCCATAAATGCGCCATCACAGTCCTAGAAGAATGAAATATTTTGAGAAATATTAAAAAGGCAGGATACACACACACACACACACACACCATGTGCTATTCTACTCACCCCATGCCACCTTTTGGCTTGTACTGCATTCACGCATGCACCTCGCATTTAGTACATGGTGCGCATTGCGCCTGCATGCACGCACCACACATACGCAGGCAGCGAACCAGGGGTGAAATGCTCCCGGTTCAGACCAGATCACCCGATCCGGTCGCAATGGAGGTGATTCGGAGAACCAATAGCAAAAATCCCTGCCCCACCCCCTTCCCCATGCCCAGCTGAGCCGCACAATCATCAGAGGCTTTTTTTTTTATTTTTCAAAGCATTTTTTTCTACAACATCTTTGGTGGAAAAAATGCTTTTAAAAGTTTTTTAAAAAGCCTCTGATGATTGCGCGGCTCAGCTGGGATCGTCAGGGGCTTTTACAAGCATTTTTTTTTACAACCTCTTCGGCCGAAGAGGTTGTAGAAAAAATGGTTTTAAAAGAAAAAAAAGCCTCTGCCGATTAGGCAACTCAGCTGGGATCGTCAGAGGCTTTTAAAAGCATTTTTTTACAACCTCTTCGGCCGAAGAGGTTGTAGAAAAAATGGTTTTAAAAGTAAAAAAAAAAAGTTGGCCACACCCACCCAGTCACATTACCTGCCCCCACCAAGCCTCGCCCACAGAACCGGTAGTAACAAAATTTACATTTCACCATTGCAGCGAACCAGTAGTAAACCGGTTCAGATTTCACCACTGCCCTGAACCGATAGTAAAACAGGTTCCTAAGGACAAGAAATGAGAAGCCGTGACAGAGACGGTGTCAAAAAAAAGGAATTGGTAAGACAGATAAAAGAGAAAGGCCCAATGCATATTAAGAGGGTCTATAATATTTTGTTAGAGAGAGACTCTGAAAATGAACTGGTTAAAGACTGTATGATAAAGTGGGCGCAAAACTTTGCAGAACCAGTTATGATGGAAACATGGGAAAAGATATGGGTCCAGAACGTTAAATTTACACAGTCACAGAATTTGAGGGAAAATTTTTATAAAATGTTTTATAGGTGGCATTTAGATCCTAAGAAATTGTCATGCATGTATCCTAATGTTCAGCCAAAATGTTGGAGATGTGATTGCTTAGATGCTACATATTACCATATATGGTGGACTTGCAAGAAAGTGAAAGCTTTTTGGATCAAAATTTGGTGGGTAATGCAAAATGTCTTGAAGAAAAACCTCCAATTTTCTCCTCAACTGTTTTTACTGGGTATAGTTAAGGATTTCTCAGTGAATGAAACAAAACTGATATTATATATGGTTACAGCAGCTAGGTTACTGATTGGTCAATATTGGAAAAAAGATGTTTTACCTACTATTGAAGAATGGACTTTGAAGGTGGCCAGTTTTGCTGAAATGGCAAAGATATCAGCATATTTAAAAGACCGGACTCAAGAAACTTTTGTGTGGGAATGGAAGAAATGGATAGACTATGTGCAGAATAAATATCAAACAAAGAAGTATCAGATTGCTTTTAGCTGAATGTTATGTAGAAATTTATAGTATATACAGGGTGTAGAGTAGTTGGGGGGAATTATGATATGATTTGGATTTTACTTTTTAATATTTGGGATAGATTATGTGCAGAATAAATATCAATCAAGGAAGTATCAGATAGCTTTTACTTGAATGTTATGTAGAAATTTTTGGTATAGACAGGGGGTAGAATAGCTGGGGGGAATTGTATGATATGATATGATTTGGATTTCACCTTTTAATATTTGGGGAGTTAAAAATGAATTGTAATTTTAAGGTTATAAGGGAAGCCAAGGGTGGGGAGGGATGGGTCAGGGAGGGTTAGGGAGGGGAAGTGGGGGGAAAGGGGGGAAAATTTGTATTTGTAAAACTTTTTCAATTAAAAAAAAGGCTTCAAAAGAAGCGAATGATATTGCGAGGGAGAAGACAAGGTTTTCTTGCATTCTTTCGTTCTTTAGATATGTTCAGGAGAAAGGGAGGACAAAGGAACACATCTGTTCAGCAAAGATGCTGGGATGCCAACAGGTGACCAAAGAAAAAAAGGGGGGGGGAACCCAGAGCCGTGCCTACTCTTCGGTCTCTCTGACAGGGAATTCCGCGGGGAGATGAGGAAAAACGAAATAAAGAGACGTGATTGAAGTGCCAGACTTACTGAAATAGGCTCAGAGAATTATTATTTTTTTAAAGAATGATTTTGAATCTCCAGAGAACAGAGGAATTGTATCCGAAGACGCTGAATGAGCTAACGAAATGTTAAATCTTGGTTAAAATATCAGATGCAGAACCGAATGCACAGATGGCACCTGGCTCAATAGTAGTAACTGGGAGAGGAATCTTAACAAAATAACAGAATAACAATTCTGGAAGGGAGCCTGGAGATCTTCCAGTCCAACCCCGTGATCAGGCAGGAAACTCTGGTTCATTTTAGACAAATGGCTCTCCAATCTCTTCTTTGAAACTTCCAGTATTGGAGAACCAAAATCTCCAGTATTGGAGAACCAAAACCTCCAATATTGGAGAACCAAAACCTCCAATATTGGAGAACCAAAACCTCCAGTATTGGATCTTGGAGTCACATAAATAGGAGCCAGCCGTGTGCCAATCCAGTCCTAGGCTGCAAAAAAGCCAACCCAGTCCTAGGCTGCATTAACAGAGGAATAGAATCAAGATCACGTGAAGTGTAAACACCACTTGATAAGGCCTTGATAAGGCCACACTTGGGATGTTGCAGGGGTGAAATCCAGCAGGTTCTGGAGAACTGGTAGCGGAAATTTTGAGTAGTTCGGAGAACCAAAAAATACCACCTCTGGCTGGCCCCAGAGTGGGGTGGGAATGGAGATTTTGCAGTATCCTTTCCCCAGGAGTGGGGAGGGAATGGGGATTTAACAGTATTCTTCCCCTGCCACGCCCACCAAGTCACGCTCACAGAACTGGTAGTAAAAAAAAATGGATTTCACCACTGGGATGGTGCCTCCAGTTTTGGGTGCCATGATACACAATAGATGCTGAGACTTGAGAAAGGAGAATGCTACATTTAACAGTGTCTGTGACTTCTTTCAATTTTCTTGTACAGTTTTCAGGGAGCCAGACCAATGCGACCTCTGGTTCTCAGATAGATAGAGAGAGTGACAGAGAGAGACAGAGACAGAGAAAGAGACAGAGACAGAGATAAGAGAGAGAGATGATGAGAGCGAGAGAGCGAGAGAGAGATGATAGATGGATAGAGATATAGACAGAGATAGATGATAGATGATAAATGGATAGAGATAGATAGAGAGATATAGATGATAGATGGAGATAGATAGATAGAGATGATAGATGGATAGAGATAGATAAATAGATGATAGAGATAGAGATAGAGATAGAGATAGATAGATAGATAGATAGATAGATAGATAGATAGATAGATAGATAGATAGATAGATGATAGATAGATAGATAGATAGATAGATAGATAGATAGATAGATAGATAGATAGATAGATGATAGATAGATAGATAGATAGATAGATAGATAGATAGATAGATAGATGATAGATAGATGAAAGAATTCTTTATTTGGCCAAGTGTGATTGGACACACCAGGAATTTGTCTTTGGTGCATATACTCTCAGTGTACATAAAAGAAAAGACACATTCGTCAAGAATCATAAGGTACAACACTTAATGATCATCATACGGTACAAATAAGCATTACAAATAAGATTATATCTGCGGGGTGCGGAGAACTCGAATCTAATTTTTTGTGAAATATGCCTGTGTTCACACAACATGCCAAGCCCAGAGGCATTGACAGCTTGCTTAGCATGAAGCTTGCATGGACTGGTTATCCTTAAACTTAGATTCTTGGTGGCTTTGCAAAGAATCCAATGCATTGAGTAAGCTAATGCTTTAGCATCTTTCTCAAGCAAGAAAATCAATCCATTCGGTAGGCAAGCAAATTGTGTTGTGTGAACCGTGGTTTCCCCTAGGAAGTCAACTCATCTTCAAACATCAACGCATCTTTCAGTCACTACATCTGTATGGGGGAAAAAAACCAATGCTAATTCCCACGCTAATTTGTGGCAAGTTTAAAAGCACCGTGAAACAGTTGGAAACACTTACGTGCCCTTTTGTTATGTATTTTTGCCACATTTGCTTGAAAATGATAGAACAATTTTGTTTTCCTGGGTCCTTTTTTTAGTTCATACATACATGGAAGAAAAGGGTAGGATTGCTCACTCTGCTGCTCTCTTACAGGTAGTCCTTGACTTAATGACTGTAACGGAGCCTGCTCATCATGGTCGTAACCACTGGTGGGATTCAACCGCTTCGCACCACTTTGGCCGAACTGGTTGTTAAATTGCTAGCTGGCCCCACCCCGCCCCTTCCAGAAGTCCCCACATGCCCCGTATTTGCTCCCAGGTAAGTGCAGGGAGGTCTATAGGCCCAAAAAGGGGCATGGGGGAGTGCAGTGCGAGCCTCCAGCCTGTTTTTGCTCCCAGGAGACTGCAGGGAGGCCTACTAGGCCCAAAACGGGATATGGTGGGGCAACGCCCCCCCACAGCAGGAGGTCGAGTGCTACCTGTCACATCCCATGGCCACACCCACCATGGCTACACACACCCAGCTCGTCATTAGGGTATTACCACCATCCACTTGCGATCTACGGGAGCCCTTCCTTTCTTGCCACCCCTTCAAGGTGACGTTTGGCCCCTAGGAGCCCCTAGGCACCTCCAGGCAGGCAGAAATCAGCTGACCTTTGCAGAGCTCTGCAAGTCACACTCCGGCGCCATGGCCACCATGGCCACGCCCACTCAGTCAGTCATTAGAGCAGAGAACCGGTTGTTAAATTATTTGAATCCCACCGCTGGTCGTAACTCATGTGATCCACCCAACTGTAAGGCCTCTCTTGCGGTTGACGTTAAGCAAATGCCCCGGACAGAAAACGAATCAATGGTTTTCTATGGACACAGTTTTGCTGAAAACTGGAAGAAAATGGTGGTTTTCTGCAAAGCCATCATAAAATGCAGTCACGTGTCCAGCAGGCCCTACAAAGAGCAGCACAGATAGTCCTCAATTTATAACCATTCGGTTAGTGGCCGTTCAAAGTTACAACACCCCTGAAATAAGTGCCTTATGACCATAAGATTCATAATCTGAATCTGAATCTGAATCTGAATCTGAATCTGAATCTGAATCTGAATCTGAATCTGAATCTGAACTTAAACTAAACTAAACTAAACTAAACTAAACTAAACTAAACTAAACTAAACTAAACTAAACTAAACTAAACTAAACTAAACTAAACTAAACTAAACTAAACTAAACTAAACTCCCTGTTTCCCCCAAAATAAGACGTCCCCTGATAATAAGCCCAATCAGGCTTTTGACTGCATGGCAATAAGGCCAAATGCTTATTTCAGGATTCAAAAAAAACATAAGACAGGGTCTTATTTTCAGGGAAACACGGTATTAAATTAAATTAAATCTCCTATCCCACCTTATCTCCTCATCGGCCACTAATTATCTGCAGTGATTCTAACTTACCGGCAAGGAAGTTGAATATAAAAGCTAAACTTGAGCATCTGGTCCTCATGTTATATGGCTGCATACTGTTCTTTCTTTGTTCCTCGGCAGCAATGCGGCCGCTGATGTAAGCTGGAGGGTCTGGGACGTTATTTTGAGCAATAGCCCGGCCCCTCCGGCCTTCCCTCCTTCCCTCCCTCCCTCCCCCACCCACCCTCATGGCAACCCCCTCCCCCCCCCATTTCCAAGATAGTTGTGGCTCAGCTGTTATGCTGGGCATTGTCAGCTGTTTTGGAGATTGGTAGCCCATTGCTGGGAACAATGCCTCGGGCTGGAGAGGGTGGGGGTCCTTTTGTAAGGACTGCCTGTTCTCATCACGTTCCTGAATACCGGAAAACTGTAAGCCCTCATTGTGATATGGCGGGGGGAGGTGATCAAATTTCTAGGTCTGAAATGGACACGCAACATCAAAAACGTCATCAAAAAAGCACAACAAAGAATGTTCTTTCTGCGCCAACTCAGGAAGCTCAAACTGCCCAAGGAGCTGCTGATCCAGTTCTACAGAGGAATGATGGAGTCTGTCATCTGCACCTCCATAACTGTCTGGTTTGGCTCTGCAACCCAACAAGACAGACACGGACTTCAGAGGATAATTAAAACTGCAGAAAAAACAATGGCTACCAACCTGCCTTCCATGGAGGACCTGTCTACTGCACGAGTCAAAAAGAGGGCTGGGAAAATACTTACGGACCCCTCGCATCCTGGACATAAACTGCTTCAACTCCTACCCTCAAAATGACGCTATAGAGCACTGCACACCAGAAAAACTAGACACAAGGACAGTTTTTTGCCGAACGCCATCACTCTGCTAAACAAATAATCCCCTCAACACTCTCAAACTACTCACTAAGTCTGCACTACTATTGATCTTCTCATCGTTCCCATCACCCATCTCCTCCCACTTACGACTGTATGACTGTAACTTTGTTGCTGGTATCCTTACGATTTATATCGATATTGATTGTTTCCTGATTGCTTATTTGTACCCTATGACTATCATTAAGTGTTGTACCTTATGATTCTTGACGAACGTATCTTTTCTTTTATGTACACTGAGAGCGTATGCACCAAAGACAAATTCCTTGTGTGTCCAATCACACTTGGCCAATAAAGAATTCTATTCTATTCTATTCTATTCTATTCTATTCTATTCTATTCTATTCTATTCTATTCTATTCTATTCTATTCTATTCTATTCTATTCTATTCTATTCCATTTCATTCCATTCCATTCCATTCCTATTCCATTCCATTTCATTCCATTCCATTCCAAATAAAGATTCTAATTCTATTCTATTCTATTCTATTCTATTCTATTCTATTCTATTCTATTCTATTCTATTCTATTCTATTCTATTCTATTCTATTCTATTCTATTCTATTCTATTCTATTCTTATTCCATTTCATTCCATTCCATTCCATTCTTATTCCATTTCATTTCATTCCATTCCATTCCATTCCAAATAAAGATTCTAATTCTATTCTATTCTATTCTATTCTATTCTATTCTATTCTATTCTATTCTATTCTATTCTATTCTATTCTATTCTATTCTATTCTATTCTATTCTATTCCATTTCATTCCATTCCATTCCATTCCATTCTTATTCCATTCCATTTCATTCATTCCATTCCATTCCATTCCATTCCATTTTTATTCCATTCCATTCCATTCCATTCCATTCCATTCCATTCCATTCTATCTGCCAAGGAAAGGGAAAGGTTGAGAAAATGCCAATGTTAATTTTGTTAAGCCATGAATGAGCCAAGTTAGCAATGTCAGAAAGTGCCACATTAGTCTCCGGTGGGGAAAAAGAAGATCAGAATTCCTATATCCCCTTCTTCGACAGACAGATTTTAAACCAAGCTCAAACTTTCGTAATTTCGGATTAAAATTTGTCCGCTGGAAAAAGCGCAACCAGATTACCAGATTTTTCACCCTTACGGCCATTGCAGCATCTCTGTGGACACGTGATCGAAATTCGGACGCTTGGCAACTGACTTATATTTATGACGGCTGCAGTGTGTGGGAGGTCATGTGATTCCCCCTTCTGCGACCTTCTGACAAGCACAGTCAGTGAGGAAGCCAGATTCACTTAACAGCCATTTACTAACTTAATAGCTGCAGTGCTTCATTTAACAACCGTGGCAAGAAAAGGGGCAAAACTCACTTAACAACTGCCTTCTTAATCACGGAAATTTGGGGGTTAATTGTGGTCATAAATCGAGGACTAACTGTACTGATTCTTTGCCAAGTTGCCAAGACTGGCATTGTCCAGTCCAGAAAAAAAACCCCAGCAGGTTTCCATTTGTTGAGGAATACAATCCAGGGGTGAAATGTCCCGGTTCAGACTGGATCACCCGATCCGGTAGAGATGGCGGTGGGTGGTTCAGAGAACCGGTAGTAAAAATCCCTCCGCTCCCCCCCCATCATGTCCAGCTGAGCTGCATGATCATTAGAGGCTTTTTTTTTTTTTACTTTTAAAAGCGTTTTTTTTACAACCTCTTCCGACAAAAAAATGGTTTTAAAAGTTAGAAAAAAAAAAGCCTCTGATGATCGTGCGGCTCAGCTGGGATCCTCGGAGGCTTTTTAAAGCATTTTTTTCTGCAACCTCTTGGCCGAAGAGGTGGTTTAAAAAAATGCTTTGAAAAGTCTCTGACGATCCCAGATGAGTTGCCTGATCGTCAGAGAGGCTTTTCAAAGCATTTTTTTAAAAGCCTCTCTGACGATCCCAGCCGAGTTGCCTGATCGTCAGAGGCTTTTCAAAGCATTAGAAAAAATGCTTTGAAAAGTTAAAAAAAAAAAAGTTGGCCACATCCACCCAGTCACATTACCCCCCCACCAAGCCACGCCCACAGAACTGGTAGTAACACATTTTACATTTCACCCCTGATACAATCTCCCCACTCTTTAGAGGTTGCAAAAGGAGAAAGACTCGCTTGGCGTGATCGCTGCTTCTCCTCAGTCTGCTGATCTGTAAAATGGGAACAAGGAATTGGTTTCCTTACAGTGGGCAGAAAGACTACTGGACTACTGTAACGCTGTCTACATGGGGCTCCCCTTGAGGTGCACCTGGAGGCTCCAACTGGCGCAGAGTGAGGCTGCACGGGTGGTTATGGGAGCGATGTGGCACTCCCATGTAACACCCCTCCTGCGTGAGCTGCACTGGCTCCCGGTGGTCTTCCGGGTGCGCTTCAAGGTTTTGGTCACCACCTTTAGAGCGCTCCATGGCTTAGGACCTGGTTATTTACGGGACCACCTGCTGCCTCAAACAGCCTCCCACCAGCCAGTATGCTCTCACAGAGAGAGACTCCTCGGGTGCCGTCGGCCAAACAATGTCGGCTGGCGGCCCCCAGGGGGAGAGCCTTCTCTGTAGGGGCACCCACTATCCTCCCCCCGGAGATACGGAGGATCCCGGACCTGCGCACCTTCCGCCTTTTTATTCCATCAGGCTGGTCTGGCCTAACCTTTCCCTTTTTCCCTTCTAAAAAGTAAATTTTAATTTGTTCTTAATCTTGGGGTTTTAAATTCGTCTTGTGCTAAATTGATTTAATTTGATTTTATTTCTGCTCTTAAATTTTTGTATTTTATGTGTTTTATCTTGCGCCTGTTCACCGCCCTGAGTACTTCGGGAGTAGGGCGGAAGAAAGAAAGAAAGAAAGAAAGAAAGAAAGAAAGAAAGAAAGAAAGAAAGAAAGAAAGAAAGAAAGAAAGAAAGAAAGAAAGAAAGAAAGAAAGAAAGAGAAAAGCTGGCATGTCCGACTGCAAGTTCTTGGCTAAGTTGAAACTTTCTTCCACGTGGCTTACACTTCAGAGCATTAGCCTCTGGAGAAGTGTGTCTAACTCACATGTGTGGTAAGACCACAGTTGGGATATTGCATCCATTTTGGGTTGCAATGATGCAAAAAAAGATGTGGAGACTCTAGAAAGAGTGCAGAGAAGAGCAACAAAGATGATTAGGGGGCTGGAGGTTAAAACATAGGAAGAACAATTGCAGGAATTGGGTATGTCTGGTTTAATGAAGAGAAGGATTAGGGGTGACATGATAGCAGTGTTCCAACATCTCAGGGGCTGCCCCAAAGAAGAGGGAGTCAAGCTATTCACCAAAGCCCCTGAGGGCAGGACAAGAAGCAACGGGGAGAGGAGAGAAGCAACTTAGAACTAAGGAGAAATTTCCTGACAGTGAGAACAATTAATCAGTGGAACAACTTGCCTGCAGAAGTTGTGAATGCTCCAACACTGGAAGTTTTTAAGCAGATGTTGGATAACCCTTTGTCTAAAGTGGTGTAGGGTTTCCTGCCTGGGCAGGGGGTTGGACTAGAAGACCTCCAAGGTCCCTTCCAACTCTGTTATTCTAAATGTAGAACACCGTTCTATGCATCAGGATTAATTTAACGTGTTCAGACATTATCTTAAACCATGCAACAGCTTGCCTCCAGAAGTTGTGGATGCTCTAACACCAGTGGTGGGATTCAACCCATTCGCACCACTTCAGCCGAAGCAGCTGTTGCTGGCCGGCCCTTCTCCTCCCCTCCCAGAAGTCCCACACACGCCCTGTTTTGGCTCCCAGGTAAGTGCAGGAAGGCCTACTAGGCCCAGAATGGGGTGCAGAGCCCCCACCCCACCGCCCATTTTTTAAAATTAATTAATTAATTTTTTTAATTAGAATTATATGCCACCCTTCTCCGGAGATTCCGGGCGGCTTACAATGCGTTAAGCAATAGCCTTCATACTTTTGTATATTTATACAAAGTCAGCTTATTGCCCCCACAAACGGGGTCCTCAATTGACCTACCTTAGAAAGGATGGAAGGCTGAGACAACCTTGAGCCTGGGGAGATTTGAACTTACAGTAACTGCAGATAGCTGGAGTTACTCACAATGCATTAGTCTGCTGAGCTATCCAGGGTCTCCCAGAGATGTGCAGGAGGCCAAGTGCTACCTGTCACACCCTCTGGCCACGCCCACCATGACCACGCCCACCCAGCCGGTCATTAGGGCAGAGAACCGGTGGTTAAATTATTTGAATCCCATCAATGTCCAACACTAGAAGTTTTCAAGAAGAGATTGGACCACCATTTGTATGAAATGGTATAGGGTTTCCGGCTGAAACAGGGGGTTGGACTATAAGACCTCTGAGGTCCCTTCTGTTGTTCTGAGTGGTGCAAACGTCCTCAAAGAATGTAGAGGAGTACCCCAAATAAACTAAATCTTTTCTGACATTTCGTTTCTGCAAAAAAACCAAAAAAAAAAAACAACTCAACTATCCAGCACCTGCTTGCAAAGTATCTCTGTTGAATGAGGATCCTGTTTCCCAATCTTGCAACCTCCGAGACGGAATATAAGATCTGCATATTTTCAGCGCTATTATTTGGCGATATATTTTTAGTTTCAGATTACTTGGCACCGCTCGCTTATTGTCTGGTTTTGCTCAAGCGATGTCAGCCCTTTGAAGCAGGCCAACTCCCCGAAACATCTTGCAATCTCCAATTCGGTTTGATTTGGTTCCCAACGCTCCAGACCCTGATTGGTTTGGTCTCGATGTTGCATTCACACGGTTTATTCAGCGAGATTCGGCTTCTGTTTCTTCTGATTTGGTTTTAGAAAATTTAGATGACCTGTTTAAGCATCTAAAGTGCTTCATTCAGTAAAAGATCAACGCTCTATGAAGCAATAAAGCAAAGAATTAAAGGCAATTACCCCCCCCCCAATAAAAGAACACGCAATATTATTATTGTTATTGTTATTAGTTAATCTGTAGTGAGATTCACAGTCTTTGAGGCTGGTTAATAGCTCAGCAGCTCAAGTCCTAACCAAGGACCTAGTTTAAGGTATCATCGGAGGATGTAAACTGTTCCGAGTAAGGTGGTTTTTTGTAGAGTCAAAATGTTCAAGTCCGGTAAATTTAGAATTTTTATTATTATTATTATTATTATTATTATTATTATTATTATTATTATTATTATTATTTCGATTTATATGCCGCCCTTCTCCGGAGACTCAGGGCGGCTTACAATGCGCTAAGCAATAGCCTTCCTACTTTTGTATATACCTGCTTAGTAGGGCTTTAGGGTCCCCTTAAGCGGTGTTCTTTTTTATACAAAGTCATTTTATTGCCCCCACAATCTGGGTCCTCATTTTACCTACCTCGGAAGGATGTAAGGCTGAGTCAACCTTGAGCCTGGTGAGATTCGAACTTGCAGTAATTGCAGGCAGCTGGCAGCTAAGTGCCATTTAACAGGGCTTTAGTCCACTGCTCCACCAGGCTCTTATAAAAATAAACTGAATTAATTTCACTGGGATTAAAAATTACTCTTCCATTTAAGTTAATAGATTAACAGAGTTGGAAGGGACCTCGGAGGGCTTCTCATCCAGCCCCCTATACAAATTCAGATAAATGGCAGTCCAATTTCTTCTTAAAAGCCTCCAGGGATGGAGCATTCACAACTTCTTGTGGCAAGTAGTTCCACTGATTCATTGTTCTCACTGTCAGGAAATTTCTCCTTAGTTCTAGGCTGCTCTTCTCCTTGATGAGTTCCCATCCATTGCTTCTTGTGTTGCCTTCTCCTTGATGAGTTGCTAGGTTGCTCTTCTCCTTGATGAGTTCCCATCCATTGCTTCTTGTGTTGCCTTCTCCTTGATGAGTTCTAGGTTGCTCTTCTCCTTGATGAGTTCCCATCCATTGCTTCTTGTGTTGCCTTCTTCTTGATGAGTTCTAGGTTGCTCTTCTCCTTGATGAGTTCCCATCCATTGCTTCTTGTGGTGCTTTGGAGAATAGCTTGACTCCCTCTTCTTTGTGGCAGCCCCCCAAATATTGGAACATTGTTATCATGTCACCCCTAGTCCTTCTTTTCATTAAGCTAGACCTGTCCAATTCCACCAACCGTTCTCCGTATGTTTTATCCTCCAGTCCCCTAATCATCTTTGTTGCTCTTCTCTGCACCCTTTCCAAAATCTCAACATCTTTTTGGTATCGTGGCAACCAAAATTGGAGGCAATATTTCAAAGGTGGGCTTACCAAGGCTTTATAAATTGGTATTAACACTTCACGTGATTTTGATTCTTCTGCTAATGCAACCTAGGACTGTGTTAGCTTTTTTGGCAGCTGCTGCACACTGCTGGCTCAGTGATTGTCCACTAGGACTCCAAGATCCATCTCACAGTTACTACTATTGAGCCAGGTACCACCTATATCTGTGACGGCGAACCTATGGCACGGGTGCCACAGGTGGCATGTGGAGCCATATCGGTGGGCACGCGAGCTCAGCTTCGGCATGCATGTGTGCGCCGACCAGCTGATTTTTGGTCCTTCTGGGCCCACCAGAAGTCAGGAAACACACTGTTTCTGGCCTCCGGAGGGCCTCTCGGGGGATGGGGAAGGCCGTTTTCACCATCCCCAGGCTCCTAGAAAGGCTCTGGTGCCTGGGGAGAGCGAAAAACAGGCCTACTGAGCCCACCATGCCATTGCGTGCCAAAAGCGGGGAGAGCATGGGGGGGCATAGAATTATGGATGTGGGCATGCATGTGTGTGACCCCACCGTGCTCCCCCCGCTTTTGGCATGCGATGGCAAAAAGGTTAGCCATCACTGACCTATACTATACTCGTGAATTTGGGTTTGTTCTTTTTGGTCTAAGTGTAAAACACCTTGTTGGAATGTATTTTTATGCAACAACTACAGTAGTATTTAGCCAGTAGATGGCAGTGTTTTCAAGTTTGGATTTACTCTTTTGTTCTAAGTAGAGTTTTCTGTTTCCTGTTACAGATAATTGAGGAATAATGCACATGGTGACTGTACTTTTTATTTGCTTTCTGTGGTGCTTTATATAAAACAGCATTTCTAATGTACTTTTCTTACCATTGGATTATTATTATTTTTTTGGTTAGAATTTCTTTTAGTCTGGTTTCTCATCCACCCACTTACAACAAAGAGAGAATAGCAGAGTTGGATGGGACTTTGGAGGTCTTCTAGTCCAACCCCCTGCTCAAGCAGGAAGCCCTATAACCGTGATGGTGAAACTATGGCACGTGTGCCACAGGTGGCACGTGTAGCCATATCAGTGGGTACGCCAGCTCAGCTCTGGCGTGCATGCGAGCACCGGTCAGCTGATTTTCAGGCCTTCTGGGCCCACCGGAAGTAGTGAAACAGTGACGTCTTTTGCTGTTCCCAGCCTCCAGAGACTCCTAGAGAGGCTCTGGAGGCTGGGGACAGCAAAACAGTCACTTCCTGTCCCACCAGGAGTTGGGAAATGGGCCGTTTCAGGCCTCCGGAGGGCCTCTGAGCGAGTGGGAAAAGCTGTTTTCGCCCTTCCCAGATGCATAAAGCCAGGAACCAGGTGGGAAAGAAAAACGGGCCTACCGAGCCATCGCAGGCCAGGACCTGGGGGGGGAGGGGGTTGTGCGTGCATGGGCAGGGCGTGTAGAATTATGGGTGTGGGCACGCGTGTGCACGAACCTCCCCCGCCCTCCCTCTCCTGGCACGCAATGGCAAAAAGGTTAGCCATCATTGCCCTATACCATTTCAGACAAATGGTTGTCCAATCATAAAGAGCCTGTGTAGCGTAGGGGGCTAATGCCTCCTACTAAAGGCAGCAATTAACACCAGCTGCCTGTAATTTCTGTGAGTTCAATCCTAGCCAGGCTCAAGGTCGACTCAGCCTTCCATCCTTTCTAAGGTGGGTAAATTGCCCCCAGTTTGTGGGGGCAATAAGCTGACTTTGTATAAATATACAAAAGTATGAAGGTTTATGCTTAACGCATTGTAAGCCGCCCTGAGTCTCCGGAGAAGGGCGGCATATAAATCAATTTTTTTTTAAAAAATCTCTTTTTTAAAAAATCTCCCATGTTGCAGCATCCACACCTGTTGGGGACAACTTGTTCCACTGATTAATTGTTCAGTGACTTATTTGTGGATGTGTATTTAGGAAAATCAGAATAGCAGTCAATGTGGTGTTTTCATCATTTCTCCCCTCCCGGAAACCCTCTGGCGGCAGCTGTCTCTCTCTCCCGTAACCTCACCCTGAGGCTTTGCATTCTCAGCCAGGGAGCTTCAGCTGCTTTGTATGTAATGAGACCTGCTGTTTCCCAATGAGCTTGACCACTTCTCCTTGACACCTGACCGCCTGACCTTATTCCCACACAACAGCTGGCACAACAGCTGGTAGGAGGTATGCCCAGTCCCTAGCATTAAAAATAAATCCAAGGCTCTCAACAGTTTATAGCCGTGATGGTGAGCCTATGGCACGTGTGCCAAAGATGCCACACAGAGCCATATCTGTGGGCATACAAGCGTTGGCCTAGCTCAGCTTCAGCACACATGCGTGTGCCAGCCAGCTGATTTTCAGGCCTTCTGGGCCCACCGGAAGCCAGGAAATGGGCTGTTTCTGGCCTCTGGAGGATCTCCAGAGGGTGGGGAAGACCGTTTTCGCCCTCCCCAGGCACCAAGAAAGCTTCTGGAGCCTGTATTAGCAAATTACCGTCCGGTCTCTAACCTTCATTTTGTGGCGAAGGTTGTTGAGAGTGTGGTGGCACGACAGCTCCCCCAGTACCTGGATGAAGCTGTCTATCTGGACCCTTACCAGTCGGGCTTCAGACAGGGGTACAGCACGGAAACGGCATTGGTCGCATTGGTTTAGTTTAGTTTAGTTTATTCAAATTTGTATACCGCCCTACTCCCTGAAAGGACTCAGAGCGGTGAACAGCCGATTAAAATACAAATTAAAATGGTTGATGATCTCTGGAGGGCTCGGGACAGAGGTTGTTCTTCTGTTGTGGTCCTATTAGACCTCTCCGCGGCTTTTGATACCATCGACCATGGTATCATGCTGCAGCGGTTGAGGGGGTTAGGAATAGGAGGCACCATGTTGCGGTGGTTCTCCTCCTTCCTCTCCGATCATTCACAGTTTGTGTTGGCAGGGGGGCAGAAGTCGACCTCGAGGCGCCTCTTTTGGGGGGTGCCGCAAGGGTTGGTCCTCTCGCCCCTTCTGTTCAACATTTATGTGAAGCCGCTGGGCGAGATCATCTGTGGTTCTGGGGTGAGGGTGCCATCACATGCCAAAAGCGGGGTTCACACAGGGGGTCGCGCACACATGCGCAGGAGGCAGGGGGCATTGAATTATGGCTGTGGGAACATGTGCATGAGACCCACCCGCACTCCCCCCGCTTTTGGCACATGACGGCAAAAAAGTTAGCCATCACTGGTTTATAGCAAGGGTCCCCAAACTTGGCAACTTTAACATCTGTGGACTTCAACTCCCAGAATTTCTGCTGGGTGAAGAATTCTGGGAGTTTTAACATAATAATAAAGTTGGAAAGGATCTAAAGTTGGAGGTTTTCTGGTCCAAACCCCGTCTCTTGCAGCAGGCCTGATACCATTTCAATACCTGATACCATTCACCTCCAGTGATGGAGCACCCAGAACTTCTGGAGCAATATTGGGTTGCTACCAGTTCGTATGAGATCAGACAAACTGGTAGCGGCGGCGGCAGGAGGCTCCACTTACCCGCCTGGACACTCCTACGCATGCTACAAACGAATCGGTAGTGATGGGATTTGGAACCCACTCCTGTTCTGGAGGCAAGTTGTTCCACTGATTAATTGTTATCACTGTGAAGAAAATTTCTCCTTAGTTCTAAGTTGCTTCTCTCCTTGATTAGTTTCCACCCATTGCTTCTTGTCCTGTCTTCAGGGGATTTGGAGAATAGCTTGACCCCCTTTTTTTCTTTGTAGAAAAGTTTCTTTTCTTCTTTTCTTTCGCTTCCTTGCGGCAACCCCTCAAATATTGGAAGGCTGCTATCATGTCTCCTGTAGTCCTTCTTTTCATTAAATTAAACATACCCAATTCCTGCAACTGTTCTTCATATGTTTTACCCTCCAATCTCCTAATCGTCTTAAAGTTTTCCAAGCTTGGAGACCCCTGGTTTATAGCAACCTTTGTTTTTCCATGGAGGTCCCTCAGGATATTGTTTTTGGGATCACAGAGTGAACGGAGCTGAAGAGAAGAATGGGAGACCCCTGGTAGAAAAAGGTGGGACTTCCTAACCCTTTCTGATCCTTCTCTTAACCCCTTGCTCTCTGCCTCTGTCTGCATTCACACAATATGTTTCACCAAGTCCGTAGTAACAAGCTTGTTTGTACCATATTGAATATCACATACAGATGAATCCAGGGGTGGAATTCAGCATGTTCGGACCGTTTTGGGTGAACCAGATGCTAATTTTACATCTGGTTCACCCAATCGGTAGCTGCAAGGACTAGCTGGCCCCGCCCACTCTGCCCCTCCCCTCCCAGGAGTCTCCATGCGGCCATTTTGGGTGCCAGATAAGTGCAGCATCTGCACAGGGGAGGGCAAAAAAACGAGCTTCCCGGAAGTCTGAAAATAGGCCTATTTCTAGCCTCCAGAGCCTGGGGGAGGCTGTTTTCGTCCTCTCAGAGACTCGAACAAAGCCTCCAGAGCTTGGGGAGGGCAAATATGCCTCCCCCACTTTGGTGCAGGAGGCCAAGTGGGCCACGCCCACCATGACCACGCCCATCCAGCAAACGGGCAAAGAACCGGTTGCTAAAATTTTTGAATCTCACCCTTGGATGAATCCATGGGAAAATATGCGGTCAAAGGGCTTGAAATTTCCATTACGTTAGGCCAGTGATGGCTAATCTTTTTGCCATCGGGTGCCAAAAGTGGGGGGAGCGCGGGGGTGATGGTGTCGCTTGCAGGTGTGCCCGCACCCATAATTCTATGGGCATGTGCATGTGCGACACTCCCGCCCGTGCACTCCCCCCACTTTAGACATGCGATGGCAAGGTAGGCCCAATTTTCACTCTCCCCAGGCTCCAGAGCCTTTCTAGGAGGCTGGGGAGGGCAAAAATGGCCTTCCCGCTCCCCCGGAGGCCCTCTGGAGGCTAGGAACAGCCTTTTTCCTGACTTCCGGTGGGCTCAAAAGGCCCGAAAATCAGCTAGCTGGCGCACACATGCATGGCGGAGCTGAGCTCGCGTGCCCACCGATATGGCTCCGTGTGCCACAGGTGGCACGCATGCCATAGGTTTGCCATCATTAGTCTCTTAAAGAGAATTTTTAAAATAAAATCTATATTATTATCTATATTATCTATATTACTTTATTTGTTTGTCCAATTTCTATAGCCACTCAATT
Organism: Coluber constrictor foxii; assembly: GCA_038048745.1. Taxonomy (NCBI): domain Eukaryota; kingdom Metazoa; phylum Chordata; class Lepidosauria; order Squamata; family Colubridae; genus Coluber; species Coluber constrictor. The sequence continues at coordinate 3,039,732 of CM075963.1, read as the reverse complement.
CAACCAAGCTGTTCTGGGTGGCTTACGATTCTGTTGACGTCGGAGAAATTATCTAGAATATATAAAGGCATTTCAAATATATGTCGGGAACGTGAACAGCATGGAGGGGCATTTTATCATGCTTGATGGACACGTAAAAGAACCTTTAAAAATAGATTCAAATACACATAGAGGATGTTAAAAATAATAATACAGGTAGTCCTCATCTTACAACAGTTCGTTTAATGACTGTTTGAAGTTACAACAGTACTGAAAAAAGTGGCTTGTGACCCTTCTTCACACTTAACGACCGTTGCAGCATCCGCATAACCAAGTGAACAAAATTCAGACGCTAGGCAATTGACTCATCTTTATGACGGTTGCGTTGTCCAGGGGTCACGTGATCCTCTTTTGCGACCGTCTGACAAGACCAGTTAATGAGGAAGCTAGATTCACTTAACAACCGTGTTAGTAACAACTGCAATGATTCATTTAACAACCAAGGCAAAAAGGTCGTGAAATAGGGCAAGACTCACTTAACAACAGCCACAGAAATTTTGGGCACAAATTGTTGTCGTAAGTGAAGGATTAGCAGGTATTCAGCTGAAACTTCTCCTTGAGTGCAGAGTTAGACAAAAAGTCATGGAAAACTATTTCAATATATGTGATTACTGCAACAAGATTTATGCACAAAGATGGAAAAATTCTGTTCTTACCCCTATGAGGGAATGGATGGGGAAATTGACAGAACCCGCAAAGATGAATAAACTAACTTTTTAAAAATAAAATTAAAAAATCATCAAAAGCCTCAGAAACAAGAACCACCAAAACATCCTTTTGCCGTGTCAGATTTTCCCAAACATCCCTGGGAAGCAGCCTTTATTAAACTCTATTTCTCATTCATGGCAGGTTTACAATGTCTGGACTTCAACTCCCAGCATTCCCCAGGCGGCATAGAATTCTGGGAGTTGAAGTCCAAACGTCTCAAGGTACCTAAGGCTAAGAAACCTAAGGAATAAAACAGAGGCCTTCATACTCAGCAGCTTTAAGACTTGTGGACTTCAACTCCCAGCATTCCCCAGACGGCATAGAATTCTGGGAGTTGAAGTCCAAATGTCTCAAGGTATCTAAGGCTAAGAAACCTAAGGAATAAAACAGAGGCCTTCAAACTCAGCAGCTTTAAGACTTGTGGACTTCAACTCCCAGCATTCCCCAGGCGGCATAGAATTCTGGGAGTTGAAGTCCAAATGTCTCAAGGTATCTAAGACTAAGAAACCTAAGGAATAAAACAGAGGCCTTCCAACTCGGCAGCTTTAAGACTTGTGGACTTCAACTCCCAGCATTCCCCAGGCGGCATAGAATTCTGGGAGTTGAAGTCCAAACGTCTCAAGGTACCTAAGGCTAAGAAACCTAAGGAATAAAACAGAGGCCTTCCAACTCGGCCGCTTTAAGACTTGTGGACTTCAACTCCCGGAATTCTATCCCGCCTGGGGAATGCTGGGAGTTGAAGTCTACAAGTCTTAAAGCTGCCGAGTTTGAAGACCTCTGGAATAAAATGACAACAAAAATAATTTAAAAAATAACCTAAGGGAACACAACCCTCCAGATATTAGGGGTGAGGGAGCCGCAGCAAGGGCCTGTAGGATCTCTCGTCGCGATCCGACGAATCTGGCAGCTGTGACAGATGTTCTGATCCGCAGTGCTGGTGGCCTGAACAGGGCAGCCCTCCTCGGCTTTAGATATTGTAAGGTCCCAAAATATACTTGAGTCACCAGAATGCGAAAGAGAGAGACTCAAGACGAGGCTTGCAAAAAGAAGCAGATTTTATTTATGGCCAAAAACAAAATACTGGGTGGGACTATATCCAGAACATACAGATACAATGCATGCGAGGAGATAGCTACACCTTGGGGAAGGTCTGGCATCCTTTTATACCCTCAGAGACGGTCATCTTAGTACCCAATTCTGGCCTCCTAATTTAGGTTTGTGTATTCCTTGTTGCTCTGCAAGGGGGAATAGAAACTTCCCAATTAGCCATCCTTGAGCATTCCTTTGTTTACTCAATTGGCCATTTGGCCCCCTGGTTCTGCAAGGAAGGAGTTTATACAGATCAAAGGTGTAAATTAAAGCTGAAGTGTAAATTATCCCTCGGATGATGTCTGCAGTTCCAACTGAGATACGTACCATGCTCTTAGACTGCACCAGAAAAACAGGAAAAAGATTGATATGGGTTCAGATCAAATGGCAGGAACATACGTTTGACAAATACCAGAGACATTACCGAGGCCTAATAACAGAATATGTTTGTAACAGGAGATACAAATATAAAGGCATAATATATGTGATACAAATACAAAGGCATATATGTATTACAGGAACCTAATGGTTACATAATCTAGTATACCAGTATATCATATTCTAGTATTATTTATTATATCCTTATTATTGTTACTATTCAATAAATCGCGGGGTATAGTTGCTGTAGTTATAAGAGTCACCCTCAAAGGGCAGGGGGGGAGGGTGATTGAAGATTCCCACCAAGAAGATCCATAAGGTCCCAAGGATCAGAATGGGAGTGACCAAGAAGAGACAGAGGCGGTCCACGGTCCGAGCCACGCGATTCCAGTTGTCCTTTTCCTGCAAGGATTGGAAAAGGGCCAAAGACTTCATTACACCTCACAAGCAACTCCAAAGCTGGGTCCACAGCAGGAAAAGTCTAGTAAGACTCCCAGAATTCCCCAGCCAGCCTTTAAGACTTGTGGACTTCAACTCCCAGAATTCCCCAGACAGCCTTTAAGACTTGTGGACTTCGCCTCCCAGAATTCCCCAGACAGCCTTTAAGACTTGTGGACTTCGCCTCCCAGAATTCCCCAGACAGCCTTTAAGACTTGTGGACTTCGACTCCCAGAATTCCCCACACAGCCTTTAAGACTTGTGGACTTCAGCTCCCAGAATTCCCCAGACAGCCTTTAAGACTTGTGGACTTCGACTCCCAGAATTCCCCAGACAGCCTTTAAGACTTGTGGACTTCAGCTCCCAGAATTCCCCAGACAGCCTTTAAGACTTGTGGACTTCAGCTCCCAGAATTCCCCAGACAGCCTTTAAGACTTGTGGACTTCAACTCCCAGAATTCCCCACACAGCCTTTAAGACTTGTGGACTTCAGCTCCCAGAATTCCCAAACAGCCTTTAAGACTTGTGGACTTCGACTCCCAGAATTCCCCAGACAGCCTTTAAGACTTGTGGACTTCAGCTCCCAGAATTCCCCAGACAGCCTTTAAGACTTGTGGACTTCAGCTCCCAGAATTCCCCAGACAGCCTTTAAGACTTGTGGACTTCGACTCCCAGAATTCCTCAGAAAGCCTTTAAGACTTGTGGACTTCAACTCCCAGAATTCCTCAGAAAGCCTTTAAGACTTGTGGTCTTCAGCTCCCAGAATTCCCCAGACAGCCTTTAAGACTTGTGGACTTCGACTCCCAGAATTCCTCAGAAAGCCTTTAAGACTTGTGGTCTTCAGCTCCCAGAATTCCCCACATAGCCTTTAAGACTTGTGGACTTCAGCTCCCAGAATTCCCCAGCCAGCCTTTAAGACTTGTGGACTTTGACTCCCAGAATTCCTCAGCCAGCCTTTTAAGACTTGTGGACTTCAGCTCCCAGAATTCCCCAGCCAACCTTGCTGACTGAGGAATTCTGGGAGATGAAGTCCATAGGTCTTAATGTTGCCAAATTTGGGGACCATTGGTCTAGTGGCACTTGGACAGCAGGCTGAGCTTCAAACTGACTTAATTCAGCAACCAGTTGTGAGTTGTGACAGGACAACACACCGCTCTGTGGCTTTCCCCACTTCTGGCCAACTGTTGACCACATTCTGCTGCAGAAAATGAAAATATTTAAGTTATAGCTCCGTGATGGCGAACCTATGGCATATTTGAAGCCATTGGAGCCATATTTGTGGGTACGTGAGTGCTGCCGTAGCTCAGATGATTTTCTGGCTTTCCAGTCCCACCGGAAGTCGGGAAACTGACTGTTTCTGGCCTCTGAAAAACCTCCAGGGGGATGGGGAAGGCTGTTTTTGCCCTCCCCAGGCTCCTAGAAAGGCTCTGGAGCCTGGGGAGGAGGAAAAAGGGGCCCTCCGTGCCATCATCACATGCCAAAAGCAGGGGGAAGTGTAGGAAGGGTCACGTGTGCATGCGCGGGAGGCTGGGGCGCATTGAATTATGGATGAGGACACCCGTACCCATGACCCACCCCCCCATGCTCCCCTCGCTTTTGGCACACGACAGCAAAAAGCTTAGCCATCGCTGTTATAGCTCATGATTGGGTTAATCGCTTTGGCTACATTCATCTCAAAGTTTACCGTGTTTTCCCGAATATGAGACCCCGTCTTATATTTTTTGAACCCCCAAATAAGCGCTTGGCCTTATTTTCGGGGAGGGCTTATTATTTTGGGGCACATGGACCAAGTCAGGGCTCTTACAGCTGTGTCTCCCTAACCCTAACCAGAGGAAATGACGGGGGACCGGTTGTGCCTACGTTTAAATATTTGTGGGGAGGGCTTATTTTCGGAGACGGCTTATTTATGGGGAGGGCTTATTTATGGGGAGGGCTTATTTATGGGGAGGGCTTATTTATGGGGAGGGCTTATTTTCGAGGGCTTTCAGATGTTTTTTTTAAGCACACGCGTTCAAAAGCCCGATTGGGCTTATTATCACGGGATGTCTTATTTTCAGGGAAATACGGTATTTATTTTTTGGCTTTTACAGACAGTCCTCAACTTACAACAGTTCATTTAGTGACCAGTCAAAGTAACAGCGGCACTGAAAAAAGTGACTTATGATTATTTTTCACACTCATGACCATTTCAGCGTCCTCATAGCCCCGTGATCAACATTCAGGCGCTTGTCAGCCGACTCATATTTCCAGTTCCAGTGTCCTGGGGCCACGCAATCAATTTTTGTGACCTGCTTATAAGCCAAGTCAACAGGGAAGCCAGATTCACTTCACAACCGTGTGACTCGCTGAACAACTGCAGTGATTCACTTAACAACGGCGGCAAGAAAGGTCGTAAAATGGGGCCAAACCCGCGTAACAACTGTTTCACTTCGCAACGGAAATGTTGGGCTCAATTGTGGTCGTTGTCAGCATTTCACACTGCACTTACTCTAATGTTGACATAAGAAGGAGAAGCGGAGTTATCTGGAAAGGGATATTTGACCCTTCACCTACTTATTTTCCCTGGAGAGAATATCACCTAAGAGATGGGATGGGAGGGGGGAAATTCCTTTGAGTGGGAGCAGTAGATTAGAGGCAGAGTGACTGGGAAGATGGCCAATGAGGGCAGAGGAGTGGGGAAAGGAAAAGGAGGGTTTTGGCTGAGGAAGCCAGAGCTGGCTGCGAAGAGTCGGAGTTAGAATGTTCGTGCTTAATAAATAAGAGGGTTTTTTTCATCAAAGACTTTGTTTGAAATGCAATTTTTTGGAGACGACTTCGAAACCTGACAGTCGTAAGTCGAGGACTACCTGTAGTGCAAGCACCCGGTTGGAAAAATCTGTTCTCAACCATGCTCAGAAGGAGCAAAGATGAGTTGGTGACCTCCAGGTGGCCTTACACCTCCTACCTCATTGTACTTGTTCTTCTCCTGCATATGCTTCACGATGAAGTTGGCTCCAGCAATGGCTGGCTTGATCTCATTGTACAGCTGCTCTTGCAAATCGCCTGCCCCGTGGGGGCTTGGTCCTGGGGGGGAGTGAAAAGAAGGAAGCTCTGAGTTAGGGACCGAAGAGATCTAGAGAGCTGCAATACGAGAGCCGGGAATGGCGCAGTGGTCAGAATGAGGTACTGCAGGCTAACACTGTCCACTGTCAGCAGTTCGACCCTAACCAGCTCATGGTTGACTAACACTGCATACATGTCTTTCTTGGTTCTTATAGCTCAGGGCAGCGGTGAAATGCACCTACCTTCACTACCGGTTTGGCAATGTGAGCGCGCGGACCTCATCTGCGTATGCGCAGAGGGCCAAAAACAGAACGTAATGACGTCCCAACAGGTGGACAGAGCCTCCCGCCACCGGTGCTACCAATTTGCGCGAACCGGATAGATCCGGATGGATTTCACTGCCGGCCCAGAGGTCGGTAATCCACAGCTCTGGAGCCAGATGTGGCTCTTTCATTCTTCTGCTGCGGCTCCCTGTCGCTGGTCAGCTCCACAATTGATAGAACTTTCGGTTTGGACAGGTAGAGGGGGAAGCTTTCGGTTAGGACAGGTAGACGGGGGAAAATGCCATGCTAGGAGAAGTCTCTATGTGTTGTGGCTCCATTGCCTGAGCCTGCGTCATCAGCAGGGGAGGACTCTGAGAGTGAGGGAGAGGAGTTGGCAAGGCCTCCTTCTCCAGGACCCTCCTCTCTGGCAATGCCTCCAGAGGACACCGAAGGGCCGGAGATAGGCCCAGAGCCAAGCTCACCCCCGCAGCCACAGGAGGACATTGATGAGGGGAGTGAGTTTTGGCTGGATCCTTGCCAGCGTCGGAGAGACAGGAGAGCCCAGCAGAGGAAAAGGCGTGGTCGTGATTAGATGGTGGACCACACCCCACAGGCTATAAAAGAGAGGGATTGCAGCCTGTGATGGACAAAACAAAGATTCATGGATCCCGGTTTCGAATCTGCCCTGTGTCTCAGCTCTGGACATTTTGGTGGTGTGTATTTGACTGAACTATTAATAAAGGCTTTGGCAAGCAGCTGCGGGGATTGCTGCCAAGCTTTTTATCAGCTTACTTGGTTGCCTGCCAGTTCATTAGACTCTGACTGTCTGAGGGGGTGTATTCCTGGGAGCGGAGCCAGAACACTATGGTGGGGGAACCAGAGTTCCAGTCTGCTCCAGAATTGAACAGGGGCTTCTGGTTAGAACCTTTGTGGCTCTTTGCGTGCTTAAGGTTGCCAACCCTTGTTATAACCTGACAGGTATCTGTCAGCCATTGTCTTCCTACATGTCATGAACCAGGGAATTCAACAAGGCTGGATTAGAGAACTTTTCAGTGATGTCCACACTCCCATGAGACATGATGGCTTAACTATAACCACTGGGCCCATCTTCCTCTGCCATTCCCATTCCCCTTTTGGGGCTTACGTGCAGGGGTAATCCGACTAGTTAAGCCATGCCTCTCCGACTGCTTCTCAAACATGAGCTCGCTGCGGGATTTAATGGTGAAATATTCCTCCGCTTTGACGATGTAACCGACCGAGCTAGAACGCCGGATCAGTAAGCCATCCTGTGGCGTGAGGTCGCTCTCCACCGGCTTGGACATGTGCAGGAAGCGAGGAAGGGTGTCAAGGAAGAGCTGTGGATAGAAGAAGGAAAAGGGAAAAGTTTATTTTCAACATTCCAGTCCGGGCAGCAGCTTAAAGATCTCCTGATGGTGTCCCATCCAAGTGCCAAAAATTAACCCAACTGGATTAGATGCAGCCACCGAGTTGCACATGCCAGAATGGGCCCCTTTTATAACTACACAACACTGAAACGATGGAAGTGTTTATCGCAAAGGTGCGACAAGAAAAGAAAGAACTCTGTTCCAATTGCCACTTGGGAGTGGGCGTGGCCAGCACGTGACTCATCTGGCCGGAGAGCTGGGAGTTTAGATATTCTACTCCCCACTTGAAAGGGAGAGAAGGGGATAAGATAGGAGAGGCTTCCATGGGGCAAGCCTGAAAGAGAGAAGGGGATAGGAGAGGATCATTGGGGCCAGCCTGAGGGAGAGAAGGGGATAAAATAGGCAAGGCCTCTTTCAGTCAAGCCTGAGGGAGAGAAGGGGATAAGATAGGAGAGGCTTCCATGGGGCAAGCCTGAAAGAGAGAAGGGGATAGGAGAGGATCATTGGGGCCAGCCTGAGGGAGAGAAGGGGATAAGATAGGAGAGGCCTCTTTTGGTCAAGCCTGAGGGAGAGAAGGGGATAAGATAGGAGAGGCCTTGTGGGCAAGCCTGAGGGAGAGAAGGGGAGAAGAGAGGCCGATGGTAACTACTCACTAATTTTCAAGTTGTAAGTGTCAATTTATCAAGCCCGATCACATAGTTTCATAGCAGAGCACGGGTATCCAGCTAGTGGTTAGATAAGAGGCTGCTTAGCCTGCAGCTACATAATAGGCAGGGCAAGAGACTTAGAAGGGACCCACCCTAGTTTCTTGGGATGTAAAAGAAACAGGAGAAAAAACTTAATTCGCAAAATTCTGTTAATGTAGCTTTCCAATCAAGTAGGATTAGTTCATCTGGTTGTTATTTCCTGTCTGAGCCCACTCTGATAAAACCGGGTTTTCCAAAATTACAGGGCACCTAGAAAATGAGTTAATTCAGGCTCTGCTTCAAACAGGTTGCCTGAACAGAGTTTCTGAATTTACTGGAGACCAAGCATTTTTGTCTCTTTTTATTTTATGGGAATATCGACTTGGGAAAATTAGTCTTTGATTGACCACTACAATTAACTCCAAAATTTCTTGTTTCTAAGCAAGACGGTTAGTAGGTGAGTTTTGCCCCATTTTTATGACCTTTCTTGCCACAGCCGTTAAGCGAATCACTGGTCGTAAGCGTGAAAGTCCATCCCGAGTCCCTTTTTTCCCCAGTGCTTTTAGAACTTTGAACAGCCATTCCATTGATTTATTTTTTTTAACTTTATTTAGAAAATTTATACGGCCACCGACTCGCCATGGCAATTCAAGGCAGTGGTTCAAGGAACCGTCGTAATTCGAGGGTTATCTATAGTTTGGATCGTTCCTCCCGGCTTACCTCTTTCGTCCATTCAGACAAGACGTGGATGCTGGGAGTCCGAAAATGAATGTTGAGCTCCACGGTGCATGCCACCACCACCGCAGTCACCAGAATCATGATGAAGAGCAGGTACCTAATCAGCATCATACATGACCATTTATAAAATAGCAATATCAATAGCACTTATATGCCGCTTTACAGTGCTTCAGAGCCCTCTCTAAGCGGTTTACAGAGTCAGCCTCTTGCCCCCAACAATCTGGCTCCTCATTTTACCAACCTCGGAAGGATGGAAGGCTGAGTCAGCCTTGAGCTGGTCAGGATCGAACTCCTGGTGGTGGGCAGTCAGCCTGAAATCCTGCATTCTAACCATTGCATCAACACAGGAAAAAAGGAGGGACGGAGGGAGGGAGGGAGGGAGGGAGGAAGGAAGGAAGGAAGGAAGGAAGGAAGGAAGGAAGGAAGGAAGGAAGGGAGAAAGGAAGGAAGGAAGGAAGGAAGGAAGGAAGGAAGGAAGGAAGGAAGGAAGGAAGGAAGGAAGGGAGAAAGGAAGGAAGGAAGGAAGGAAGGAATAGCAATTGCACTTAGACTTATATTCCGCTTCATGGTGCTTTCCAGCCCTCTCTAAGTGGTTTACAGAGTCAGCCTCTTGCCCCCAACCCTCTGGGTCCTCATTTTATCAACCTCGGAAGGATGGAAGGCTGAGTCAACCTTGAGCCGGTCAGGATCGAACTCCTGGCTGTGCGCAGAGTCAGCCTGAAATCCTGCATTCTAACCACTGTTCCACCAGAGGAGGGGAGGGAGGGAGGGAGGGAGGGAGGGAGAGAGGGAAGGAAGGAAGGAAGGAAGGAAGGAAGGAAGGAAGGAAGGAAGGAAGGGAGGGAGGGAGGGAGGAAGGAAGAAGGAAGGAAGGAAGGAAGGAAGGAATAGCAACAGCACTTAGAGTTATATACCGCTTCACAGTGCTTTCCAGCCCTCTCTAAGCGGTTTACAGAGTCAGCCTCTTGCCCCCAACAATCTGGGTCCTCATTTTACTGACCTCGGAAGGATGGAAGGCTGAGTCAACTTTGAGCCTGGTGAGATTTGAACTGCCAAATTGCAGGCAGCTGGCAGTCAGCAGAAATAGCCTGAAGTGCTGCACTCTCAACACTGCGTCACTGTGGCTGAAGGCTAATTTATTTATTTTTATTTATTTATTTATTTGGATTTATATGCCGCCCTTCTCCGCAAGGACTCAGGGCGGCTCATAACAATAAAACCAGTCCAGATTAGAATTCGAATCCTAAAAACTAAAATTCCCATTAAAACCCCATTCAGCATCATACATGACCATTTATAAAATAGCAATAGCAATAGCATTTAGACTTATATACCGCTTCACAGTGTTTTATAGCCCTCTCTAAGCAGTTTACAGAGTCAGCCTCTTGCCCCCCCCCCAAACAATCTGGGTCCTCATTTTACCGACCTCGGAAGGATGGAAACTGAGTCAATTAAGTGAGTTGCACCCAATTTTATGACCTCGTTGCTGTGAATCCAGTTTCTCCCGTTGCAGTGTGGCCCCGGGAAGGTTGCAAATGGAGATCCCGTGATCTCAGAATCCTGCAACTGTCATAAGTACATGCCAGTTGCCAAGCATCTGAATTTGTATCACGGGACAGCTGCAAGGTCGTAAGTGCGAGGACCGGTGCTAAGTCCCTTTTTTCCATCATTTTGGTTGTTAAATGAATGGTCGTAAGTTGAGGACTAGCTGCAGGGTACGTGATGAAGTTGTTGAATCAGCACGAGGGAGAAATAGATCCGAGTCCAGCCTGGAGCATAGACTTTCAGCCAATTGCATTCTTTCAGGCCAAACTACCTCGCAGGGTTGTTGTGGAGGGGAAAAATAGGAAGAGGGACCACTGCATACGCCCACTTGAACCCATAAATGAATGGTGAGATATCATGCTAACCAGGGTTTCTCAATCTGGCCAATTTAGGAATGATGATAATAATAATAATAATAATAATAATAATAATAATAATAATAATAATAATAATAATAATAATAATAATAATAATTTTATTTCTATACCGCCCTTCTCCTGAAAGACTCAGGGTGGTGTGCAGCCTATTAAAAGCACAGAAACACTAGGCTAAACCAAATCCTATCACTCATGGCTTTGATGAAATCTCATTTCAGTAGAGTAGAATAGAGTTGAGTAGAGTTGAGTAGAATAGAATAGAATAGAATAGAATGGAATGGAATGGAATGGAATGGAATGGAATGGAATGGAATGGAATGGAATAGAATAGGAGTAGAAGAGTAGAGTAGAGTAGAGTAGAGTAGAGTAGAGTAGAGTAGAGTAGGATAGGATAGGATAGGATAGGATAGGATAGGATAGGATAGGATAGGATAGGATAGGATAGGATAGAATAGAATAGAATAGAATAGAATAGAATAGAATAGAATAGAATAGAATAGAATAGAATAGAATAGGAGTAGAAGAGTAGAATAGAATAGAATAGAATAGAATAGAATAGAATAGAATAGAATAGAATAGAATAGAATAGAATAGAATAGAATAGAATAGAATAGAATAGAGGAGTGGAGTGGAGTGGAGTGGAGTGGAGTGGAGTGGAGTGGAATGGAATGGAATGGAATGGAATGGAATGGAATAGAATAGGAGTAGAAGAGAAGAGGAGAGGAGAGGAGAGGAGAGGAGAGGAGAGGAGAGGAGAGGAGAGAGAAGAGAAGAGAAGAGAAGAGAAGAGAAGAGAAGAGAAGAGAGAGAAGAGAAGAGAAGAGAAGAGAAGAGAAGAGAAGAGAAGAGAAGAGAAGAGAGAGAAGAGAAGAGAAGAGTTGGAAGGGACCTTTGAGGTCTTCTAGTCCAAACCCCTGTCCAAGCAGAAGATCCTATTCCATTTCAGTTGAATGGCTGCCCAGACTCTTCTTAAAAACTTCCAGTGTTGGAGCATTTACAACTTCTGGAGACAAGTCATTCCACGGATTAATTGTTCTAACAGTCAGGGAGTTTCTCCTTAATTCTAAGTTGCTTCTCTCCTTGATTAGTTTCCATCTCTATGGAAATGTAGGTCGGAAATGATGGCAGTTGCAATAAAAAAACCAACCTCTGAAGGCTCCCAATTTAGGGAATTTCATTCAAGTTTGGGAAGACTTACTTGCCAATGAGTGGAATGGCGAAGGAGGTGGCCGGGAGGCGCTGAGAAATCAGCAGCAGAAAGACCGACTGAGCCAAGAGGATGGAGATAGCCAGAGTCATCTTCTCCCCACCTGGAAAGCATGAGGAAAATTGAAGCTTAGAACATCTGCACCAATTTTTGACACCTCTTCGCTTCCTAGATTTATTGCCTTTTGAAAATCCATCCACACATCTCCTTTGCACCCCCATCAGCTGTTCAAGAGGTTCCCCTTAATAAATTTAATAAATAGAGGTATTCCTCAACTTATGACCGCAGTTAAGTCCAACGTTCCAGCTGCTAAGCGAGACCGTCATCAGTGAGTATTGCCCCATTTTACAACCTTTCTCGCCACCGTTGTTAAGTGAATCACTGCAGTTATTCAGTTGATAACCCTGTTTTTAAGTGAATCTGGCTGTCCCATTGATTTTGCTTGTCAGAAGGTTGCAAAAGGAGAATCACACCAGTGGTGAAATCTAAATTTTTTTTACTACCGGTTATGTGAGCGCGGCTTGGTGAGAATGGTGTGGCTTGGCGGGCGTGGCAGGGGAAGGATACTGCAAAATCTCCATTCCACCACCACTCCGGGGGGAAGGATACTGCAAAATCTCCATTCCCACTCCACTCCGGGGGGAAGGATATTGCAAAATCTCCATTCCCACTCTACTCTGGGGGGAAGGATATTGCAAAATCTCCATTCCAACAACACTCCGGGGGGAAGGATACTGCAAAATCTCCATTCCCACTCCACTCCGGGGGGAAAGATATTGCAAAATCTCCATTCCCACTCCACTCTGGGGGGAAGGATATTGCAAAATCTCCATTCCAACAACACTCCGGGGGGAAGGATACTGCAAAATCTCCATTCCCACTCCACTCCGGGGGGAAGGATATTGCAAAATCTCCATTCCCACTCCACTCTGGGACCAGCCAAAAGTGGTATTTGCCGTTCTCCAAACTACTCAAAATTTCTCCAGAACCTGTCAGAACCTGCTGGGTTTCACCCCTCGAATCACATGTCATAAATATGAATCAATTGCTGTCATAACTATGAATCAATTGCTGTCATAAATATGAATCAGTTGCCAAGCATCCAAATTTTCATCACCTGGCCATGGGGAGATGCTGCAACGGTCATAAGGGTGAAAAAACAGTCATAAGTCCCTTTTGTCAGTGCCATTGTAACTGCGAACAGTCACTAAATGAACTGTTGTAAGTCGAGGAGCTACCTATACATAGATCAGCCGAACTGGACCTCAGCATGAAGTCTAGGATGCTGAAAAGAGCCGCTTACTGTCAGCCGGCAAGTAGAAGACGAGGATGATCATGAAGGCGATGAGGATGCAGGGAGTGACTATGTTGATGATGTAAAAGAGAGGTTTGCGCTTAATGATGAGGTAGAAGGTGATGTCCTGGTATTTGTTGCTGTCTCGAGGGACAAGCGGATCGATGTTTTGCGAGCCGGTCGGTGAATAATCTCCCATTCGCCATTTTCTGTTTGTGGCAGAGAGAGGGGGAGGAGAGGGGGAGGAAGGGAGAGGGGGAAAGAGAGAGAGAGAGAGAGAAGGAGGAAGAGAGAGAGGAAAGGAAGAGGAGAGGAAAGAGAAGGGGAGTGGAAGAGAGAAAAAGAGAAGAGAGAGAGGGTGAAAAGTGAGAAGAGAACGAGAGAAAAAAAGAGAGAGAGACAGAGAAGAGAGAGAGAGAAAGAGAGAAGAGAGAGAGACAGAGAAAAGAGAGAAGAGAGAGGGAAGAGAAAGAAAGGGGAGAGAGAGAAAAGAGAAAGAGGAGAGAAGAAGAGAGAGAAGGAGAAAGTGAGAGAGAAGAGAGGAGAGGGAAGAGAGAGAGAAAGGGAAGAGAGAAGAGAAAGAGGAGGAAAAAGAGGAGAGAGAAGAGAGAGGGAGAAAAGTGAAAGGGAAGAAGAGAAGAGGAAGAGAGAGAAAAAGAGAAGAGAGAGAGGGTGAAAAGTGAGAGGAGGAGAGAGAAAAAAGAGAGGAGAGACAGAGAAGAGAGAGAAAGAGAGAAGAGAGGAGAGAAGAGAGAGGAGAGAGGGAAGAGGAGAGAAAGGGGAGAGAGGGGGGAAGAGGAGAAGAGAAAAGAGAAGAGAGAGAAGGAGAAAAGTGAGGAGAGAAGAGAGGAGAGGGAAGAGAGAGAGAAAGGGGAGAGAGAGAAAAGAAAAGAGGGAGAGAGAAAAAGAAAGGAGAGAGAAGAGAGAGTGGGGAGAAAAGTGAGAGAGAA